>CM061920.1:61780241-62019912 GCA_031002005.1 Vandiemenella viatica | reverse complement strand
TTTTTTGCCTTTTCTACCTCTCGATCGTAGTTTTTGCAGTCGGTCGCTCCACGGTATGTCTGTAGTATTCGCTGGTCTTTTGAGGGGAATGGCTATTTTCATTACGCGCTGAATTTCACGCGTGATCCCTCTTGCTATGACATCTACATCATTACCTTCCAATAGATCCACTGGTAGACGGAATTCATCTCTTAGTCTTGCCCAATCTGCCCTACGTAAGTTATATTTTTTCCTTGTGTCGTTAATTTCATTGATTTGCAACCTACCTTTGGCCAGATCAACAGAATCAAGTTGTGGTCACTTGTAGTTTCGTTTTCAACCACCCTCCAGTTTCTAGCTAGGTTTCCTGCCAGCTGGTTGGTCAGCGTTACATCGATATTCGATTTTGCACCGGCTCTATTACTAAACGTTGGAGCATTATTAGGGCAGTTCCTGACTTCCAGGCATAACTCATTTAACAGTTCCTCTACCATTAAGCCTCGTTCATCCGTTGTATCACTGTACCAGAGCGGGGAGTGTGCATTTATATCTGCTGTTATAATTATCCTTTGATCTTGTAACTCAGTGCAAATTTTTCTTATTTTATTTAGATAAGCATCTATAGGGTCCTTATATTGGCAGTACATCGATACCAAAGTAACGCTACACCACCCGGTATCGATCTCTGCACATGCTGTGTGCTCATCACAGTATTGCGATATTTTGGTTACAGTTAGTTCTTTGTTTAGTACAATGATTCCTGCCATAGGTTTAGGTCCACTTACTATGGTTTGTGAGGATACTGGCATGTGTGGTATTTGTCCGCCCTTAGAGTAAGGCTCTTGCACACAGATAACATCCCAGTCATGTTGCGCAGCAAGATTCCTTAGCTCATGCAGGACCATATTTGTCCGTCTTGCATTAATTTGTGCAACTTTGATTGTACCTTTCATCTATGGGTGTTTAGTGTAAACATTACTCTGAGGCCATGGAAGTTTCGCGTCGAAAACTATCCTTCCATGAGTCATCACAAATTGTTTATATATTTGGTCCCGGGTCAAAAATCTCATTTCTGTTGTTGAATAATTTTTTAACTAGCGTCAACAACTGGACTGGATCCGTGGGTAAGTTGCTGGTCTTGAGTTGTATTCTGTCCACTGCTTCAAGTTGAGGAAAGGTGACTGTTTTTTCCTGCTGGGTGCAGCATCCTAGTGAGGTGCCTAAGTGCCATTGCCAACACATGCTCTTGTTCTAATCTGCTAATTTTTACCGTGTTCTCAAGGTCTATGTATATTTTTGTGGGATCTAACGCAGCTCTTTTTTCAAACTTTGTTTGCAGTGATATTTTAGGGTGTGTAGATTGCGCTGCCGTCGGGCTTGCATCGACCAAGTTAGGCCCTTTACACCAACCAAGTCCTGCCCTTCTTCCTGGGTAAGGAGGGGTGGTAACAGTTTGTGTCTGGTTTTTATTTTTACGTATTCTTCGGTCTGAACTGCAGTGTCTTTCGCTATGTGTTTCGTCTCTACGTATTCTTCAGTCTGAACTGTAGCATCTTTCGTTGTGTTTTGTGTCTCTGCGACATCTTCCGTCTGTACTGCGGGCATATATATCCACCACCCACTTTTCAGTGAATTACGGAGCAACAGTAATACAATGTGCTTTTTGGAAGAAAGATACAAATCGCAGCTGCCATCATCCTCGCTGGAAGAAAAATAACCCAATGTTATTTTGTGTTACTAATATTTACTTTAAACACGTGTAAAAGAAGCGATGAGGTGTTTGTTGGCGTCCCGAGTCGCAGCAGCGAAAACACACAGGAGGGCGTGCCGAGGTGTCGGCGCGGAACAGCCGGTGTTTAGGCGGCCGTAAAGATGTTTTACGCGCGCGTATCGCCGGCCCGCCATCGGCACCCTCACCAAACACCCGCTCCTAATTTATTCGTCGCTATCTGCACGACGCGCTCTGTGTAATTAAACAGCGCGCCAGCTCGCCATCCGCACGATTAATTAGACGCCACTTTACAACTGTATTACATTTATTCCAATTATATCCCGCGGGGCTGTAGTATACAGCGAGGTCTTATCAATAACGAATTCTTCTCTCCCGGCGAAGGGCCGCAGCAAGAGCAAGAAAACCATACCTGACATGGTGCACATAGCTCTGTAGGGAACCTGCTATTTCTCCATGCAGCATAAACGCGGAATGTTACTTTTATAATAATATATTGCTGTCAGAAAATTTGCTATGGTTCTAAAATGACGTGATTCAGTTTAGTACCATTTCTGAATGAGAATATATCTTCTTCTTCTTCACCACTAATTCCCAACGTTAGACGTCGGCTGCCTCTGATGAGTTTTACTCATCATGGGCATGGTCAAATCTGGAGCTTTGATTTTACGTTCAGATGTCCTCGCTGACGTCAAGCGTTTTGTACTCCCTACCAGGTCGTATTACTTACTATTAGAGGCAGTACAATATTGCCATCTGTCTGCAGAGTGTATAAATATGATCGCTGTGAGACAAGTGTATCTCTGGTTTGAGATAATGTGTAGTTTGAGGCGCAGATTGGGAATGGTCGTGGGATTCACCTCGATAATTGTGGAAAACAGCTTAAAAACAGCAGTCGGAGTGGCCGATAAGCAGGGACCAGGTCCAGTGTGCGGTTCCTCAGCATACTGGCGAGTCCTGAATGATAATAGTTCGTTCAATAAAAAAAAGAGAAAGCTGATTGCTATAAGTTACCTTTAAATCCTGTATTTAAGAGTGTGCGGTTGTAGAGAACGACATACAAGGGAAAAAAAGTAAAAAAAACCCTTTATATCAGTACAGGGGGCGTCTAGTAACGACGTGAGGTAAAATAGGGGTGGGGTTGGGGGTTCCGGCGAAATCACATGATACCTCACCAAATGACGCTCTTGTCGATTTTAGTGGGGGAAAGAAAGTCTCGAAAAGTTACCAGGTCCATCAGTAGAGGGAGGGGATCTCTCCATCAAAATTTAACGTCAGTTTAGAGGGGGGATCCAACCAGATCTCACGAAGTCTCACCAGAAGGGGGAAGGGGGGTCCGGGATCCCGGAAAAACCCCTCACGTAATTAATGGATGCCCCCACATGGAATATCCGTGAAATTTCCGATACCGTAAATCCAGCAGTGACTGAGAAGCAGACTCATGAGTGTACAATAATTAATTCGTCACTAAATGTTGGGTGAATTTTAGTAACAGTGACTAAATTTTAAGTCGTGTGTGTCAAAAACAAGGTGCTTTACAACGAACGATAATGTCAGTGTTACTGTTATTAGCTATCAGCTGCTAAACAATGAATATGAAAATTAGTTTATTATGACCTATCCATGATTCAGCCGAAACATAAACCGAGCCTCGAGGGCTAGCGAATAACGCTCTTTGCCTGGCATTCGGGAGGTGATAGGTTCCATACGCATCTAGACATCCCCATTTCATTTCCCGTAGTTTCCTGAAATCACTCCAGGTGAAAGCCGGGGTTGTTCCTTCAAGAGGACATGGCTGAAGTACTTCCCCTTCACCGGGCCTCAACCTTTTTATGGCTTCCATTCTGTTAAAACTTGATATAATTCCATGCTACTCTTTTATTTCCTATTCAGTCATCAAGGACCTCCTGAATCATGAGGGGTTTAGGGAAGTTCTGAAGGATATGAGCCCCAAGTCTAAACAGTCGTATTGGAGGAAAGTCTAAGTTGCCATGTTCTTCTTCCTAACCAGTGCTAGGCCTGATGTCCTTTTGCGGTCTCAATCAATCTTCCTGATAGTCTTCCTACATCTCTCCTTCGTCCATAGTCTGTCCAAGATGTTGTGTAGTTTTTCACAGTTTGGAGAGCTTTGTGTTCTCTAAGGATTTCATCAGATCTCTTTCTGTCTCCTACTGTGTAGTCAGTTGTTCTCCACATGTTCCCATCTGTCTGTGAAACTTATAACTTTGTGTGTTCTATATGATAACAGTATTTTTTGTTTGCGAAACACATACCTTATGAGGCGGAGACTGGGGACGGCCTTAAAATAGGAATCAGGAAAGCCAATGCGCAGAGTCCTGGGTCCCATTGTATCTCTCAAATACAGTGTGCGGCGCCTCAGTGCACTGAGCCACATTAGCGGGTTGTATACTGCACTATAAAGCACATCGATGAAATATAAACTGATGAAGTAAAGTTCGTGGTTAGGGCACCTGTAACGTTGGGAGTATGGGACCTCAGTACCAAAATTTATGACGCACACGAAGGTGACGATTATTTCATTGTGATGGGGTATTACGTTATCAGTGAAATGACAGAGTTAGCAGAACGTTTGGCACACTTTGATGTGAGTCTCTCCATCAGCGGCGTCAGCTTCTAGCATCACCGAAGACTTTTACACATATTACGGTCAACGGTACCGCTATGACCAGGAAATTTACGTTCTGATCCCGCCTCGATGGAGATACTCAATGAATGATGTCAAAATATTTCCTACGAACACTACGCAGGGACCAACCAGTTTCTACTAGTAATATTTTAAATAAATTTGACAGGATCAAAACACAAATTAAAGGAACGACAATTCAAAAACAATAATACTCTTCCATAAGTTCCATACCAATGTTTAATTGTCAATAATACTCTTACGTAAGTTCCATACCCATGTTTAGGTGTAGGCGGTTTATCCCCCTATGATAATATGGCTGGAAGGTAAACTGTGGTGGTTTCACGTAGTCTTCCCCAGGGTTATGGTAAGTGAGCATAGCTGTGGTTGTATGTAGAGGTTTTATTTGTGGATGAGAGATAAGAAGGGAGAGATAAAAACCAGCTGTTGTCCAGTCAGGCCAACTACTCCGAAACACAAACAGGTGACTGCAAAGCTAAACCTTCCAATCCTACGAGCGAATCGCGATCAAAAGCATCGCATGCCCTCACTCTATAAGCACTGCGGAGAGGTTTTGGAATTAACCCAGAATTTCAGTACACAATCTGGTGATTAGGAGTTGTACACCACCACTACGTCTCCCACCCTACCGGCCAAGTCCTGATGGTGAAAAGTTTCACCACCACCACCACCAGGAATCGATCGGGCTATTCCCTTCTCAGTTACGGCCACCATCGCGGTGCCTCAACGAACTGAACCAACGGGGCGGGCGATAATACTCTTAAAATTTCGTAACTAAAATAAGGAAACATTTCAGATGATTCTGCACTAGTTTACATTCTTTCTTTTAAAATCTAGCATAGAATAATACTTGTCGGCTGCAAAATGTCGGACCAATAATGTCACAACAACGTCACAAATATTATTAATTTTTTTGTTATCCTATTGTCACATTGCCAACTTTTTTTATTTATTAATGAAACAGAGATCTGGAGGAATTGCCTCATTTCCTACTTATACTTCTAGGCGATGTCACTTAAACAGTGGGAGGTAACGACTCTATAAATTTTCAGGTGGAAATAGGGTTACACACAATTTTTGTACATTAATACGACAAACAGCCTGAAAACCGTTACAAAAGATAAAGTCCAAAAACCTGTTAAAGAGCGACCTCACAGTGCCATGAGACCTAGCAATACTTGTGGCTGAGAATTTCATGATGTACAAAGTGTCAGAAATATCAACACCAGTTTCTTCAAGGCTAACACTCGTTTTATTTTGTTCAAAATGGATTCATGCTGTTCACTCATCAAACGTTAGATACTTTTCTGATCTCTGCGCTATGCTGCTGCACTTCCTTATTGCGATAGAAAATTTCATTGAATTTGACAGGGTGATGCGTGGCTTCAAACTGTCTCGTAGTAGACATTTTTCTCATAAAATTCACAATTCCATCCACGATCAAGCTACGCACGGACTGATTAGAATCATGCATATGAAATGAATTCGCACCCAAAACTCACTTTAAAATGCCATGTTTTGTTGTATCATATGTTTTAAATGAAATACAGTTCCTGTAGTACAAAACACACCATCATTTGCTGTTCCAGCTAAAAATCCACAGAACAAAAATGGTAAAAAAATGAAAGTGTACAAAACCACCATTATTTGCAGTTCCAGTTAAACATCAGCAGAACTAAACAAAAGAATCAAATGAAATTGAATAGCTCAGGTGAAAAACTTGCTATTCTTTGCTATCAATATGAGCATTGATATGAAATAAACTAAAGGCTTTATCGAATTTGAATGTGTCGTGGGTCCGAACGATAGAATTTATGTGTAATGAATACGAAAAAATGATGTATGTTTCGATAGATGCTGGTACGATATTAATGTCATTTACCACAGGACATGCAATTATTTAAGATTTTATTCCAGACACATTTCTGGGTGATTAACATTATCAACAAGATAATTTTATTCAATATGCACAACGAAAATGACTGAAGGAGAAATAAAATTATCGCTTCAGCTATTTAATATCTACCAGTCCTTGTATTACTTTTTTCGAACGTACTTCAGATAGATACAATATAAGTTCGGGATGTGTTTCTCAAGACAATGACCGAGCGTGGTGGTGTAACGGTTAGCGTTCTGGCCGCACATTCGGGAGGACGCCGCGCCGGTTCGAATCCCCGTCCGGGCATACAGATTTGGGTCTTCCATGGTTTCCCAAATCACTCCAGGCAAATGCCGGGTTGTTTCCTTCAAAAGGCCATGGCCGAATTCCTTGACGCACATCCTTTACCGTCTCTAAAGACCTCGCTGTTAAGAGACGTTAAGCAGTAAAAAAAAAAAAAAAAAAAAAAAAAACCTCAAGACAATGAAAATTAATTGACAAACCACTAGTTCAAATGACTACATTTCCTGAATGACGTTAAGTTACAAGAACCATAAATAGTACTGGCTTGTGGGAATAGATGTAAGTATTGTACGTCGCTGAGTAGGCTGCGTGACAATTTTCAGTTTGCTAGCTCGTTCGGTTTGTTCTGTCGGAAGTTCGCGTCGAGGCCTATGAATATAAAGAGAGCTTCGTATGTGTGTGAAGTTTTGTTTTGAGCTCAGAAAAAATAACACTGTTAGAATGGGGGCTTAGAGACAACCACAAACCGAGAGGAAGACCACCATACCGATGGAACAACGACATACGCAGGGTTATCGGAGTTAACTGCCAGAGGATCACCCAATATCGTTCGACCGGGAGAAAACTACTAAAGTTCTACCTAAACTCATGACTTTAAGAGGTCACATCAGTAATGATTGACTGGCTGATAATGGTAATGATTCGAAGAGCTATTGAGCAAGAAAAGTTACCCTCTGCATCACGGCTATGCATCGGTCGATGGTTCGTTCTATACAAATCAGTGTTTGGCTGTTATTCCCCATCCCCCTTATTCGCGTGATTTAGCACCCTGTGACGTTGGTTGGAGACGCTAGATGAGACACAACGAAATCACCGGCAGTGCTGGAGGGGACCGAATGGAAATTCCAAAAAAATTGCCACCAGATGGACCAGGGAATTTTGGCACAGACGGGCTACTTTGACACGTAAAAGAAAGTATGTCGAATTTTACTGTTTTATATCGGGAATTTTTGTTGAAATCACTCGAACAGGAACATAGGTCCAACGCATCTTGTCGGACGGATATTGTGTTCTATGATCCGGAAACTAATTACTTTGTATCTGCTTCCGTTGTGTTTACAGTTGTTTGCCGGATATCTTGTCTTTTCGTGTACAATTTTAATCGAGTGAAGTAATGTTCAATTTAATTTAATTTAATTGCAATGGAACACAGGCTCCGGTTTCAATATCCCTACACACCATCTTACCCCTATCCTGCACGCACCTACATTTGCCGTCTACAAATTTTATCTTTAAATTCTTTCAATGTTTTCGATAAATTATTCATCATTTCTCTTGGTAACTCATTCCAATCCCTGACACCCTTACCTAAAAAAGAGAATTTTCCTATACCCTTGTGCCATGTTCGTCGGAGAGATTGTGGTGAGTGGTATTAAGTCCGCTTTACTGGTACTTTATTAAAAACAGAGCAATTCCTCTTCATTCAGAAATTAAAAAACCTAACTGTCAAATCTAGTCTTCGTATTTATTGTTTCACTCGATCTCTCAGCATACTGAAAGATGGAACAGGTGGCATATCTATTGCCATTTGCTCCCCGCAAATCTGGTAACAAATCCGTTCACAGTGACGAACTGGAATTAATCGTCTAGTCAACTGCTATTTTTTTTTGTTAGTTTAATGCTATAATATAATTTTATTTTCGACCAAAACGATAGTTTCAGAGAAACAATACCAAATTCTATCACGCAATTTGGCCGTTAAAGTTTTCTGGAATGCACCCTAGCACGGAAAACATTGCAGAAGGTACCGACTTCAAAAAGAATTTCGAAAACTGTGAACCATTTAACACATGTTGAGATGCTACCGGCAAACTAATTAAAGAAAAAATCGTCAATTGTAAATTACCGAATATTATGGAGAGTCGATAGGGAGACATTTTGAGGTATTCAGTAACAGTTTGTTTAGTTATTTGGTTCTCACAGTTGTGTTAAATGGACTGTATACCGTTACCTAATTTTATTGATGAAAGTTGCAATATACGACATTAATGCGGTAACAGACCATATTTCCACAGTTTTTAAACAATAATTTTATAAATAACTCCGTCTACAAACAACTGTTTTTTATTTTTTTTTAAATTCCCCAGAGGCGTTTCGCCCTTGTGATGTAGGGAATCATCAGTGGAAATATAGTGGTAATTCTTACATGCCGATCTGTAAAGATTACCACTATATCTCCAGTGATGTTGCCCTCCACCGCAATGTCGAAACGCGTCTAGGGAATAAAACAAAATTCACCAAAATAGTTGTTTGTAGACGGAGTTATCTATAAAATTATTGCAATATACGTATTGGACGACAAGCGTTTGCGTTTAGGAAGAGAAACATTTTCCTGTATACCTCAAAGAGTGTCAGTGCCTCAAAGAATGTCAAGTATTTTACGTACACCAGTACACGTTTCTATGAACTGAAATGAAAAAACATTAATTTCTTTCTAAACGGACTGTATTTCATTTTGTAATGAGATTCCCAACAAAGGCCAAACGATTGCTGCATTTAATATTAACTAGATTAGTAATTATTATATAAAAGTGGACACAAGGACACTAAAAAATAAACGCATACACAAGGAAGATAAAAGTTTCGTTTATTGGTTAGAATTCTCCTTTGAACGACTAAAATTTCTGATAGTAACAGTTTTCAGGAATTAATTAGGATTCAGTTTAACTATGTTTCTCTCAGTCATGAAATTAGTTTGTACCGTTTAAATCGATTCTGTTATAATCTCACTCGTTAATGTTAAGATTTTATAGACTCATTTCTTTGTCTTTAACTGTAAACTTTGGATTTTTAAAAGGTAACATTGTACAATCGTTTTTAGTTTCGAAGACCTCATAACAAGTAGCGATGTCAAATCACAATCAGTGGGAAGTTACGATTATAAATAACGACAAGAAAATTCGTAACTAATTTCTGAGGTAATTAGAGATTGAAGTTGCGCCCTTAATAATTTAAGTCAATTCTTTTACAGGATAATTATTTACCACAAAAATGAACAACCTCACAGCTAATCTGTTTTTTTAAGTGTAGTTAGTTTTCTTACTACGTTTCGAAGGAGCCTTTGTTTGGTAAGATCTTAACATCTATGTATGTTGTGAAAATGGAGTGTGCTTCATGGTTAGAAGAAACAAAAAGTAATACAGGCACTGCTGTATTGTTAACACTTCAGAATGTGCAATACCTACCAAGAAGATGAGAGGAAACTTTGTTACCCTTGGATCCTCAATATAATAATTTAAATAAAAAAAAGATGGCGATATGTTTCTGCGAACATTTAACCCGCTGAAATTTATTCGTATTGATCTGTCTATTGAATCAGGCTTTGCCCAAGTAATTATGGGACTATATAGTGAAGATCACACATGACAAACACAACACATGATAACCTGCCCGAGGACGGACTCTAACCAGCAACCTTTACAATCCGAGACCTCCGCGCTTGCCCTATAATATTAATATTTAATTAAATTGCGATGGAGCGCACGCCCCGGTGGCAATTTCCCTACACACCCATCTTATCCCTTTTCTGCATCCACCTACATTTGCCCTCTCCAAATCTTAACTTTAAATTCTTTCAAAGTTTTTGGTAAATTATTCATCATTTCTCTTGGTAACTTATTTCAATCCCTGACACCCTTACCCAAAAAAGAGAATCTTCCCACACATTTGTGCCTGAAATCGAGTGCCAGCTTGTGGTCATGGTCATCTTTTCCCTTCCATGCATTACTTTTAATTCTTACATCAATTTATTTCCATGCCTCATAACCAATATACGACTTTTACACGCCCATGACCCTCTTCACGCTACGACTGTCTTCCAATGAATCCCATTCCAGCTCCTTTATGAAATCTGTTACTGATTACATTCTGCGGTAATTTCCAAAAACAAATCTAGCAGATCTTTTTATTTTTGCACCCTCTCCAATTCCTGTATTTGATACTCAAAATGTGGGTCCCATACTACACTAGCATATTCAAGCAATGGTCTGACCAAAGTTTTGTAACCAAATTCCTGTATTTCTCTCGTACATCGTCTCATCACTTTCTTAAACAAGTGCGGAATTTTGAAACCTTTTCATATTCGTGTCGAATGTGTCCTGCCCAGTTAAGCTTGTAATCAAATGTAATGCCAAGATATTTACATTTCATGTCTTCAGCAAGAAATTCTTTCCCCACTTTATAATCGTAATCAACCTTCAGTTTTTTATTTGTGTATCTAATAAGCTGACTCTTCCTTGCATTTATCTTCATCCCATGTTTACCAACCCAACTAGATATCCTGTCCAAATCACCCTGCAGCTGTTTACAGTCCTCTACCGTTTTGATCCTTTTATATACCATTATATCATCTGCAAATTATAATTTCTGATAGTAAACAATCAACACAATTATTCATTAGAATAATGAATAGTGCTAACCTTTGGCACTCATATTTTTACTTTCACTTCTTTTGATACTGGATTTCTTACCCTAACTATCTGTTTTCTAGTATTTAAAAATTCTTCTACCCAACAAATCACTTTCTCATCCACTCCAATAGTTTTTAACCTTATTTAATACCATTTTGTGGATCACTCTGTTTAAAGCCTTTGAAAGATTTAGTGCTACACTATCAGTTTGGCCTCCCTTGTCCATTTCATCTGAAATATCTCGCATATATCCCACCAACTGAGATGCGCATGAATGTCCTTGACTAAAGCCATGTTGCCTGCTTGAAAACCACTTACGCTCCTCACATATATTTCTGCCTACACTACGAGAACCGGCCTCAACGCACTGACTAAAACCTGCAGGTTGTGACTCTTCCGACATTACCATTTAAAGGAAAGGAGGTTATGAATTGTGTATGTTCGACGATTCAACTTGATAAATCAGCTGTTTTGACTAACTATGTTCTTCTACATTGTTTTGTGAGTTGTACTGAAGTTGAAAACTTAAAGAAGAACTTGCTTGCTGCCTTAATTTTCCTGAACGGACCGCCGGTTCTGAGATATTTAATGCTCCTAATGAATATTTTGAAATTGAAGATGCTGCGTGAATGACTGTGAATAAAAGAGAAATAGCTGAAATTAAGTTGCGGTCGCAAACATATAGTTGCAGAGAGCAGTTCTATTGAAGCTAACACGGAAATGATTAACAGAATTAATTAAATTAATATTAGAGCCCTTAACTCAAGGCTTTGACGACACTGTATACGAGCTTAGACTCATATTATCAACGTGTCTTTCTGACGTGATTATCGGGGGGAAAATCTTTTCGAACTGAAGGACCGAGAGTGGTGGTGTAACGGATAGCGTTCTGGCCTCGCACTCGGGAGGACGGCGGTTCGAATCCCCCTCCGGGCATCCAGATTTGTGTTTTCCATGGTTTCCCAAATCACTTCAGGCAAATGCCGGGATGCTTCCTTAAAAAGGCCATGACCAAAGTCCTTCCCATTCCTTGCCTCCATCCTTTCCCGTCTCTAAAGATCTCGCTGTTGACAGACGTAACGCAGTTAAAAAAAAAAAAAAAAAAAAAAAAAAAAAAAAAAAACTGAAGGGAGAAGAAAAGCAGTTTCTGACTTAGTAGATCCCTTGTTATATGTGGAATGAGTGGATTTGTTTGAGTATGGGACAGACATTTTTGCATTCAGATTTATGGTATACGCTAATAGGTTCATATCTAATGGAAGAAGTAAGAGAATTACGTTACTTGAGCAATTAAATTGGAAACCGATAGAAGAAGCTTGTCAGGAATTGGAATAAGTTACCAAGAGAAATGATGAATAATTTACCAAAAACGTTGAAAGATTTTAAAGCTAAAATTTGCAGAGGGTCAATGTAGATGGGTGCAGGTAAGGGAGAAGATGGGTGTGTAGGGAAATTGCCATCGGAGCGTGTGCTCCATTGCAATTTAATTAAATATTATATTATTAACTTTCTCACGAACAGAGTAGTTCTAGCAGAAAGAGCTTTCTTCAAAAAGACATACCTTTAAATTTGAAATAGTGAGGTAATAATCAGGAAGAGAATTTCAAAACCCTATGTATGGACTGTAAGTTTAATCGAAGTGAAACTTTTAGTTTACGAATACCAAAAAAAAAAAAAGGAAAACTTAAGCGTTTAGAATGGGGTGTGATACAAGGACGTTGAACGTTCCGAATGGGCATTTAGGTGTGACGCAATTCGTCCGCTACATATTATAATATTTAGTTTAAAAACGAAGGAAATAGCAGCAGTGACAGTGTTAGCATCCTGGAGTGAGGCTTTAGATTTTGTTTCCCAGGCACATGCAGAGCTTAACAGGGGAGATGTGAGTAGAGGTGTTGTTCTATCTACCCTCATAATGACCCGACAGGCAGGTACCAATACCCAGCCAAAAACATTTTTGTTTGTTTGGCAAGGAACGTCAAACTATCCAAATGTGCCACAAAGAAAGACATTAAGCTTACTAAGGGGGTGTGGGCAGTGAATATATGAATATCCATTCCGGAAAAAGATATAGGAATTGTGCAAGCGAGATGGAAGTATAGGGGAAGACAGAGTCGTCACATGGCGTTACACATGGGCTGCCGAATAAAAGGCGAGGGATTGTTGAGGATCATGATGTATAAATCGGTGCTTTAAGTTTCATCCAATAGAGATGTTGTTAATGTAATGTTGCTAAATTTTATAAATAATTTGTCCTATGTGGAAGCGATCCGATGTGGCGGGAGAGGAGAGACTTCACTGATTGGCCGCTGCAGACTCCATGGCGTTTCCTGGACCCATCACAGAGGTGATCTGCGATCTGGGTAATTCGCGGCTGATGCCTAAAGCTGCTGAGGACAGCTCGCTGCTGAGCATCGTAAGTCTTCGTACTATGTCAAAGTCATTTTGTGAACTGAGTTTATATTAGTAACATAGACAACTAGTGCTTATTAGGCTGACTATCAGAGTCCTTATATCTTCAAGTGATTGGTGCTGCCTAGAAACGGTAACGACAATTTACAGCTGTTCATATTTCAAAGTGTGTCTGCCTATGATTCACTCAATGCCTCATAACTCTTTGTGCAAAAAAAATTGCCGGATAAGAGACATGTTCTATCTAAGCAGTTCCTGCTATTTATCATTTACAAGCCCGTGACGAAATTTAATAGGTCCCTAAACACTTCACTTCATTTTAAAATTCAAACAAAATAAGACATAAACTTGCAGCATACAACGTTTTCAATGCTGGCGCCCCAACGCACAATGACTTGTGTTCGCCTAGCAGTGCTGGCGAGGCCAAAGATCCTCTCCATGCTAACTAATGATAATGATCGTACGCTACTCAGAGACTATACAAACTACAGCTTGGGAAACCCTTTAAAAATCAACTTACAAACGTTGATACAATTATTCATAACACTTATAATTTATCAAAGCAGAATAATGTAGTAATAATAATAACCCCCCAAAAATTATTTGAATGTTGAGAGCTTGTCACACCTTCAAGCATTAGGCCTAATGTTGATGCAAAAATTGCTTCTCTTGTACCGCGGATTTTCCTCACTTTTATCTTTGAATAAATTATATAATTAATTTAATTGCGATGGAGCGCACGCTCCGGTAATAATTTCCCTACACACCCATTATTTCCCTTTCCATACCAACCTACTTTTGTCTCCAAAAATTTCAACTTTAAATGCTTTCAACGTTTTAAGTAATTTATTCATAATTTCTCTTGATAACTTACTCCAATCCCTGCCACTATTACCAATAAAAAAAAAATCTTTCCACACCCTTGTGCCTGAAATCGGTTGCCAGCTTGTGGTCATGGTTATCGTTTCCCTTCCATGCATTACTCTTAATTCTTATACGAATATCTTTCCATGCCTCACAACCAATATACGTCTTGTACACTTCCACGACTCTCTTCAGCGTCACCCTGTCTTCCAAAGAACGCAACTCGTGCTCTTTCATGATATCAGTTACTGATTGCGTTCTGCGTTAATTTATAGAGACAAATCTAGTATCCCTTCTTTCCACCTCCTCTAACTGATGTATATCATACCTAAAATGCGGGACCCATACTATTACACCACCATGCTGAAGCAATGATCTGGCAAACCCAGTTCCTTTACTTCTCTGGTACATCGCCTCATCACTCTTTCCCACAAGTGCAGGATTTTGAAACATTTTCCTACCATCTGTCCAGTGTGTCAACCCCAGTTAAGCTTGTTATCAAATCAATTTTATGAATAATTTTAACGCCAATGCAATTGAAATTGTTGTTTTATTTTCCGAAACGCGTTTCGCTTCATTCTGTCTGGGGGTATTTATACATATAATTACATTTGTTCTATTTTACAATTTAAACATGAAAATTGTGGGTTACAGATTTAAGCTTACTTACATTTTTCTTTGGTCACATATGCTTATTATTGTACAACCTATTAGCATCGGTTATGATTGTAACCCACAATTTTCATGTTTAAATTGTAAAATAGAACAAATGTAATTATATGTATAAATACCCACATACAGAACCGCTGAAGATGCTTCGCAAATGAAGCGAAACGCGTTCGGAAACTAAAACAACAATTTCAATTGCATTGGCGTTACAATTATTCATAAAATTGATCCTATCGCAATTGAGGAAATGGCCCACAATATCCAGTTGTTATCAAATATTATGCCAAGATACATTACAAGTCTTCAACAAGGAATTCTTTCCTCACCTTATATTCATTATCAACAATTAGTTTTTTATCTGTGTCTGTAATAAGCTGACTCTTCTTTGCATTTATCTTCATCTCAAGTAGTAATTCCCAACTAGATATCCTGTCCAGATCATCCTGCAGCTTTTCGCAGTCCTCAATCGTTTTGATCCTATTACATAGTATTTTATCATCTGCAAACAACCCAACTTCTGATAATAAACCATCAACACAATCATTAATTAGAATAACGAAAAGCAATTGTTTCAGTATGCTACCATGTGGCACTCCCGTTTTCACTTCCACTTCTTTTGATGCTGCATTTCCTATCATAACTTTTTTCTTTCTACCTATTACCTTACTTTGGTGTATAGTGGTACTACTGGTGGTTGTAACCTCTGGCAGTGGGCTTTTCCTTTTAGAGGGTGTTACCTCGGGAGGGACTGTGGGTTGGTGGGTTGGTGACCTGGGAGCCGTGATGAGCAGCGGGCGGCCCGCCTGATGAAGATGTCTGGCGCGGTGGCAGCGGGGGACCGTCCACCCGCAGCGAGATGTCCTCTCAGATTACCGACCGCCAGGTGAGAACCCAGCCAGCAGCCACAATGCACGCTCATTTAAATACGGCCCGCCTAACAACGACAAGTAGTTTCACGGAGAAAATAAAATACACGTTTGTTAGGTGGAGTCGCTTTCCTCCATACACAGCGCACAACAAAGAGGACGAACAGGAGAGGGAAAAAAAGGACTCGGGGTGCGGAGGGCCGGGTTGTCTGGCCGCTTGTGATCGGCGCATATTGTGGATGTTTATATCGGTAGTGGGTCACGCAGGATGCGATCTCGCGGTCGTGACTTCGAACCCCGCGTCGTAAAAGCGAGTCGGAGGAAGGTGTTTACATATTTATGGCGGCAGCGAGCACCGCTGGAGGTGTCTGGTTCCCACTTTTTTTCTTTTCTTGGCGCTCGGGAGATCTCTTCCCGTATCCTTGGCATTATCGAAACAGCCAACTCCGACTCCACAATACGGGTTTTTTGTGGTGTCGGGTACCCTTCAGGAAAGGTTGGCGGTTCATTGTTGTGTCAACATGGTAAGTGTGGTTTTTTCCACTCCTACAAACTTCTCACACGCCTGAAGAGTTTCGGAGATAGTCGTCATTATATGCCTACTTATCCATACTTTGTTGGTGTCCTGGTAACTTAGGTGCTAGTTCACCAACTATGTACGTCCCATTCATTTGTTTCACGTGCGCTCAGCGTTTTTATTCCGTCGTCAGCAATACTTAGTATGAAATCAGTTATTGGCTTCGTTTTTTGCGCTCTTCACCTAGGTCGTGGTCTCTTAATTGAAACATTAGTTACGTAGTTACGTCGCTCATATATTATAATCTTTGTTTTCCCTAAAACACTTCTCTGCATGTAAATGCCAATCTCATTTGGCTTAAAATCTGACCCATAATCTTCTATCTTGTTTCTATGACAATCTTCTAAAAGCTCCTTCTTTCTACATCTACATCCATACTCTACAATTCACAAATATTGTGGGTGGCAGAGGGTATTAAGCAACAATCGTAATTCTATGCATTCCAATCCCGAATAGCACGAGTAAAGAAAGAATTTTAAAAAATCATCAGTGTGACATCTTATTTCTCTAATCTTATCCCTCCTTTCATTGCGACCTAAACATGTTGGCGGAAGAACTATTCTGCTGCACTCGTAAATCAGAGAATTTCGGATATTCTCCGATAAATTAAAACGAAAATGATGTAGTCTGTCTGTCAAACAATCCCAGCCAAACCTGTGAGTCAATTCTGTGACGCTTTTGTAAGGACTGTAGCAAGCAGTCACGAATCTAGCGACTCTCCTCTGTACTTTCTCTAAAGTGTTAATCAATCTCTTGCGATATGGATCCCAAACACTACAACAGTAATCAAAATGTAGACGCACAAGAGTTTTGTGCGCTATTTCATTTGTGTGAGCATTACAATTCCTCAAAATACGATCTATGAAACTTAATCTAGAATTAGCTTTACCTACGACGGAAGTTATGTGCAAGTCCTATTCCATTATATCATACTTTATTTACTTCTCCTCTCTACGCGAGCACCAAATTTCCAAAATCCTTAAATAGGAAGACATTTCAAGTATTCTCTAAGTACTAAAGGGAACAATGGTATTACGCGTCATCTGAACCTATTGAGTCCGTTGGATGAACGGTGGTGCTCGGGGGTAGATGTGGGTTCAAATCCCCGTCCCGCCGTGCAGATTTCGCTTTTACGTGGTATTCTGGAATCACTCCAGGCGAATGCCGGAATGTTTACTTACAAAGACCATGACAAAATTGCTTTCCGTTCCGTGATTCTCATCCTCTGCCATCTCTAACGACCTCGAAGTTGAAGAGGTGCGAAGCAATATAAAAACCGATCTGAAGCTGCCTGTAAAGTGATCATAAAAATGCTGATCAAGCTCTGCCATACATACAGGAGAGATAAAAACTCTCTCAATATCACGGCTGGAATACACCTTATCACTAAGTCGTGAAACCTTGCACGGCGCGACTACTTCATACCGAGGGTCTAATGGTAACACACAACACTGGTGCGTTCATGAATATTTATTTCGGTATTTACAGTAACTGAATCAAGAACAGATATTACGCTTTCATTTTTAGGAAAACTTCAATATGTACTGTAAAATTCTCCTCAGTAGTTATGTGCTGAATTAGTTTAAACAGTCTGACTTTTAAAGAGCCCATATAACGAGTTATTACAAATAAGTCAGGCTATCAATTTTTGTTCTCCTACGTTTCAGTCACCTTCTAGACCCCGAATACATTAAAAATCGATTGTAAACCTGGTTTCGCGAGTTGTTAGATTTATTTCGTATGGCACAAGAATACAAAAACAGTAACTACATTGAGTGCCTTAAGAAGTAGATGAACGCTATTTTGTATCAGTCGCACATCCCAGTGGCTCCAAGAAGACCACTCTGCTGCTCTGTTGTAAACAGTTTGCACTTCTGACTGTAATAATACCAGTTCTTGTACGTACACCATAGTAATGTAGGAGGGTTAAATACCTTCTCCTCGTACGAAGCCGAGGCGATGAGATTGAATTGGGTTCTGCGAAGGAGCAACGAGGCGCGTGACTCGACACAACACCTCGCTGCGCCGCCGAGCGCGTTAGCCACAAATTAATGATCGGAGGCCAGATAACACGTTTTATTAGTGTTTGTGTCTCAACAAATTACCAGAGCTGAACTTCCAGAGCGTGGCGGGAATTAGATAATCGATGAGAATATTGATGAACGGTGAAAAGAAATAGTGGTAATAATTGAAAACCTCTGAGTTTATTTACGCTTACAGGCAGCTCCAGACAGTCCTTCTTAACGTGTCACTTCTCAGATACGTGATACAAGTACTGAGAAATCGCTTCATATCTGATCTGATATAATAATAATAACAATAATTGATAAAATTGCGATGGAGCGCCCGCTCCGGTGGCAATCTCCCTACACCCCCTCCCTTTCCCCTTCCAACCTACTTTTGCCCTTGACTAATTTTTACTTTAAATTCTTTTAGTGTTTCGGGTACGTTATTCATCACTTCTCTTGGCAATTTATTTCAGTCCCTCACTCCCTTTCCTACGAAAGAAAATTTCCCCACACCCTTATGCCTGAAATCAAGTGTCAGTTTGTGGTTATGGTCAACCTTACCCTTCCAAGCTCCTCTCTTGACTTGGTTCAGAGTATGTAAAGTTGAAGACATTAGTGTAGGAATATAAAGGCGTCAGATTAGTTGAGGGGCTGATATTTGTTATAAAATGCTTTACTCTAAAGAGTTATGTTGTAGTTTTGAAAGGCAAAGCAAGTATACGATTAGTCTCAGACAACCTCGCAGTGGGATACATGGAGGTAGGGCACCGTAATTCCATCGCCTACCTGCGATTTGAAGGTTGGGGAAACAGCTTCATGCTCCGGCCTACTTTACCTACCCTGCGAAAGTTTCCTCCAAAGTAGTCATTGGACAGAAACTGTGTGATTCGTTTCATTACATGGCTTATGTCCACACGAAAGAAGCAGCAGACAAGAGGAATACTCTACACTGGAAGAAGACGGTATAAGCTTTATGCTATCTGATAATTGAGGAATTTCAATTTGACTATGTGACACATTAATTCTATATGTGTTTATCAAACTGAAGTAAAACTTTATTAAAAGAATGATATCTTAGTTGGTTAACTAGTGTCTCTGGAAAACGGAAGGCCCTGTTTCGGCTGGAATGGTTACGGATTTAAAACTGATCTTCACCTCTAGTAACGCTTTGCTCTATTCATGTGAAGTACGCTAGGACGCCCTGTGGCTCAGATTCCGCGAATAACCGTATATACCTTCAAACCGATAGTATTACGGGGTTAAGTTAGGTTAGTCACGATAGAAACGCATCACAGAAAAACTTAACTGTCATTCGGCGGCCGAACCCTTCCCGATAATGCAATACGCACTTTCATTTTAGCAGGCTGGATAGGTTTGGCACGTTCGATCCACCTCTTCATCTGGTATCAAGCCCAAGACTCCGGACTGCTCGACCGCCTGAGGTACTAGCAGTGCTGCCATTTCTACGGATTTATCCGTAGATCTATGGATTTTTATGAAAATTTAGGATTTTTTAAAAATATCTACGGATTTTTGTCACTTTTTATCATTTGTTGATTTTTCCTTATATTGGTGTTTTGTTAATCTTTGAGCGTATAGTGTTAATGCATAACAGAATTGTTAATAACTGGGAATCGTTTCCTTGCAACCGCTCGTGTGAACCAACGATTGAAATAAAGCTAATGTTTTGTTTGGTTACAATTTTTAAAGATCTTAATAGAGCGTAACATAAAACTATCGGCGCACTCTTTATGCACGGTGACACGGTACTTGGCACGTTTTTACAAAGCAGTGCCTTGCGAGAAGGCCAAACAATATCTGAGAGCCAAAGGAGGCGCAGTTTTTAAAATTTCCTGTTACAGAAGATATGCTAAATTTAATGTCAACAAAGAAAATGTATGGTCACTAGGGGAAAAATAAAAAAATAAAAAACTACTAGGCATAGAAGCAGCAGTTAGGAAAGTGATGATGTATAAAATATGTTTCAAGATATTTCTTACTTTCAATGTAGAATATTACTTTTGTATCCAATTTTAAAGACCTGCAAATAAAAAGTATTCGTAATTTTGACTCTCTCTTAAATAATTATTGTTTCAGTCTTTCAGTTGGCGAGTCTCCGGATTTTTGTGGCAAATCTACGGAAATTTTAGCGGCCATCTACGGATATTCAAAGCCAAGAGGCTGGCAGCACTGGGTACTAGACCATTTTTTCCATCATGAAAATTGGACTATCAGGGTAACGAGCCTATTAAGATAAGTAAAAAAATTGGCCTTTATTCCTATATCCTGTCGAGAACCGTACTAAATTCTGACAGCTCAGTTGGATCTCGTGTAACACTAGAACTCATGTAAAGGGTTCCTAATATCAGTTTTGTTTTTGGCCTAATTGGGTTATCAACCAAGCGGACTTCATGGTAGAAGTGGCTATTAAGCGTATCTTTTGTAAACGTGTAATAGGGCTCTGCTGTTAATGGTATGTAGCACAAGCCACTCTTTTCACTACGGTTGATTGTGATTTCCGCAGCACACAGCCACTGATAGCGTTACCTGGCAATTTCATATACGAAAATCGACTGCGACATTCTCAAGTCTGGTCAAAGTGGTTCTTGATAAACGCCTCATCAACCTGTGATTTAATCTCTTCTCGAAGTTCCGTCGAGACACCAAGGCGGAAATATCTGAGATGTCAGTCGTTTTGATGTCACGCTTACTTTCAGAAAGTTCCATTCGAGATTTAACCGTCAAGATTTACCAAGTAATGCCTTTTTTTTATTTTTCGTTGCCTTTCTCCACTGGTAACGAGACGTTTCGAGATTTTGTCCGTATTTTTCTTGCATTAGACGACACATCTAGAATACGACAGACTGGAAATTCCTTTAATCTAAACGTATAATCTGTGAGTTATGGTCAGGGCAAGAATCGTACTACAGCCACGGTTTGTTCCTTCAACACCGGTTACCTAGGAGACGAGGGAGTAACACCAGGCGGGTACAACAACAGACTGCCATCTTTCCTCTATACAGTGGCGACAAGGGTTGGAATATGAAGGAAAGATTTGTTTCAAAACAAATAGTATGTTTTCTTTTTTGCCTCAGGCTTTACTGCTCTTAGCTATCGTGGTCATTAGAGATGGGAGAGGATGAGGACGAAAAGAAATTCATCCATGTTCTGTTGGAACTATCCTGGTTTTCGCCGCGTATTTCTAGAAACCATGGAAAACCGAAATCAGGGTGAACGGACAGGGTTTTGAACACGCGTCCTCTTAAATGCCACGGTACTGTTTTCTCGGCACTGAATTGGACCCTTCATGGCCCATAAAGGCTCTCATTTTGCGGTCGTGATAAGTGACAACTGGATACTCGACATGTTTAAGCTAAACTGAAGATTCTGCGCACAGGTAAATAAAGATACGGTATTCAGGAAGTAAAACTTGACAAACCAAAACATGTGAAAAGCGTCGGTTCAAATGTAATAATGTTCCGTAACCTGAGTCTTTCTATTGGTAAACAACGATCTGCCCTGGAAGTTCACCAGTGAAAGAGCACAGAGCAGTGAATGTACGGTTATATTTTCCACTTTCTGAATTTCGCAAAGCCGTCTGCAATCTGCGTCGAGATCTGGCCAAACTTACGTAAAGCTAATGGACTTATTATACAGGCTCGCGCCAATAAAATAATCGCGTCCATTGAACGGACTATCTCGGCTAGGCGCTCTATGTTTTATGTTCTTATTGTTCGGCGGAGTTTGTTATTCGAGCTGGAGGCTAAGAGAGAGTCTGCAAAGCGACTGACCCCACCTGGCCCAGCTGTAACAGGTGAGGCGTTACCTGCAATACAAATGTCATGTGCATGGCAAGGACACGGCGTGGGAAACTTACTCCACCATTAAGATAAGTGCAGTCGGGTCCTGCCTAGACTTACGACCAAATTAGTCGAACATAGTTCAGTGCATGGTATTCGGAGACACGGCAGTCGCATTTTTACCCCTGTTGAACTCACTAGGCATTAAAAATTATTTAATTAATTGCAATGGAGCACACACCCAATGGCAATTTCCCTACACACCCATTTTGCCTCTGTCTCCTTTTCTCTACTTTTTATCTATACGTATTTTAATTTTAAATTCTTCCAGGACTTCTGTTGGTAATTTATTCCAATCCTTGACTCCCTAACCTACGAAAGAAAATTTTCCCACATCCTTATGCCTGAATTCAAGTGCCAGCTTGGGGAAATAGTCAGCATTTCCATTTGATGCAATATTAATCCTTCCAGCAATATCTTTCGACGCTTCATCATTAATATATGCTTTGAACACTCCCATCAATCTCTTCACCCTCCTCCTGTCTTCCAATGACTGCTATTTCAGCTCCTTTATCATGTTAGTTACAGATTCTGTTCTGAGACAAACCTAGCAGCCCGTCTTTGCACCTTTGACATACAAACTGTGCATCCCATACAACACCATCATATTCAAGCAATGGCCAGACCAAAGTTTGGTAAACCAATTCCCCCACTTCTCTGGAACATCCAATCATCACTTCAATAAATGATTTTGAAATCTTTTCCTACCTTCTGTCTAATGTGTCATGCCCAGTTTTGTTCACTGTCAAATTTTATGCCTTAAATAAATGAAAGAAATTCTAAATAGTTATTGGCATGATAGTGGAAGGACTCAATGTATTGTAAACTAAAACATACTCGCAGCGATGAATGACATCAGAATTCAAACTGATATGTAATTTCCCCTCTAATCCTCCACCATTTGGAAAATTGCGTCCGTTCTGTTATTATTAACCTATAGGTCACCAGCTGTGAGGCTGCTGAAAATATACAAAACGAATCAAGTTGATAGTGAGCTGGGTCCAAATGGTTATCAATTAACCAAATGCTGACTATCAACATTGTTTTGGCATTGCTGGCTGAATATGTGTTTCCGTAATTGACTCTTAAGACACTGTGCTTTTATTACAGCAGTATTGTGTTTTAATTCTCTCTACATATGTTAGACCAAGGAAGTATGACGCAATACCTACTTTGAGGGTTTCATTCCGGAGCCGCATTGCTGTCGCTCCGCTTTCAGTCCATCTTTCATAGGCCTCTAGTATTTATTGAGACCTAAAATATGCAAATGCAATGTGTTCCGCTGGTTGAAATCACAATGCAGCAATTAATTGTTTTATGCTTTTATTCTGGGAAAGTTTTTGATAAAATAAATTTATATCCCAACGTATGGGCTCGTTAAGTAGTGAACTACGATATATTTTTCACTTCAAAATAGGGATAAAGAAACCGTCAAAATTTTCGATTTTATAATTTTTAGATTTTGTATATCTAAAGAACTTGAAATATGTACCAAGTATCGACATTTTCCTCTATTTAAACAACAAATGGGCTACTAAAAACTCGGCTAACAGTTTATATGTTGTGAGCAAAATAACTAATCATCTTTGTTTTGAAATTAATTTTCCATATGTTGATATCATTTTATTTAAAATGTTCTAAGTTCAAAGTTAATTGCATTCTAAAGTTCTTAAAATAAAACTGATTGTATCTGAATTATGGAACTACGTAGCAATACGCGGAGAAACGAGGCGTGGCATTAGAGAGCCGTGCAATAAAGTCCGTTGCTGAAACTGAAATTGTTTCAGGCATTGTAATACGGAACCCCTCATGGGCGAGTTTCGACTCGTTCTTACTTTATTTCTTCTTGCGCTTTACGGCTATTCGGCGCTAGAGCCACGGTCTTTACCAAGGAAGAGAAAATAAAACTGTCATTTCAGATATTAAAGAAATGCGCCTTTACATGTGGAGTCATTTCCGGTAAATCATAGAAAGTCAAGAAGACGATGGGTGGAGTGGAGTGGATTTAGAGTGAAGGAATATCCTAATATCAATTTTCGCTAAGTATCTCTATCTGTATGCAAATGCGTACATTTAGCGCCATTATGATTTGTGTCATTCTGTTTCTTCAACTTACATTTCTTGAAGTCTGGGAAAACGGCGTAAAAACTATAGTCATAATAGCCACTATTCCAGTACCGAGATTTGAACCCAGGATAGCCAAACCTTGTCTCTCAATCAGCAACATTTAGTGTTTATATACTGGGGAAAAGGAACTGTAAATTTTCCGGGACAGTTGGGATTCGAAGTTAGCTTCGAAACAAGTTAACCGCTACACCAGAAGGTAGTCGCAAATTGAAAATCATTCTCGTTTTACTGCGATGTACACTATGTTAGGAGTTGTGTGGGATGGACGGTAATGACGTTTGCCGGACCCCCAGACGGCAGCGTGCATTGGGATGCGGCGCACGCAGCTAGGTCTCAGGAAGGGACATTTCCCAGAAGACGACGCTTAATTCTCC
Source organism: Vandiemenella viatica (assembly GCA_031002005.1). Taxonomy (NCBI): domain Eukaryota; kingdom Metazoa; phylum Arthropoda; class Insecta; order Orthoptera; family Morabidae; genus Vandiemenella; species Vandiemenella viatica. Next base: position 61,995,190 of record CM061920.1, on the reverse strand, counting down.
CCACGGCAGCCTGCTCCATGGGCGTTCCCGACACTCGACAAATTTACTGCCGTCGAAATTCCATATCCTGGCTGAATAACATCCACTGTTTACGAGGATACGCCCAGGCACGAACCCGCTATTTGGAGAGCTATTGACGGAATTTTTAACACCGGTAATGTGGTTTTATTGATACACAGTTGTCTCTGCGAAGGCGTGCTAGTGTTTCCTGAATAGCGTGGGGGGTGGAATTTAGACGCTGGCCAGCGTGATTGGTACTGTTCAATACTTTCTGAACATTCACCACGTTAGTCACAAAATTTAAATCCATAAGAATGAAGTTTCTATCGATGTTGAGAATTTGTAAAAGGCTCTCGGGTAACTAATCCCGGAGCATTTTATATATATATATATATATAATTTAGAACCATTTAAGAAAAAAGCCGTATTATTGTATCATAACTGCTGAGTTGACATTACTCAAGCAAGACACCACGCTTGAAATCGAAGAAACAGCCGCGGCGAACGCAAATCAACCTAACATTATTTCAACATCAACAAGCTGTGGATAAATCAATGAGAGCAGTCATCAGTTGTCAATAAACATGTAATTGTGGACCCTTCAGCACGGTTACAAGGATTCGTTCACCCCCGAAGGCAATGGACGATCATTAACCGGATTTGAACAGGACAAGGTAGATGTGTCTACTTGTTACACAAATGGGGCTGGATAGATTCTGCAAATTGTGACAATGGAACCACCTCGTAGACAACCCACCATATATTTCCTAGCTGCCCTCTTCGTACATACAAAGCATCAATAGCGGAAATACACGATGCGTCGATCAGTGCAGTTGACTGAATAATAACATTAGCTCTAGAGATATAAAATTGTTCAAGCTTGTGATATGCACATCTGTTCTCACTTTTGTGCCGAGGGTGGTGGGTGAACGGTTAACGGTCTGGCCTCGCATTCGGGAGGACGCCGGTTCGAATCCCCGTCCGAGAATTTAGATTTGGGTTTTTCATGGTTTCTCAAAAATCACTATAGGCGAATGCCGGGATACTTCCTTCAAAAGGCTACGGGCAAATTTTTTCCCGTTCCTTGTCCCCAATCCCATCCTGCCTCTAATGACCTTGATGTCGACGAGGCGTAAAGCCATAAGTAAAATAATAATAATAATATATAATCAACTTTGTATATCTTGTTAAATATCATATGTTAAAAAAATAAATAACTACAATGTTAAACTCTTGCCTAAGTTAGAGATTATTTGTTTACTAGAAACACATCTGAGAGCTGTGTTGCAAATTTGGAACAGTGGTACAACATGTCCTTCTCAGAATCAGTAACAATAGTGGAAACCAGTTAAGAGCTAACTAGTTAGTAACCAAAAACTAATCACACATTGAACCACACTCACATAACCATTAGCATTAAGATTTGTTCATTATTAACGAAGACTCTTACGCTATACCTCTGATGAAAAACATAATTTTCAGTCTTGTGTACCATGATTACACACCACAGTAATGACCCACAGTTATTTTATTTCACTCTTTCTTTAATGTACCAAAACATATATTGATTTATTGGACTTCCAAAACCGGAGATATTTTAAAATTTGCTCTGTATAATTATTACACTAATTACCTCCCAGGAATGCTAAAAATTGTTCAGTCTCGGTCGATGTGTTGATCACAAGAAGATTAATAAAAACACTTTTATAAACAAAAATAACTTCTTGAACGGTTCTAGTGTAAAATAGTTTTTCAAACCACAGTGTTAAAGTAATTACTTTGTTTGTATTCTAAACAGAAAGTACGTAAAATTAAAGATCGAAGTCAGTTCAATAGGTCATAGTTTAATAATAAGGAATAGACCGCTATTTCTTTCTTTTTGTGGACAAACAGTAAACTCAATTATTTCAACCAAAGGATTCTGCGACTTTATGGACAATGCCAAACTTCGTAGCCAGTTAGTGCCAGTAACTCAAGGGCATGAATAAATGGATAACAGTACGCATTCACACGTTTTGCAGATAGAGAACGGAACCTTATGTAAAAAGATAGATAAATAATAAAGAATATCTCAGAACTCAAGTTATTTTTTCCTTGTGGCTTTACGCCTCGTAGACATCATGATCATTAGAGGCGGGAAAGGACTAAATCAATGACACTGGCAGGAATTCGACCATGACCTTTTGAAGGAACCAACGTGGAATTCGCGGGGAATGGTTACGGAAAACCGTGGAAAATTGAAATGTGGATGGATGCGAGGGGATTTGAACCCGCTTCCTCCTGAATACCGAGCCCAAGCATTACCGTTCATCCACCCAATCATGTTACTGAAAATAAATGAAGAAGCCAAACGTAGCATTACAGTAGATAAGGAGGCTCACAGAACAAAGAGTCTGGAACATTGCTGTAAGGAAAACCATTGTATAATCTCCCGAATATAAATCAACACTTTCAAACATCTATCTACTACATAATTTCGTAAGCTCACTCACTCACTCACCTCGATAGCTATTGGCTAGAGAATGGTGTCAGCCTACGCTCGCAAAACAGTGACCATAGATACCATTAGAAGAAATTCGTGGTTATGTCCACAATTTAATAGCTAAGAAACTGCTTCAAAATTAATTGTAATAATACATTCATTAAGTCTGCTTTTCGTAGCGTTTCATAGTTAAAGAAAAAAATTATTGATAAATTTTGCAGCTGAAAAAACGTGGATCTGCTTTTCAGTAAGATGTTGCTGATGAAAGCAACTTAAAAAATAAAAAATTTAATTACTAATGGTCTCTGCTGTAACAACGAATGCCAATTATCATTCCGGCTTAGGATAAATTTCGATTTAATTAAAACCTTCAATAAAGTTTTTGCTTGACGGTTTATTTGCTTCTTAGGTATTTACTGACCACTTTGTTCATGTTCGTTGTACCTAAGTTATTAGGTTATTTTAAGTGGACATCAGACCAAATATCGTACCCAGTCGAGCATTCTGGCAATTAAGTTCTTCGCAGGTGCTCAACTGTTTAATAATATGGATTGTGTATTAAGTTCTCTGGCCGTTCCAGATACTATGATCAATGATTACATTAGCAGTATTTGCCCTCAGTCTCAATAAAAAATAACGTGATGCTTTCGAAGCATACAGGATTTTTTAAATTTTATAGGGAACTTTAAGGCTCAAATTGAATTCAAGTTTGTATTTAAGCAATTGTACGGTTGCGCAATCGTCCCTGTTCGTATTTAATACTTACCTCTAATAATGCTTCGGAGTTCTTCAAGCTCAGAGATTTTAGTCACCCTGAAACACAGGTCAAGTTTATATTTGGTCAAATCAGGTCAACCTGCCATAATCTTTCATACTGAAAACTGGAACTACAGTCATAGGCTTACACTACTACTATCATAAATTTACTGTACAAGCGAACTGCATGAGTCCGAAGGTAAAAAAATGATATCGCTCACAAATTATCCCACTAATTTGAATGGGGTTTTCAAATTTTGAAATCTTGTGGTCTAGCTTGTAATCTGCTGTGTATCTTATAACTCTACTTGAGCCAGGAACGGAGTAACAAACTGCAATCATTTCTATTTGGGACAGATCACTTTGTATTTGAGAGATACGAAAGGAGTTGGATTCTGTTTTCTTTCTTGACTTGCGTTATTTATTTCTTCAGTTTTATGAAATGTAGTATTTTAAAATAACTGGAACACATTAACGCAATAACCACAAGTACAATTTAATGCTCTATAAATATGTTTGTGCTTTTAGAGATACACAGAAAAAATAACATGGCTACTCTGTTGGTTCTGTTTATATTGCTATTTTTGTTGGTTATTTATTCCTGCAGTTTTCTGAAATGTATTAAATTAAAATAAATGGAATTCGTAAATCAAACAGTTACATCATACATTAACGCTTCAATGAGCGCAATGAAATTTAATGTTATAATTATAATATTTAATTTACAGTGAACATCTTTGTGCTTAATATTGATATTAAAACCTGATAGTGTGTAGTCGTTAATCAAACAACTACTTTACGGATTAAAAATTCAAATATACCTAGGAAATTGTGACATTCAATTTACTGTAAACATCTTTGTGCTTAATATTGATATTAAAACCTGATGGATTTGCTGTATTATTCCGTATAAGCATTTACATATGATTTTTTTAGTTAAATGTTGTGGAAATGATATTATTTGTTATAACTACAGATTCAGTTTTAACTAATGTTTATTCTGAGTGATATTATCAGATATTTCTCCGTGGATTAGGATAAAACTAACATACAATATTTATCTCCACGCATTAATACGGATTATTTACCACGTAACTTTATTTTCTTATATGCCATATGTTATATTACGTTAATCTATGAATTAAACAAAAAAGTTTCGGACATCAGTATGAAAACCGAAACTAAGATAATCAATACAAGACTGGAATTTTTATAGATGATGTTTATACTTTTTGCTTCTCCGCATCTGAAACTAGAATGAAAGGGATAAAGCATTTCTGCATCCACTAAAGTCCACACGATCCAAGCAGGGGGCAAATGCAAGTTAATAATAAAAATGTAAATGATCTACTATCTATAAAATTTGTTTTTAACAACTTTCGGACAGTCGTTGAAGACATAAAAAAGGACATTCACTATTCACACACACCCTGTGAAAAGACTTGCAATATTGTTGTCTACAATTTAATTAGTTCGCGCCAACCAAACCAAGTAAAAAATAAAAATGATCAAGTACCTAAAAATAAAATATATTTTGCCTACCATTAGGTTCCTCCTACATGCCGAAACAGTGCAACTCTTAGACAAGATGAGTTCTAATTCCTGTTTATAATTTCTCTAACTCAAAGAAAAATTTCCATGTGGCATAAGTTTTCAGGGAGAAAAAATCAGAATGCTAAGATTTGCTGATGACATTGTCTTGTTAGCAGAGAGGGCTGAGGATATTGAGAAGTTACTGAATGGCATGAACAAAATACTGAAGGAAGATTTTGGACTGAATATAAATCAAAGCAAGACAAAAGTGATGAAATGTAGCAGAAATGATACAAATACTAGTAGATTAAATATAATAATAGGATCGAATGCAATAGGAGAAGTAAGTGAATTTTTTTACTTGGGAAGTAAAATTACAACCGATGGCCAAAGCAGGAATGATGTTAAAAGCAGAATAGCACTAGCAAAAGGAGCCTTCATGAAAAAGAGAAACCTTTTAGATTCAAATATTGATCTAGGAATTAGAAAGAACTTTTTAAAACTCTATGTGTTGAGCACAGCACTTTATGGTAGCGAAACATGGACTTTAAGAATACCGGAAATAAAGAAAATTGAAGCATTTGAAATGTGGTGCTACACAAGAATGCTGAAAATTAAGTGGACAGACAAAGTAAGAAATGAACGAGTTTTGGAAATGATGGGTGAGAAAAGAAGTTTGTGGAAGAAGCTTACAGAAAGAAGAGACAGGTTGGTGGGTCATATTTTGAGACATGCTGGATTGGTTAATTTGTTAGTGGAGGGAACAGTCGAAGGTAAGAACTGTAGAGGAAGACAGAGATTAGAATATATGAAGTAGATAATTGAGGACGTTGGCTGTAAGGGGTATGTAGAAATGAAGAGGTTAGCACAGGATAGGAAGGGATGGAAGATTGCATCAAACCAGTCGAAACAGCATAGTTTTTTAGAATGTGGACTACATATATGTATTGATATCACTGTGTTTAGCATTTTCACTGACATTTGAATAACCATTGTTGAAAGGCATGTTGCTTTTCTACTCGATAAGGTTCAGTTTGGTTTTAGAGAAGGTATATTTTTGTCTGTAATTTTTGCTTTAAAAACAATATGTTTGAAGCAGGGAAAGAAAAAATAAATTGCTTCAGAATACTCTGACGTAGTATTAATTGTGTCGATTAGAACATTCTTTGATACAAATTATAACGCCATGGTCTTAGTGGTAGGTCAAGACATATGGCTCAATTGTATCTAGAAAATAAAATCCAGAATATAAGGTAAATTACCAGAATATGAAATTTTATTTCAATTTTCATCATTTACGCCGCAAGTACCAATGATTCAACGACGAATGCTACACATAATTTTTACTTCTCTTCCATGAACACTTTGGAATTGTCAAATACTAAACTAGTATAAACATTTCATATTAGGCTCCCTCAGTTCCTAATACTGAATATTGGATATCATCTTATTGCATACTAAGCAGAAATTTTAATAAATGATCAAGTTATATTTAATGAGCACCAGTATAAAAAAAACTTATAATTAAGAAGAACACGAACATCAATATTGAAACAATTATGTTATATGTAAATAAAAAAATTGTTATTTTTCTGATTTCTACCAAAAAATCCATGAGTTTATTTGCACTTCTTACAGATAAAGCGTTTCATGTGTTTGCCAGAAAACTTTCACGCTTCAAATTGAACATTTGTGTCACTGAATCCAGTCAGTTTGCTAATGAACTCAGCGTAGTTTTGACCGGAACTAAAACCCGTCTTCACAGAAATCAGTTGGTTGGATCCCGTGAAATAGTGGTCCAACCTCCAGTTCTTGAGTCGCCATATTTTGTTATCTTTATGTTTCAAGGACTTAAGCAACACAGAAACAAAACTTTCTTTGTTTCCTGATAATATGATGTCATAAATTATTTATAAACTTTTTTGGGGGAGGGGGGGGGGAAACGAAACTTAATAAAAGTGATCAATTTTAGGGCAAGGCTGTTATTCCATACTAGGCACATGCAATTCGTTTATTTTCAAGCTACCTAAGTCGCAACCATGAATTTGCTGTACTATTAGCCCACATTGCATGTATTAAAATACTAAGAAACAAATTCGTCAATGTAAATGAAATAAATATTTCAGTGCAGTATGTTAAACCATTTTTAAAAGTTCCTTGAAAAACAAAGCACACTACATCACATCTGGCAAGCTACAGTGCAGCTGCTGCTGTTGTTGTTGTTCAGGGCTGCGTTCCTTGTGGTTCTTCAGTTTCTAACACTATTTTAATTGATCGCACGCATTTTATTTAGGCATTTCACATTAGGAAAGTAGTCAATATTAGCAGACCTTATTATATCTTTAGAGGATGTTAATCGCATGAGTTTATACAAACAGAATGCGAAATAGTTAAACATGGTATACTCTTGACTCATAACTTTGTCTTCTACTGATCGTAAATAATATCTCAGTCGTTTTAGATGGTAGTAAAAATGTAATACTCTCTGCAGATGACACGAGGATATTTTTAAAATATCCATTAGAACAAAATCTCTAAAATACTGCAAACGAAACTTAAAAAAAACAAAAACATTTAGAAGGTTAAGTGTGAATGGATCAATACTTGGTGCAGAAAAAATTCAGCTACTACAGTATTGTAATGTGATCTCTGGAGAAAAGTTTTAAGGCAATCAAACGTACGAAATTTCTGTAAGTAGAAATCAATTCAGCTGAAACCAACACTAAGAAATTTAAACTTGGTTCATCAACTATTTGATTAAGAATAATCGCCAAAAAGGAATGTTGTTATATTTTGCATACTTCTACTCCTTACATGTTTATAGCATCTGCTTCTGAGAAAATTCTTCACAAGTGCCCAACACAGTTAGAGTCTCAAAAACTGCTTCAAAATATTATGCATTTGGACAAAAATCACGCTTTTTTAAAAAATTCTGTTTATAAATACAGATTTATAACAATTTTTTGAGGTAAAAAATCGTAAAATTCAACGCTAACATACAGAGTAGTAATGCTTATTTACTTATCGCATGACATTTTACAAGAGATAAAAAGTAATAATTGAAATTAAACTTTTTCTGTATATAAAAAAGTAAGTTAACTTTTAGTTCCATATGAAGATGATAAGGTACTAATATATACGTTTGGTGGTTCGGAAGCCAATGTGATAAAGGTATTTAAAACCAATGGTTAGTGTATAATTTTTTAAGAAACTGTGTATAAATTTATAAGTTGAGTAGTTTTTGCAAATTATGTTCACATTTAGTAAGTAACAAAGGAAATTATGTTTTTACAGTTAATAATTGAAGAAAGTATTTAGTTTTAGAATAAAAAATAACTAATCTCTAATCAGTTTGGCAATATCATTGGTCATGAAATTTACTGTTTCACAAGCTGTTATCGGATGGATTCAGAGCAAACACATCTTATGTAATCTAATGCAATTTCAACGTAATGTTCTATCCTCATTCATGGTCGACACGATGATAGTTTTACTAAGTATCTGTAAAGTATTTATTTCTATATTTTCCAAAAATTTGGTTTACGATTTTTTTAAATGGCATCCATTATTTTTTTAAAAAAACCTCATAATATTTACTTATTGCAAGGTATATAACATATGTTAAGAAATAAATTAAGTCTTATGATGACATAATTTTTTTTATAGATTTGAAAAAATAGAAGTTTTCGCAATCATTGACTTAGAATGATCAGGGCCGGCAAGACAGAAGCATAGCAGTGGCAACGTTTTGCCGTCTGCAACTTCTAATCGAGGTATTCCGGCGAAAACTGGCTTAATTGCCCCACTCCTCTGGTAATTAAATCATTAAGACGGTCATCGACTGCGGCGACTGCATTCCTGGAGTGCTAAACAGGCGGCAGTAGTCACACGTAAACGATCTGGAGGGGAGGCATCCCTGGGGCGATGCCTATCTCTCTCACACAATACGGCCGGGGTAGTCAGCCCCCTATACCTGCCGGCAGAGCGTTTTACGAGGTGCAATCAATCGGGCAGCCAGATGTTAAATCAACATCTTGTTTATTAGTGAGGAGGCCTTCGCCGCCACATGTTGCTCGGATGATTCCCACAGGTCGGTCCCAGTCACCGCCCTACGCGACCCTACCTGACCGAGAGGGATGCTGCATCTGAGGCTAACGATGCTCTTTACATTTCGCACAACGATACGTCACTCACAATGACATGTCGGATAACGGCTATCAGTTTAGACTCTTACTGGGTTGCCAATAAAAGCTAGACAAAATTTGCAAAGTATTTAAAAACCTTAAATGTTACAGAAAATTACATTCAACTGCAAAGAAATCACATATCAAACCTCTTTCAATAGGTATCAAGTTCACTTACTCCAATTCTCAATATTTCTCTTAAATTGCTTATTTTTTCTTCCTTCCTTGATGTTTGTTACGGTTACCTATCTTTTTCTGCCTCATTGTCTTTTTTTCTGTTCCATATCCATAATCTGTGCACAATTTCTACACAATATATGAAGAAACAAATACGATTTCCTCTTCTCCATCTTCCTCATCCGAATCGTTTCCTCGCCAATCAACTTTAAGATATCCTTTTCCTTCATTCTGCTTGTCTTTTTTCACTTTATTCTTTTTTATCCACAAAATTTCAAAACTTTCCGACTACATATCTTTATAATTTTTATGATTCCGTATAGAGAGATAATACAAACACCGTTGCTGTCGCTTCCCTGTCTGCCGGCTATTCACTTACTCCTACTATGTATTTCACTGATCAGAAACTTAATATTATATTTAACATATTTTATTCCAAGAAGCTCCCGTAAAAAAAAAAAAAAAAAAAAAAAAATGAGGGTACATTTTTTAAAAAGTTTCTCAAGTAAAGAACTCAACTTTTTTCAGTGGAAAATGCATTTACTTAGAAACTTGAAACTTGTCTTCAGTGTCAACCGTATTTATATAGCAAATACTAATTTTTTTTTTATTTGTATCTACCTCTTCTGTATATAAACAAATCTGTATTTTGAAAAACTCTAATACCTTTTGTTATCAACCCCTAACATAGTCTATTTGTTTGGAATGTTGAAAACCTTATTTTCTTAAAACATCGATCAATAGGCGTAAGAAATACATTTAGAAAGGAATCAGTTTTTTTTAAAAATTAACACCCTGTGTGGTGTAAACTTCTGACCAATTTTCATTATTTAGTTTATTTACGTTTTTTTTATAATGTTTTCATTTATAATTCCATTATATATCCAGATTATTTGTTTTCTTTAGAGTGCTTCTGGATTTGATACAAAATAGCTGGGCGGTTATTACTAGTAGTATACTTTAATTAGTGATACATATTCACAAACGATTATCAATAACAGTTTTGATACTATTTAGTGTTCTTGTAGAGAAATTTACAATTGCAGTTAAGTTAAATGGTAACAGTAAGTCACCCATTTCTTGTCTCTCACTGCTGTGATTGAGAAAGTTTATCAAGAAATTTACACCTAACACTATTTGTTTACTACTAGCTGTGCCCGCGACTTCGTCCGCGTGGAATAGTTATTTTGGGCATCATATTTATTTTTGCAAACAACCTCCTCAGCTTTATAATTACTAGACGACCCGTGCGAAAATTTCGCGAATAAAATGCGATGAATAGTGAGGTTGAATGCTTGTAATATAATGAATAGAGGAACCGTACTTTTGTAGCAAATATTTCATTTAGTGTAATAGGTACGCAGCAAAATACTCACAACATATTACGAAACAGTTAGGAAAATTTAAAACACACTGTATTTATGACAAACTGTCACTGACCTTAGTAGAATAAAACCAACCTTAACAAAATGCACACAACATATCAACATCTCTGAAATATTTGTTGCTGTGCGAATAAAATGTTTACATTGGAAATTTATAGCAAAACGACAGTGTTTCCGTAACAAAAACAAATATATCAGAAAAGCTACTTATTGAATAAAAAAAAGTTTATTGACATCTCTGTGATATCCGCTGCTGAGATCAGGGGCCTTGGCTCTGAACAGTCTCATACGCGCTACCACTTTAAGTACCAAATTCCCAACATTTTTTTCTTAATTTATAATTTTACCTAGCTGGAGACCGTAATTTTACAACGATATGTCATTTATCGATTTCGGATAGGTATCGAAGAAGATAAATGGCTTGTATTAAAAACATTAAAAAAAACTAATATTGATAATTTTGCCCTTTAAGGGTTGAATTAAAAAAAATTCCTTTTATAAAATATCAACCAAGGTAAAAAAAAAAGTTTCGAGAAATTATGATATTTTTACCCCTTAAGGGTGTAATTTGGAGAAAGTTTTTTCTTAAAATATCATGTGACCATAGCGGCTAATTTAATATTTAAATCGATACGTCATTTATTGATTTCGATTAGGTATCAAGGGAAATAAACAGCTCCTGACAGAAAAATGCATTGTAAAAATATTAATACTTTTGCCCTCTAAGGTTAGAATTTTTAAAAATTTCGGCTTAAAATGTGGTAACGGAACCGAAGACATTACGAAGACCTGAAGCTTTTAAATGATACCTCGTTTATCAATTTTATTTAATTGTCAACGGAGATAAATGACTAAAGACACAAAAAACGCATTTTAGAAATACTGATATTTATGCCCTTTAAGGGTCGAATAACGAAAAATTCTTTCTAAAATATAATGTGACCCTGGCGGAGACCTTAATCTTTAATATGATACCTCATTTATCTATATCGGTTATAGATCAAGGGAGATAAATGGCTCGTGACACAAAAATGCATTATAGAAAAATTTATACTTTTTCCCTTAAATAGTTCAATTTCAAAAAAAAATCTTTCTTAAAATATCATGTCACAAAGCTGAGATATTATTCCTCATAATCCTACTTGATTTATCGATTTTGGTTAGAAATCCAGGGAGGTAAATGGCTCGATATACAAAAAAAGCATTTTAGAAAAATCGACATTTTTACCCTTTAAGGTTCGAACTACGAAAAAATCCTTTCTTAAAATATAATGTTACCACGGCGGAAACCTTAATCTTTAATATGATACCTCATTTATCTATATCGGTTAGAAATTAAGTGAGGTAAATAGCTCGTGACACAAAAAGGCGTTGTAGAACCATTCATACTTTTTCCCTTTAAGGGTTGAATTACAAAAACGTCATTCCTAAAATATGATGTCACCGAAGCTGAGACATTATTCCTCATTATCTCCCTTGATTTATTGATTTTGGATAGATATCCAGGGAGATAAATGGCTCGATATACAAAAAACGAATTTTAGACAAATTGACATTTTTACCCTTTAAGGGTCGAATTACGAAAAATTCCATTCTTAAAATATAATGTTACCACGCCTGAAACCTTAATCTTTAATATGATACCTGATTTATCTATATCGGTTTGATATTAAGTGAGATAAATCGCTCGTGACACAAAAATACGTTATTGAAAATTTTATACTTTTTCCGTTTAAGGGTTGAATTCCAAAAACATTCTTTCTTAAAATATTATGTCACATAGCTGAGACATTACTCCTCATAATCCTACTTCATTTATCGATTTTGGTTAGATATCCAGGGAGATAAATGGCTCGAGATAAAAAAATCTAATTTTAGAAAAATTGACATTTTTGCTCTTTAAGGGTCGAATTACGAAAAATTCCTTTCTTAAAATATAATGTTACCACGGCGGAGATCTCATTCTTTGATATGATACCTCATTTATCTATACCTGTTACATATTAAGGGAGATAAATCGTTCGTGACACAAAAATGCGTTATTGAAAAATTTATACTTTTTCCCTTTAAGGGTTGAATTCCAAAAACATTCTTTCTTAAAATATTATGTCACAAAGCTGAGACATTACCCCTAATAATCCTACTTGGTTTATCGATTTTGGTTAGATATCCAGGGAGATAAATGGCTCGAGATACAAAAAACGCATTTTAGAAAAATCGACATTTTTACCCTTTAAGGGTCGAAAAACGAAAAATTATTTTCTTGAAATATAATGTTACCATGGCGGAGATCTCAATCTTTAATATGATATCTCATTTATCTATATCAGTTAGATATTAAAGGAGATAAATCGCTCGTGACACAATTACGCATTGCAAAAATATTGATACTTTTGCCCCTTAAGGGTCGAATTCCGAAAAATATCTGTCTTAATATATGACGTCACTAAAGAGGAGATCTTAATCTTTAAAATGATACTTCATTAAACGATTTCAGATAGGTATCCAGTGAGATAAATGACTCGTAACACAGAAAACAGCTTTTTAGAAATATTGACATTTTTGCCCTTAAAGGGTCAAATTCCGAAAACTTCATTTCTTAAAATATGATGTGACCAAAGTGGAGACTATAAGCTTTAAAATGACACCTCATTCATTAATTTTGGTTAAGTATGAAGGAAGATACAGGCTTGTGACAAAAAATACCTTATAGAAATAATATATATATGATTATTTTTGCAAACAACCTCCTCAGCTTTATAAATTATAGCAGTTACCCACGACTTTGTCCGCGTCAATTTCTGTTATTATTTTAGACAATTTTTTTGCAAATTTATTTTTAAGTTTTTAAAAGAACATAATTATTTTAAAGTACTTCTGCGTAAATTATATTTTTAGTTTTATTTTCTTGTGGCAGAAGAACATATTGGTTTTCTCCGCAACCCGATCTTGACAACGCGACATATAGTTGGCCGTGTGAAAAGCAGTCTTGACGTAAATCGATTCCTACGTGTTTAAATGTTTGCCCCTGTGATTTATTAATTGTAACGGCGAAAGATAGCTTAACGGGAAATTGAATTCTTTTAAAATTAAAAGGTAAATCATTTGGAATCATTGGGATGCGAGGTACAGGGCGTTCGCCGGGAAACGCAACCCACTGTTAGCGCTACAAGGAAGAAACTGCTCCCGGCGAGCGAGCGCTCAGTTTCCGGCATTGTTCGACCGTCGGCCGCGGACTATTTCATAATAATTACGCTTCATAAACTTCATAAACTTGTGTGCTAAGCATTTAAATGTGACGTAATTCATTAGCTTACCTTATAAAAGATGCTGGAAGTGTTGACCCTCTTGTGTAATGCACATTTCACATCTTCTGAACATATTTCGAGACACACGCTGCCCTAACTGACTTAATGATTTTTTGGGTGACTGTTCTAGTCGAAAAGCGATATCGTCAATTTTCTCCTCTGTGAGAATACGGTTGACCGACAGTCTCTTTTTGTTAAAAAATGAACCCGTTTCTCTTACTTTTTTAACCATACGCAGAATTGTTGATTTAGCTGGCAGTAAAGCGCCAGGAAATTCGCGACGAAATTTACTGCGACACTTTTTAAACGACTTCTTCTTCACATATGTATCGTAGAGAAATATTCTTTGTTGCAAACTGTAACGTACCATAATTTTACTCACACTCAAACACGGTACAGATTAATAAGAGTATGAAGCCCCAAACCAGCCAAACCGCAAAGAAACGTTTATTCACAACACTGATTAATAAGAGACTGAAGTCACAAACTATCTACAATGCAAAGAAACCGTTCTTAACAATGTAAGGGTCACTGCACTGCACTGTTGGGGCAGCGGAGGTGTTAAACAGTGCGGTGATTCACGGTGGCGTGTGGCGGAAACTGCTGGCTGGACTGACCGAGCAAGTTGCCGACGGCAACAGACTGGGAGGGTAGCGTTTTCCGGCGAACGCCCTGTATAAGCACTGTTTGACCAACTGCTGGACCAGTCAAAACTATTGCAACGATCACGTTATTGCGTAGAAATTTAATTTGAAGTCGGGTTCCGTTACACAAATTTGGTGGTTTGAGATTTCTAAGTAAAATTATTGGGGCACCTATTTTTAACTTGAGGGAATATGGGGGAAGACCACTTGGGTTCAAAGAATTAAGAAACTCTTGTGGGTAATGTACCGCATCTTCTTGATCCATTACGTTATCAATAGATGTGTAGGTAACTATATCTCCTGGAAGTTTACTTAAAATTAGGTCGTTAATTTCGTCCACGCTACTGTTTCTCGCCGCCAATATTGCCCTTTGACACATCCATTGATGATCTTTATTTTCAATTTCGCTGATTTCAGGGTAAACTTTCGATATTAAGTCCTCAATGTTACTTACTCTTTCTCCTAAATCGCGATCAATTTCAATTTTATTTTCAAAATGAGGTACTTTCCCGTCTCCTATTAAAAGTAACTTTGAAGGAAAAGTTATACTACCTCCCCCCAAATGTGCTCTCATATTTGTAGTTAATTTTAAAATGTTAAACTTCCATAATGGGGAACTACAACCGTTCAGAAGGGAGCCGACCGCGCGTAATATCTTCTAAGATGTTCATTGAAATTAAGTGATGCCAAAGACAATTTTGTTCACAATTAAATACTCTTAATCAACAACACATTTATTTGGATAAAGATTAATATTATTATGTTGATACAACTCTAACAAATAATTGGTAATAATGCATTAATTTCGACCAAATTTGATTACCATAAAAACGGTTCTAGTGAGTTAATCTTAAAAGATAGACATATACTGTCGCGGACATTTTTAGATCATTTCAAGAGGAATAATCCTTTCATACATATTTTTTTGGTATCTTGAACCGTTTTCGTAGCGCACGCAACAGAAGCCCTCAAAGATGAATAATTTTCCCCGTTTTTTTCCACATTTTCCATTGTTTCTTCGCTCCTATTAGTCGCAGCGTGATGTTATATAGCTTAAAGCCTTCCTCGATAAATGGTCTATTCAACACAAAAAGAATTTTTCAATTCGAACCAGTAGTTCCTGAGATTAGCGCGTTCAAACAAACAAACAAACAAACAAACTCTTCATCTTTATAATATTAGTATAGATTTGCAGAGCAGTAGGAATGACTCTAACTGTAATAAAGCACACTGCTATTTCCAGAGGGGGCATTGTAAATTGGTATAATTCTGTACTGCTGACAACATCTAAGAGAATTTTACTTATTTTGTTCATGTTACTTCGTGAATGCTTCAGAAGATATTGAGGTATGTGGAAATGTAATTTCCCTTCATATTCAAACGTTACCCCTTACAGCGTCCTCAGTTATTACCTTCATACATTCTAATATCTATCTTTCTCTACAGTTCTTACCTTCGACTGTTCCTTCCACTAACAGATTATACAAACCTGCATGTCTTAAAAATATGACCCACCGTCCTGTCTCTTCTTTCTGTGAATGGGATTCATTTGAGGATATAAGGAGGGTGAAGAGAGTCATGGGAGTGTACAAGGCCTACACTAGTGATGAAGCATGGAAAGATATTGGTGGAAAAATTAAGAGAGGGGCTTGGAAGGGGAAAGTTCACTAAGAACACAAGCTGGTACTTGATTTCAGGCATAAGAGTGGGGGAAAATTTTCTTTCGTAGGAAGGGTGTGAGGGACTGGAATAAATTGCCAAGAGACGTGATGAATAATTTACCGGAAACACTGAAGGAATTTAAAGTAAAAATTAGTAGAGGGAAAAAGTAGGTTGGAAATAGAAAGGAGAAAGTGGGATATAGAGAGATTATCACCGGAGTGGGTGCTCCATCGTAATTTTATCAATTACTAACTGAAACCCGCGACTTCGTACGCGTGGACTAAAAATTTATTTGCCAGAATTGAATATAGAAAGTTGTTGGTAACGAAGGATTGGCCCCAAACAACACCGAGTCGGCATAATATCACTATATCACTCTACCGTTGAACCTGTCTCTTGAATAGAATCAATTTTCAACATATTTAAAGCAGAAAAACAAACGAAGGTGCGGGGATGCGCGCGCGTGTGTGTGTGTGTGTGTGTGGGGGGGGGGGGGGAGATTAGCTAAGGGCAGCTTTACTTCATCTTGGTCTTTTCTTCTTTCTTCAGCATGATCATCCGATTCTTGGGTTCTAAGAACTTTAGCTGCTCGTGTGCTGTTAGAGCTACGCCTTAGGCCAGTTTACGCCCGCAAGGCATGCCAAAAAAGAAGGCAAAATAATCTGGTGCCAGAAACTTTTCAGCAGACAGAAAGTAATAGGTCAGAGAAAATCGACATCTATACTGAATGATACGTTTTTTCTCTAAACGATATTTACTAACAAATTATGCACTAACATAATGCACGAAAAGCACAGCTTGGAAACCGACGTAACATTACAGACTAACCCACACATTTCATCCCTAAATTTGTGGTATCTACAGTTTAACATTCAATACGTCCGACGGTCCAGGCGTGACTCTTACGATCAGAAACATTTTTTTTTTTTTTTTCAATCTTTGCCTCCGCGAAGATTTGAACCGGGCACCACAAACCAAACAGCAGTAAACCACCGCTGTAACCACTCAGCTGCCAGACCGCTATACGAAAATGTAGTACAGAGACCTATACATCCTACGCGTTTGTCTATCGCCGTTCAGTAATTTTTCGGAATTATAAGCCAACATGAAAACATTTTTTTTTTTTTTTTTTTAAATCTTTGCCTCCGCGAAGATTTGAACCGGGCACCACAAACCAAACAGCAGTAAACCACCGCTGTAACCACTCAGCTGCCAGACCGCTATACGAAAATGTAGTACAGAGACCTATACATCCTACGCGTTTGTCTATCGCCGTTCAGTAATTTTTCGGAATTATAAGCCAACATGAATTATTTATACAGAAAATTTTTCAACCAAATTTAGACAGCATTTTTCTCCTTATTTCAAAAGATAAGTGCGCAAACTTTCATCGAAATCGGATGAAAACTGTGGATTAGTATGAAGAACAAACAAACAACCATACATACATAAATCTTTATATATATAGATTATTATTATTATTATTGAATCTTCAACAACTTCTTTACTCAACCATAATTTCCCAAAAACGTTCCTTTCAAACTTAATTTGCTCACTTTTATTCCAGCATCGTTCTATACGACCCCACTTCAAATGCTTCAGTTTTACTTCTTTCTGAAATTTGTATACTTCGCTACCATAATGTGCTGTGCTCCACACATAGAATATGATCAATATTTGGATCTTCTTTTCATGAAGGCTGTATTTCCTATGAGATATTGCTATATTTACCCATCTACAAACAAAGAATTGTATTTTAAGTGTAGTGTAACATTTAACTTCCTGGTAATAAGACGCTGAAATATTTAACGCTTGTCTGAGTACGAGCCATTGTGGCCACAGATAACAGAAAACGACACTAAATTAAGTACCCATGTTTTCCGTCTTGGCCGTACTCATTTGCATTGCTACACAAATAAGTTTTCTCCCTTCAGAGAAAAGAAGGCGTGAGGAATGTGCTGCGGCGGGTGTAAGTCATGCCCGAATATTTACACTGCGCCGCCATGTACCGGTAATTATTCGCGCTGGGGCAGTTGTTTATGTTTCGACAGAGGAGCTGGCGTCCAATCTGAACACGGCATCTCGCCTGCCCGCTGCGCTCACATACGTCTGTCTACCGGCTCGTTATCTGCCCGGTAGACCATAATCGGTAAGTGTGCCTCGGCTTGTCACTGCCGGCTAACAAGCCTTGCTCAAACACTGTCGGACAACACGGATAGTTCGCCTGTTTCCGGACACTATTAAAATTGCCACGCAGTTGACAGCAATCGTTTCCACTTTACACAGCAATGGTAAGACGAAGAAGAGTGATTATTATGTTAAGTATTGTTTTAATGCCGTTAGCATATTAAAAAATCTGTCCACTATTGTCATAGAGCATTAATTGATAATAGAAGTTTTTATGTAACTTCACAAGCAGACATAAAAATAAATAGCAACACTTTAAAATTTTTACAAATAAGCTCTAAATAGTTTCAAAAATCTCAACATAGTACATAAAAATATTTTATATAGCGCAGGTGTTACCATCACCTGATGATATTGCAGAAAATTTGCTGAAAACTGTGTAATGCTCCAAATTTGAAAGTTTGTCTGTATCAAAATTAATAGTGTCAAATTTGAAACTGTGTCAGTATTAAAATTAAAAATAGATTTGGACGGTATTAAGATGAAGGCTACATGCATGGTCCTGCTGATAATCCATGCAATAGACATTGTGAAAAACAGAAAGCTACGCTGGCTACATGGGGGAGGACGAAAGGGGAGGGGGGGGGGGGAAGGGCAGGTTCCCGAACCAAGCCACATAGCTTTTCATTCATATTATTTGTCACAGTTAAAATAAGGTACAGAACACACAACAGCATTTGCATAATTATTTCCGTTATTTAATTACCTCTGTAAGTAATTTGAGATAGTGTGACAAGAGAAATCAGTCAACATTTCTTCTGGAATCAATAAGGAAAAAGCTACGTGTCACGCGGAAATAGGGCGGGGGGGGGGGGTTGTAGAGGCAAAAAACCACGACAGGCTACCCGAGGGGAGGGGTGGGGGGCTTTCACTTGATGCTAAAATTGGACTACGTGGTTTATGGACGCTCCCCAATGATTGTTGCCCTTACGAGCGAGTGATAAAACACCGCGTTCTTCGTGAATAGAAATTTAGGGTATAGGCTACTGGAGTTCGCAAATCGTTCCACTTCCTTTTTCGTTGCACGAAACAATTCAAACTTATTTACATTCACAAATTAAAAGGAACCCTATCAACTCGCGAACGATGGGGCTGCTTTCTTCGGGTTCGTCTCTTTAGATAATAGCTTCTAGTTCTTGACAAAGTCCATTTTATGCCGTTGTCATATTCCCTTCTACACATAGTTGTTGCTGTGTGCAGCACAGAATAAATTGTTACCACATTACCATACCGTCTCATTAAAATCATCAAGACTCATCATTTCTCACTCACTTCATTTATTTTTAATTATTAGAGACTCAAACACTGAATAATTCCATTTCATTTTATCATACTGCGTCTATTTGAATCAGTTATCTACGCAATACAACTTACTGTCTCACTCACTTTTACCTTTCGCTCGTGTTGCGTACTGCATGTCATATTATTTATTGCCTATATAGTGATAAATTATACTTTTTCCATTCTTTTTTTTTTGCTGTCATAATGGTGACAATAGATTCCACTCGTCCACAATCTGAGATATAACTTTAATTTTACTTCTTTGACAAATATACCACCAATGTGTTTAGTGGAATTTTTGTGTTATGAGGTCCATCAGGATGAGAAGAGCTCTCACCAACTTCGGTAGCCAATTGCCACGCAAAGTTTGCGCTTGTGGGGTCGTACGAGATTTACGAATTTTTGTTTACTATCTCCAGCCACCTCCTGATTGTCCACTCTTCTAATAAATCTTTGAATTTACAGTTCTTTGACTGCTTGTAACAGCCACTTACTACAGAAACTGACTGCTACATCACTAACTGCAAATCTAACTGGCTCTATTTCGTTATCTCTTTTCACGATTGTCTTCGAATTGCAAATGATAACTACCAACCTTCTCCAACTGCAGCTGCCCTTTGAGTTCTGATTATCTGAATTTCTCGAATTAAGTGATGTTGCCCAAAAGAGTGATTCCTTTTTTTTCGAGGCGCAAACGCTCCTTGGTTTAGTGACCTGTAGGAGAAAAAAACCTTTCCGTTTTTCCCCAGAAAGATACTTTCGTGAGTAATCCCCCCCCCCTTTTTTAAGCTGGCTGTTCCCGACCAAACCAAAGCAAAAATACTATCACCTCAAGTACATTTCCACTTGCTAACACCTATGTGCCACGTCGTTCATAGCAAACAATCTAGCACCTAACAGGCGATTTCGTTGTTTCTATACTCCACGACATAAATATTTAAATAACACAGCATAATACTGCGAGCCAGATAGCTTCCCCTTACTTTCCAATGACACCAACATTACTTTATTCGCTTTGTAAAATTTTATTGAAAACGTGATACACCACAAACTGTGAAACAAAATTTCAGTAAACCTTTAAACTTACATATAGAGATACATTCGCTGCCTCAAAAATGGAGGCTTCTGTTTGGTAACAGAGCGGCCGCGACTAATGCACATTGCACCAAATCCATTCTGAAGCTCCGTCAGAATCCTTAAAGTTATGCCTTAAAATTTCCAACACTAGAACGATAATACCTGTACTCCTTCTTATAAGTTCTAAAGTACCGCAAATGGATCTGAAACGTACCTCATAATCAGCGCCAATTGAATTACTTGTGCCTCAGTCGATATTATGCTTATCTCTCTATCTGTCAAAGCTATCACCGACTAATAGATATATGAATATCAGTTAGACGTTTCGTATTCGACGAGAGGATTCGAGAACAAAAGCAGTTGGGACCAGCAATCAAAGGATACAGGCGTGCAACTGTTATCTGGAAAATACTTCCTGTAAGTGTACTATTGGAGAAATTAAATTAGTGTTGTTCCTGCTCTTAAGGTTGATGGCTAGTCACTTTGATTTATCTGCTACCCTACGCCATGATGTACACATAGTAGAACGGTTATATCTGAAAAGTGCTTCCAGAAGGGCTTAGCATTACTTAAACTGTATGTGAACTAGTTCTAACAGTAAAAACTGTCGTAGGATGAGGTGGGGTGGGGGGGCTAGAGGCATATGCCACGTCGGGCTACGTGGGAGGGAGGGGGGCAAGGGGGGTTCACAGATGGCCAAAATGGAGCTACGTTGTTTATGGACGCTCCCTTAAGTTGAAGGATCACAAAGGGTTTAGGTATGAGACATGAACACATCGAAAATCTGCAATGCGTTAGAACATAGTACAAAAACTCAGCAGACTTACAAATGTTCTTATTTTCGTACATTGCAGATAAATTTGTGCCTGCTTCAATAATGAATACAAAAGTAATTCTCACCGCCTGATTTAGAAAATTGTAGTAGTGGTTAACATCTAAGCTCGGACAGCCATGTACCATCTTATAGCTAAGCTGGGGCGGCTTAGCCATAAGATGCTACATAGAAGAGGGCTAGGCTTAGCCGTAGAAGTAGAGACCTCGTCGAATCCAGGATGTTGTCAAGAGATTGGTTCCCTGGATTCGTCTGGTTCTTGCAGAGGTGTGTTGACAAGATTTTGACTGCCGCTGCTGGCATCAATGCATCTTTCTTTGCGACGTTTTGTAGTCTATTAAACACATCTTAGTGTCCAGGTAAACATATCACTTTTTGTGTTTAAAAGACATAATTAAATAAAGAATTATTAATAACGTAAACTAGATGACAGTGTATGCGCAAATCAAAACCACCGAACAATGGGATGAATTCTTCACAGTTGAGCTCCTCACAAATTCAAGATGAGTTCGCGTGGGTACAAGTTTGCTGAATAATGTCTCACATAGAAACGTGACGAGGGACTTAATGGAGGGGACTGTAAGGTTTCCTGTACAAACAGCGTCGCTTTAATATTCCGGTCAGCAGAATTAGAGGAGTCTTCCCACCCAACAACAGCAGTTATTTTGAGTCCTCGCCGTCACTACGAGAATGCTCCTGCAATGCGAAAATACACATAATGAACTGACATTGTCATCCTCACACTTTCTAGTGGACATTTAAATTAAGTGTACCGAAGCCAACGATTTAGACTAATTGATAGAATGCGCGATGACACTAGGATACCACATGGCTGCAACCCAAGAAACCGTCCGGGAATCATAAAGTATCGTGTTCACAAATAAAACTCAATCAGTCTCGTTCTGGCCTCGTGTTCGGAAGGACGCGGGTTCGAATCCCCGTCGGGCCATCCAGATTTGGGTTTTCCATGGTTTCCCCAAAAAACTCCAGGCGAATACCGAGATGCTTGCTTCAAAAAGGGCATGGCCGATTTCCTTCCCGTTCCTTGTATCCAGTCCCATCCACCTCTAATGACCTTAGCCGTCGACGAGGCGTAAATCAACAAGTAAAAAATAAAAATAAAAATCAATCTGTCTGCAGGCAAGCGTTTCTAAAAAACGCATTAAGAAGTTTCATCTTTTCCACTAAGAATAGATATGGAGCAATGTTATGTTAGAGTGTAGTGAACTAGGACTCTCTGTGGTTCAGATTGAACATTTATTTATTTATCGTGTGATAATATATTGCACATAATATTGCACGTCCCCTTTTGCAGTAGGAGTAGTGGTGAGGAAAGGAGGCCAAAACAGATGGGATTCCGCAGCAAATCAGAAATTTAATTTTAACAGCTTAACAATTGTTAGGGGCATCACGCTTAGTAATGACACGCAATTATTATTATTAATAGACGAAAATAATTCTTTCCTGCACATATCAAAATCACTCTGTTTTTTGACTTGGAGTCTGAGGAGCGGTTAAATAGCTCTCGCACGGTGACTTTTATACGATTACTGTTCCACACCATTCAGTTAAATTGCATTCACAATACGTACGTCACAAAACAACTGCACAACTTCATTGCCATCGTACATGCATCAGGCCCTGATTAGAAAGTTAAACTAACGACCAATCCTTGGGGTACAGTGAATATACTCTCTGTACGGAGGTAAAGTATTCCTCATATTCACTCTTACTTCGATCACTGTCACTACACACCTACAATACCATATCATCACAGGTTCTCCCCTACCAAACATCGTACCTGCAGTCCAGGCTGAGACTTCAGAGCCTGTGCGGCAGTCACCTGACGGTGTCTGGCGCGTGGTTCCGGACGTCGACGCCGCATGCGGGGGCAGGCGTACAGGTCTGAATCCCAGGAGGGCAAGCCTGTACCACTGTCCAATAGGTTTGATGTGTTGTCTGGATCTGATTCAGATCCACAATCGTCAATCAGCGAGTTGGCCAGCCCCCCCCCCCCCCGCCCGCTAGGTCTGGGCGATCACAGAATGGGATTCTGGCTGATAGCTAGCTCCAACGTTAGGCGTTACATTGAGTCCCTTAGGGACATGGCGAAAAGGTCGGGGATGAAGTTCAATGTCCATTCATTGTGCATTCCGGGAGGCCTGATCCAAGATGTGGAACAGGCGATCCCGGATGCCATTGAGCGGACGAGGTGTATCCAGCTGCGGATTGTAGCTCATGTCGGCACCAATGATGCTTGTCGCCTTGGGTCGGAGGGTATCCTCTCTTCCTTCCGGCGGCTTGTTCATAGGGTGAGCTCTGTGGTCGATGACAGCAAGATTTCGGCTGAGCTAACCATCTGCAGCATTGTCGATGGAACTGACTGTGGACCTATGGTTCAGAGCCGAGTTGAGGATCTGAACCAGAGACTGCGTCGTTTCTGCGATAATCATGGCTGCAAATTCCTTGATCTTCGCCCTGGGGTCGAGTCGTGTATGGTTCCCTTGGATAGATCAGGTGTGCACTACACACGTGAATCGGCTACACGGGTGGCAGGGGCCTTGTGGATTTTTTATGCTGAGGGAGGAAGACCCGAAACTGGGATTACAGTTACGGGCAGCCCAACTAAATTCGGCACCATATGTTAGGAGTAGCGAAAATCAATCTCGGCCGTGTAGAAGTGTTTGTAATAAGCAGCCTGAGCTTGAGAGCGTTATTAGTAGTACAGGAGCTGATATTCAATTAGGTGCTGAAAGCTGGTTAAAACCGGATATAAGTTCAGCAGAAATTTTTAACCATAGCATGAATGTTTACCGTAAGGATAGGTTACATTCAAATGGAGGTGGTGTATTTATAGCTGTTCGTAAACACCTGTCGTGTAAAGAAATAAATATTGATACGGTCTGTGAAATCCTATGGGTTAGAATAAAAGTAGCTAGGACAAAACTTGTAATAGGGTCTTTCTATCGTCCACCAGATGCAGATGTAGGTGTTGCTGAGGCCTTAAGAAATAACGTAAGTAATATAGCTCGTTCAATTTCCGGATCATGGAATAATACTAGGAGGCGACTTCAACTTGCCGTATATTGACTGGAGTAACTTCGCCCACGTTACTGGTGACAGGGATAAAATATCCTGTGAGATTATTCTTGACCTTTTCTCAGATCTTAATCTTGAGCAGCTCGTCACTGAACCAACGCGGTGCCGCAACGATAACGAAAACATTCTAGATATTCTCGTTACAAATAGGCCTGAATTATTCACGGACATTTCTACCACCGCGGGAATAAGTGATCATAAAGCTGTAATTGCTACAGTAAAATTAACAGTCGCGCACAAAAAGAAAAAAGAAAGGGTCGTTTACAGGTTCGAAAAGGCCCCAAAGGAGAGTTTAAGAACGTTTTTGAGGGATAATTACATTACTTTTATAGAAGGAAGAGGCTCGGTTGAAGAGATGTGGCTTCGATTCATAAATATAGTCAGGGAAGGTATGGACTTACATATACCGAAAAGGACAATCAGGGACGGGAACGATCCCCCGTGGTGTACACGTGAAGTTAAAAGGTTACTTAAAAAGCAAAGGAAGATTCATGCACGCTCAAGAAGGACGATGTATAGGAGTGATTTAGAAAAGCTAGCTGAGACAAGAGGACAGGTCAAGAATGCGATGTGCGAGGCCTTTAATGAGTTCCGATGCAATTCACTTTCCAAGAGCCTCATTGAAAATCCAAAGAAATTTTTGTCGTATGTAAAAAAAATAACTGGTTGTGACAGCAATATGCCAGTTCTACTACAAGTTGATGACATCCGCGACAAGGCTACCGTATTTAACGTCGAATTTAAAAATTCCTTCACTGACGAAAACATGTAAAACATTCCCGTTTTTCCACGGCGTGTAGAATTTGAGATGGATCCAGTACAAATTGATAGTGTAGGTATCATAAAGCAATTGAAGCTCCGGAAGTGGGGGAAAGCACCGGGTCCCGATGGTATACCGGTAAGAATATTTGCGGAATACGCGGAAGAAATAGAACAATTTCTGTCAGATATATTTCGTAAATCTTTAGAGGAAAGAAAAGTACCTTCTGACTGGATAATAGCGCAGGTGATTCCCGTTTTCAAGAAAGGAGATCGGAGAGATCCTAGGAATTATCGACCCGTATCTCTAACATCTGTTTGCAGTAGAATTCTGGAGCATGTCATTTGCTCTAACGTTATGAAGTTTCTAGATGAAAACGAGTTACTTACAGCATACCAACACGGATTTCGGAAGAATCGATCGTGTGAAACGCAACTGGCTCTATTTTCGCATGATTTAATGAAAGTTATTGCTGCAGGATCACAAGTTGATGCTATTTTCTTGGATTTCCAGAAAGCTTTTGACTCTGTACCACACAACCGACTTTTAGCGAAGATCTGAGCGTACGGTATATCTGATCAAATTTGCGAATGGATACGCGATTTTCTAACTGATCGGTCACAGTATGTCGTAGTTGATGGGGAAGCCTCTTCTAACTAGATGTTACTTAGGGGGTTAATCAAGGAAGTGTAATAGGACCACTTCTTTTCTTAATTTTTATAAACGATCTCGGTGACAACGTTAATTGCAGGATGCGATTTTTGGTGATGATGCACTTATTTATAGGGAAGTGAGGTGCTCCGACGATTGCTTAGAAATTCAGCGCGATCTGGATGTTATTTCGGAATGGTGTCGTAAATGGCAGCTTACACTTAACTGTAAAAAGTGCAAGGCAATTCACATAAGTAATAAAAAGACCCCGCATGCTCAGGAGTACAAAGTTAACAATTCAGTTGTTGACACTGTGGATTCCCTGAAGTATCTAGGCGAAACAGTACAAAGCAACATGAAATGGGATTTGCACATAACTTCCGTTGTAGGCAAAGCTAATTCCAAATTACGATTCATAGGACGTATTTTGAGAAGTTGTAATGCTCATACAAAGGAAATAGCGTACAAAACACTAGTGGATCCGCATTTGGAATACTGTTGTGGAATTAGGGATCCGTATCGCAAGGGATTGATTGACACATTAGAGAAAGTACAGAGGAGAGCCGGTCGATTCGTGACTGCTAGTTACAGTCCTTACGTAAGTGTCACAGAGCAGATTCGTGGGTTGGGCTGGGATTGTTTGGCGGACAGACGACGTCGTTTTCGTTTGAATTGGCTGGAGAATATGCGAAAATCTTTAAGTTACGAGTGCAACGAAATACTTCTTCCACCAACCTATTTAGGTCGCAATGACAGGAGGGATAAGATTCGAGAAATAAGATGCCGTACTGATTATTTATGTATTCCTTCTTTCCTCGTTCTGTTCGGGATTGGAATGCACAGAATTAGGATTGGTGCTTAGCACCCTCTGCCTCCTACAGTATTTGTGATTTGCAGCGTATAGATGTAGATGTAGATGTAGATCATGGTTTCCGAAGTGAAAACTTCCATAGGCGTGCTAGGCGACGTTTGAACGGGGATAAATGTATGAATTCGTGACTTCCCGTCACCGACATGCTGTAACGTGTTGCGCGTTGGACGCTTCTTGGATGGGCAAAATCTTATGATTTCGCGTCACCAACATGCTGTAACAGCAGTGTATCTGTAGCTATAAGTATTATGTGTTTCGCTTGGAGAGCAGTGAAAATATTGAACATATTTGTATCTAATATATAAAAATGAATGTTTGTTTTTTTGCCAATGTTCTTTATAAAAACATAGTTTTTATCTGATTTTGGTGGATCTTTGCATACGTATACTTTGAAACAAATACTACTTTTGATTTACAGAAACCTAAACCCTCTCCTCCTATCCCCCCCTTATCTTAATTTCTGTCAGCGTTGATCATACAAAACCACAGTTTTTATTCGATTTTCACAGTACTTAGCACACGTATGTTTCAAAACAAGGCGGTCTGGTAGCTGAGCGGTTAAGGTGGCGTACTTCCGAAAGTTTATCTTACCAATCCCGTGGAGAGCAGGAATTTTTAGAAGTTGGTTATTTGAGCTACGCCGGGACGTTCCGTGGTTATGATTTCACGTTAAACTGTAGGCCCCGGAGTAAAGGAATTGACCCTCCTGCTTCTGACACAGTAGCTTGGTACACCTCCTTTTTAGCAATTAAAGTGAAAACATCTTGAGGCACGTTGGGTGATTTTTGGATGGGTAAAATATTATGAGTTCGCGTCACTGACATGCTAATGTTATCAGCGCAACTGTTACGGTCTGGTGGCTCAGTGGTTAAGTCATCTAACTGGACAACGAAAGGTTCCCAGTTCGAATCCCTATCTCGGCTGGGATTTTTATCGACCCTTGACCCTTCCTTCACCTCTGGCACAGCTTGCTATGTAATGTGAAATACGCCAGAACGTTTCCGTCGTTCGGATTCCACGTTAAACTGTAGGTCCCCTGTACCCGTTAGGATTGCCTGATTAGGCTAAGACGGCTACGACAAGGGCGGAATGTGCAGCCAATAGAAACCCAGTCACCAGGCTATTACTACTACATGGAATTTATTACCATTTAGTATATCTGTAGCTATAACTATGACGTGTTTCACGTATGATATTAATAGTTTTAAATTTCCACTTCTGTCTGAATTTTTGTTTTTTATTTTAAATAATTCAAGTGCAATTTCGCCACCTACCTAATTTTTCTATACAACACTTTTTATTTTAAATTCTTTCAATGATTTAAGTAGGCTATTGTTCAGAATTTAATTTTATAATTTATCCCAGACCCTGACCACCAAACCTGCAAAAAGAAAATTTCCAATTCCCTTACACATAATTCAGGTGCCAGCCTGTGGTCACGGTCATCACTTCCTTTCCATTCACCATTCCTAATTCTTCTACCAATATCCATACAAGAGTCATCATCCAAATGCGATTTGTACATTACTAGTATTCCCATTGCCCGCCTTCTATCTTCCAATGAATCCAAATCCTGCTCCTTCTGTAGTAATTTCTCCAAAGGAATTAGTTAGCCTCCTTTGCACCATTGACAACTACCGTATTTCATACCTAAACTGTGGGTACCACATTCAAGCAATGATCTGATCAAGGTTTTGTAATCCAAATCCTCAACTTCCCTGGAACATCAGTCCGTCACTTCCTCCAATAAATGAAGAATTTTGAAACCTCTCCCTATCACTTGCCCAATGTGTCCTCCCAAACTGAGTTTACTGTGAAATTTAATGTCAGGATATTTACAATTAAGTTCTTTAACAAGAAGTTCTCCTCCTAGAAAAACTTTCTATCCGGTCTGCATATCTAACCAGCTGACATTTCGTGGAATTTATTTTTATTACATATTGACATACAACGCTTTATATGCCTTTGTGTTCCCTTATAGTTGTTCAAAGTCCTCTCGTATTCTAATCCTATTATATAACCCTATATCATCTACAGATAACTAAGTTCAGACTGTAAAACATGAACACAATCATTTGTCAGATTGATGAAGTGGAATACACTACCCACTGACACTCTGCTTTTTTCTCCTATCGATTTCAGTGGTTTTAAACTAATTTACATTCATTTCATGGCTCTGTCAAATGCTTTGGAGAGATCCAATACTGCACTATCACTCGGGGTTTCATGCCCATTTCATCAGAAATACCTTGCATTTGATCCACTAACTGACATTAGCATAAATATACCTTCCTAAACCCATATTGCGGTATCTTAGTTCAGTATCTTTCCTCGTAGACTTTCCTAATGTGATTGCATACTAATCACATACTATCAGTGATGCAAAACTTATCAAATCTGATGCTTTCTTCAGGCGTCATGCTTGTAAAATTCCACTTACTTTGCGGGTTTTGTATTGCGTCAGTGTTGGTGCTACTGCCAACGTTTCGGCACCCAACCTGGAGCATTCAGCAGGGATATTTTGGTCTCATGTATCTGCTGCTGACGGCAAACGACAGCAGTGGGTTTATAATATAACTCTGAGAAAGGCTCCACGTTGGATGCCAAAACGTTGGCAATAGCCTCACATTGACACGTAAAGTAAGTGGGGTTTTAGATGTCAAACTTACCGTCTTGTAACTTTCAATCTTTTACTTTCCCTACTTTATAAGCCGGAACCACTATCACACTTTTCCAGTCCTATAGTAAGCAGCAAGACTCCAGATTCAATATAAGTATTACAGGTTTGGGCATAATCTCTTATCCAATTATCTTTAATACATCTTTAGTAAAGTATCTACACCAGCTCTTTTACAATGAGATCCCTTATAATACCCTCAGGATGAAATTAAAATTTCCTTGTCTGCACTTTATTACTTGTGTGGAGAAGCTCTTCCTCTGATTTATCCTGACTTAAAGTCCCTAATCGCTATAAGCCAATTAATTAATGTATCTGCATTTTTCAAATTCCCAGTAACTTCTTCTGCAGCCTTATGCATAATTGCGTGAATATTCTTCTTTCCCCTCCATTTTTGACATAGCCATATCATTCAATGGTTCCCCTACACCCATAATATTTTTCATCTTTAGCATTCCTTTTCATAGGTCACAATTCCTTGTTTAGTTGTTTCCAGTGTTCCATCCTGCCTTTCTGTCTATTAACTCGGTTCTGAATTTTCTTGCCATAGCTTTATCACTTCCTTATTATAGTTTCTGCAGTTGTCTTTACTATCTGTTTTCCAAAAAAAAAAAAAAAATCTTTTACCATTCACATTATGTCCTTGAACTATTCACAACTTATCAACTGTACTAGTACTCTACTTCCTCTACTTCCACGTGCTCAACCTCTCTT
Source organism: Vandiemenella viatica (assembly GCA_031002005.1). Taxonomy (NCBI): domain Eukaryota; kingdom Metazoa; phylum Arthropoda; class Insecta; order Orthoptera; family Morabidae; genus Vandiemenella; species Vandiemenella viatica. Next base: position 61,964,910 of record CM061920.1, on the reverse strand, counting down.
TGAAACAGATTATCAGTTCTTAATTACTATTATTTTAAAATCGATCTAAAAAGCAGTTAAAGTATTGTATTGATTCGAGTGTTGAGCGTTCACCACTGTGCGCCTTCATTGTGTATAAACGATTTTGATCAGCTTCTAAAGAACAGTCATTACAAGAGGCACAGAATACCCAGTAAAACAACATCAACATTTAGGCCGTCTTCGAACTAGTGACCACGCTAAATGTGGGATTATTCCATCAGCACAGTGCCATTGAATTTGTCTTGCAACAGTATTAAAAAATTTGATGCAACATAAACAACCACAACCAGCAGTAAAAAGCAACGTGTATTACAGGTGCGATAGTCTCGTCATAAATCCAATAAAACCGACTGATTCCGCCTCATCTGATAGCAGAAATGATGTTAGGGGCTCCGTGGCACGCTCTATTGCCTCCGTTTAGAAACGATTCAGTTTAAAATTGCGGTTATTTTGCCCTTTTAGATATGCTCCGATTAGAGGAATGAATTACCTATAATAAGCTCTGGGAGACATTTCAGGTGTAGCAACACTTTTCTGGAAGGGTTTGTTTATGTGCGTAAGAGAGTTACGGTGAAAATTGAGTGTAATTTCTTCGATTAGAGCCTCCGGTGTTTCCTTTTTCTCCTCTCTGCCGTAGTGATATTTATGTCGATGGGGTGCAAAGTATTAATTTTCCTACCTTCAAAATATCTCAACACCTGCCGAGGCAAACGTAAATACGTGTAATTTTTATCAATGCATCAAACTTCTGTCTGCAGTTGTCAGCGGGAGAAAATTTAAGCAGGCAACTACTAGATGCACCAGTAATTTTCGTCGTGCTACTTTTACACGTTTACAGGTAGAAAAGCTTTTTTCACTTATGACTTTACGCCTCGTCGACGTCAAGGTCATTAGAGCAGAGAGAGGACTGAGGGCAAGGAAGGGAAAGGAATTCGGTCATAGTCTTTTTAAAGAAATATTACGGCATTCGCCTGGAATGATTTTGGCAAACCATGTAAAACGGATATCTGGATGGCATACGGGGATTCAAACCCGTGTCAATCCGAATGCGAGGCCAGACTTTTATGCTCAACCACCACGCCTGATGTGAACAAAGCACTCATACTTCCAATCTGAACAAAATATTGGAAGCTCATTAAGGAGGTTCAATAAACTACATTTAATTCATGTCATTTATTGGTGAACGGATTTTATACTATGTATTCTGTTCTTTAAGTAATTAATGATTTAGCAATGTTGATGAAACAGGCCCACATACCTAGATAAGGTAATGTCTCAGAGGTGCTGTAAGTCGTAGGTTTTGGTTTGGCGATAAAGGACCGAGCGTGATGGGTGAGTGGAGATGTTCTGAGTTCGCATTAGGAAGGACGCGGTTCGAATCTCCGTCCAGCCATCCAAATTTCGTTTTTTTTATGATTTTCCCGAAATCACTTCAGGCGAATAGAGGAATGGTTTTTCAGAAAGGCAATGGTCAAATTCCCTACGGTTCCATGCTACCAGCCACTAAAGATCTTGACGTCGACGAGGCATAAAGTCAAAATAAAATAAGAAAAAAATCGCGTTAAATGGTAGACAGTTCCAGCTAGGTTTATTACATAGGCCTTATTAGTAACGTGTCGTGACCGTTTTGTAATGTATTTACTTTGGCAAAAGAGTGTACTGCTAAAAGTGGTTTATATGAATTGACATAATTATGGAATACTCCAGCCTGGCTATTAACCCAGAAGCTAAATTCCAGTTTAAAGAAACTGTCTGAAAATTGTTAACATTATATCCATTTATATTCACCTCTGGTAGTTGAATAAAAACCATAGTGTGAACATGGGTTTCACCACATCAAACCACTTAATTTCTTCTCGATGCAATTGAGGAGAACTGTGTTATCAAAGCGTTGGAAAGAGATTTCAATGTTTTATTGATTTCTGACATTCACTTTATTAAAATTCAGTTACTCAGTCAGCATCACACCAGTGGCTCCAATGCAGTAAAAAAAAAAGTAAGAGCACACTATTTATTATTAGTGTAGATTTTTGTGCATTAATTTACAGTTATCAGCCAAGATATTCATTTTGAGATTGTTATAAAATATATTTTGTTATTCTTTCCGTTTAGTACACTTTATTGTCAATTTTCCTCAGGAACAGAAAGATTTGCAGCGATATTCTAAAATAAAAATGTAGACAAAAATTGTACAGAACAATTGTCTCAAATATAAGCACAGATAAACAATATGTGATTGTTGTAGGCCATTTCTTCCACGATCGTTTGTTAAACTATAATTATTATTTAATAAGTATGTAAATATACCTGTTGTTGGATGTTATTTATTTCACTAATGCGTTTCGCCTCTCGTCAAGGTATTTTCAGCGTAAATTGTTTTTCTGTAATATGTGATTTGTTTTAACTTTTGAACATAATAATTTTCTTTTACATATAACGAAAATATTCTTATATATAGGAAGCATAATATCACCTATATTTACATATCAGTTTTGAATTATCATGCAGAATGTTTTGTTTACACAGGTTTAATAGAATAGGATTTATATTGTAACTTACATTTACATTTCCGTTTCGAGGTGTGGTTGCGATTAAGGCAAACTTTTATGCAAGTTCCAAATTGTAAACACAAGGAATTCGAATTTATCTTCACATTCTCAGCTACAAATAATCCAGATACAGCACTGTAATTCTCCATAAAGTAGTACCAGCAACACTGGATGACCAATGGATGGTGTAGTCCGGTCAGGACAGGAATTTGCCACACATTTGACGTCGCGTGCAGTAAAAATACGCGATATTTACCAACAAACTCACAGTCTAATATTTATTAGCTGGCTACAGAACGCATGGGACTTGAGGTGATTCACAGTTTGACTCCGGTCAGGCAGGATCAGCACTCGAATGCCGATCTAGATTTTTTGGGGGCGTTGAAACTAACCATCCTCTGCGGCAAAGGTTTGCTTCGTTCATTTGAAGTACGCTAAGACGTTCGGTGGCTCGAATTACACGTTAAACTCTAGAACCCTTTTATCCAGTAGTATTACAAAATTATCCTACGTAAATGGAGACATAAATAGATCGAACGGCTAATTGAAATTCCAACAAGATTGCCAAGACGTACGAGATTTATTACTACCTTCAATGCTGGTCAAAAGATGCATACAAAATTCTGGCACTTCATCTCTTCTCTACGCAATAAAATGACCTTCAATAGACATAATTAATGCCATTTATACGTTTATTCCATTACATCATGTGTTATAACATTGCTGTACACCTGATGTGGTAAATAGATAATCTGTCTTTATTTCTTACCTGTCCTGCAATTATGATGAGCGAATATCTTTTCACTGCGGAGACTACCCAGTTTTGTGTAGAAATATGAGCACTGAACTACCCACCCCCGGACATGTCGTCACAAGATCTTACCCGTAACCCCAACCGAGACAAGCCGCCCGCAACAGTCCATTGATTTGCCTAAATCAATACCGGATCATTTGTACCTTGCCTTCTGTTCCTCAACCTACAAAATCAGTTCTGACATAGCTCCACAATCACAGAAAGCTGCTTCACATTATTTTCTACAGTAAATGGTGAAGGCGATTATTTTACACGATTACATGCTGCGTTTTGTTCTGATATAACAGTTGTGACTTTTTATCATTTAAAATACAATTAATGTAATACTTCAGATAGCAGATACATTTTAGTTATAATATTTTCATGTATCCTGCTGCAGTCTTGTCTTTTGTATTAACTTAGTTTCTGCTATAAGTATTTAAGCTATTACCCAAAAGAGCTACAGAATCGCGTGTTATTAACAGTTAATATCAGTAATATCAACTTATGATCTTTTATTTCGATTAACCCGATGTCTTTCCTCCATATAATTTGATTGATTATTATTTTACTGTTCTTTGAAAATATATCATTTTTTCCCTCATAGCTCTACGTCTCGACATCAAGGTCGTTAGAGGCGCGAAGGACTGAGCACTAGGAATGGGAAGGAATTCGTCCATGGACTTTTGAAGGAATCAACCTGTCATTTGCCTGCACGGATTTTGGGAAACCATGAAAAACCGAAATCTGGATGGGGATTCAAGCTTGCTTCCTCCGATTACAAACCATATATCGATATATCCTTTACGTAGAGAACATATTTCACTTCATAGAATAATAATAATAAAAAAATATATACACATAGCAAGTACCACTAAAATAGTAGTCACTCATATCATTATATTTTAAACTTAAAAACTAGGTTTTTAAACGCCATCTCGCTTTGTTACTTAACCAATAGCCTTTGACATTTAACACCGATGTCTCAGTTTATTTAAGGTGATGACTTATTTCCATTTGAGAGGAATATGGCTGTTTGCTTACGTCCATCGTCGTTTATTTATAAACCTTGAAATAAGTTACATTCAATAACTTTCCTTAAATTGAGCAAAGATTATTTTTAACTTGCAGTATTCTTAGATGCCATATTCCGCTCTAATTGTTCTGAGCCCTTTAACTATTAAGTTTGTAATTCCGCACTAATTTAGTTGTTTCTAACAAGTGACAGGGCTTCAACATAAAATTTGGAAAAATTGTGAGGCATGATAATAATTAAAGGCGTTTAATGGGGAGGGGGGACTAAAGCAAAAATTTTCTTTAGATATTGTTTCTCGATCAAATGAAAGTTAGCATTACTATCAAAATGTTTATATTTTTTATTTTATTTCATATATATAAACTTTCGGTGAAAAACCGTAATAATATCTAATTTATCTCTTTGTTAAAGAAACTACTTACATGAAAACACTTTGAAAATTTACAACGAGTTTATCCTTCTAATGTTTACGGAAAAAACTACAGCATTCTTACTAAAGTATATATGTTTTTCACAAAATAATTGAATGTGTAATTAACAAACTAGATCTATCAGCAGATAATATTTTCGACGAAAACGCGTTTTTTTAACTCCGTAGATATTTTATGAATCGGATAATAAATATGTTATGAAATTTTTTTTTAATATTTCAAAATTTTTGGTGACCTGCTATAATTTTTTTTCAGACGAAAATCTGTGGGTTTGATCTAGACGTACTAGTTGAAAGAGAATTTTGAAAAATGTGTAATTAACCGTATTTAAGAAAAACTTGTTACTGAAAATTTTTTATAAAAGTTTTGTCAAAAAAGTGAATATAATACATTATCTGTGTATGGAAACTTCAGCGTGCGAAAGAAACGCGCTCTAGAAGGACTGTAGCTAATAGTGAACCACTGAGCCCTGATTGTTAACTCTGAAGACAATAGGTAGGATACTCTCTGAACCGTGCGTGGTGGTCACCACCATCCCCATTAAGGCGTATTGTATTCATAGATGGTTCCACTGTAACTTCTGCACATCCTTTTTGTGGAGAGTCTCAAACAGAAGGCAGTCGAGCCGAACATCGCTTGGCGGCGCGGCAGTGCGAGTGTGTGTAAACAAAACACAAGCAGAGCCGGCGGCATGGTAATGGGCGCCCAGATTACATGGCCGGCAGCCGCCATTTTATCAGCTGGCGATGCTGTGGGGTTATAGAATAAATTACACTTACCCACGTCTTCCGACGACGTGGAAAAAAACAACTTAATTACACACTCGCAACGGACGAGGCTGCCGAGCTAAATGGCGCGAGGAATGTGCGCCTGGCAACAGAGCGAGCAGCCCGCAGTCGGAAAAAAGTGACGTTAAAGAGGGCTCGGCAGCGGCAAATTATCATATCAGCCCACTATGTACACGCACAGACGGACAATCCAAATTATCCTAATGCGATTTGTTGAGTTAGAGAAAATTACTCCAGCCATCTGCATGTAATTTTCAGGGGGCAGTGTAGTTTGCGGTACAGTCTGTGGTTCCCCGTGGCGTGAGTGACCGGATGTTTAACGCAGCACTACAAATCGCAGCCGCCACTTCCTGCGAAACGCCGACACGTCGGTCCCTCAGAACAAGATCGCGAAAAACAAAATACGAGACTTTATATTGTACAGCTGAATAATTTGGGTGGAATGTTTCGACACTATTTGTCCAGTTTTATATTGTTGTGACCTGTAACATATATATATATAAACAGACGTGTGTGTCCCTATGTTACACTCTGCAGCCTTCAATAACTTGTGAAGACCACTGGTGTTTTTATATGGTAGTATTATGGAGTCATGGACCCACCTACATTTGCCCCCTACAAATTTTAACTTTAAATTCTTTTAACGTTTTCGGTAAGATATTCATCATTCCCCTTGGTAACTCATTCCAATCAATGACACCCTTACCTAAAAAAGAAAATCCTGCACCCACCTACATTTGCCCCCTACAAATTTTAACTTTAAATTCTTTTAACGTTTTCGGTAAGATATTCATCATTCCCCTTGGTCATGGAGTTATGGCTGAATGTCGGTAGCTGTGGGGGTATGGAAGGTACGGTGGTTGCAACTTGCAAGTGGTCAATTTGGATCATTTTCATATTTCGACCAAAGACATGTGTGTCCCTAATATTTCACTCATTGCAGCAGCGGTCTGGTAGCTCAGTGGCTTAAGCGTCTGACTGGAGATCGAAAGGTCTCCCCGTTCGAATCACTGTCTCGTCGTGGATTTTCAAGAGACCATTAACTCGACCTTTACCTCTGGCACAGCTTGCTGTGTAAAGTGAAGTACACCAAAACGCTTACGTGGTTTCTGATTCCACGTTAAACTGTAGGTCCCTTGTACCCGGCAGGATTGTCGGGTTAGGCTAAGGCGGCTACGATAGGGGCGGAATACGCAGCCAATAAAAACCTTATCTCCAGGTCATCACGACCACACGGAATTATTATTTTAATTTAATTTAATTACAATGGAGGACACGCTCCGGTGGCAATTTCCCTACACACCCATCTTCCCCTTATCCTGCACCCACCTACATTTGCCCCCTACAAATTTTAACTTTAAATTCTTTAATGTTTTCGGTAAGATATTCATCATTCCCCTTGGTAACTTATTCCAATCCCTGACACCCTTACCTAAAAAAGAAAATCTTCCCACACCCTTGTGCCTGAAATCGAGTGCCAACTTGTGGTCATGGTCATCTTTTCCCTTCCATGCATTACTTTTCATATCTATTAAAATATCTTTCCATGCCTCATCGCCAGTATACGCCCTGTACACTCCCATTACCCTTCTCATCCTCCTCCTGTCTTGCAATGAATCCCATTCCAGCTCCTTTATCATATCTATCACTGATTGCATTCTGCGATAATTTCCAAGAACAAATCTAGAAGCCCGTCTTTGCATCTTCTCCAACTCCTGTATTTGATACTCAAAATGTGGGCCCCATACTACACTACCATATTCGAGCAATGGTCTGACCAAAGTTTTGTAAACCAATTCCTTTACTTCTCTCGTACATCCCCTCATCACTCTCTCCAACAAGTGCAGAATTTTGAAACCATTTTCTACCACCTGTCCAATGTGTCCTGCCCAGTTAAGCTTGTTATCAAATGTAATGCCAAGATATTTACATTTCAAGTCTTCAGTAAGAAATTCTTTCCCCACCTTATATTCATAATTAACCTTTTGTTTTTTATTTGTGTATCTAATTAGCTGACTCTTCATTGCATTTATCTTCATCCCATGTTTACCAACCCAACTAGATAACCTGTCCAGATCACCCTGCAACTGTTTACAGTCCTCTATCGTTTTGATCCTTTTATACAGCATTATGTCATCTGCCAAAAATCTAATTTCAAATAGTAAACAATCAACACAATTATTCATTAGAATAATGAATAGCAATGGTCCCAATACGCTACCCTGCGGCACTCCCATTTTTACTTCCACTTATTATTACTCTTTGTAGCCACAGCTACTTAGCGCAGACCACTGGTGTTTGTATGTGGTAGTATCATGGAGTCACCCATCCTGCACAATGTTGGCCGAATGTAGGTAGCTGTGGGGGTATGAGAGGTATGGTGGTTGCAAATGGTCGATCTGGGACATTTTCATATTTCGACCAAAGGCATGTGTGTCCCTATATTTCACAGACCACTTGTGTTTGTGTGAAGTAGTAGCCCCTTGTCTACCCTCTTACACTATTGTAGTTGCATGTCGGTAGCTGTGGAGGCATGGGAGATAAGGTGATTCAAAGTGGTCGACCGAAGGTATTTTGTTATTTCGACCAAATACCTTATATTTCACTTTTGTAAACACAACTACATAGCAGAGTTCACTGGTGTTTGTGTATGGTAGTAGCCTCCAGTGTTCCATCGTGCACTATGGTGATTACATGTCGGTAGCTGTCGGAGATAGGAAAGTTGAAAGCAGTATACCGAGGGCGTTTTCATATTTCGACCAAAGACATGTGTGTCTTTATATTTCACTTTGGAACCATATATACCATGTGCAGATCTCTGTTATTTGTGTATGGTATCAGCCTCGAGTTTCCCATCGTGCACTGTGATGGTTGGATATCAGTAGTTATCAATCAAAATTCTTTACAAACACAAGCGAAGTCGTGGGCACCAGCTAGTTTATTACTAAGGAATTATATTTGTGGAAGAACCTATGATATTGGCAAGTGGATGTTGTGATTTTCTCTAGTGTAGGTATCCAACCAACCTTCGGGTTGTGGACTAAGTTAAGTTTTAATACACACATTTGTGAAGACTGCAAGTTCGGACCTCGTCGCCACCAACTGAAAGTTGGAAATGGTTCTGAAATGTTTTAAGTTTTCAAATAAGAAGTAAACAGCTGGTGCAAGACAACAAACACTTTTAATCGTCATCAATGTTTGCTGTGGCCACCACTTTACAATTTGAAAGTGAATTTTGTTATCTGTATTTCCGAGATGCAGGTTCTTGAGTTTGTTAACATTTCCACCAGTTCGATAATGAGTTCGACCTCCGACAGTTATTAATTACGCGAGATCACACACACTCTTTCTACAATGAAGTGGCTGTCTTTTCCCGTTTGCACAGCCTACTTTCACTGCTCTGAACTATTTAATCAACCCGACACCACGCTGAATTTTACCTCACTATATTCCACTAATTACTTCCAAGTTCGCGTTTTTGCAGGAGCCGCGCATAACACACGACTTGCCTCTCGACAATCGCGATCGCAATTCCCCGAGTCCTGCTCCCGACTGCCGAAACTTGTCACGTGACGCTCCCGGCACAGATATGTCCTGTATACTTACACCCGCACCCAAAATACTGTGGCAAAGGATCCGTTTATATACTTTAATACACGGAAAATTTTACATAAAAACGAAATATAAATAAATTAGGGTGTGTGAGGAAAACCTCCAGCTCCATTGAGTTTTCCTAAACCAATATAAAACATACCAATATGGTAGTGGTGATCACTACATATTCATAACACACATTGCCAATTAAACTATTCTAAACATGGAAATAAATATTAGAAACACAAATAGACCAATTTCTCAAGACAATTGAATACTGTCAGTACAAAACAATTCGTTACTATCTTAACTAAAATTTTGGCGAACAGAGATTAATAGATCATTTTACAAAAGAAGGCTAGAAATTCATCTCGTTGCCTGAAACTTGTTATAACAGCATTAGTTTGGAACGAGTTTATAGTTCATTACACCTGAAAAAAAAAAAAGTAGTGCTTCACACGTTTTGGCTTATTTTGTCTCTAATCACTTACAGCACGATTCACTTTTCCTTTTCCTCTTTACTAAAGGAGCGGGGTAGAGGGAAGGACATGGTTAGGTTAAATATTGTACTTGTCGTAGCAAGATAAATGGGTTCCCAGCAAGGGAAAAATGAAGAATAAGTCATCAGCTTATTGGTTACTGTTTACTGTGGACCCAGCGTGTTCGGACACCCCGACACCATAGCATCGTCATGTTGCATGTAATACACGACTTGCCTCACGGCACTCGCGACCGCAACTTCCCAGTATACTTACGGGAGGTACAACGAGGCCGGGAACGAGTTTCAGACACCCCCCCCCCCCCCCCCACACACACACTACGGTCATCCTTATTGCGATTCTTAGATGGATTTCCGCAATTATGTAGGCGAATGCTGGAATGATACCAATCTCCGCCTCATAAACTACACATTTCACAAACTCAAATACACTTCTCTCACACACGGCAACGCAAACTACACGACAACGCAAACGTTCCCCCTATAGGTAAACCCCGTTCGAATCTAGCTTTTCTAAGTGCTTCTTTTTCATATTTAACGCTGAAACAGAACAAAAGTGAAGTAGACCGCTGGTGACATTGTGTGCGGAAGGACATAGACGCTGTAACTTCTGAATAAGTTAGGACCTGTAACAAGTTGAATTCTAACCACAACTTTAGAAACACTGTACAGTTATCCATGAGGCACAGACTATGGTGACAGGGTGAAGATACAATTGGCTCAAACAGGTGAGGTCTATAAACCCAACAAGGAACGCTGATTATTCTATTAAAGTTTAGTCACGCATCCGGGACGACTCGGGTTCGAATTCCTGTGAGGCCATCAATATTTATATTACGATAATTTCCCCAAATTATTTGAGGCAGATGCCGGGAAGGTTAATTTTTTTTAAGGCCATTGCTGAATTTATTCCATTTTCTTGCTCCTAATCCCATTCTGACTCTAATGACCTCGATTTTGACGAGACATAAAGCCGGAAACAAATACTCTATTAAACTTTCTGAAATCTTTTCGGTTTCATCGCTACCCTGCTTCAAGCCTTATACTGACAGTGTTCTAATTTTTACGAGGTGAAGAGAAGTGTCCGATACACTGTCGCAGGTTGTCACCTCCAAAAATTATTAAGTAAGTCAATTCCCCCCCCTCACCCCCCCCCCTTCCCTACACTCCTTTCTCGCTATGATCGATTGGTCTCACTTTGAATTTCTTTTAAAATGCTCCAAGCTAGAAACAGTTATATCAGTGTAATATTTTAATTTAAAGACTGTAGTAGGATAAAACTTTCCTAAGTGCTTCAGATGTGTTATTGTCTATAAGACCAGTTTCTGATGGACGTTACAGTTGAAGTAATAAGGAGAATGAAATTTTGTAAATGTTGTAAGGCTATGCTGATTCCTAATTAGATAAGGGTTCCTAATAAAAGTGAATTTCAAACTGTAAATACATTTTATGTAATTCGGAGCTGCAAACTTTTTCAGTAATTTTCAGTATTAATTACAATGTTGAATGCAGCCATAATTCGGATACGAAATCTAATTAGATGATGATTAGTGAGTAACAGCAGTTAGCTACCATCAGCAGGTACATTACATGCTCAAGATTCTCCGAGTGAATATAAAACAATATAAAATATAGGCTCAATACTGATTATGTATGCAAATGGAAGAAACTGTATTGCTTATGAAATTCAGCTTCTTTTAACAGATATCTCGCCTTCAAGTTTGCCCACAGGCTATATGATTTTTTAATCAGTGCCCACTTGGTTAAATTCTTGTAGGACACGATGAAAATAGAAAAACAATTTCTTTTGGCAAAAAAAGGGAAAACACGCGAAAAAACACCGAACAGAATGGGCACTTTGGACTTTCTAAAACTGGTGTAGGAATTGACAACAACAGCGCAATGGCAGGCTACCGCTGTGGATCAAGCCTTGCCTGCAGTTGTTCAAGAAGATGGCGACTTGTCTCTCTACGTCCAATGGCTTCTGATATTCAGCTGCCAAAAAATATAGAAAAGTATGCTTATGAATAATATTGCTCCAACTAAAGACTCCTAAAAACTACATTAGTCTCAAAGCGGTTGTTAACTGCAAGCCGACCAGCGTCGGGAGATTTTCCATTTCCAGGTGCTGCTCGGTGGTCAGCGGTTTAATAATCTTTTAACGCGAAATCCGTAATAAAACAGTTATCCGTTTTATTATCTTTATTATTTCTTGTTTCATGGATCTTTGCTGAGGAAGGACCTCTGGGATGTGAAACATGTAGGCTAATGGTTACTACACATACATACAATATGAGTCATAATCATAGCGAAAACAATCATATGTTGCACAGACAAATAAAAAGAATTAAAATAAATTAATTTTTACAACTGAGTTTTGCAAAAGGTCATATTGAATACAATTAATTATTTTGTTCAAATTCTTAAATGGAGTAGAAGGAGTTGTCAATAAGATAATTTCTCAGTTTTTCTTTAAATATATCTTTATCTGTTTTACACTCTTGAGAATCCCAGAATAATTAATAACTCCTCTTTGTACTGATGACAGATATGTTTGTGTTTTGTGCTAGTTATTTCTGTTTCTTGTTTTGCTATTGTGTACCTGTGAGTTAGATGTAAACAGGTTAAAATGTTCTGTGACAAAGCACATGAGAAAATATGTACACTGAGAAGTGATTGTAAGAATATTAAGTTTTTTTTAAAAAAAGTTGTCTGCAAGATGTTCTTGGTTTTATCTTAGACAGCATCTTAATAGCTCTTTTCTGTGCTTTTCTTTTTTACTTTCTGAAGAGTTTCCCCAAAATATTATGCCATATGACATCACTGAATGAAAATATGAAGAGTACACCTGTTTCGTTAATTCTAGATCAGCTGTTAGATAGATAGATAGATAGATAGATAGATAGATATGTTCACTTTGATCCCATGTGAGAATAATCTCGGGGATGTGGAACAGTACATACACTTTTTTGTAATGTCAATATTACTATATAATTGATGTTATTATATATTGACAGCAAGTTAGCTACAACCCATTAGTATAACCAATATCTCCTGTTATCTACAAATACAATCCCGAGTTAATTAATACTTATTATGTGGAACAGTGTATACACTTGTTACCAGCATCTAATAATCAGTTATTTTCTTACAACCAGTAACCATGATAAGTTTCACTGTAATTTGCGACTACATATTATATCATGTTAGTTGCTATTTATGTGGAACAGTACACACACTTATTAACAATATCAATTATATTACCAACAACTCATAAGCAGTCAATTACTTAACAACCTGTTAGTATGAATTTTTCACAGCAGTTTTTGAATGCATGCTATCCCATGTTAGTTACTATATATGAGTGGAATTTTGTAAACACAATAATTACTTAAATTGTCAAAAGTTTCAACAGAAAGAAAAACCATATATCATTTTAGTAATTGTGGACAACTTTGTCACCTTCCCCTTCCATACACCATATACACTATTTTATCAGTCATTCTTAGTTACCAAATTCCAAGAAGAAAATTCTTTCACAGAGTAAAATGGGTTCTGAAGCAGAAACTCTTTCAGTTTGGACTTAAAGTAGTTGGGTTTTTGTAGGTAACATTTAATTTCTGTTGGTAAGACATTGAATAAGGAAGCTCCAGTAAATGTTAACCCTCTCTGTACAATTGACAGTGATTTGTAATCCTTGTGAATATTATATTTATTCCTAGTATTATGGCTATGTATGTCAGCATTAAGATTGAAGTGTTCAGGATTTTCCACTACAAATGATAATACAGAGTATACATACTGTGCTGGCATGGTCAGAACACCCAGGTTTTTAAACAGATTTCTGCACGACGTCCATGGGTTTGCTCCACAAATAGTTCTTATAGCACGTTTTTGTAATTTAAATACCCTTTGTGCTTGTGACGAGTTTCCCCAAAATGAGATGCCATAAGTGAGCAGGGAATGAAAATATGCAAAATATACTAACTTTCTGGTTTCTATATTGGCTATTCTAGATATTACCCTCAGTGAGAATGTTGCAGAATTCAGTTTTTTAAGAAGTTGTTGAATATGTTGTTTCCAGTTCAATTTGTTATCTATATATACACCCAGGAATTTTGTGAAACTGCTTTCATTGATTGTTTTTCCTTCTGATATCACATTATAGCTGTCCTTTGTTTTATTTTTTGTAACAAACTGAAGTAACTGTGTCTTTTCTACATTAAGTATTAGTTTGTTGGCATTAAACCACCTATTAATTTTCTTTATAGCATCATTTGCTATGTTTTCGAGGTTTTGTGCTGATGGATCTTTCAACGATATGCTAGTATCATCTGCAAAGAGCACAGTATTCGTATTACAAATGTGGCACTACTTAACTTCTTCATTAGTGAAGTGATATGTTCGTACCAACAGAGTTTCTCATCTAATTCAATACCAAAGAATTTTATACTTTATTTTTCTCAGATTGTTTTATTTTTATAGCTTACTTGTAAATACAGCAGTGCATAATTGTTTTGTTTTAAACCTAATAGGCCTTTAATTTTAATAAATTTGTATTAAACCAATTTGCTACTTCACTAAGTATTCCGTTTACATTAAATTCTAGATTACTGTTAGGTGTATTTCTCACAGTCAGGTTAGTATCATCTACAAATAAAAAAATGTGAAAACAGGACTTGACATTGATAAAATGAGGTACCTTATGTGCAGACAGTCGATTGATAGTGGATATTTTGTTAGCGACAATATAACATATTTTCCTGAGGAGCAACTTCAAATAAGAATATTTACCATGTTGGGCATTCGTCTCCAGCAAACGTTAACTCACATCAGAAGCTGTTTTTTCAAATTTCTCTAATCCTAATTTCTCCTACCTCCTTCTTGTGTATGTGACAGTATGAAGCAGTATTTGTAGAGAGGTTATAATCACGTAATCTGAACTAATACCAATCAAATCTTCGTTTCATTCGATTCCAATTTCCAAATTTCTCACTTTTCAGCAAGAACATAATACACTGAAGGGCCAAAGAAACTGGTACACCTGCATAATATCGTGTAGGCCCTCCGCGAACACGCAGAAGTGCCGCAACACGACGTGGCACTGACTCGAATAATGCCTGAAGTAGTGCTGGAGGTAATTGACACCATATATCCTGCAGGGTTGTCCATAAATCCGTAAGAGTACAAGGGGGTGGATATCTCTTCTAAATGGCGCGTTGCAAGGCATCCAAGATATGTTCAATAATGTTCATATCTAGGGAGTTTGGTGGCTAGCGGAAGTATTTAAACTCAGATGAGTGTTCCTGGAGCCACTCTGTAGCAATTCTGGACGTGTGTGGTGTCACTTTGTCCTGCTGGAATTGTCCAAGTCCGTCGGAATACACAATGGACATGAGTGGATGCAGGTGATTAGGCAGGATGCGTACGTACGTGTCACCTGTCGTATCTAGACGTATCAGGGGTCCCATGTCACTCCTACTGTACGCGTCTCACACCATTACAGAGCCTCCACCAGCTTAAACAATACCCTGCTGACATGCAGGGTTAATTAATTAATGAGGTTGTTTCCATACCCGTACATGTCCAACCATTCGATACAATTGGAAACAAGACTCGTCATGTTTCCAATCATCAACAGTCCAATGTCGGTGTTGATGGGACCAGGCGAGGTGTAAAGCTTTGTGTCGTGCACTCAGCAAGGGTACAAGAGTGGGCCTTCGGCTCCATAAGCCCATATGGATGATATTTCGTTGAATGGTTCGCACACTGACACTTGTTGATGGCTCAGCGTTGAAATCCGTAGCAATTTGCGGAAGGGTTACACTTCTGTCACATTGAACGATTCTCTTCATTCATCGTTGGTCCTGTTCTTGTAGGATCTTTCTCCAGCCACTGCGATGTCTGAGATTTGATTTTTTACCGGATTCCCGTTATTCACGGTGCAATCGTGTAATGGTCGTACGGGAAAATCCCCATCCCATCGATACCTCGGAGATGCTGTGTCCCATCTCTCGTGCGCCGACAACAACACCACGTTCAAACTCACTTAAATTGTAATACCTGCCATTGTAGCAGCAGTAACCGATCTAACGCCTGTGCCAGACACCTGTTGTCTTCTCGTATAGGCGTTGCCGACCTCAGCGCCGTAGTCTGTTTACATATCTCTGTGTTTACGTACGCATGCCTATACCAGTTTTTGGGCTCTTCAGTGTATAGTCGCTAAACAGGGAAGCGTTTATCAGCAAGCTACTTTCCGAAATTTTTCATTAACACATACTGTGTTTTATCCTTCCATAACTATTGTTTTAATCAACAAGGCGGACCCGGGAGCTAATTCTGAATGATCTTACACAGGCCCCAAAGCGGATACTTTTAGTTTTCAAGCGTAGAAGGACCCACATGCTAGCTATTGAGTTAGCAGTAAATATCTCATTAATAAAGACGATGTTTAACTAGTCTTCTATTACGTTGGAAGCAACATCAAACCCAACGTTATTTTGCATATTGCACAACACAGTCACTAAAAAGTCTGCTATTTAGAGCATACTTTGCTTACAATTCTGTTACTGCTACCAGCCGTCTTTCAGCGGTCATCAGATATACGGAAAAAAATATTAGGAATGTGGAGTCTGAAACTCGTTGCTACTTAAAAAGTCAATGCAATTTTTGGTACTAATAAATTTACCTTTAGGAATATGTTATAGGAAAAACAGCAATATTTTCCTCTAAATTAGTCTCCAGAACAGCATACCAGCTGGTGCACGCTAAGTTCGTGCTGTTTCCACTTCTAGTACACTCTTTCTTTAGTCGTTGAAATGAGTGCAGTATATTTTTCGTACGTTAGATACTGGTTCTGAATATATTTTCCGTACATTTCCGTATACTGTGGTAGCCATACCAAGCTAATGATACAGTTCGTATTCTGTATGAAGGTGAAGAGGTATAAGCTGAAACTTTTCACTAGGTATAGTTTTACCGAGCGTGATCGGTGGACGCAGGTTGGAATCTCCGTCCGGCAATTTAGATATCGGTTTTCCATGATGTCCCCAAATCACTCCAGGCGTAAGCCGGGATGGTTTGTTGAAAGGTCATGGCAAAATTGCTCCCTGTTCCTTGCCTCCAGTCCTTTCCGCCTCTATTGACCTCGACGTAAAAGCATTTTAAAAACATAGTTATATTTTTGCGCAATACATTAGGCATAAGGCCAGGATTAAGTCCTCCGTTGACAAAAGAATCATCAGCAAAGTGTCTTGACTCCACACGCACTGCAGTTATATCATTGCCCGCCAGGTATCATACTTTGAAAAATTTTCCACCACGGGCACTTGAACGCATGTCAAGTTGCAATTACTGCGGACATGAGGTCGGTATTACCCAGCTCTCTTGCAGCCTTTCATAAACGAAGGCAGCTTCAGCCGTTCGATCTTCACTATCTCTTCATTTTGTTATGTAAATTTTACACATAGGAGAAGAAACGTGGCTATCTCTCTTTTGTGTTTTCCGAAACCAAAAGAAATGTATGATAGTGATCAGTTATATTTAAACGATTCAAAGCAAAACAGTGCATTGTCGAACTATGGCTACAAGACGCTATATATAGACTACACACTGAGTGATGCTACACATTATCGGCAAGTGAAGCAAATGTAATTGGCATTACTGACCGAGAGGTTTCAAACGGTAGTTGGGCAGTTTTTCAATTTAGTTTTTCTCCGTCTCTGTGGTTGCTGCCCACTTCGTAGACTTGGAAGTCTTTAGAGGCGGGAGAGCAAGGCGAAAGGAACGGAAAGGAATTCAGCCATAACCTTAGAACGAATTATCCGAGCATTTAGCAGGAATGATTTCGGAAACGAGATAAAAACAAATTCAGTATGACCAGACGGGATTGATTCCAGGGCGCTAATGACCTAGACGTCGACGCGCCCTAAAACAACAACAACAATAACTACAACGGGATTGATTCCGCACTCTCCCGAATGTCAAGCCCGAGGGTTATCCTCACCTGACACAGCAGAAGGCGCCTGCAGGTATACGTGAAATCCGAACAAAGTAGCGTCCTAGCGTATTACACATGAACAAAGTAAAGCTTTACCAGACGTGATGGTTAGTTTACGGGTGCATGAAAATTCCGACTAAGACTAAAAATCGATCTGAGGACTTTTAACTCTCCTACCAGAAGCCTCAACCAACTTAGCCAAGAGACCGCTCTACGAAGCCGAGGCTGCAGAGTAAACGCAATTTAATGAAGGCTTCCGTCCTTGCTCCAAGTGAGACCCGTCCGCCATACATCCGACGGTAATCAAGCACTTCTTACGAACCAGCCTAATGTCGGCTTCAGTCAAACAGAACTTATCCTGCCGCTGTTTATACGGCACATTAACGACCTCCCCTCACCTCTCCGCGTCTCAATTTAATTAACATTTCCACTCGGTGCGGCCGGTCTCCTAATGAAGGGTGTGAACGGTCTGTAATCGTGTAGATCGGTCGCCCCGCGTTCGGTTCTAATTGCTCATGTAAATGGCCGCGCGCCATTGTGAAAGATTCGCGGAGCTCGATAGCGAGGGAGAGAGGTAATTACATATGTTGGGCCTAATAATACTGTCGCTGCTTATCGTTCCGCTGTAATTGCGTAATTAATACCGCGAGCCATGAGTAATGGCTAGCCGCAAATTATCAACTTTTCCTCTGCT
The DNA here is from genome assembly GCA_031002005.1 of Vandiemenella viatica. NCBI lineage: Eukaryota > Metazoa > Arthropoda > Insecta > Orthoptera > Morabidae > Vandiemenella > Vandiemenella viatica. The sequence goes on along the minus strand of CM061920.1, from coordinate 61,946,506 downwards.
GCCAGTTCCTTGAAAAGCGAGGTCACTTTCTGCGACACACTGCAGTGGTTAAACTGCTCGAGGTCAGAGTACACAGAAATAAAAATACAGTGTGTTAATATCTATATAGGAGTGTTTTATAAACCACAGCAGAGAAGAATCTTTGATTCACCTTTCATAATACTGTTCATGGGAGATGATATGTTTACAGAAGATGAAGGCATTAAGATTTTTATAACAATCAGACCCGCCTTCGCTAGTGTAGCTCATTTCCCTTAGGTACCCCACACTGGATAGGGGAGGTACAACGGGGCAGGGCACGAGCCCCGGCCGTGCTAACTGCTGCTTTAAGGCAGTTTTACGTAGTCATCAAGGCGTATGCTAGTACGGTCCCCAATCTCCGGCTCATAAGCTACACACTTTACAAAAAATAGCTATAGTTATCACACACAGAACATAGTATCATCACTGGATATTGCGGACCATTTCCTCAATTGCGATAGAATCAATGTTATGAATAATTGTAACGCCAATGCAATTGAAATTGTTGTTTTATTTGCCGAACGCGTTTCGCTTCATTTGCGAAGCATCTTCAGCGGTTCTGTCTGTAGGTATTTATACATATAATTAAATTTTTTTTTCTTTTTACAATTAAAACATGAAAATTGTGGGTTACAGATTTAAGCTTACTTACATTTTTGTTTGGTCACATATGCTTATAATTTTAAATCGTTTTAGCATCAGTTATGTTTGTAGCTGCAGTATATACGAGGGTGCGTCAAATGAAAACCTTAAATTTGTAATAAAAAATCGAAATTTCGCGCCGTTATCCTGTAAGTTGGTAAGCGTGCTACAAGCAGCGTGCAGAATGGCCTGTAGGTGGCAGCATAGTGCAGATGAACAAATACCGTCGCAGTATCAGTATAAAGATGGCTGCCCCACTTGATACTTGCACCAGGGAAGAACAGCGTTCTGTTATTCAGTTTTTGAGTAGTGAAGGTGTGAAACCTATTGAAATTCATCAAAGAATGAAGGTTCAGTACGGTGATGCATGTTTGTCACAGCAGCAAGTCTACGAATGGAGTAGGAAGTTCGCAAATGGTGTGATTTCATTGGAAGATGCTCCTCGTCCAGGTCAGGCACAACGAGTTGTGACTACACAGAACATTGCAGCAGTTGAAGCCATAGTGATGGAAAACCGCCGAGTGACACTGAATGACATTGCAGCATGTTTAAAGATTAGTCATGGTTCAGCTCACCACATTGTGCATGATGTGCTCCAGTTTCACAAAGTGTCTGCAAGATTGGTGTCACGGCAGCTGACTCCTGAAATGAGAGAACGACGTGTTGATGCTTGCGAAGAATTTCTTCGGCGCTTTGAACGAGAAGGTGATGGCTTCCTTGTAAGAATCGTTAGTGGGGACGAAACCTAGGCTCACTTCCACCAACCGGCGCCATTCCTCAAAGAAGTTTCGAACAGAACCATCAGCAGGGAAGGTTATGCTGACTCTCTTTTGGGACGAAAAAGGCGTCAATTTGGAGCATTAAATGCCTAGAGCAGCGGTTCCCAACCTTTATTGGTACACTACCCACTTTTAAGTAAAAAATTTTTTTCGCGACCCACCTAATATTTACAGATCAGAATGGGAACTGTTGTATGTCCTCAATACGCTATCGACTGTCATATCCTACGAAATGACGAATTTTCGTACAAAGGATATACTATCAACAAAACCAAGAATTGGTAATACATAAAACAAGAAACTTATTATAGACCGGGAGGAGGCTGCACAGACCACCACATCATCAAGTTGACTGATGAAATTGCACGATTAATCACATTAAATCTACTCTCAATTTAAAAAAAAAAAAAAAAAAAACCCGCACACAATAACTCATAATAACAAAACATTTAAAGACTTTTCAGTCAAAGACTTTGGTTTCGACTCAAGAATAAACAAGAAAATGACAATGAGAGAAGTAAAATTGCAGGAGGTATGCACGAGCATCCCCGCTCTAGAGCGGGGCGGGAGAGGGGGTGTTCAGGGGTTGCCATAACGAAAGCGCGATTGCTGCCGTTGGTATATCTCATAATGCGGCTGACTGTTTAAGAAAACTTTTTTCTCACAAAATTTTAATTTAAGCTAATAGCTTTCATGATTATTGGACTTGTAAAATATTGTGTTATATTTTTTAAATAGATGGAATAAAAGATAAATTTTTTGTGGTAAAAACCTCGATTGTTCCGCGACCCACCAAAACACACGCCGCGACCCACTAGTGGGTCGCGACCCGTAGGTTGGGAACCGCTGGCCTAGAGGGACCACTGTCACCAGTGCATCATACACAGATCTCCTAAAAAATCATTTTCGGCCTGCAATCAAATCAAAGCGACGTGGATTGCTGTCATCAGGTGTCCTTTTGCAACATGACAATGCAAGGCACCACACTGCCTATACAACAGTTGGAACAATCACAGACCTGCATTTTAAGTGTCTTCCTCATCCACCATACTCACCAGACCTTGCCCCAAGTGATTTCCATATGTTTGGACCACTCAAAGAAGCAATGGGAGGAAAGAAGTTCCGTTCTGATGAAGAGGTACGCCACGCGGTGCATGAGTGGTTGCGCGGACTACCAAAATAATTTTTTTTCTAAAGGAATTTATGCACTTTGTAAGCGCTGGAGGACTTGAATTGAGCGTGTGGGAGATTATGTTGAAAATTGATACAGCTTTGTACCACTTCTGCACAATAAATAATATTTAAAAACATATTTAAGGTTTTCATTTGACTCACCCTCGTATTACACATGTTGGTTGCATTTTTGTGATTATTTGCGTAGCACTGTAATACATTTGGTTCTGATGTCTTAGGTTTAGTTACTGTAATTACATGTATAAATACACACAGACAGAACCGCTGAAGATGCTTCCCAAATGAAGCGAAACGCGTTCGGAAAATAAAACAACAATTTCAATTGCATTGGCGTTATAATTATTCATAAAATTGATTCATAGCTACACATTTCGCAGACAGATGAAACACTTCAGTTCCTCCATTTGTGTGTGGTTTGATCTGGCGTCAGGTATAAAATGTTTGGTGTCAACAGGTGCATGCGGCCGTAACATCATAGCTCCAAATTTGACCTAAAAACTCATCAAAGTCTGCCGACTCCTAATATTGGAAAAATTTGGTGAAGAAGAAGAAATGACCGTCGTTTTTTAAGGTATGATTGTGTCGAATTTTCCAAGCATCCTTCAACAGAAGATCCATCTTCCTTACAAAACGGCAATTTAGGTCTGTGACAATGTGAAATACTGTCACCTTTTCTAGGTGAACGCAATGAATCTGTCTATAAACTGGACACAGGTAGGAATGCACACCATATTACATGGATGGGTAAGACTCTTTGCGGTTACGTATTTTCACTTTCGACGAAATAGCCTCCATTTATAAGGTCTCGAGGCATACTCGATATGTAGAGGTTTAAGAATAAATTGCACCAAAAACTCGCTAAAATGAGCAGGCGGAGAGTTCGTTAATCAGATCAGCTGAGTTGAATAGTTGGCTCAAGCTACAGAGCGGCATCGCCCCAAGTTTCTCTTGTGTTGTCAACCACACATTTGTCTGAAAGGTTTGGAGAAATCGTATAATCTTTACAACAGGATACCACACAGAACGTATGCGAATAATCTTCTTGCATCTGTGGGAACGAGTTTTGTAGTTTAGCTTTGCTCCCAGGCTGGAGGCACTCGAAAAAATCTGGCGATAGAATTTAACCACTGAGCCACCGCATCGCTTGGTGTCTGCTCTGAAAACATTAAAATTATCTTACCGAGTACAAACCCCCAGCGCCACTACGGACTGAGCAGCACAGTGCTCATGTTGCACAGGCAGCTAGCTACTGTGCATCAGGGAAAGAGAGGAAGTCGTACGCTCCACCATCATGGGAATCAAATTTGTTAGACTTGAAACGTTTGTGCTATCATCTGTCTGAGAAACGTGTAATCTGTGTTCTGTGTGATAAGTATAATTTTGTTTGTGATAGAAGTAGTTTGCGAGGTATAGAATGTGCACGGGCCCAGCATTAGCTTAGGTGCTGCGGGAAACGGCATAAGAACCGCAGTCAGGACTACTAATACGCGGGTTCAGGACCTGATCCAGTGTAGTGGCGCCTTAACCAGCATAGCCACAAATACTGATTCCACACCTACAGCTCTTTGAGATGTGTGTGTGTGTGTATGGATCTAACGTTCATCAGAGGCGCTTCTATTCAGACTTCATCACAGGTAGCATAGTTATTGTAACAGAGACATGTACTACACAGAATGATGTTAACCAGTCGACGATAAATCTGATAATCTGAGATCCACATATGGAAAGTAATCGCCACGAGCCTATGTCCCTACCCCCTTTATTCCTACTGGACAAGAACTGGGTACCGTCCATCTGCGGTGAATCAAAATGTCTGCTCTGATTCTACTGAATGATTTTTAACACTGAAATATAGAAAAAAAAGCATCATGGTACTGCAATGACTTTTATTATTTTCAATTATTAAGAGCACGAAAGGAAGAACCAACCGTGACTATAATGTAAATATTTTCATTTCAGTAAGAGAAAAAGTTGGAAACTACGTTAAAAAAGAACCAACAAAGAAGATTGTGGTCAGCAAACAGAAAGGAAGAAACAACCATCAATTTCAGCCTTCAGACAATGTAAAACCACGTACTGAATTTTTAGAATTTTTAAATTTTATTATTAAGAGAGATTTTCCTCACTACAGAGGTTTTACTCCAACATAACAATAAAAACTCTCCAGATATTGTCGCACATCAAGAGGATCAAGCCGTGAAGAATGAAAGACTGTTGTAGAGTAGTGGTTACGTTAAGAGACTGTGGGATTAATGGCCGTGGGTTCGAATGCAACAAATCCCGTAAAATTTTAATTTCTTAACTTTGCGTGAACTGTTCTGGAATATTCTTGTTGTAACTAGTGTTAATGTTCTAGACTGTTCTTCATTACTATATAAGCGATACTCCCTTCTGGCCGGAGTCAGTTTGCTACGTGCTCCTGTACTGTACGAACTGTTTAATAAAGCTTCGTTGCGTTAAAGTAAGTGTGTTCAACGATCCCGCTACGCCCAAGGACCCTGATCATCGTTTACTACGTGACAATATTTCGATCTTGTATATTTCCTCTTCTGCACCAAATCTTCTCATTGCTCTTTGTACACTTCGGAGCCAGGTAAACATGGGCCGTCCTCTACTCCTCCTACCTTTAACTTCTGTGTGGAGTTGCTAGTCTCCCAGCGAGCGCCTCTCCAGGTGGTGCATAGGGGAAGTCCCAACAGGTATTGTGGGTACCGGGGATGATAATACCAATAATAATTCCGTGTGATCGTAATGACCTGGTGACAGGGTTTCAATTGGCTGCGCTTTACGCCCCTGTCTTAGCCTAACCCGGCAAACCTACCGGGTACAGGGGACCTACAGTTTAACGTGGAATCCGAACCATGAAAGCATTATAGCGTACTTCACATTACACAGTAAAATGTGCCAGAGGTGAATGTCGGTTTAAGGGCCTATGAAAATCCTCGCCGTGACAGGGATTCGAACCGGAAACTTTCACTCCCCAGTCAGACACCTTAACCACTGATCCAACAGAGCACTCGGTACAGGAGATTAAAATACCCGGCGTGGACCAAAACTCGCTAAACGAAGAAAACCTTGAAAAAATTTCCTGCTCCTCCAGGTGGGGGTTTTGGAGTGGGCCAGTTCCTCACTCATATAAAAAATACAAAATGCTAAAAAACAGAACAATATTCTTCGGAAAAAAAGAATTATTCCTTTTTTATTAACTAATGTCCTAGCAAAACGGCAACCGTAAAATATATAAACCTGCTGGTACAATCAGTTGTAGGACAAGGGGAATGAACAAGCATTTAATGTTAATATAATAAATGGGAGAATTAAATAATTTTGGTTTTTTGGTAATGATTTTACGCCTCATTGACGTCATCAGAGGAAGGGAAATGAGTGGGGCTAAGAAATGGGTAGGAATTCGGTCATGGCCTTTTGCAAGGAACCATCCCTGCGTCCACCTGCAGAGGTTCTGGGAAACCATGGAAAACCGAAATTTTGATTGCCGGACGGTGATTCGAACCTGCGTCCTCCCAAATGCGAGATAAGAAATTTGTCATTCACCCACCACACTTAGTAAGTAAAATATTCAATTTAATGGTAGAATTTTTTTTAAAAAAAATGTAAACTCTACGAAAGCCTTGGTGTGAAAACTAGGTTGCAAGTGTTTAGACATACTCGTATATTCTAGTTGAAGTGCCTGTGATTTGATGAGGCTGTGTTCGAGTTGCAGTGCGCCCCGCCTCAGATGCAAGCCTGAGATATCGGCGAGTAATTTGAAGGGCTTCTGCGGTTGGTGCTTCCAAAACACGGAGCTGGTTGTGTTATTTTCCGGTCGCTACCCACGAACGGCTTCTAATGCTGTCAGACAGAGAGCTGGCGTAATTTTGGTCCAGTAATACCATCTCAACTGAGAGTTAGTTGATTATCGACGGTACGAATTTCTTTGTTTACTCAAAGTACAGAATTGCTTCAGAATTGCTTCAGAAATGCTCATTGTAACTTACGTAGCCATCATGCTATAAGGTAATGACCAATCCAAAAGGGAAGATCTTGTTCTGGTAAATACTATAGCATGAAATGATGCTCATAGAATTTTGATTAGTTGTTGAATGGAACACTGTTCGGAGCTACCGACTCAGCACTTAAACTTGTCGTAAAGACTTCGTTCTTATATAAGATTATTCAACATGAACGAAGCTATCGTCCTCTGAAGCACCTGTAAGGTAGTGGAAACATAATGGTGGAAATTTTGGAACGAAAATGTCAGTGCTGTGCTAAGAATTACGATGGAGCTTTTTCCAACACACTTACTTAAGTAAAATTTTATGCTTTCAGGAGACATCATGTTTATGAAAGTACACTTACTTTTTTTCGGGGTTAGTGGTGCTCGATTGGTGTTGTTATTGCCAACGTTTCGGCATGTAACCTGAGGACTACCTCATGCCCATTTCGGGCTGATTTATTTACCCTCTGCTGACGACTGGTTACACCACCTCGTTGTTCGGCTGCACACTAGGCATATTATTTTGGTTTTCTGCGGGCGAGACTTGCCAATACTCCACACTCAAGAATCATCATCGCTAGTCAAACAAGATATGAACTGAATTTTGTCCGGCAGCAATTCTCAGGAATATTTTCAAAGGCATAAGGTGAACTAGAAACAGACATTCAAATTGAAATCACGCGTTATCGAGACAGGGTAGTGAATTGAAAAGTACGCTTCACTTCAGTCGTTATAAATGATTATCATTTCTACTGAAGCAGTGTATAGACTGCATAGCATATTATCTTGAAACAAAGCTGTTTGTTTTATTGCCAGTTTCTTATTGGCGTTAATTTATGCATACATCTTCTCATTAGGTAGATGCTGGTTCTGTCCTTTCATCAAGTGATAAGACTGTGATTAGTCAAGACCTTGGACTAGCTGTCAAGAATACATTAATCAGCCTGTTGATGTCTAGGTAACCATGTTCATAGGAGATGACGACACATCAAAAGTCGAGAAAGTTTCCATAATCATTAAATAACAACTGTGAATCTGAAATGCGGTTAGTATATTAAAGGTTAGCAGTTGAAGTGCAGTTAGTAGATTAAAGATTAGCAGTTGAAGACGATGTCAGCCATCTTGTAAATCCTCGGAGAATTCAACACCACCTGCAGCACTTCGTAAACGGTTGGTTAAAAGGACTCAGTCATCTATTAAGAGCAATCATTCATCATTGCAAAAACCCAGAAACAGACACAAGCATTCTGATCTGTGTTTCGAAAGCAGAGACCAAGAAGTAAATAAATTGCAAAAAATACTTAAGTATCGTTAATGTAAGTTTTCCTGAAATAAAAAGCCATGACACTGAAAAAACTCAAATTCGTAAATGCCAAAAACATGTGATTGCAGTGTACCATCGGAATATGCGCAGTTAAATTAATAATAAACTAACATCTGCAGAGAAGAATAAAATCAAAATTGAAGTAGACTGTCTTTTAGTAGCTTATGAAGCTATGTTCAGGAATTTAGAAGTTTATTTTACAACATTTCTGTTTGAAAAATGGAGTGACACTCGAGGTATAGACTGCAGAGATTATGGATGACATTTGGTCTTCATTTGGGATGATTAATATTAAAATATATGGTAATATACAGTCCATTGTGGAACTACAGATACGAAAATTTAATTTAGATAGTTCATTTGTACCGATATCACACGAGACGCTAATTCTTATTTTCCAACGATTAAACGATGTTATAAATGCCTCCGTTTTAATCATATTAAGCGTACAGTATATAAGCGGTCAGCATTGTGGTAGCTGCGGAGGTACCCACTCCGTATCACATTGCCAGCCCATTAAAATCATGTGTGAAAACTGAAAGGTCACCATGTGGCTAGGATTAGTACTTTACAGAGTATTTTTGATCACATAGCAAATTAACGAAACGATATATAATTGCAACAGATATTCCTCATGGTATGAAATACCGTCAGCCAAGTATTTACAATGCAATTAGACTAATTCATAATTAAAATTCTAGAATCCTTTTTTTTAGTTGCAGTGGTGAGATGCCTGTATGGTTAACGTCAGCGATGGAGGAGCTCAAAAGATTTTCCGTTAGAATCCAGAAATGGGCTGAAATTATTATAGACGTTAAAACTGATCTTCAAACCATTGCTGATGCTCCGCGATTCGGATTCCACATTAACTGCAGATCCCCTTTACTCAATAGGACTAACTTGCTGCTTTCGGCGAAATGCGCAGCCGGGAAAAATCTGTCGCCATGTTATTAAGACCACGGGAAATAATTATTATTACCTAAAGTGACTGGCTTATATTGTAAATAACAGAAGAGGTGTCAAGTAATACTGAAGTGGTCTCGGAGCTTCCCGTTCTCTGTTGTTACTATTTTACGGAGAAGATAACAAATCGAATCAAAACAACCACCATTTTGATTTAGTGGACCGAGCGTGGTGGTGTAACGGATGGCGTTCGGGCATCCAGATTTGCGTTTTCCATGGTTTCCCAAATCACTCCAGGCAAATGCCGGGATGCTTCCTTCAAAGGCCATCGCTGAATTCCTTCCCATTCCTTGCCCCCCATCCTTTCCCGTCTCTAAAGACCTCGCTGTTAGAGAGACGTTAAGCAGATAAAAAAAAAAAGATTTAGTGGATATAAAGTTCCGTATTTCCATCTTATACCTGCGGCACTAAGAAACAGCAATGGTGTCCTAATCACGTGCTTTAGCGTTCTGTTTTGTGCTGAAGCGAAGAACTGTGTATAAAGCACATAAAATTATATCTATTTTCAAAGCCATTATACTAAGGCAACGAGACTAATACAGGATTGGGAGAAATAATAAGTTCACGTAAACTACTTGGAAGGTTGATGTAAAAAAAATCTTCCAAATAGCTACCAAAAAAAACTGTGGTGCTGTTAAATCTATTTACAGAAATGTATCATTGCCATGGTTGGTTGCGCCAGCTGAAAGCTAACATTTGGAATTACTTTGCAGTTGTAATGAGCAATAACGAATGAACTCACTCCCACATGCCTATTGGGTAAGAGAGTGGTTTCACTGTTTCCCATGCCGTGGGTTGGCAGGCCTGCCAGCTGGCGCTGACTGACGACTCCCGACAGCAGATTACGGCCTAAACTGCCGCGTAAACACACAACGGCCGCTGCGTAATGGGACCACTAATATTTTTACGAAACACCAATAATAAGGCGCCTTTTTAAATTTCAAATACAGTAAATTGTGGGGCTTTATTATGCGTTCCATTTTAAAACCTTATCTAAATTCCGATCCCACTACGCTGGTAATGAGGGGTTGCGGTCGAAGGCAGCGTTTGGTAACCCCAATTAACTCGCAGCAAATAGATTTTATTGGGGATTCTGTTTGATTTAAACATTATCGTCGGCTGCCCAGCTTCGGCTATTCCTGTACAAGTTCGGGGGCCTTTAATTATAACGGTTCTATCATTCAGCATACAGATTGTTTGCGCCCTCATTCTATTATTTAATGTGGATCTCTGTTTGTATGCAATTGACGACCCTTGTTATTGCTGTAAAAACTTGTTATAACCTCTATAGCCAAATGTGAACGAATCAACATTACTTTGATACAATCAATTATACCAATAAAGTTTCACAACTCAAACCCACAGTCACAGGTTGTAGTGTCATTAGAGTTATTTATTTTTATATACGGCGTGGGTACAAGATTGGCAATAATCCAACAAAGATCGTTGTATATAATGAAAATGTTAATCAGCAGAAAGCTAAAATATTTTTCTAAGATTCATTCGTATATATGTAACTAAAACAGTAGTTTCTGATCTTAAACTTCTGTTACGCTTATTTATCTCTTAATATTTCTAATAAATTTTCATGTTCTATAATAAATCTGGAATAAAAGAGTCAATAAAGTTCACAAACTCTGAAATATTTAAATACACATTTTAAATAACAACTGGAGTAAGACAAGGAGATGGTCTCTCCCCCATTCTGTTCAATCTGGTGCTCGATAATGTCATCAGAACCTGGGAATTTGCAATGAATGAAACTGGAATCAAACCAGTCACCATTGTGGGCTTAAATCAGTAATAATAATAATAATTGTAGTGCATTAAAGTGTTAAAGATCAGTAATTGGGGCATACTGCTTTAAGTGAACGTAGTGACGAACATGTATATAAAAAAAAGTTTTAAGCGATGTGACGAGTGAAGAGTTAAAAACTAATCAGTATTTTCATAAAGGCAATAAGGATCATACTGAAAAACATAAAAGTACTTACTCACCAAATTTTGGAAAGTATACATCATTTCGAGACGGTTATGAATTAACAAGAGTTTTCCAATTCCTTGTGAATAAAATACAAATACCTTTTTTTCGTTTCTATTGGCTACATTTGAAGTCCCGCTAAATTTTCTGCAGTATCACTTACGTTGTCAAGCTGGATGGTTCTGAAATCTTTCGTTATAATCTTTCTTAATAACCCTAGTTAGAAGGCCTTCTGGATTCGTGTACCTGTGGGTGATCCCACTTTGTCTTGTATTGCACTTTTATTGCCACATTGTGTAGTTTTGGGATCACCATTTGGAAACATTACTATTGAAATAACGAAAAATTATACGTTCTTCCTTTAAGGATCAAGAGGTCCAATCTCCTGAGATTGCGTAAGTATTGGTGTTCTTATGTAATAAAGAATCTTCATTCCGTCACAGTTTTCATGTGGGGACCAAGAGAATATTTCTCCAAAATTTACTTAGGATGGCTCCTAAATTTCCAGTCTGTTTTCATCGGAGCGTATATATTCGGTAGTGAAAATTCTTTGGTTGTGGTCAAATTTCGTGCATCCCATCGAGTTTATACCATTGGTAACATGTAGTATCGTGGCAGGATTAGTATAATTTATAAGGCATCTGTTATAGATTCATTGAATGAGAAGAATATTTGATATTCATGTAATTTCCCACTTTAGCATCCTCAAAGGATCACTGTTACTATAACTGAGTAGTAAACTTGTAACTTTGTTCTGATTTCATATTCCTGTTGCTTAATATACGATTTGGATTAATTAGTACAGATATTCCTTTTGTAGATAATATGATATCGGAAGGTTAATCTCTTGTCATATATGACAGTAAGGTATCGATGCTTCCCTAACCACGGTACACTCGTATTTTTTTAACTACTTAGCGACATATTTCCCTGCATTTACGATTTTCATTTTGTTACTAAGTTACAATCAAATAGAATTCCCATTCTGTTGATAAAATCTTAGTCCAGCCGAAAGTTAGCATAAACAAACATGGTAACGTAATAACTAAACATAAGGATTAATGATAGCCACGCCATTTACTGCCAGTTAGTCACAGGCAGAGTATTTTGAAGTGTGTTGTCTTTCGACATTTACTTCAACATAATCTAGAAGGAGCAACACTTTGCTTTTGGTATGGCTTATCGTTGGCGTTCTTAGTTTAGAATAGCGAGTGGTCTTTTATGACGGTCAATACCTGTAACGTATTGCCCGAGCGAGTTGACTTCCGGGTTCCTGGTCTTCTGGGCGCGCTCGTAGAACGTCGCGGACGGCTGTCTGAAGCGATCCGTCAGCAGCGGGATGTTAGTAGTCTCGTGCAGAACTGCAGTCGGGAATCTGCTCGGTAAGTGGAGGGCCCGTTTTAGTGCCCTGTTCTGTATCACCTGAAGGCGCCGAAGGTGCGAAGCAGCCGCATAGCCCCATACGGGACTAGCGTATTCCATAATTGGTCTTACCAGGGTGATATAGATGTTTACTCCCGTGGCGGGCTTCAAAAGGCTATTCCTGTTCAGCACAGGGTATAGAGCGTGTAATCTAGCACTTGCCCTTCTCCTGATATCTTGAATATGGGATCGCCAAGTCAGTCACCAGTCAAGAGTGACTCCTACGTACTTGACTTCGTTTTCCCACGGGATCGTCTCGTTGTGAAGTCGAAGGGGTGGAAGGTTTTGAGTGCGTCTCTTACTGATTATGATGGCTTGAGTTTTTGTGGCGTTGATGGTTATCCTCCACCAGTTTCACCCAGTCCTCAGTTGATCGAAGGACTTCTTGCAGACGCCTAGTTGCTACGGCACAGCTTCTGCTTGCCGTACAGTATGCCGTGTCATCGGCATAGGTGGCAGTAAGAACTCTGGGAGCGGTAGGCACGTCAGAGGTGAAAAGTGCATAGAGCACTGGTCCCAGTACAGAGTCCCTGCGGTACCCCAGCAAGGATTCGCCTCACAGTTGAAGTGGCCTCGCCTACACGAACGCAAAAGGTGCGGCCAGTGAGATATGACATAAGGAGCTTTACTAGTCTGCCTGAGAAGCCTTGTTCGTATAATTTGAGTAGCAGACCTGTATGCCACACAGAGTCGAATGCTCTGGCGATATCCAGAAGCACCAGGCCACAGTATTGTTTTTTCGTTGAATGCCCTAGTCGCTGCTTCAACCACCCTCATGAGCTGTTGCGTGGTGGAGTGATTGCGGCGAAAGCCGAGCTGGTGATGGGGAATAATCTCGTTCCGTTCGGTGTAATGATTTAGCCTCTTGAGCAATAATCGCTCAAAGACTTTGCTTATAGATGGCAAGAGGCTTATTGGCCGGTAACTTTGAGGTAGGTGCGGGTCCTTCCCGCTTTTGTGTATTGCCACAACTTCAGCATGTTTCCAGCATTGGGGGAATTGCTGAGTGCGAAGAATGTTGTTAAATATTCCTGCCAAGTAAGTTGACGCTTGCGGTGGTAGATTCTTGAGACAGCTATTGAAGACACGATCATGACCAGGTGCTTTATCTGGGTGAAGTGTGGCTAGGCAGCTCGCAACCTCTTCCGGAGTGATGGTGTCAATTTCTTCCTCGTAGTCCCCTTCCTCAGCCTGCAGATAGGTGTTTAGGCAGCAATGTACCTCTTCTACTTGCAACTGGTCTTCCACTTCCGATGGCCGAAAGTTCCTCTCGAAGGAATCTGCTAGGGCGTTTGCCTTGTCGGTTGGGCGATAGACTGGGCCCCGTTCGCCGTGTAGGGGCGGGATTCGAGATCGCTGCCTAGTGAAGTTTCTTTGTCGCTGCCCACAGCGTCCCATGACCTGGGGTCAGCATCGAAACACGAGCCTCCCATTCTCTGCTCCGGTGCTCTGCCAGCGACACCTTCAATTCTCTCTGGACTCGGTTTAGCAGTCTTCGCGTGTCGGCGTTCCTCGTCAACTTCCACTCCTTAGCTATTCGGTTTTTGTGCCGAATAGCTGCTAGGAGGTGGGGTGGGAGCTGGCGTGAAGTGTTCTTCGTGAGGCACCTCTTCGGAGTCGTCGCTGCTGATGCCTCCTTGACAGTGTACTCGAAGGACAGAGCATAGTCTATATCCTCTGCCGGGCGGTCCGGTAGTGCTGCTGAGACTATTTGACGGTATCTGCCCCAGTCGGTTTTCTTGAATTCCGGCTTTTGTTGTGCATTTAGGATTAGGTCGGACTCTAGCTCCACGATGACTGGGCAATGGTCAGAGGACAGCCTGTTAAGCGTGGTTGCCGCGACGAATCCGGTGATCCCTTTAGTGGCCTGCCACGTCGAGAACATCCGGACGTCCGTGGTGAGCTGGGTAGTAGGTGGGTTCTTCGGGTCCCCACACACACATATTGTGTCTGTTGGCGACTCTCCGTAGTATGTTACCTGAAGGGTTATTAACTCTGCTGTTCCAGTCTGTGTGTTTGGCGTTGAGATCACCTCCGATGAACAGCTTGCCTCTGATGTTTGCCAAGGTATTAAAATCAGCCTCTGCTTGTTTCCCTTCTAGGAGGCCGATAGGCAGAAACTACGGTCAGTGGGCCTCTTGTCGTGGCCACTTCAATGCCGACAGCTTCAATGTACTGTAGGGGCGGAATGTAGATCTCATGATGTGGAATGCTTCTCTTGACATAGATAGCCACGCAACCTTTTGCAGTTGGACGATCATATCTATAACAGCAGTAGTTCGCTACTGAGGCTTTCAGTCCGGCTTTTAGGTGGGTTTCGGTGACAAGACATAGATCAACGTCTTGTTCCCTAATGAACTGCCGGAATTCCACGGTCTGTCCATGAATGCCATTGGCATTCCATATGCAGAAAGAGATGGCTATTGAATTGGGGTCGTATATCCATAATGAAGATTACAACTGCATTTGGGAGTAGCTAGAGCTGTCTTCACTGCAGCGCAGATGTCCGTGGTCATCTGGTCTAGCCGCTTGGTGAGACTGACCAACATATTTAGAACAGTCTCCAATATTTTACTCAGTCCTTCAGATTCCGCCGGAACTGGAGCAGCTGAGGGAGGCAAATGTCGTGGTTGGTTGTTTAACAGATCTTCTGTGCAGGAGCTCTGCGGATTTTTATTTTCTTGTTGGTCTACCAGATTGGAGTCAGAAGTTGCAGCAGTGGTCGACTGTGGACCCGCAACTTCCGTAAAGAGGCGACCGTCAGTCTCACTCGATTTTCTGTGTTTCTGGTACTTTGGATGCTTCCTAGTCATCCTAGTGGGCTTCGTCTGTTCTTTGCCAGTCGGCGGAGAGGAAGTATTTGTTTGTTGATGCTGGATAGCGGAGACGCTCTGTAAATTTTCTACCGGTGGCTGTAGATCCTTCTTGCGATGTTGTTTGGCGGTATCACTATTGGCTGGTAGACCTCTCTGGCGATCTCGTGCCTTCTTGTACACTGGACAGCCTTTATAGGACGCAACATGGCCGCCCCCACAGTTCAAGCACTTAGCTGCGTCGTGTCCTTTTCTCAACGTGCACTGTTTTGTTTCATGTGGGCCGGCACACTTTACACAAGCGGGAGGCATTTTACAGTGCTTGGCCACATGACCAAAACGTTGACAATTAAAACACTGAGCGGGTCCAGCTGTAGCTCTCAGTTTTTCCGTTTGAATCTTTAGGTGGCATATGCTCTCCACCTTAAAGATGAGCCTATTCTCAGGGATGTCAGGAAGAACGACAAGGAAAGAGGCATGACCTCATTGCTTCCTGGGTGGCGCAGCTGAACCACTGTCTGGACATTGAAGCCCATATCTTTTAGCTCGAGTTTGATGTCGTCAGTGGCCATAGTCCGGGGAATCCCACGGAGTACCACCTTCAGAAGTGGCACTGCTCCAATCGGAAAGGTATAGTAAGGAATGTTGCTAGCTTGCAACATCTCAGTGGCTGCTATGAAGTCTTCAACGGTTGTAAATGTGAATTTTATTTTGTCCCCTCCAGCCGATTTGGCATGAGAAAGGGTTTTTCACGACGTCACCAACTTTGTCGTGCAGAGTTTTATAATTCTCTTCAAACTGCACAACAATTGGCGGGATATGCGCACTTCTGGTAATCTCTGATGAATCGTCCTGAATTGGTTCGAAAGGATTGGTTGTTTCCATCCTTTCCGGGTCAAGCGTTGGTGGTGGCCTCGCTGTACGGAGAGGGAAGACAAAGCCCTCGTCACCTGGTTCCACACTTTTCTGGCAAGTGTGGTTATCCTCATTGCTCTTGGGATGCTGGGAACGACGATCTCTTACTCCATTCCGCCCGGTGATCGAAGCTGCAGTATTGTCAGTGGCTTCCATGGTCTTCTTATTTTGTGCCTTAGCTCTCTTTGGTTTCTTGGCTGTACCTAGTTTCGACACTGCTAGACTGACTCCACTAAATTTGCTCACCTCGTTGTTTCTGTAGTTGACGGCACGTGGTTGTTTATTGTATGTCCTCTCTGGTGGAGTAGTGGGACGCTTTCTTGGTGTTAATTCGTTACTCACCGAGTACACATCACTGTGTATACGCTGAATGTTAAACACAGCGGCTGGTGTAGCGTCTTCATCCATTGCCATATCCTTATCCGTTGTCGCACTTGTCACAACGACCGCCGGCATTGAGACGCTCGACGCGCGCGGCGCGGAAGTACAAGGTAGCCTTTCCTCGTCACCCATCTGTGCGGCTCCTCTGGTCACGTACTGATGGGTGGCCGAGCTTAGTTCTATCGAGTTATTCAACTTCGACAAGACACGTAATTTCTTGTCACTTTCGAAAACAATAACTATCTATAACAATCACACGTCCAGTCAAAATACACACACGTAATAATCACCAATTGTCACATACGATAATAATTCTCACATACTTCTGATCAGTCCACTCACTACAATACTCTCTTTTCATGAAAACTCATACAGAACTAAATACAATACAATGCTCAGTTTTTCATAAGGATTAATTCAAACTGTCTATAATTATTATAGTCTTGGGGGAAAGAAAAAAAACTGTGAGATTACTCAAGAAATAAACTGCAAGAATATATTATGTATTGTAGCATTCATTACCTACACTGGTGCTGACGGGAATCTTCTTATTTTTGTTATTGGTCTTTTGTCTTGCAACTGAACAACATGCTTTTATGGCAAAGGCGTTTAGTCTGTATTTAACACATCATCAGTGCACTAGGTTAACAACGTGTGAGAGAAGTGATAATGTGAGACACAGCTGGTGTAGCAATGCGAACTTTTTATTATCATCATATATATTATTTCTATAAGGTGTTTTTTTTTGTTGTAGTTGTTGTCACAAGCCATTATCTCCCTTCATAACTAACTGAAATAAATGAATGAGATGTCATAGTCTCCACCTTGATAACATCATATATTAAGAAAGGATTTTATCAGACTTCACATTAAAGGCAAAAATATCAATATTTCTAAAATGCTGTTTTTTGTGTTACGAGTCATTTATCTCCCTGAATACCTATCTGAAATCATTTAATGATTAAAGATTTAAAGATAATTTAAAGATTAAGATCTCCGCTTTGGTGACATCATATATTAAGATAGAAATTTTTCGAAATTCGAGCCATTTATCTCCATTGATAACTAATAGAAATCGATAAACGGGGTATCGTTTAAAATATTATATTTTAAAAAAGAACTTTCTTTAAATTCAACTCTTAAAGGGCTAAAATATCATTATGCCTAAACCTTTTTTTTACCTCGCTTGATGCCTAACCGAAATCGGTAAATGAAGTATCATTTTAAAGGCCAAGGTGTCCGCTTTGGTCACACGATATTTTATAAAAGGATTTTTTGTTTTGTTTTGATTTTGACCCTTAAAGGACAAAAGTATCGATATTATTTCTACAACTTGTTTTTTTATTTTTAATATTACGAGCTATTAGCTCCATCGATACCTAACCTAAATCGATAAATGACATATCATTTTATAGATTATGTCCCAATTAGGTAAAATCATAAATTAAGAAAGATTTTTTTGGAATTTGATACATATAGTGGTCACGTGTATCAAACAGTTCAGAGCCAAGTCCTCAGAATGCAGCAGCAGTATCGCTGAGATGTCAATAAACTGTTTTTCTATACAATAAGTAGTTTTACGGATATTTTTTTCTGTTACGGCATCATTTTTGATTTGCTATACAATTCCAGTGTAAACATTTTATTCGCACAGCAGCACATACCACAGAGATGTTGATATGCTGTGTGCAATTTGTTCGGGTTGGTTGTATTCTGTTAGGGTCAGTGATAGTTTGTCGTATATACAGTGTGTTTTAAATTTTTCTAATTGTTTCTTAATATGTTTTGATGCGTTTCTACTTTTCATTATATTACAAGCATTCAACCTCACTATTCATTCTATTTTATTAGCGAAATTTTTGCCCGGGTTGTCTAGTATATATTATTTCTATAAGGTGTTTTTTTGTCACAAGCCATTATCTCCCTTCACACTTAAACGAAATCAATAAATGAAGTGCCACATTAAAGCTTATGGTCTCCACCATGGTCACATCATATTTTAAGAAAGGATTTTTTCAGAATAAGACCCTTAAAGGGCAAAAATGTCAATATTTCTAAAATGCGTTTTTTGTGTCTCGAGCCATTTATCTTCTTGGATATATAACCGAAATCGATAAATGAAGTAGGAAGATGAAGATTAGCTTCTCAGCTTTGGTGACATCAAATACTAAGAAAGAAATTTTTTTGGAATTGAACCCTTAATGAGATAAAGTGTCAATGGTTCTTCAACGCATTTTTGTGTCACAAGCCATTTATCTCCATTAATATATAACCGAGGTATCATTCTAAAGATTAAGGTCTCCGCTATGGTCACATCATGTTTTGAGAATGGAATTTTCTGAATTTAACTCTTAAAGCACAAAAATATCAGTATTTCTAAAATGCGTTTTTGTGTCGTGAGTCATTTATCTCCATTGAAAATTAAACAAAATTGATAAATGAGGTATCATTTTAAAGAGTGAATCTTCGTAAGGTCTTCGGTTGGTTACACCATATTTTAAGAAAGGAAATTTTTAAAATTCTAGTCTTCAAGGGCAAAAGTATTAATATATCTATAATAAATTTTTCCGTCACGAGCCATTTATCTCCATTGATATCTAACCGAAATCGATAATCGGGGTATCGTTTAAAATATTGTAGTATCCGCTTTGGACAGATCATATTTTAAGATAGAACTTTCTTAAATTCAACCCTTAAGGAGCAAACCTTTTTTTTTATTTTTTTATTTTATTTTTGCTTGATGCCTAACCGAAATTGGTAAATGAGATATAATTTTAAAGGCCAAGGTGTCCACTTTGGTTACACCGTATTTTATAAAAGAAATTTTTTGGAATTTGACCCTTAACAGGCAAAAGTATCAATATTATTTCTTGCTTCTTTTTTTATTATTATTGTTATGACGAGCCATTTATCTCGTTCGGTACCTAGCCGAAATCGATAAATGACATATCATTTTAGAGAGTAAGGTCTTCAATTAGGTAAAATCATAAATTAAGAAAGATTTTTTTGGAATTTGATGCTTAAAGTGGTCAAGTGCATCAAATAGTTCTGAGCCAAGTCCTCAGATTACAGCAGCAGTATCACTGTGATATCAATAAACTGTTTTTTATAAAATAAGTAGGTTTTCGGATATTTTTTTCTGTTACGGAATCATTTTTGATTTTCTATACACTTCCAGTGTAAATATTTTATTCGCACAGCATTACATATCAAAGAGATGTTGATATGCTATGTGCATTTTGTTCAGGTTGGTTGTATTTCGTTAGGGTCAGCGACAGTTTGTTGTACATACAGTGTGTTTTAAATTTTCCTAATTGTTTCGTAATATGTTTTGATGCGTGTCTATTACACTAAACAAATAAATATTTCCTACAAAGTGCGGTTCTACTTTCATTATAACAGAAGCATTCAACCGCACTATTCATTGTATTTTATTAGCGAAATTTTCGCACTGGTCGTCGAGTTATTATTATAATTTAACTGGGATAGAGGACATGCTCCGGTAGCAATTCACTTGGTCATTTAATTACCCCTTTTATTTTATTTTTTTATTACCTTTTATAATTAGAGCTTTAAATTCCTCTCCATATACTTTTGCGGTTTACGAATTTTTATTTTAAATTCATTCAGCATTTTTGGTAAATTATTCATCACCTCAATTGGTAATTTGTTACAATCCCTGACACCCTTACTCACAAAATAAAATTTTCCCGCTCCCTTATGCATGAAATCAAGTGCCAACTTGTGGTCATGGTCATCTTTTCCCTTCCACGCACTATTCCTAATTCTTCGACCAATATCCCTTCAAGCCCCATCACCAGCATATACTTTGTACATTCACCATCCTCCTGTCTTCCAATGACTCCCAATCCAGCTCCTTTATCATATCAGATACTAACTGGGTGCTGCGATAGTTTCCACAAACAAATCTAGCTGCACTTCTTTGCACGTCCTCCAACTCCTGTATTTGTTACCTAAAATGTGGGTCCCAAAATACACCACCATATTCAGCCAATGGCCTGACCAAAGTTTTGAAACTCAATTCCCTAACATCTCTGGTACATCCTCTCATCACCATTACCAGTAAATGAAGCACTTTGTAACCTTTTACTACAGCCTGCCCAATGGGCTCTGCCCAGTTGAGTTTATCATCAAACGTCATGCCAAGATATTTACACTTCAACTTTCAACAAGTAATTCTGACCCCACTCAGTAATCATAAACAATCCACAGAATTCCTCTACCCATCAAGTAAGGCTTTCATCTAATTCAATAGTTTTACGTTTACTTAAAACCATTTTATGGCTCACTCTGTCAATTCCCTTAGAAAAATATAGTGCTACCCTATCAATTTGGCCTCCCATGTCCAATTCATCCGAAATATCTTGAATATGGCCCACCATCTGATATTCACATCAATAGCCATGCCTAAAGCCATGCAAACCAGTTACTTTTCTCATAGACATTTCTGATATAGTTGCATATCAATTTATTCATTATTTTGCCTACCACTGTGTAATTTTCAACCGTATTTGTCACCTCCTTTATGGAACAGTACTATTATCTATCTTTTACGGTCCTCTGGCAAGCAGCAAGAATCCAGACTCATTTTAAATAAAATAAATTAAATTAAATAAATGGATTTTCACTACTCTTTATTAGAAAGATAGCTAACATGTTTGATCCCTTCGTTTTATATCTATATCTATAAAACGAAAACCGGACATATTGGTAGTATAAAAACTCAGAAACTACGGGGCAGATTTCGATGGAGGTTTCACCGTTTTAAAGCTTAGAATCTTAATGCACTTGTCTGGCATGTCTTGTGCTTCAACGTTAAATAATGTAGGATCATTAAATGAAATTCTGAACGTATGGTAATAAATTACACAGGAGGAATCACTAGATTCCGCATACTCCGCACTAAACACACAACACAATGTCTCTGACCATAGCCTTTAATTAAAGCAATAAGATAACTTATAGTAATAACTGTTTTGCACACTAAACAAAACTTTAAGTATTCTTTCTTTTAATTCGATATATTCAATTTTTAAAAGCCTTAATTGAACTATTCTTTCCTTTAATTCGGAATATCAATTTTTAACCGACATAGATACCCGTAAAAACAACAGAGATTTTCTTTAAGCACGATCTCTGTACAATATCTCTGGCCTTCAGCATTAGTCTTCTGTTTACGATAATATTATTCCGGATTCACTTTTGTTATTTTATCTGCAGACTTAAAGGATCTGGCGTTTCGAGCTACAAATATATCCATTCACTTCGCAATTGAATCAAACGTGAGTTTTTAACATAATCTAGGGTTTTACAGTAATGTAGTAATGAAATTTCTTAACCAAATTATCGAAGCTTGATATACATGAATCTTTTCGGACAAATGAAAATAGTATACGTGCAATTTCTTGGTAGGGGGCGGGTGAATGTAAGTTTGCTTTAATTCCGAAAAAGTTTGCGCGTATTTTATGAAACTTTGTACAAATATTTTGCGGTTAAATCTACGCCAACTATACCGGGAGCGCCGGGAACTACGTTAGTATATATAAATATATAGTTGCAAGACGGAAGACCATTAGTAAAAACAGTTCCGTTACTATGTTCATCATCATCGGCAACAGAGCTTCCCTCACTACTTTGGTTTGGTTCTCTCCTCTGTTCAGGATACCTCACTCCACTCCCACCAACCATATATCCCTTGCCCATACTCTCAGCTCTCTGTGTAAGTCTCTGTAATGCTTTGCGGCAGAGTGTTCTGGTGGCTCAGTGGTTGAGGCACTTGGTTTCTGAATGAAAGCAGGGAAACAGAACGAATGTGTAAAATCTAAAAGAACCTCACAATAAGCAGAAATTTGTAAAGATTGCAAACAATAATCTAAGTAAAATTTGCTATGGCATTTCGTCTGAGGATAAACAAAATACTGAGTAATAACGTAACCATAGAAGCTATAGAAACAGTTGGCATAAGAAAAACTTTAGAGTAGATCTATTAGAATAATTCGGCGACCCAGGTGGTAGGGTTTGGATTTGCAGTACATTCTACCTCCGATTTGCCCATATTAGCCTCAGCATTTTAAGTGGACCAATTGGTATGTGGAATAAGAACGACGGCAATGTTCAAAAGTAATCCTCATTCACAACGCTAGTATTGCCAGAGTTAAAGCAAAGTTTAAGGACCCATAAAATTTCTATGAATAACAAGCATAGAAATATTTAACATAATTTGGTTTAATAGTCATTTTTTAAAGATACCTAGTGATAATTGATTGAAATAAATAGATGTTATTATCTTCCCGGTTTATTTCTCTCTGTTCATCAGAATGGGCCTATGGAAATTTTAATTGAGTTAGGCTATTAAGCCAGCAGTGGGGTGGGGAACAGTCACTTTCAGACACAGGAGAACAGGATTTCGTTGGTCAAAAGAGACCATTAGTTGAGTCTGCCATCTCAGACAGCCACAGAGGAAGTTTGCAGAAGTTTCATATGATATGTTATGATAGAATACTGTTGATCTTAGCAACCTACGTTTTGTCACTGCCTTATACAAATATTTTATGTTTATCCATGTTTACTGCTAGCTTTTCTAGTGACAAAAAAGTAAAATGCGTGAATGAAGATCAATTGATTCCGGGATAAATTCAACAGAAGCAATTTCGAAGTACACATTAAAACATGTGGTACTGACAAATCAGAATATTGGCAAACAGTTTATTTTTAATAAAAATGAATCTAAGCTTAACAAAGGCGACGAAGGAAAACAAAAGCGATTAAAATAGTAGCACTAAGCGTCAAAATTGGAACAGCTGCAGCAGGAGCAGTAAGAGATTTTTATATCTAAGAAACAGAGTTAAACACAATTGGCGAAGTAAAGACTATGGTAAAATCAGAACAACACTACCAATAAATGCCCTCTATATAGAAACGTTGTTTTTTAGAATAAAACACTGACAGTCTTCTCCTGAAGAATTTCTAAAGCTTTGCCTACAGAGCCCGAAGTATTGTAAGTTTACGGTTACAGTCCACATGTTCGCTGTATGTTGACTTTAATTTTCTGTTCTTATTTGTTTCATATTTTAATTTTTATCTTAACCGAACTCATTCGCATTGTTGTATTCTGTAATGCTGTTCACGAATGCCATGTTCTTCACTGTTCAAATATACTTTCTTCACTTACAAATATTGAAGCAATGTATCCTTCTGTCTTAATTACGATAAACCATTTGAAATATACGTTTAACCCTAGATTAATAGAACCAGAACCATAACACTTATTTTTAGCTTTTTAAGTAAAATAAAGGATGCCAAAACTTTTAATTCTTCGGACTATCAAATAAAATGAACCAAACCAAATCGTAAAACTGTTAAGCGAACTAATGACAAATCAATTTTTTTATAAAGCTTAGTGACAAGCCAATTCAATTGTATTTAATTTTTTGTTTCGTACGCATTTCACCCTTATTTCCAGAGCATCATCGGCGACATATGTGACTTTATATTTCATGCTCTCATAGTCAGGGTTTGATTTTCCGTGTAGGTTTTAGCAGGAATCATTATGGAATCTTCCTATGATACACAACTCTATACTGCACCAACCAGGCTACACAGTATTAAATTTGCTATTACTATCGGGTTTAGAATATGTGTGTATAAACACCACGCCATGTTTTTCAAAATAAAAAATACAAATGATTTTATTTTATTTTTTGCTTCTGTCTTTACGCCTCGTCGAGATAATTAAAAGTGTGAAAGGACTGGGGGCAAGGAAAGGAAAAAAATCGGACATGGTCTTTTAAAGAAACTATCCCGGCACTCGCCTGGAGTGATTTAGAAAAAGCATGAAACACCCACATTTGAATGACCAGAAGCGAATTAAAACTTCGATCCTTACGAACGCGAGGGTAAAGCGTGACTGCTCACCCAGCACGTTCGGTTTTTGTTTTAGGACTGTGATTTTTGACTTGTGTATCTGCGAACATTGTGTTACCAATTCCTCAAATGAGTCGGTTTTACTATAGTTTCTACATTCATTTCTGCCTCAAAACTTGCAACATTCGGTTTCTTTATGAGATCGTATATTCCACGCGGCATAATATTTATTCTACACAAATACATTTAGCAAATGCGATCCACAGGCATCTGGATCTTGTAAAAGTGTTGTGACCGTGAAAATTATAATTTTGCCCTTTCGGCTTCTCACTGTTTGCGTTTTTGAGAATCGAATTTTGTAAGGGAAACCACTTTGAATATTTTTTTTAACTGCTCAACGTCTCTTTAACAGCGAGGTCTTTAGAGACGGTAAAGGATTGGGGGGGGGGGCAAGGAATGGGAAGGAATTCAGCCATGGCCTTTTGAAGGAAACATCACGGCATTTACCTGTAGTGATTTGGGAAACCATGGAAAACCCAAATATGGATGCCCGGACGGGGATTCGAACCACCGTCCTCCCTAATGCGAGGCCAGAACGCTAGCCGTTACACCACCACGCTCGGTTCACCTTGAAAGTTGGGTAGCCTACTTGCTTGTGATTTGTGCAGAAGAAGGGAGTTGAAAGTTGACTGGAAAATAAAGTACTGTATTAAACAAACCAGTCCGAATTCCGTTATTTGAAGTGAAAGAAACTTATAAAGCGGGTGAAAAGTTAACTGCTAATATCGTCTTGAGAGAAATTTTAGCAATACGAATCACGCGAGACCAAAGAGGTTGTAAAAATCATATGTTGTGTAGCTTTAGAGCAGAATTTTCCCTTCGGTTCGCTCGCGCGAACCTTGATGTGCATAGTAAGTCGTTCGCCCTTTATTTTCCATCTAGTTGCAAAGCATATACGTTTAAATTCAATTCAAAAATAGTGTTACGCTTTTTGGAGTGTTAATCATTGATTTATAGGTTTTATTGAGGTTTTCCGTGTTTTCTAATATACTACATTTCTGAAAATTGAAAATAAACAACAAAAATCACGTATTCAAAAACAAAATTGACAGAATCAAAAAGATGGTGTATTCGTCTGTTTTTTAACGTGATCTTTGGTAGGAGTGATTACCTAACATACACTGTGATCTGTGACGACTATCTGTTCTAGCTACGAATGAATTATGATTTCTTGCTCCATTCCCAGGTCACTTAGAGTTGTAAGATACAATGCAGTTTTGAACCTAGACTATAAACATTGTAACTGTGAAGACTACATCTAGGTTGTCGCAGGAGTTTTTAGCATGGTGCTTCCTCAAACTGTCAGACAGAGGTAGCTCCCTTAGAGATTTCTAGTGGTATAGATAGATAACGGCTGTATCCGTTTATGTGGAAGAAGTAATATATTTCATGAGAGGAAAGAAAACTAATTTGTACAATTCAAGCATACGTGGTAAGAATAAATACATAATTTGGCGCGTGTGTAGTGATCTAGGTCGATCACTTGCCTAAAAACTTCAAATTAATTCTCAAGTCAGTATCCAGGGCGGGCGAGCATGAAATAGTTAAGCAAGAGGAGCTTTGACCTGAGAAGTAGCACGCATATCAGCAAACTGTAAGTCGCCGGTTGCCAAGCGCCTGTCATTGCTGCAAGCTGGTAAAGTTACTTCATACGTTAGCGAGGAGTATTGCACTCTCTCCACAGTGGGAACAGGTAGGGGATATTCTATTTAAATCCTGGGGGCATCTGTCTCTCTACGAAAGATTTTCTATGTACCACATCGACGCCGGGGCGGCGGTTGCAGAGAAGAAGATGATGCCTGGCGTCTGCTACTAAGGTGGACTCTGCTGCGATAGCTGGGTGTAGATAGTCAGAGGGTCAATCATTTTGTCATATTCTGTGGGCATAGTCTTGTAGCGATATTATCACTATTCCAGTTAGTTACATACTCGCCTAGTCCTTGGACCCATATATAATGTTTTATTTCAAACGTCAGTTAAACAAAGTAAATATTCACGTATGCCATCAGTCATTGCTCACGTAAATAAATGTGTGAATATGCAACTGCCGTTTACCGTCATTTATCCTCGCTCCTCAGCCATCCCACTATTAATATCTGAATGTACTGAGCAAAATAACCCGTGTGGTGGTATAGTAGGAACCTATGACGAATATTCATATCAGAACAATTGTTGTTACTAGACGACCCATGCCAAAATTTCGCGAAAAAAAAAAAATTCTGTGAAAAGTGAGGTTGAATATGTCGTCACCAAAGCTGAGTCATTACTCTTCATACTCCTACTTCATTTATCGATTTTGGTTGTATATCCGGGGAGATAAATGGCTAGAGACACCAAAAACACATTTTAGAAAAATTGAAATTTTTGCCCTTTAAGGGTCGAATTACGAAAAATTCCTATCTTAAATTATAATGTTACCACGTCGGAGACCTTAATCTTTAGTATGATACCTCATTTATCTATATCGGTTGGATATCAAGTGAGATAAATGGCACGTGACACAAAAATGCGTTATAGAAGCATTTATACTTTTTCCATTTAAGGGTTGAATTCCAAAAACATTCTTTCTTAAAATATGATGTCACCAAATCTGAGACATTACTCCTCATAATCTTACTTGATTTTTCGAGTTTGGTTAGATATCCAATGAGATAAATTGCTTAAGACACAAAAAATGAATTTTAGAAAAATTAACATTTTTGCCCTTTAAGGGTCGAATTACGATAAACTCCTTTCTTAAAATATAATGTTACCATGGCGGAGACCTTATTATTTAATATGATAGCTCATTTATCTATATCGGTTAGATAATAAGGGAGATAAATCGCTCGTGACACAAAAATGCGTTATAGAAAAATTTATACTTTTTCCCTTTAATGGTTGAATTCCAAAACAATTATTTCTTAAAATATGATTTCACAAAGCTGAGACATTACTCCTTATAATCCTACTTCATTTATAGATTTTTGGTAGATATTCAGGGAGATAAATGGCTCGAGATACAAAAAACGAATTTTAGAAAAATTAATCCTTTTGCCCTTTAAGGGTCGAATTCCGAAAAATTTCTGTCTTAATATATGACGTCACTAAAGCGGAAATTTTAATCTTTAAAATGATACCTCATTAAACGATTTCGGATCGATATCCAGGGAGATAAATGACTTGTAACACAGAAAACAGCATTTTAGAAATAATGACATTTTTGCCCTTTAAGGGTCGAATTCCGAAAATTCCTTTCTTATAATGTGATGTGCCCAAAGTGGGGACCATAAACTTTAAAATGACACCTCATTCATTGATTTCGGTTAAGTATGAAGGAAGATACTGGCTTGTGACAAAAAAATACCTTATAGAAATAATATATATGATTCTATGATCGACCCTTATTCACGGCTCCAGTGGAACTTTACCCTGTCGGCTCTCAACAATCAGCTGGCAGGGTCACTACACGTGCGTTGAATTTGGAATAATACAAACAACAGACTTACGTGCAACAGAAAGGACAGTAAATATGACAAAAGGATTAAGAAATTTTTGTTACAGCCTGTGGCAGATTCACATTTTCAAGGATACACTGTTCAATACGAGTCATGAATGACTGGGGAACAATTAATACAGAAAAAGAAGTTAGCTAACGCGATTAAATCCTCTGAGGATTTAAATAGGGTGTCTAAAATCAGCTGCCCACACAGTTGAATTCGATCGAGTAAATGTCGATTTAGAGCTTGTAACGTCGCCGGATCCCTAAATCGCTAAATTACATACCCAAGAGATTTATTACAAGTAAATGATGATTTTGAACCTCGAACGCGACCGGGAATGGAATCACGATCGACGGAGAAATGAAATAGAAATATTACTTCTATAAAAAAATGTAACCGGTTGAAAAAATAGGGATTTGGCATGTCGAATCGAGCGATTAATTGGAAAGGAACTAAATCATCTCAAAAAATAAAACTAAAAACTTTTGGAAAAGACAAAGCAAAAGCAATAGCAGTTGTCGTCATATTGCTTCCGGAAGAGTGTAACGTCGAATACGTCGACACGCATGACAGAGGTTCCAAGAGTTACAGAATACCGGAACCACCCGCGTTAGTGACTCTCGGGGTTCAGACATTCATGTCGCAAGCGGTCTAAATTGCGCCTTAACCACTGAGCCACCAGCCCCGTCCATAAATGACTCGATGCCGCTTTAATTGGCTGTTGTGAGGTACCATTTCATGACTGTAGTCAAGACAAACATAAATCTATAGACGGCCATTTCTTTAGTTTTTCTCTGTCCCCCTATTACCCAAAGATTACCGGACCGATCAGGATGCAGTTTTCACAGTTTAAAAGCTTAGAGTCTAACTTCAAAACTGTTTAATGTCTTCTAACTCTACCTGAACTGTGAATGGAGTTTATTAAGTGATCAGATAGGAACCAAAGATTAAACTACATAAGAAATAAACACTCCTTCGCAATCTGGAAAGTTAGGTGCCAAAGATCACATTACATCAAAAACAAAAACTATGCTCTTTGGATTCTCTTAATATCGTCGTTGACTATGTTTTTTTTACTAACATAGCACACGTGATGGCTATTCAGTTTCATGAAACTAAAATCGGCTGCGCTAAATACATGACCATTTTGAAAATTGCAACACCAAGAAGGACATATTTGATTGCAATGAGATTTACGTCACAGATTAGGAAAATGCAATACACCAATGATTAGAATTACAGAACTGCACGCGGACTTCAAACGTAAGATTTCAGTACGATGTGAAGCCACCACGTTCTGCAATGAGAGCAATCTAGGCACTATGGCATGTATTCAAAGCGAGCCTGTATAGGCGGCCAGGAGGTTTGTGGGCGCGTCCACAAAGCATTGACAGTGGCTGCAGCAATGGTACCCAGTGGCAACATGTTAGGCCAACGTGCAGGCATCGAAAGCAGTGGTAGCCGTCATTCTTAGAAAAGGGCCTGCACGTTCCTCGCCACATGTGGCAGGGCATGATCCTACTGATATATGGCTGTGGAACTGCCTGCAAGTGAGGCATTGCCTCGGGCACTAAAACTTTCCTGATGTAGCGGTTGCAGCTCACAGTGCCCTCAATACGCAAGAGGGTAGATCGCAGGTTGTAGTCAATGGCGCCTCTAACCATCTCGCTTGGCGTTTCTCCATTATGCCACTCAACAATGCAGTCTATCCAATTGTGTTGACCACGGTAGCGTCCAACATGTGTGCGGCCATCACAAGTTGAAGCGGGATTCATCCGAAGACACTACATTTTGCCAACCAGGACGCCAGTGACGGCATTCACATGATCATTGCGGTCTGAAAAGTTTGTAGCTGTTCTGTCGTTTACGGCCATGCGGACAAGATCGCAGTCATCCCGCGCTGTGGTCATATTTTGCGACGACAATTATCTATCCACTGGTTCGACACGGACAACACTGTGATAACAGCGTACCCTGTACGGGACAGTGTCACGGTGTGACAAACCCTTTTCCTGGATACCAACAGAACATGCCATTCAAGAATGAAATTCAAATTATTAGAAACTAAATACATCGTGTCTTATTCGGGCGCCACTTCACTTTTTTCTCTCTCCCTTTATGTATGCGAAAAGTGATTTCCGAGTCGGCGAAGTGCAGGTAAACACCAGAAAAGTTTAAATGGCTGTTGCAACTGCACGAATTGAGTCAGTGTTTTTTTTTTTTTTTTTTTTTTTTTTTTTTTTTAAGGCATTCGGCAACGGAGGCCATACAGCCAGCTCAATGTGTATTTTTTCCAATGTATGGACGCCACAGGACGGACAAGACATTCACACAGACACACAACACTTAAACATCCATGCCCGCGGCCGGTTCGAATCCGGCGGCCTTCGGCACGTGGAGCTAGCACTCTAGCTCCTACGCTACCGAGACCGGCAGAGTCAGTGTTAACCTCCTTGAAGAACGTCGGTGATTCGGTCGTTAGACTGGAGCCTGTTGTTTATGTATGTTAAGTTTGGTGTACCCTTGTTAACGCGGCCACACCTCCCGTGGCTGCCATGAATCAGACGCTTGTTAACCCCATCACCCGCTCCCCGCGCCGTTTCCCACATCATTAGCACTGACGCCAGGGCTGTACAGCACCCGGGTTGCTTAGCCATCATCAACGTCACAACCATCACATGCGGTTCATTATCGTGAGGAAAATGGGGGGAGACGATACATCTACATCAGATTAATGTTACTATTCCATAATGACGGGCAGTATTTACTGAGAAAGGTAGGCTTACATCTAAATATGGGTGACGTGAGAAGTTCTTGACCTAGACCAAATTTTCTCAACCTTTTTCGAACCGAGAACAAGCAAATTGACAAAAATAATGATGTGGACCACTAACTTATATGGGCCTAATTTTTTTACCTATGTGTGTATTATTAACATCTGGGACATATTTTATCGTACCATTACAATATAATAAATTTTAAAGCATGTTTTGAAAACGGAAGTTAAATCGATTGCATAATAAGCACTAGTGCGACCTCACTTAGAATATTGTTGTTCGGTATTAGGCCCCCGTCAAAAGGGGTTACTGGAGGCATTGGAGAAGGTCTAAACAAGAACCGCCCGATTTGTGACAGATGTATGCAGCTGGAGGGAAAGCGTAAGTACGATGTTGAAGGAGTTAATTTAGGAAGACCTGGAATACCGAAGGCGTTGCTCACGGTAGAAAGTAACTGAAAAATTAACGAGTGACATATTTCAGGATTACAGCAACATTAATATCTAGGAATGACCGAGAAAATAAGAGAAATCAGGGCCAGAACCGATTCATTCCTAAACTCTCTTTTTTTTTTTCAGGAATGATTAGGGTTTGGAGTAGGAAGGATTTATCGAGCGAGAAATCTGATGAGAGTAGGTCTCGATAAACCTCTTCGGTCATCCTGTTATTGGTTTTCATATTTCTCCCAGATCACTCCAGGAGAATGCCGGGATGATTCCTCAATGTAGCCCATGGGTGTCTCCTGCCATATGTCATATAGCCCTTCTTATGCACAAACGGTTACACATTAGGATAGGTGGAATAAACCCTTCACTAAAAGTGGGTGCACTAAAAGTGGGTGCACTAAAAGTGGGTGCACTTTTAGTGAATCGCGGAGTAATGATAGTAATAATAATAATATTCACTATTTTTCCCACCATTAGGGGTCGGCACCGAGCGTGGTGGGTGAGTGGTTAACGCCCTGGTTCACGTTCGGTAGGACGCCGGTTCGAATCCCCGTCCGGGCATCCAGATTTGGGTTTTCTATGACTTTCACAAATCATTCCAGGCAGCGCCGGATTGCTTCCTACAAAAGGCATGCCCGAATTCCTTCCCGTCCCTTGTACCCAGCTCCATCCCGCTTCTAATGACCTCAGCGTCGACGAGGTGTAGAGCCACAATTTTTTTTTAAAAAAAAGGAGGGTCGGCTGCCTTTCATGAGTTGTATCTGTCGCACCGATACCAATGCTGGAAAATGCTTTCTTAGATGGTAGAGTAGTATATAGTAGTAATAGTTTAGTAATAGTAGCAGTGGTAGACGTACAAAGTGACATAGTGAAATATTAACAATTCTAACCATAAAGTGGACAGGAAACTGCAGACACCATACAAAACTAGAAAACTGTAATAAATCAATTATGACAAAATGCAGCAAGTTTAGAAAGTTATAATATATGCTAACAGCGAAACAATCGTATGTATCGTGCCAACAAGAAAAGACTGTACAGATATTGCCAAACCATACATAACAAAAATTGAAATTATTCATTCTGGAACTATCTGTTGAAATATTAAATGTAAAACTGTTGTGTTAAATTAAGGCCTATTTTAGTTTCTAGATACTAGGCTGTAAAAATGTGTGCTAAATAAAAAAAATAAAAAAATATCGCTGGCTTGGCCAAATATGGAGCTTTTGGTTTTACGGCAGCATACCCTTGCTGGCACTAAGCATTTTAAACCAACACCATATCGTACTACTTACTAACGGAGGAAGTTAGGTGTTCTCATCTCTCAGAAAAACGTGTAAATATCTTTTGTTTGTGACACGTGTATTTTTTTTTAATTTATGGAATGTGAAGCTTATGAGGAGGAGATTGGGTACCATCTCGGGATTCACCTTGATGGCTGTGGAAATCCGCGCAAAAACGCATCCAGGATGGCTGGCACGCGTCGGCCTGAGCTCGTTCCAGTTCTCGTTGTGCATCCTTGATCCAGTGCTCGGCGCTAAAGCGCACTGATCCACCACTGGCGGTTACTTAACCTGCCCCCGTAGCCTTACCGCATAAAGGATACCTACAGTTTGACGTACCATGGAAGCTTTCTGGAGTACTTCATATTACACTGCAAGCTGTGTCGGAGGTAACGGTTAGGTTAAGAGCCTATGAAAATCCCAACCGAGACAGGGATTTGACCCGGAGACCTTTCCATCTCTAGTCAGACTCCTTGATAGCCACTGAACCACCAGACCGCTCGTTGTAATGATAAACAAGTTTATACAATGTCAAAAGTTACTTGTACTGTTTGTAAAGATTGTCATCAAATTTTTAAGAGTAGTTTGCCGATGGTACTGCCATATTCAACCCAAATCTAGCGCGCAGTGAGTTCATCTATAAAGCTAAATTTGTCTGCTGTAGTAGAACTTATGTACAGGTTGTGTGAATCGTTCTAGCTAGACATTTTTGGCTTGTATGTTTCGTCTTAACTTGTTATTTCCTTTTTCTAGGGTTCTTACTCCTAGGCTATGAAGCAGTTGATTTCTCCTCACATCGTTTGCTATAGTAGCGTGCGACGGTAAGGCAAAAAGTTTCGACCATCCACAGAGATAATATAACAATAAAAAATATTTTTGTGCAGTTCCTACAAATATCTCAGTTTAATCTCTGGATTAGATTCTTTGTAGTTTTTTATATATATTGTTTTTTTGTTTCATTTGAAATGAATAAATTGTAATAACAAATTGTTCAAAAATTCTTAGTTTGGACGATTTATTTTCAAGGGAACTTCATCCACAGTTTTTTAAAGGGTTTGTTACTTCATTTTTAACATCTCTGGAAGATGGTCCAGGCGAGTTGCGTATGATCTGACATATTTAGGAGCCTGTCGAAATGCGCCATGGACATGTAAATGTTAATTTGAAGGAACTTTGTTGAATAAATTCAATGACATTACGTTCGGAACCACGTCTATCATTTCTATAATTAGTAACAATACCTCCCATGTTATTTGGTGTTATAAGTCATTAATTATACTCAGTTAAAACAATCCGGGCTGACAGTTTACATGGGCCTTCTAGTCGAAAAAATAAATAAACATGCTGTCACGGCCAATTAGTGTGGAAATGTTAACAACTGCCTTGATTCTTCGAGGGCTGTCTTAGTAAATGTCGGCACTTAATTAGCCAAGCTAATTGAGTGAAAAGCTCATACTGTGCATTGATTTCGATGCTTCTTTTCTTGACTTTCAATAGTTCTTCATTCTTTCACATTGATTTTTATTTCTGTCTTGGGTCCAGACATTATTAATTTTCCTCTTCTCCTTCAAATGTTGTATAAATCTTCTGCAAGTTGCTCTATTATGTCTTCTGTTATTCAGACTTCTTTCTTATTTTTCTTTACTCCTTGGATCCACTGATTGCCTCTTGTAAAAGTGATTGAAAATTATTTTTGTAAGTCTGCACTTATCCACATATACATATTTTTACATTTATATTTATCAACATATGGGTGTAAAATATGACCACTACACGCTAGACAAAGAGCATTCAGCCAAATGGGGAATAAGTAGAAAAATAAATGCAAGTAATAACTAAAAGCATACTCTTTTAGTGCCAGTCCAAGTACTTTTCACCTTACTCTTTCTTCAGCAGTGACTCATTTTAAACAAAGATAATATAGTACCGTACAATTATTAACACTGATTCTCTCCAGAAGCTATACACAGACCTCTTTCTCAGTCCATAAATCAGTTCAGCATTAACTTAGGTATTTATGCACGAAAAAATTTACCAAAAGAATCGAATACCCCATTAGCTTCTTGGTGGTGAAGAGAAAATAATAAACATTTCTCAAGACGTCTGCAATCACGAGTAATGAAAACTGCAACCAGATTCAAGCTTTGCGGCAATCGACACTAAAAACTAGAGAATTGTAATTTTCTCCGCCTCTAGCTAATGGGTTATGGACAGAAAACCTGCTATTTTGTGACGTGGAAAGCAGACTTGGATAGTTTTTACGTTCGGACTCTTTAATAATTGCCAATGAAGCTAACGCGTTACGATGTAATTTAAACAGAACTGAGAAAGACGCGCTGATATTTTGATAGAAATAGTGCAGTTGCTTCAACCATTCTCACATAGAGGATTAACAAATCGTCTGGAAACATAAGAGTCTCAGAACCTCCTCAAACAAAATATTTTATGCGTTCAGTTACGAATGAATAGAAAAAATATGAATCTAAGGCTTGAGCATTTCCGTGTTGGGATGTGAAAATTAAATGCAAGTTAATCGATACAGCTGTAATGATTATATGTTGCCTCCACATTATTTTACAATTATGTCATTGCAAACTTGTATCATTCTTTCTATGAAGTGAGAAACTAGTGACATTCGGGTGGACGTGGGTTTAAATCCAGTCCAGCCATCTAGATTACGATTTTTCACTATTTACAGAAATCACTCCAGGCCAATGGGGGGAAAAAAAACTGTAATCCTGTACTTCAACATATTGTGCTATAAAATAGCATCACTAAACGCTGAACTCAATTCAGATGTTTCAAAGTAGATAAATCTTAAAAGAAAATCATTAAACAGATCATTCCACTGGAATGACGCAAGAACTTTGCTTCTACGTGGTGATGTATCTATATTCACACACTATACTCTGTTTTATCGGCTTTCAATGTTCTAATCCTGTATTCTAGCTTCCGATACATTCAGAGTTCAGAGTTGAGGTGATATTTTAACAAAAAATAATTATTACGAGATTTAAGGGCAACTGTACAGTGGAGAGAAAGAGGAAATAGTCCAAATCGATTATAAGAATAGAGTAAGACTCTTTCTTCCAAAATAAAATAGTTTAAGATTGAAATGTGTATACTATAACAAGGAAGTAAGAAAGCAAGAGTAACAAAGCTCTAGGGAAGACATCAAATAAACAAGGAATTACTAGAAGCAAAAAGAAAGTTTAGTGATAGAGAAGGTATTGAAATAATTCAGGGTAAATAAGGAGAAGAAATATCTAAATATGGAAAAGCAACTGATTTGATAAAAGTATTGAGAACTAGCAAAGAATGATGAAATGGAAATTATCAGAGCAGGAGCTAATCCACGTAGGCTAAGTATAAAACAGAACATAATAATATTGTGATGGAATTTGGTAGGTTAAAAAAGCGTAAAGGTATATTATGGAGATATATCGAAGATGTATACATACACCAAGGCAAGATTCTTTGAAATGTTATTTAGATTGCTTCATGCCAAAGAACAGGAAAAGTGCCAAACCCAATTAGTTTGACCTCAGTGATAGAAAAGTTCATAGAGAGGTAGACATTCCATCACATGAAAAATACGGTAAAGAAAAGTGGTTTTGTGAATCAACACTATGGATTTAGGGAAAATTATTTATGTGAATTTTACTCAGTATGCCTATGCTATGTACAAAATGTTTCACATACGATGGATAGGGAAGGACATATGAATATTGTAGCACTTGATCTCTTCCACTTACCATCAATCCTTCGGCCGAGGTTCATCGCCAATGTACGCCTTACGTGTCTCCTGCCTTCAAAATACTCCAAAACCAGCTTGTTAATAATCGTAGTTATTGATCGTTTTTACGGTAATTTCCTCAGCAAAATTTACCTGCTCTCCATTCTTCCACTTCTGTCACTGTATCTGATACACAGAATGTTGGTCTAACAATACTGTACACTACCATAATAATTAATTATTGGTCAATGCTAATTTCTCTTGATGTATACATTTGCATGTACTTTAAATTGTTTCAGTGCTTGAGGTAAATTTTTCAGCACCTCCCCCTATAATTCATTTCAGTATCATAGTACCTTGCCTACGAATGGGAAATTTCCAACATCCTTGAGCCTAAAATCAAGGTTAATTTACGATGGTAATCATTTCTTCCCTTCCACATACCAGTTCTGATTCTTCTTCCAATACCTCTCCAGGCCTCATCATCAGATATTCCTCAAACAATTACAGAAGTCTCTTCCTTCATCTTCTAGTTTTATTATGTTTTATTGTATTTTAGTGTTCTTCCACATAAAAACCTAATAATCACCCTCCTTTGAAACTAATGTTATAATATAGCGTGGGTCCTATACTACCCACCCTCCTCAAACAGCGGTTTGACCAAGGTGTTTTACTGTAATTAATTACAATAAGACTGATGCCAAACCTAGGGAATAGCATGATTAGAATCGTACTAGCTTCTAAGTCGCCAAAAATGTTGAGTTCTGGCAACTCATTTCTTCGTTACAATTCCTTAACTAAATAATTTCACCTTTTTTTTTTATACTATTGGCTTTACGCCTCGTCGACGTCGATGTCATTAGAGGCGGAATGGGATTGGGAACAAGGAACGGGAAGGAGTTTGGCGTTGAACTTTTAAGGAAGCATCCCGTCATTCGCCTGGAGTGATTTGGTGAAACCATGGAAAACCGAAATCTGGATGCCCGGACGGGGATTCGAACTGGCGTCCTCCCGAATGTGAGGCCAGAACGTTAACCGTTAATCCACCACTCTCGGTAAATTAAATTCATATTAAATAACGCTCTTAATCTTGATTTTGTAGTAATGCTCTACATATTTCTTTCTGAATCAATCGAATATAAATAAACGAAAAACAACTAATAATTTAAATGTGGGTTTGAAAGATATATATGTTTTCTTAATAGTTGGTTTGCAGTTTAATACGTGTTAAAATAAAAATTTGTATCTTAAATTTTTAGCTTGGCTATACTAGTGATATCTACGGACAGAGAGTGAAATCATCTATACTAACGAAAAGAAGAGGCTTGACGCTATAGCGTTATATGACACATTTTACTCTAGAAGCAGACTAATTGCTCTCTTTGAAATATTTTCTTTATCCTTAACCTTCCAGTCACAATTAGCGGTTTTATTGTTTCGTCACCTATCACCTTCTCACCGTTCTTTGATACTGGGAACATGAATATTAAAATGGTCGTATGAGAAAAAATCGCAACAAACGAGATATAATCATAGGGATGGATAACAGGGTAAATTCGGTATCCGTAGACCACAATAACAATGTCACACTATTCACTGTTTCTTGCGTAACACGCTTTTTCTTTTGCGGAAATATCTATGAAGTTTCGTAACAGATAACCGTTATATATTTCTGAAGGTATCGTCCCATCAAGTCGATGGTGGTACGTCATCCGACGTGTAACATTCTAATACTATTAATATGCTTCCCTAGAAATGAAATAAGCAAACAATATTTAATCGGACGTTGGTGAAACGACGCTAATACCATCTGAAGTCAGACACTTATGTTGTACCTACCTGACGTGTTGTTTGTACATCCCTGAGGGTTGGCACCTCGGGCGCCAACAAACGACTATCGCCAAAGCGGCAGTCCATTGTTTGTAGTGCTCGCCTCAATAACGAGAACCTCGGCGGCGTTTACCTCACAAACATCATGAATTAGGGATGAGTGTCTGTGTATGAAATATTAATACCCACTTACACTAAACTATTATCTCCCATCGATCGTTAGATTACAAAAGCAAATCGATTTGACGCAGCGGTCATGAATAATGAATTTAAAAAGTTTGGAGTAATTTTCTGTGCAAGCCTTTGTTAATAGTTTGTAAAGTTGAGGAATTGATAGCGCTACTCAACGAACACAATGGCAGATAACTCAAAGTCTCGCTACGCCCAGAGAAAATTATCACCTTACACCCAGCCTATTAGATGTTCACATTACTATCAACGCAGAATGCAATGCACAGATTTGCCTGTGACGTTGTTTCACTATTAGATAGAACGGTAGTATAAAATTACTAGTAATATCTGTCTTAAAAGTCAGTGGAACTGAAAATAAATGGACGCTTTTATTTTCGTTTAAACACAGCATTGTATTAACATTTTGACATTTTCAGCTAATATATAATGAAATTTTTAACCACTAAAAATTCTTTGAATTTTAACCGCAAATTATATTTTACGCCTATGTAATTACAACATCTATTTATAAAAAAAGTAACAATTCAGGGCAGAATCGAGCAAGTTTATGAAGTAAGGAATATTTATAAAGCGAAACTGTTTGTTATTTCTTCAGTGTTTAAAAGATTATGTTATGACTGAAATAAGAAATTTGTAATTACAACTGATCTTTTCGGACATTTTAAAACAAATAACGACATGTTACATCTAAAAAATACCGATAAATTTTGGTCTTTAAATTACACATTCAAATATTCATTTATACATTGCCTCGTGTTGTGTTAATCACCTGCGTACAAATTTCCGTCAAATGTTGTATGGCAAGATATTTCATTTAATTGCGATTCAGCGCTTTCTCCGGTGGCAGTTTCCTACACACATAGTTTTTCTTTTTCCTTTTCCAATCTACTTGTTACCTCTACTAATTTCAACT
Source organism: Vandiemenella viatica (assembly GCA_031002005.1). Taxonomy (NCBI): domain Eukaryota; kingdom Metazoa; phylum Arthropoda; class Insecta; order Orthoptera; family Morabidae; genus Vandiemenella; species Vandiemenella viatica. The sequence goes on along the minus strand of CM061920.1, from coordinate 61,907,474 downwards.
TTAAACTCTTTTAAAGTTTTTTGTAAATTATTCATCAATTCTTTTGGTAACTTATTACAATCCCTGACGTCCTTAGCTATGAAAGAAAATTTTGCCACACCCTTGTACCTGAAATCGACTGCCAGATTGTGGTGATGGCCATCTTTTCCCTTCCATGAATTACTTTTAATTCTTACGCCAATTTCTTTGCACACCACATCACCTACATACGCCATGTACACTTCCATGACTCTCTTCACCCTCCTACTGTCTTCCAACGAATCCCATTCCAACTCCATTATCATATTATTTACTGATTGTATTCTGCGGTACTTTTCCAAAGATAACTAAATCTAGCAACCCTTCTTTGTATCCCCTCCAACTCCTGTATTCGAGGCCTAAAATGTGGTTCAATAGCTTCGAATTATTAAGTGAATTCTCTGTCTACAAAATAAACAAACTTATTTAGTTTTGTCTTTGAAATCACGGTTTAAAAGCAATACTTTTCAAAAATTGGAAATGTCATAAAAATACATTACAGGCACAATTATGAGATTTCCATAGTGTAATATTTGTTTTCCTAAGAATTATCTTATTATAATTTTTCAATCCGACTTGACTAAAAAGTGATCGACCATTCTTAACTCTTGTGTTAAATTATTCTACAAACTAGTGTTTTTTCAACCAGTGTTTGTATTATAAGTTGGCTCGAAGAAGTAACATCATGCATTGCGGTAGGGTTCACAGATCGCTTTTATCTCTTGTTCTGTAAACTTAATCTCGCATTATATTTCTGGTAACAAGAAAGTAGCGTTTTTATTGCATGAAGATTATACAAACGTGTCATGTGTTCAGAGATCGCTACCGACGATTGAGGCTGTATAAACACGAACTGTGTGAATCCTGTTGCGTCCCATTCGGCTGTTTGTAAATGCGTTTCGAGTCACCAACAGACGATTTCCCACGTAAACAACTTACTGAGACGCAATAAATTACACTGTCTCTGCGCCTGCCAAGTGGCGAGTGGACGCTGCCTGAAGGCTGACAGAAAGCAAAGTGGCCGTAATGTGTGTATAAGGAAATTCCCCGCCGAGCGTGGCTGCTGACGCATTCAAAAGCGCGTCAAGTCAGCGGCAAATGATATGCTAATTGTATTACTTAAGCTGCGAGACAGATACGGCAACGCGGTCTGAATGAGCTGTCCAGTAAGCGGATTTGTCGTCGGCGGGGCGGAAATTATTATAATGTGCGGTGGCATCAGGTGAGATTGCATCTCGGCATTGTAATCTCCAACCGGCACCGTAATTCCCGCGCTCATAAATGTATTCAGATTTCAGAGTTCGATTCATGCGAGTCGAGCAATCCTATTATCTCATCAACATGCGGTTTATCGGATTGCCCTGTCTGCCGGGCCCAGGTCGTGAACCGGTGATCACTTGAGAGGCAGTCACGCCGAACAGACAGCTCACTCTAGAAGCCCGTAGGAGGTACCCAGCTGCGATGTGAGTTGCTAAGATGTGATTTGGCAGGGCAGTTGCACGACGAACAAGCTGCTCCTACAAACACAGACTAATAACCTACTACTAAACACTTCTTAAACAGACAAGACCCCCGCGCCACTACCCTAGATTTCGGACGTACAACGGAGCCAGGTTCAAACCACGCGCAAGACATACCGGACTCCTGATTGCAGTTTTTGGGCAGTTTCCCGCAATTACGTCAGCGAATCATCGGAGATTCCTCAATCTCCACCTCCGAAACCACACATTTTGAGAAAAAAAATTCCCCTTCCTTCGTTCGTGCATAATAGGCCTAATGGTTTTGAATTTGTTTTTTCCTTTAGTAGCAAATTCTAAAGTTTGAAATGTAGTATCTTTGCAACGATTACCATAAATTAAATACCAAAATTTCGTTGTGCTTGTTGTGGTCTTTGATGTCGTGGTTTGGTAAATGTTTTCGGTGTATTTCAACGTACATTATTTAAGTAGTCAGAAAACAGTATGACAGAAACTAAGGACGGAATGTTAATCTGTGCTGTGCAGTTATCTTTGGTAGGTATCTTGCAAATGAATGTTCATATATGATGTAACGTGATCGGAGGTGTATACCTGTTTTTGATACGATCATACTATCATTTCTTACTCCATTCCCCTGTCACGTTGAATTATGAGATGTACCGCAGATATTCTTTCAGACTGTAAAACCCCATTCAAATTGGCTTGGCAGTTTTTGCATAATTCCTAAACAATAACATAGACAAGTAAAACGTTTCACAGACAGATGCTAACGCTTAAGTATCAGAGTAGTTTTTCCCGACGGAGGCGGAAAAAGAAGGAAACAAAACTCAGTTAAAAAAAAAAATCCTCACTCTCTGCCTGCCGTTATAACTTATATTGACGGAAAGCAACGAGTTGAATGTTTATTTGTGGTAAATTCCCAGATCGCTCCAGGCGAATGCCGGAATGGTTTCTCAAAATAGCCTATGAAAGCCTCCTGCTATATCCCTTGTATCCCTTCCGATGCATAAACGATTAGGATAGGTGTATCGCACCCTTTTCCACCCACTTTTAGTGTCTCGCGGACTACTAATAATAGTAACAGTAGCGAGATCTTTGGTGGGTATAACGTAAACGAATGTTCATCTGTGATGTAATCTGATCTGTGATAAGTATCTATTGTCGGTACGAACAAATTATCATTTCTTACTCCATTCCCCTGTCACGTTGAATTATAAGACATACCGCAGTTAAGCTTTCAGACTGTGAAACCGCATTATATTTTTGCGTAATGCCTGGACATTAGTATAGACAAAGACATTTGGCAACACTCTGCTCCTCTATTAAAGTAGGTTCCTCTGACGCAGGAAATAAAACTCCGTCATCAAGGGGGGAAAATAATCAATAATTTATTCGTTCATATCACTGTCCGTCTGCCGTTACAACTTCAAAATCGTTTAATTTGTAATTAAATCCTACTTAACACCATTATAACATAATTTTTTTAAAATCTTGTGAGGCTAAAATAATTATAGCTAATTCAGAGAGATGGTGTTGAAGTATTTTTTATATATAGTTCTGATATATATATATATAAACTGACAATCGCTTTCAAAATGTTTGTATTTCTATTTTTATTCCTCTTTTTGTACGAGTTTTGGTGATAGGCAATCTAATGTCGCCTTCATACCCAAAACAATGGTCCATAAAAATCCTTCAAAATTTACAGTGATATGCAAGCTTCTAAAGATTTAATAAAGACGTGATCGATCTCTCTGGTGTTAGCTAAATAGTTAATAAGCCATCATAATATTTTTCAACTGATTTTTTTGTGTTTGATTCATGCATACCTTTTTAATTACAGTTTCGCACTAGTCACGTGTCAAGAAATATGGAATCAGCCAATCAGAGGTTACAACTAACTTTAAGATATGTAGGAAAACATTAGTACATGTGAAGCGGATTATGAATAACGGAGGGACGTATGTAGGAATGAAGAGGCTGACATAGAGCACAAAGAACTGGAGGACTTCGCCGAACCATCCGAAAGTCATGATTTTTTCTAACAAGTACACCATTTCGGTTGGATGATGGGGAAGTGAGTTTCATTAATAATCCCTGTTGGAGGAAAAAGTGCCGACTTCAGACGTAACCATGTTTTAAACTCCATTCAAGAATTTGAACAAAATAATTAATTGTATTCAATATGACCATTTGCAAAATTCATTTGTAAAAATTAATGTTTATTTTTATTCTCTTTCTTTGTCTTTGTAACATATGATTGTTTTCATTATGATTATGACTCATATCGTATGTATGTGTATTAACAATGACATGTTTCACATCCCTGAGGTCCTTCCTCAGCAGGGATCCATGAAACAGGACTGATAAATAAATAAAATAATAAATAAATAAACAGGCTTGTGTATTTCCCTTATCTAGATACAGTTTCAGATACTAAGCAGCTTTCTGTCCCTATTTCTCTAAGCCATGCAGAAATATTTTATGACAGAGATGTTCGTTAACGGCTTAAAGTAGTATTATTCTCCTTGCGCATTTAGAAACCTCAATGGATATTTTTAAATAAAATAACCTTTGTTTGTGCTATCACAAGTCCTTTTACGAAAAGAATTTAGTTGATAAGAGAATAGCCAACATAATCTGGAATAACAGAATACGACAATGCATGTGAGAGGGAGGGATAGTCACTACACCTATCACTTACTACAGCAAAGCTTCTTTGGTGAGTGTATGTAGTACATCTGAACCTTCTTTATTTTGGCAGTTATTTTGGGACATGATTTTTTTTTGCTTATTACTTTATGCCTCGTCAACATCGAGGTCATTAGAGGCAGGAAAGCACTAGGGAGCCAAGGAACGGGAATTCGACCATGGCATTTTGAAGAAACCATCCTGTTATTAACCCAAATCTGGGTGACCGGACGGGGATTCGAACTCACGTACTCCAGAATGCGAGGATAGAGGGTCACCGCTCTCCCACCACGCACGGTTTGAGGCACGATACGACAAATCCCTGAATCTTGCAACAACACAATTTTTATTTCATAAATTACACAAAAGGTTTAGGCTCTAAGTAAATCTATGTAACTGTTATGAGTCAAAGCGAAAAAGCAGCACATCTATTTGCTGTGTTTTGCACAAGTCTTACTAAAGCCTTTAGGGGCACTCAACTCGAAATCCATGATATCAGTTGACAGTATACTAAGCACGTTACTAAATGGAGTGGAGATAGTCATAGCCTGTATCTTTCCTATTCGTTGCCCCCAAATCTTTTTCCGACCCAAACTTCGACAAGGTGCAAAGATAAATAGAAAAGTCCACTTTTACTCAACTCTTTTTGGTGACGTTAGCCGTTTTGAATATGATTTTAATTTCTTATTCTGTTTGGTAGTGTCTTGCTATTAATTGCTATAAAATTTCACCATGGTTAAGAAAATCGTAACTGCGAACTTGACATTTATTTTTAACTGCTCAACAGTAGGGCAGCAGGTAATTGTTGATGAGGGCGTTGGTTCAGCAAGCTGTCGCTTGGTGAGTCGTATTTTGGCCGTCTAACGAGGCGGGCGTTTATCTCTGCTAAGAAGGGCCGAATGCAGGTGTTTCTGTCAGCCGAAAGCAGCGCCGCGCACTCGTACTTATATTCATCTGTATTTGTTCAAGAATCCCGCATTAAACACACCCAGAGCTGAGATTATAATTGACGTTTATTTATACGACAGGAGCAGAAGAATGTGTATATTATTATTGTGATACGCGTCTCGATGATATCTCGACACGACGCAACCATCTTTCAAATGTCGTGACACACCCGTCTCTGTACAGTCGCTGCTCGCTACTCGGTGTTCCTCGCGATAACTACTGTGTGTCAGCTCTCTATTCCAAGCTGCCTCTCTCGCGATGCGCCCACTCAGATATACTTTACATTTTTTTCTTCAAGTAGTAGTTTTTCGAAACAGGAAAACATGCTCGGTCACCGCTTTTCTGCCTTCATTTTGAATAAGGTATAAACACTTAATATCATGTTCTAAAAAATGGTTTTCATAGGTTTTTTTTTTTTTGTCATTGAACTCCATTTTTTAAAGACTATTTACACTAGTGCAAGGAAATAACTGTTGCCTTATGCCGCTGACCCGCGTATTTGCTACTCATTAGGGGAATTGTGTAATCTTTGGTGCACAAATGGGGAATTATTTCTTGTTGTAGCAAGGTTTTCAGTTTGTTTTGAAATCGGTAAATGTAAAACTGAAAATTAAAGAGATGTGAGTGTTATCAATCGATAAACCAAAATCTGCCTATCTCAATATTATCATCGTAATTTTCTGTTTCTACCAGTCGTCATGACAGTCAAGATTACAATAAATAATGGTGAAGAATTTGGAGTTGAGCGTTTATAACGAGAGAAAAAATGCTGTATTTGTGTTATTTATTGCAAAAGCTAGAACATTCACTCTAGTAAAATTGAAGAATGAAATTTAAAACTTAAGTTCTGAAATAAATTGTATTGGACAGGTTAAACTTTGAGGAGAGTAATCCCTAAGAAAGTGTTTACTTTGGGAACACTGGTTCACAAGATGAAAACCGTAGAAGCGTTTTTTTTCAAAGTAACTACTTGTCCAAACACCCGTGAAGACCCACGAGTACGCCATCAGACACTCCATTTTCAGATTAAAATTTGTTATGTATCTATCTGATTAATTTATTATTATTATTATTTCACTGTGAGCTACGAAACTAACTGAATGAAACAATTCCAGAACGGTGCATTGGAAGAGGTGAGCAAGAGGATCTTGTTCATCGTCTGGGCTCTCAGGTCACCAGATCTTATACCCTGCCATTTCTATCTGTGGTGGTACGTAAAACATTAGGCGTATGTATGACTATGCCCGCTACTCTTCATCAGCTGTGAAGTCGAGACGAGTTAAAAAGTGTATGGTAAGAAATGCGACTACAGTTTTAATGTTTGTTACGCAACAATTGGTGCTCATGTGGAAATTATACAGTAAAACATCGACTCTTCCTCTATCCTTTTATAGTAGTGAGCAATAAAATTCAAAATCTGCTAGATCATTTTGAATAACCCTGTATATTTTCGTCATAATATGCAGGAAAAGAGGAAAGTCATGAGGTTCGTCAAACCAGTTGTATGAACTTTTATCGATCGGTGAGAGAAATAGGTATTATTACCTAGGTTAAGTATGTCACTGTTGATCAAACCATTAAATTATCAAGATTCCGTTTAAATTTTTATATCAAACTACATTACACTGATTCATATTCATACGAGAGTATGAGAACAATAAGTACGTATACAAAGGTAAAAACAATAACTGCTTTGTTCATTATTTCACGTAGAATTTATTCTGATTATTATCGGACATAATAAGTAGGCATAAAACCGAACAACAAGAATCACCACATTTTACGAACGATTTAAAATGGGTTTTTGCAAAAATCACAATAAAATCAAATGATAAAAATTTGTTTCATTGGGATATGATATGACGTATGAGTTGTTTTAGATAAAGAACGAAACAAGAATTTCATCATATTTTTCGGTCTATATGTTCATGATCGTGATAAGAAACGTAAATATTCATCTATTACTAAATTTTATAAATACTGCAGCAGCTGTAGTGGTCATCGCCATAAAACTGGAAATTTATTTATAATTTTTAAAGTATCGTAAGTACTAGAAACGAAGGTACGAACTACTTATACGTAATTGTCTTCCGTAATGTATAACGTATTTTTCTCAAGATCTGTCTGCCGCTTTCTTCGTCTAAAGTGTTGTCATTCTTGTTTGTGGCGAGATGCGCACGCCAGATTCCATTATGATGGCCGCTTTGTACCGCTGGGTGATTAATATGGAGTCGATCGTCTTCCGGTGCTGTCTTATTGTATCTGTACTGATTAATAGTCTGTGGTGTCCGTTTTGACGAGGGAACGTGTATTTTGTTTGTCCACTTCCGACAGACATGACGACTTTACGCTCCCACGCTTTACTTACATGGGAACCAGTTTGTTATTAGTGAGAGCTGTTAAAGTCCTCATAACGGTGATAATTACAAGTATGTCAATTAAAAATTCTTGTATTTGTAAAGAACATGAAATCAAGAAATATAAATAGAATTACCACAGTACACAAGACGAAGAGACTTCCAGAGATCGAATTTGGTTAGCCCACACCAGTTTCACTGCGAAATAGAAAGTTTCAACAACATAATTATGCTGTCGTACTACAAAGTCAAATCCCTAAACCAATATAAGATCCACTTTGTTAAATATATGTTGCTGTAATCCCACAAAATGTGTTACTTAATTAATCATTGGAGTATAGAGTATCTTCATTATATTGCGCCGAGCTTCTGTCATTACACCACATTATGCCTACTTATGTGTTTGTCGATATGTTTCTCTATACGTTTCGCAACAATGTTCCTCAGTTCAATGAAACTACTTTTGAGGGAGAATTTAAAAGTTATCGCCGTGATGGAAAGAAATCTTGTAAATTATCACGCATATGTCAAACAATTAGGTTTGTATTTCCTATGCAACTACCATCCCACTAGTGATTATCTCATATATTAGTCTACGGGGACTGAATTTTATCATGATTTTGCTCGATGATTCGTAGGAGACAAGAATTCATGTACGACAGCTCCACGAAACTCAACGAGATGAATTAAAAGTTACGTTTACCATAGAAAGCTGACAGATTAAATAATCTTAATGTGCACTTGACAAGTGGCGGAGGACTACATAAGTGTATAATAACGGCACAAATCACTTGTTTACAAAGTATTTTTGTTTTTCTGTAAATGCACTTAACGAATGGAAGTTCCGAGGCTAATTATATAATGGTGGTTACCTTATAATAAGAGAATTAAACATATGATTAAAGATAATAAACTATTATGTAATAAACACGCGAATTTAACTTTTTTATCTTTTGCTTCTGACTATTCGCCTCGTCGATGTCGAAGTCTTTAGAGGCACGAAAGGAAGTGGAGGCAACGAACGGGAAGGAATTAGGCCGTGGCCTTTTGAAGGAACCATCCTGTCATTCGCCTTAAGTGATTTGGGGGAAACTATGGAAAACACAAATCTTGATTGCCGGAAGGGGATTCGAACCCGCGTCCTCTGGAATGCGAGGCCAGAGCTTAACCATTCACCCACCACCCACGGTAATGCAACTGTTGTTGGATTTTCAGTTTTCCACGGTTTCCGGAAATCATTCCGGGCAAATGTCTGGAGGCCATCACCAAATTCCATCCTGTTCCCAGCCCTCATCCTTCCCAGCCTTAATATCTTTACACTCGAGGAGACGTAAGACCATTAAAAAAAAAAATGAAATTATATCGGTTGCATAAAGTCTAACGGATAATCGGATTTCAAGCATTTTGCTAATGGATATGATGCGCCAATATTTCTACCAGTAACTTCCTGAAGGTTTATGATATTAAGTTGTTAATAGACAAGAAAACTATTTCTAACATGTGAGAAAAAACATGGTCGATTCAAAACCCGCAACAGCCCTAACCGCGCTTATATACCAACACAGCAGCCTGGGTACGATGCCCGGGTCACGTGACCGAGAGAGGGGGTGTCCAGCGGGGTGCCATCCATCTCGGCAGATAGGAGGCACCAACTTAATTGTCCGTCCTATTAAATGTTTTATGTTGGTTCTCGCTTTAACAAGTTGGCTGGCCTGCAAAACAAAAGACGACACGAGCAGCGACAAGATAAAGAGGGGCAGCGTGTAAGTGGCGGCGAACCGGTCGCTGGCTTGATTGGAGCTGACGCAGGGACAGGGTGTCCCCGAAGTCTCGACCCCTAATCTCTCGTACTGTCACTGTGCGATACAATTGTCTACACGTATTGTGCACTCAAGAATTATTAATTGCGAATTATTTCAGTTCCATTTCATAATCAATAATTAGCCGTAACAATACATTTATTTATAAAACAGCGAAATAATGCTTGCCTAGTATAGTTGCAGCACTTTTTTTAAAAAAATAGTCTAAAATGCCTGCGAAACTCAACTTCATTTAAAGGTAATATTATCTCTACCTGCAATACACATGCATAAATACTAATATCTATAAAAATTTAAATAGTTTCAACATTAATTAAAGGGACAAGAGAAATTGTTTCAAATTCCATTGCTTTCAGACAGATAGGCCTACTGGTAAAACTTTTAAATAATTCTGTACTACAATAAAAACTCTAAAGTTTCAGAGTGTGAATTGTATTAAATTAAACTTGTTGTACTAGAAAAGAATATATATATATATAGCAGGATGTTTTTAGCAGCTATATTATTTCGCCAACCATGCCGGCATATCCAAATGAACAAGTAAGTAGAATGTAATAGGTTAAGATTATGTAAAACATATTAAGCATACGAAAATTAGAAGTCTATAATACATTGAAGTGTTTGAATAGCAGCGAAGGTATTGCACAAAGGAGGTGGGCTTCCTTCCGTTTTATAATGATACTGAGGATGCGGATGAATAATCGATATAGAAACAGGATTTTAAAATCAAAGGAAATTCAATGCAAAACAGAAACAACTAAAATGGCTTATTGTAATGTTTACAACAAACCACTTAACTCAGACGCTGATTGTAGCTGCATATTGTGGGTACAGACACTTGTGTTGATCCGCTTGTTGTGTTTTATATCCCTCCTGGCATCCATATCTCGGAGATCCTCTTCCTTGGACGCGTCCATTGGAGTTGCGGGCTACCCCAAGTCGTAGAAAAATTAGATGATAAAAACAAGTTTAAATAAAATCAAAGCATTGGAAATTTTGAATAAAGAAATTAATTCAAAATCAACATTTTGCAACTAAACTCGTTTAGTTCGAAATAAAATATAATGAGCATAACAGTTGAAAGTGAAAAACAAAATTCTATCTCATTGTTAAAATATTACCTTTATAAGTGTAGAAGATGACTTTCATCTAACTAAAATATTTAATTAAATCAGGAGGTTATAAAGTAGAAACAGTGGCAGACAACAAATAAAGTTTAAGTAGATTGTTGTCAAAGTAGAAATAACGATTTTATTTTCCGATAAATACGTAGACTGTTTGTTACACAAGGAGGAACATAGGTTTATTTTCAGGAAATAAGATAGTAACAAAGAACACACTGAATGAATCTACCACAAACGAACAAATCAGTACTACTAGTTTCTTAATACAAAGCGTTCAAGTGTACCTTTAACCATTACGCACAGAGATTAAAAAAAAATCAACTTCTCCACATTGTATAATGGACGCTGTACAGGCTTGATGGAAAAGAAAATCATTAATGAATTGACTTTTATGGAATATAGAATCAAATGAATGTGTTACCCGTCTTTGTTTCCGTAACTTTTTTATTATTATTTGTACTGGTAAATTTTATCTCGTCTGGCGATAGAGACTATAGTAAATCGTTGATTATTCTTTAGAAGAAGATTTAACTTGACAAAGGTTGTCGCTGATAGATAACAATTATTTTGTTTTGTACGCTTGATGATAGGAAACGGTGATTTTAGCACCCTGATAGCAGGTAGATTATGTTTCCCCGTCCGGGCATCCAGATTTGGGTTTTCCATGGTTTCCCAAATCACTACAGGCAAATGCCGGGATGCTTCCTTCAAAAGACCATGGCCGAATTCCTTCCCATTCCTTGCCCCCCCCCCATCCTTTCCCGTCTCTAAAGTCCTCGCTGTTAAGAGACGTTAAGCAGTTAAAAAAAAAAAAAAAAAAAAAGATTATGTTCACGAGTAATAAATGCCAGAGAGAATCATTGGTCTAAGCGTAATACAAACCATAATTCTAACTTCGTACGTCGCTTAGAGGTGTACGAGACTACGTCATCTGTTTTGAATGTGAAACACGTTACCGATTAGTCTTAAAAACCCAGGCCATCTGAGGAGTATAAGAGCACAAAAACTGTGTACAGATGAAACAGATAATTTTCGCGTATTATCGACAGGAGGTAAATAAATTTTCCCAGTATATAACTATTAGAAATTCCTGTCAGTCAAAATAGAAAATGATTTGCCAATAATTGACGACTTACTTAGAAATTGGATATAAATATGATACAATTAACCCGATATAAAACCGAAAAGAGATTAATTGGGTAAACTATTTTGATTTTTTTTTAGTTTAGTTCAGTTTATTCTAAAAATGAAATAAGATGTATCCAAATTAGATCTGCGGATGCTGTATCTACTTTTAATTCGAATGATAAGTAATTAGTGAAACGGGAGGAGAAAACCAATAGAGAATTCAAGAAGACACTTACTATTAACGGTTTTCTGTAATAATCTGGGCGAATGCGTGGATTACCTTCTATTTCTGCCTTAAAATCTCCCCTCACCCTGAACCAATAACATCGCCAGTAAAATAGTTCATAGACTCGTAATAACTTTCCTTGCTATGTCGTGCACTGCACACACTTTTAATAATATTAGCTTTTTGCAAGATGGTATTTATGACTCTAAAAAATCGAATATTCTTCGATGTAATGGAATGGAAAGTTTCTTTGCAATCCGAAATTTTGTCATCGATACACGTTGTTCTATATGATGAAAGGGATTTGTTTTCTTCCTAAGTCATGTCATTCCGCTAGTACTATCTGGGGTGGGTAAATAATTTGCAGTATCTGTCAAAATTTATCAGTCAACCGCTTCAACTCACGATTTTGAAACTGGTGTCATGATTCACAGCTCACTCTATCATTTATTATTCTGATAAAATGTTACATAGTCTCATTACCCTAATTTAATTCTTGGCTCACTTGCTAGAACAACATATTAGTAATAAAATAATAAATTTGCCGTCAGTCAACATGAAGTGATTTTAAGCTCTAAATCCCTACCACTGGGAGTGGGTAACTGTCCAAAATATCTGTTAATATAATGTAATGCAGCAAAGTAATTCTTGCGGAGAGTTTTCATTTCAACTAAAGTCTCGTTGCATCGAAACTGGTCGAGGCACTTGAAAACATTATGAGCTCATCCTTTGTCATCCACGATTTCGTTGTTGGTAAGAGACAAATCGTTTTCTGGCTCACTCTGTAAAGTTAACATTGACAAAATAAACATTGACTGGATGAGTGATTACAAAGGATGTTAATTCATCTCAATAAGCATTAAATACGCTCGTTCCATGCTAAACGTTTTCTTGTTATAAATAACACCATGTGCTAGTTATTATAATGAGCGATATATTTGTGGGGATTGATTTCAATAGTTTTTATTTATATCTTTTTTCTAAAGATGTCTTTGCTTTCATTTTTTTTGGTTATAACTAATGTCCACATTTTGAATATGTTATAAGCGTAACTAAAGTTGAAAGCCGAACCTTTTTAATTTTTTTTAATCCGTAGAAGTAGTAATCCGTAGAAGTAGTAAATTTTGCTCCAAGTTCTTAAGATGAATAGTAAGCGCTAATATTGAGTTGCTGATTCGTTCAGGAGGCCACATATGTGTTGTCGATTTGTAAGATAATTTCTTAGTTTCAGCGCTCAGAGAAAACATCAACTTCATACTCGCACTCAAACAGCAGCAGATGAATACATTCACAGTACTAACACAAAATCGTCTCACCACTGTTGCCCTTGAAGGGTATGCATTCCGCTAAACACAACGAGAAGACAGAACGCTTAGGAATAATTACAGCAGGGAGGTTCTCTACGTAAGAGCACAGGTTAACAATACAGGACAGGGTAAGAATAGACAATGCCCATACTGATGAGGGCCTACTGGTGGATGTATAGTTCGGATTTCTCTTCAGTGACCTCTGCAGTCCATTCAACCTCAGGCTGTGTTAACTCAGAGGCCATAACCCTCCTGCCCCGTGGTACTGTTCTGAAAGCGCACGCAGTGGATATCGGAGGTCGTTCAGTTTAGAGGAAAAAGATTATGCTGTTCTGCATTATGGGAAGTTGAATTTCGATCGTTCAGTTAGTAAGTAACAAGTGAGTCTGAATCTTGCGCTCCCCTGCTGTTCATGGATGTGCTTAACTAGTCTTACGCTTGCAGTTAATACCGCGTAGGTTAGCAAGCTAATTTTTAATAATTGATTCACATACCTTATGAAATGTTTGGAACTACAAAATTGTAAAAGTTTAAGTTCATACACAAGTATGGAAGGTAATTGGTAAAATATGTTTTTAGAAACCATTTTAATATTTGTTTTTGTTTTAGATGTAACTAATTCGTACAGAATTAGTTACATCTAAAACAAAAAATATTTCTCTTTTAATCCAAAAATAATATTTGTAGAGATACAATATCACTGCTCATATCTGTTAAAGTGAATGTGTAAAAATGATAGGGGTCTCTTCAGATCTGGTGAAAATTTTCATATTTATGGCTACTATCAAAAATCGAATCAGAACACTCTTCTTTAACTTTTCCTCACCAAGTCTGTCAAACAAACTATATTTAATGAGACACTTACTGCAATTGAATAACTATTGAAAAATTAATAAATTACCACTAAATCAGAAAGTGTGATGTGATTGTACAGCCTAAGAATATTTTCTTACACATTTAAAAGTTGCAATAAGAAAATAATTTTCAGATATGATATACATAAACTTTTAAATCCTAATTAACTACTACACGTTTTATTTAATTACGCTACTGGTTCCATCTGTGCACCTGATTTTATGTTGACGTAAGTTGAATGTTTCTATTATACTGTAATATTGATTCTAGTTTGCAGACTGCCATTTCTATTTTACACGATTTTCACGCGGACATTGTATATAGAGTAATTGGTGACAGCTTTACTTGATACAAGATTTTATCTGGATTCAATCATGTACTAATCTGGAGTAGTTTTTAAATTTTTGTCCACAGATTCGTTTATGGCTTAATATTTGAGAAAAGAACATTTAAGAAACAGCTTTACAATAGCTGAATGTCCTTTACTACTTGGAAAGTCATGTAATTCTTGTGGGGAATCTAGTTTCCTCTTGGTTATTATAAGTTACGGAGTATACTTAAAAATGATTCGTCAATCTTCATTTCTTAATTTATTAAAATAAAATGTAATTAAAGCAAAGTACGATCTCCCTTCAGCTAAAGTAACTGCTATGGCTCATGGCTTTTCTCATTCAGATTTTTCGGTCGAACATTGTAGTGATGATTAATCTCACAAGGCCAATAACGTATTTCTTGCCCTTACCTTATTGGATCAGACTTAATGTATCGTATACCATGAAGATGGTAAATGGGATTCCTAGGAGCTATTCTCGCTGCAGTAAGTCAAAGCTATGTTAATGGGAGCTCTAAATTAACTAGTACTGAAATATGTAACTTTTCAGTCTGTTAATAAATTATAGCTTTTTCGTGATTTTTGAGAATGTGAACGTAATAATTAAATGTTACATAAAGGTAGCATTACACAAAAAAATTAGAACGTTTACCATCTTACGTGACGCTAATTAAAATTAATTAAAATGAGGAAACATCCCATAATTTTCATTTTCTTTCCGATGCTATACGACAGAATTTTATCGATAGCTACGTACCTGAAATAAGCGAGAAATATGTAAAAGGTTATCAAGCTACTATCCCTTACATTTTGACTAAGTCAACAGTTCACAAGTTGCATAAACGTCTGGCGCAATTATGAGGCCAATGCATTCCGCTGTTCCAAATACTATTCGTACACTTTATGGAGAATAGTACCGGCACCTGATTGTAACTGATGCAACTCTCTAGCTGTTTTTCAGATCTTTTCTCAAATTGTAATTATATTTAAATTAATTTCAATGCAGCAGATGCCCTTGGGGCAATTTCCCCGCACATACATTTCCGTTCTTAAATTACTTGAGTGAAATTTCCTTACCTTCCTACTTTTGAGATTCACGAATTTTAATTTTGAACTATTCAAGTTTTTTTATGTAAATTGTTTTCTACTTCCTGTATCCTGAACAAAATAAAAAATTTCTACTCCTTTATGCCCTAAGTGAAGTGCCAGCTTATGTTCATGATCGTCTCTTCCTTCACATATACTCTTTTAAATTCTTCTACGAACATCGATCGGTGCCTCATCACACTCCCAGCACTCTCTTCACTCTCCTCCTGTTTTCCAATGAGTCGCAATCCTGCTCTTCTACCATATCCATTACTTATTTTGTTCAGCGTTAATTCCACAAGAAAATATAACTACCTCCCTGTAAATCTTTCTCTAATACCGGCATTTAATGCTTAAAATGTGGGCCCTATGCTATATTACCATATGGTCTGACCAAAGTTTTGTAACTCAATTCCTACATCTCTCTAGTACATTCCCTAATCATCCTCTCCAATAAATGAAGGGCGTTGAAACCTTTTTTTACTACTGCCCAATGTATAATTCCCAATTGAACTTTCTGTCATATGATATTCAAGCTTCAACAGGTAATTCTTTTCTCACCATCCAGACAGTTGATTGAAGCGCTGGTTACTAACAATTGAGTGGTGAGCGTACTTAAAGTATTTATGGTGTGTATATGGTATTGTTGATTGATCAGAATTACCGGCTTTTAAAAAATAAAAAAAAATAAACAGAGAACGTTAACACACTTTGCATGGACAAACCACTGATTTGCTTTATGACAATGTGATAAATGTACAGTTTGCCTCCTTAAAATTTTGTATGCAAATACTGACTGCCAGTTTCTAAGAAAAAACGCAGCGTCAGTCTTGTGAATGGTAATGTCATTGTGACTGCAGCGCCGTATGCACTCGGAGTAGCCGGTGTGGTGTCTCTTCCTGACGCTGCGTCAGGGCTGGTCGCGACGCGTCATCTCACCTCGCCTGCTCGACACGGCATAAAACAAGTGCGCCACTTGTTTTGTTCGTCCGGCCGGCCGACCAATGAAGAGAGCCGTGGCGCACGTGTGGACCAATGGGCTCTTTTCCCAGACACGCCCAGCCAACAACACTACTGGAGCGACGAATATACTCCAGTAATACAGCTCATTTTTACTTTCATTACGTAAGACAGTACAGAATAAGGATCCTGTAATGTCGACTTGGTGACGTCAACAAGGTTTTGGGTTCCAATTAGGCCATTGTCACTATTTTCTTTATAGACCCTGCCTGCGTATTTCTGATAGTATTGAATGTGAAAATGTATGGGAATTACATGGTATAGTTACTAAGTATTTGAATATCTGTCTTGACATTACAAGATGGAGCATTTTTACAGAAAAATTGCCTTTCAACTTCTATATTATTAACTAATTATGGTGGTATATGCGTACTAAAGTGATAAATGCATAATAATAAACTTTCTCGTAAACTTAATTTAGTTTTGACTTTAATATATTTTCTTGATCGTCTAATTTTCTCGTAGAATTCGAACTGGTTTCTTCTAATAGGCCTATCCGTTACTGAAAAACTTGAGTTGATGTTCCCCTTCTTATCTTGGAAATAAATATTTACTCAAAGATATAACTTTCTGGCTCTGTGATAATGGAATACGTAGTATGTTAATCAATAATATTTCTGGAAAATAATAGAATATACCGGCCTTGTCATTTGTTACAGGGTCCATGTTGCCCAAGTCTACTGTGGCAGCAAAATCCTTTGACAGAAATGTTTAATTAATATGGTAATCTCGGAGTTGTAAATTGGCTGATAAATTTAATTTTTTCCTTCATGAGCATCAGTTTTACTATATGAGACAGAAAAAATTAAGGGGCAATAAGATGGTCATACGAAATTAGCACTAGACCTTTATCTATGTTAAGCAATTGTTATATACCTATATTAACAAACAGAATTTTTGTCATGACATTAACACTATGTTTTTGCGACAGAGCTTGAATCTATTGCAGTGGGGTACGGAAAGACGTGATGCATGCGCCATGTTAATCAATTTGAGGCACCGTTGCCCTCTAAAAACTTATCACTGAACGAAATCGAGTCATTAGGTTATATATATATCTCCAGAAGGGGATGAAGCATGAGAAATTGGTTGGAACAGAGTGTGATTTATCTGAAACTGTTACAGCAACCTCACTCCCTCCCCCCCCCTCCCCGCCCTTTTCACCTCCATATGGCTTCCAGTGTCACGGCGAGGCTGAGGGTTGTGTACACTCACTCTGACGTCTTCTCATTATGTACAGATTCTTCCGAAAAAAACTGTAATCTCCAGACTAGCCTAATCGAAACGTTATACGTAAAACACTTTCGTCGCCTGAAGTTCGCTTGTAAAAAAAATAGATTAGTTGAAACGCTGTAATATATTTACATTAGAAAATTAATTTTTTTGCGCATCTAATTTAAAGAAAATTACTTGTTTAGTAACATTTTCTTTCATTAATAAGTAACAGAAAGTAACACAAAATCATCTCTAACTTGCATATGACTGAAAGTTTATTCCTACCAGTAGTGGTCTATTTAAGTTTCTCACTAAGGGTTTTTTTTTTTTTTTTTTTTTTTTTTTTTTTTTTTTTTTTTTTTTTAGGTAAAAGAAACAAAAAGAAATTTAATCGACTGTGTGTGTACTAGAAGATAAAAGATAAATATACTGTAGAATTTTCTAGAACTATACTGTGTGTTAATTTAGTTTTTGCACTGCACGATTTCTGTCTCTGAGAGAAATGCAGATATAAGCCAAACGTAGCCACTTAGACTGCTGGGATTCCACATTGTTTAGTATTTGTTTATATCTAGAAACGCAAAATTTTCATTTCACCAAAAATTAAATAATTACCGTGTCATCTCTCCAAAATGTATTACACCTGAGGAACAAGAGAGCGAAAGAAACGAGATAAAATTTATAATAGAAACAAGAATAAATATACGTTTCGTCACGTTTAAATATCAATAACGGATTGGGGAACAAAAATGATCCATTTTGATAAGTTATTTCAATGGCCCAAATAAAAGGTTGTAACAGAATTTAATTAATGCCACCTTTAACGATAAATCATGTACGACACTTATCGTTTAGCGTTTCCTCTAACTAGTATTAAAATATATCCAATATTTATTTGCATTTATATTTACTGGTTGCTTTGTGGTTTCTTATTTTGATTTTTTAGAGTTCTTCCGAGATTAGAGTCCCATTTCACAGTTATTGTCATCGCTCTTTATTTTTTATTTTTTTGTTTCACCTTTTTATATTTACCTTTATCATCGCTAGCATTGCTTAAAAATTTAAGTGTGTAAAAATTTTATTTAATGATGAGTTTCATTACAAATTAGAATGAGAAATTTTATAAATAAACTACACCCAGAGCATTTACCTGATTTTAGTGACTCACATGATGTAGTTTAAAATTGTGTAATATTATTTTTCTTGCAATAAATGTCTAAAAACTAGTTTCTGTATGATTGTCTGAAGCTGCTGGCGCAGGAGACCCTCAAGTTAATTATGATTTTATTTCCTGAAACATCTGGAGTATCAGTCAACTGACTGTGTATATTGATCAGTGTCGTGTATTACCGTTATCACCTAGATACTAATATTTGACAATATTTGTCTAAAAACTTTAAATTGAAATAGTGGTGACTTTTTATAACAGAATTAAGATATGATTTGTTGGAAGACTACTTCTGTGAGTCATGTTCCTGCTGTAAACACGTTTTGGTAATTATTTTCTTAATCAAAACTGTAGTTAACTTAGCAAGATAAAGGCTATCAAGGCATGTCTAACATCACAGTATTATTTTGTAATACATGATTTATATCTTCTCGTGAATTAACCGTTAACAATACTAATTTAACCTTTACCTTAATTCAGTTAAAATACTAGCTAAAAACATACTATTATCACGGCTTTTGAAGTCAATATTGCATTAATAGTTCAAAGTTATTAATTAATCATATGTAATTATCACTAATCGTATTAATCGTAATCGTACGTAATATTACAAAGAAATTGCGGCAGCATAATTTTATCAAAAATAGTCTGAAATTACTGATTAATTAATTAGACAAAGTCTGTCATAAGTTTCAAACTGATATTATTTACAACGTCTGAGAAGGAATTTAACTGATCAAGGTTAAGGTTGAACTCATCAGTGTTTTCAAACTGATGGTCTTTTCACAATCTTAGTATATTAAATACCAACTTGTAAGACGGTGGATAAGTCTAGGCAACATTTTCAAAAGCTATGGCATCATTCAGGTGATACTCAGTTCTGCATTGTAGATGTTATTCATGGTGCTGTGTACACTGTAACAAACGCTGAGCACCATTTTGATCAGAATTTGGGGACATCTTGGTCAGTTTATTTGCAGGATGAACTCTAATTTTCAAAGATATCCATATCCATTACCATAACGCTGACAGAAAGTAATAAATATTTGAGGTTCAAGCCTATTCTTTACAGTATGAGATGAATGCTTCTGCCATTATCCAAAGTTTAGATTTGAATAGCCGGTTCAAAGACAGTGAATTCTAGTACAATATGTTAAAAAATCATGCTTACGTCATCCATATTAATGTGAAAATGACTGATTCCTCAATCTAAGCTAATTTCCATTTGACAGGCAAAATCTCGACTAATTTCGTTGTTCACTGTTGTGTCAGTGATGTCTTGAAAGGACTTCTATCCGCAGGCACTAAGTGGGTTCATAAAACTAAATGTGCTGGCGAAAAAACTTATCTTTCACAGACATTACTGAAGTTAATCTATGGCGTCATAAGGACGACCGCAAAATTTGGCATCCAATGGAAATATCTGTGCCACAATGAAAGAATGGAGTAGCATTTCCCCAATTTACATTTATTTGTTGACGCTTCTGGGCCTTTTGATTAATATGTGTTAGGAAAACAATTAATTGCATTTAATCCAGTACAGCAATTCATGCAGGTAGCAGCAAAAACACTTGTTTGTTTAATTCACGAATTTTATGCAGCAGATAGTGAAATGATAATTATTTGTTCGGATCTTTTCATTAAGCACAAGATTTTAAAACCAATCATAAATTTAAAGTTCAGAAGTTGGTTAAAGTCTTGAGAAGAAAGTGTTAAAGATTTAAAAGTATTGTTTCCAAGTAATAACGATATATCTCCAAAATCTCCTGACTCTTACACTAGTTCTTGTAGCTACATTGACAAAAGAACTGCGATTGATAACTACTACAGATACTCGATTAACTTTCTGGCTTGAACTTGTTTTCAACGTAAGGCCTAGACTGACAAACTCTTGTCTTAATTGGTTTAATACCATCAGGAACTACCACCGTCTTTTGTGGAGTGTTGGGGTAGCTGACGAGAAGATGGCTGCGCCTTAGAGAGGCAACCCGCTCTGCAGACGACCACCGTCCGGTCTACGCGCTACGTGCGTTGCTGGTAGTAGCGGCCACGTAGATGCAATGTTCATAGCGACAGTTGGATGGATCGTCTTCGAGCAGATATCGTTCCAGCTGCCATCTCTCCGACTTATATTTTAACCTTCATGTACTTTGTTCCAATATTTTCCGTTGTTTACCATCTCCTGATATTTCCCATTCTTCTTTATCTTTCGGTCCAAATGCGTCTGTCCTTACAGTGCTCAGTATCTTCCTTTACAAAGTGATAATAAGGATACTATTCAAATTATTTTTCCGGATTCATATCTTAACGACTTGGTTCTATAGTTTTCTCATTCAAAATGACGTCTAGATTATTTGATTTGTAAAAAAGAATTCTCGTACGAGTGAATGATACACCCAGAGAAATTCTTCCAAATGTAAAACATTTTTAACGACAAAAGATTTCTATAATAACGGTATGGGAAATGCAGACACTTATTAAAAAATTGTATATATTCAAAATGTTTGCCAGCGTAAAATAACTTCTAAAATTATTTATGATATCCTAACAGTTTATTCATATATTCATAAGCTATAAATAAATAGGAATTTCACAACGAATGGGAACCATCGTCAATTGAAACGGAGAGAAATAATACGCATTACATGTTCTAACGAGCATAAAAAAACATTGCAAGATTAATGTATTTTAAGTTCTTCTAGTTTATTTTTGATTTTTGAAACTAATGAATATTCAAAGGTCCTTTCGAGGTCATTAATTCAGTGAGTTTTCTAGCGAATTTGTGTGGACTATTAATTAATAGGATTTGAGTCACACAGCGTTACATGTCCTTGGTAATGCATTTTTACAACATTTTTGGTTTACGTATTTAATTGTTTTCTTTGCTACATCATTCCTAGAGTCTCATAGTCGTATTGCTTGTTGTATAGATAAATTACCTCGCATATAAAAGGTTTATTCAACTGTACTCATTAACTTTGAAGTAGGTCTACGATCGGACTTATTTTATTTTATTTTGCGTATGATGCTATTTGATATTTACACAATTCAACAACAAATCAATGAACAATCTGAAAACACATATTCACAAATAGTACAGTGGACAATGCACGGATCCGGCCACTGAGACAGGATCTCCAATCACAACCACTACAGTGTGATGTCGAGTAGCTCCAACCAGGCGACCGCCTCCGGCGTAGCCAAATTTAGGTCTTCCAGACTACCAGGAAAGGCACGCAGAGGGAAGTGCTGCACAATGTGCGACACAGTTTGTAAAACTTCACCGCAGTCGCAGTACGGAGAATCTGCCCAGTCACAGCTGTGGAGAGCTGAAGCAGTTCTTCCCGTACCACATCTATTCCTATTTAGTTTACACCAAATTGACCACGGTAAACTGAAACCTGGTAGCTTTGAGCAGGGATTTGTAATTTGCACTATGCCCTGTGGTGTTGACGATGCCCATTCCGCTGTCCAGCTACCTGTAACGCTGAAGGTGTTAGATGTTAGAATGACAGCAGTCTTCCAGGGAAGGCGAAGTGACTTCAGCCGTGTTTTGTATTCCCTAATATCTCCATGGTTGGGAAGGGCCTCATTGTTCCAAATTTTCAACCATAGTTTTGCTAGAACCTTTTGCCTTCTGATATGAGGTGATGGGATGTTGCTGAGCACCGGCTACCACTGAATAGGTGTAGATAGAACTGAGCCAGTTATAATGCGCATTGTCTGTCGAAGCAGAACTGGGTGTGAGAGCTATTAAGCCATATGCTGGAGCAGTATTCAGCTGTGGAGTAAACCAGTGCTAGGGCTGTTGTTCTTAATGTACTTGCATCAGCTCCCCATGAAGTTCCTGCCAGACGTTGAAGTAAGTGGTTCCAGCTTTTAAGTTTGGCGGCTGTATTCTGAAGGTGCCTTTTGTAGCTTAGGGACCTGTCTAATGTCACATCCAGGTATTTTGGGGTACTGTTATACTTCAGCATCTGGTCTCTGAACAATATATTTGGCTGGTAGTTTATTTGTTTGTTACTAGCAAATTGTCCAGTGACTGTATACGCCTCAGATTATATCCGAAATGTTAGTAATTACCAAACTGTTCACTAAATAACTGATTAATAATATTTGCTGTGGAGGATCGTTTAGTTATTGAATGCCTCAATTC
Organism: Vandiemenella viatica; assembly: GCA_031002005.1. NCBI lineage: Eukaryota > Metazoa > Arthropoda > Insecta > Orthoptera > Morabidae > Vandiemenella > Vandiemenella viatica. The sequence goes on along the minus strand of CM061920.1, from coordinate 61,884,546 downwards.
TCCTTTGTATAAGAATTTTGACAAGTATTTTATACGATTCAGATGCTTAGAAAATGACCATTGGTTCAGCCTGGATTAGTGTACGATTTCCCTAGTATTAATGTTTCCAGTGATTTGTAGAGAGAGACAAAAACTATGTTTTTGGGTTAGAAATTTATAGAATGAATTAAGCTGATACGAAAAAATACTTCTGTAAGCCATTCGAGATTTAATAGTTCAAAATGGCTAATTTATAAACTTCTTTCGGTCCTAAATCATTTGCACATATAATAAAAGCCCATCTTGTTTTTTTTTGCGTTTCTTTATTTCTCTTTATTTCTCTATTTACAAAGGAGCAGAGAAAGATCATATTATAGGCATATGAACAAAAAAATTAAAAATTAAATGGAAACTTGTTAACTGTTTATGCTGAATATAAGACACCGTAAAAAGTTGCTTTACCTCTTGGTTTTCCACATGGACCCTTCCCTCAAAATTTTAAATTGTACATTTTCATTTGCAGCCTTTATTTGCTCACCGATATTCCTCTTTAATAGCACTTTGGTCTTACAGGCTTGGGCAGACTATCGCCTGAAGCCTGTGACACTATCATACGGTACGCAACCCTCAAACAACTTTTTCTGAGGAGGGTATCACTGACGCTTTACCTGGTTAGCGTAAAGTGAGTATGATGTACTTTTGTTTTCCCTTCAGTCCATGGCCTCTTCCAACCTTCCTCTGAAACTCATAAAAAGGTCAGAAAGGATCTGAGAACTAATGAAATAACACTCGATTAGTCAGAGATAATTCTTAACCTTTATATTTTAATGCACTCCTTAACCGGTATTATACTGTAAGGTTCCGCCACAAAGTATTTTACCAGATAATCAATCCTTCTAAAAACTTTAGTTTAATAGTTATTAATTTGCGTTTACAATTAACAAAAGCCCCTATCAGTTTCCAATACTCATTTGCATTTGTTACACAGTGATGAATAACGCACAGGCTCTCATCTAAAAAACATAGCGGCCAACCTACTGCTGCTGCCCCGTCAGATTAAACGTTGGCTCCCTAAACAGCGGATTACTCATGCAATTTAAGGCTACGCTGAATCTTAGTAGTGCCGGCTACCTTACATACATTCGCGTCCCTAACTAACTAACGGCCTCTCTCGTTCATCGCAGTAGTACTTTGATTCGACGAAACACTACTCACACAGAGATACTTTTCAAGTTCCCATAAATTATATTAATAAATCCTTGATGCGTGGATCAGTCTGTAAACGCGATACAAATTAAACTTCTACCTATTTTTATGTGCATTCTTTTCTATTATATTTTTTCCCGCACTTTATTGGACGAATAATAATAATATACTGAATTTGTACAGTAAATAGGAACATTGTCTAAGTTGTTCTCGTAAACAAACGAAAATGACTAAGCACTTAGCTAGATTATAGAGTATTGCATTTAGCCTTAGTCTGTATTTAGAGTTTTTATATCTGAGAACATTTGGGTGAGGTTTACACCGCGATATATTCATTGTATTATTGTTCTGGTTTAGTCCAGTTGCAGGTCATAATGAAGATGTTTTATTAAATTTATTGTCATCATTTATGCTGTATCAAGTAGGAATCCTGATGTAGAAAAATTTCGTTATTTCACGAAATAAAGTTTGCGATGCATTTAATGTGTTTAGGTTTGTCTGAATCGTTTGATTCTGTAGTAGCAATATTAGCAGAGATTTGAGTTAGGCTGAAATGGAGCCTGGACTAGAATATTAATGTTACAGCATAAAGCACGAACAATTTAGTTATTAGTACCAATTAATAAACTAATTTCATGAGCATCATGTTTGTCACAACGTGTATCGCGAAGTTAACTACTAGGGAACATGTTGAACAAAATTATCTGATAACAGTGCTTACAGTTAGTTTCCGTTAGTAAGTAGATTCTAAGCCCAACAAAAACGGTTGAATTAACGCAGGTTTTCTGGCTCATAATTATAAAAAAACCTAAGAATAGTCGTGCATGTGTGGTGTGTAAATATTTCTGTAGTAACTACCCTGTAAACCATTCAAAAATGACGGGTTGAATACTCATTTCTGGATAGCAATTTAAATATTTTTAAAAAAAAGCTTAAATAATACATTCTCTCTGTTGTAAAGAAATCTGCTAATAATTCTGCATGGAAATGAAAACTTTTATTGCAACAGCGATCAGATAATATGATAAAATCATCAACATTGAACGAATGTAAATAAACAAAAAGCAACTAATAAACAAAAAAGCAATTAAAAATGCTGGTGCACGTCTCACTGTTTATAATGGCGACTCTTCTTGATGTAAATATCCTGTCTGGCGTCGTCACGTGATTATTAACGTTCTACGCGTGCGCACTGATCACGTTACGCGTAACTCGTAACGCTAACGAATTTCTCTCTGTCGCGGCCAAACAAGTTTAATCACCAACTTACTTCCCTTCAACTCTACTTAGATAAATGCAGTTGACATTCGTGAGCACGCACTTTCTCTACTGCAAAAATTTAAATGAGCGATCACATACGCTCCTTTGCTGACAAATAATCAGTGGCTCACACAAGCACCGACAGTTCTGCACTGACAACTGATGAAAGTTCTCCATCTTACTTTTGCTCCGGTATTCATACCTTCCGTCTAACTTTCTCCTTCTAGTGCAACCTGCCGATGCGGCTATGAGACGCAACGTTTTACTCTCGGTCTGATTTTAATATCATGACATCGCTCAAACCAGTACACTTCCTGTAGAAATACAGTAAAAGTCCAGTTATCCTAGTTCCAATTATCCGAGCCTTCGGGTTAACCAATGCAATTTTTTTTAAATATGATAGGGAGCTTTTATGAAGATATGGAATATTTGTCCAACTAGTGTACGATATTAAGCGTGGTACTGTAGGGCTTGCATGTATAGCCTGTTGCTGTGTCGAGTTTGAGTCACGTCTACTGGCTGTAGCTAGGTCGAGCCTTTGCTGTTGTATGCGTATGATACAGAAGACAATTAAAGACTTTTTTTGGCAAGTAATCGTAATTAATGTACAAAAAAAACAAATTTATTGCTTCAAAAATTATTTTTACACTATAAATAAATTGTATTATTTCAGTACAATATGTTTTTTTTTTAATTATTGCTTTACGCCTCGTCGGCGGCTAAGTTCATTAGAGGCGGGAACGGACTGGGGACAAGGAACAGGAAGGAATTCGGCTATGGCCTTTTTTGAAGGTAGCATCCCGGCATTCGCCTGCAGTGATTTGTGGTAACTATGGAAAACCCAAATCTGGATGCCCGGACGGGGATTCGAACCCGTGTCCTCCCGAATGCGAGGCCAGAACGTCAACCGTTCACCCAACACGCTCGGTAATGCGTTTTTTAATTCATTGTAACCTCTTACCTTGACCTCCGGTTTTCCGAGGTGGTCTCGGTCCCGTTTACCTCGGATAATCGGACTTCTACTGTACTCAAATGTTTCCTGTCGCAATTCCTGTTTAGTAAGTACCTGGCTAGATGGTTGAAGTCCCAAGAAAAGCGGATATCGTTGTCATGAAACTTAATCAGCAACAGGGCCACATCATTCCTTGTAATTTTGACATTCTCAACTCATTCGGCGGAGCAAAACACCACCTAGCTGACGCTGAGCAAAAACCCTCAAGACTACTCATTGTGCTATTTAGTGAGTATCTGATGTAGCTGAGGGCGGGGAAAGTTCTTAGCTGGAGGTAAAGTGGCCGGAACGTAGTATAGACCTCACTATCTGTAGGCTAGTGACATGGATGAGGCAGACACTCCACGGAAGATGGCGTGGACGGAGACGAGTTTCAACTTTATTCATACTGGCCAGAAAGTGACCAGTGTTAGTACTGGCAGTGAGTGAACTAGAAAGATATTTGGATCACTCAAGTGGTTACACCACGCTGCTACTCCGCATGCGCAGAAGCAGTTTCACTGATTGTACCGTACGCACGCGTCCCTCGACGTCCGCAAATTGGAGCTGTCGACAGGAAGGCGGGCTGTCTTTGAAGCCGGTACGGAACCCGGCGGCGAGTACTGACTGCCAAGCAGCAGGCCAGGCCTTACAAGGTGCGCAGAGCTGCGCGACAAGGTTTTTGCGACGTCGCTGGCTGCGTGCATCTAAACTCGCAACATACTGGCATGGCGGTAAATTACGAATCACCTGCCAAATATGTAAGCGCCTCGGGGAAAGGCGCCACATTCTGAATCAGACAGCAGATACTCCAGGCACTTGTCAATGTGAACTTTAATTATAAGACAAACACATTTATCTTCACATCAACCCATGATGTTGATTTATTTGTTGAGAAATTGAGTAAGATTTTGATCAAGCACAACTACATTAAAGACGTCCGTAATAGGTGACATGTTGACGGAATTCTGAAGATCATCATCTTATAAGGAATTTTGATTTGTAAGTTGACTCTTCTTTTGTTATGTTTATCACTGCTATCATTCAGTATCATTTATTCCTTACTCAAGGAAATTTTCATATAATGTCTCAAAATGGGATATATGTCCCACAAGAAAATTTCTGCCGTACATAGATTTAATGATATTATGAATCGGCTTCATGTGGTTAGTAAAAAATAACAGACTTTTGTCTTGGACACTTTAGTTTGGATAATAGTGATACTTAGAATACGACCTCGTTTTTTTAGCATTTTGTGTCTTGATTACGCAGCTCCGTGTAAAGTAAACAGTGTCATATAAGTAACAATAAAATCAAAAAGTAGGTTCTATTACATGTAGCAGTCGAAAGTAATACTTAGCCCTGCAAGTAGATGCTACTAATATAACGTTAAGTTAGAATTGCACAGTGATGCATAGCAGAGATTAAGCTCACATTCGTGATGTAAGCATTGATGCACGTAACGCCTACAGTGCCTAGAGTGCGGCAGAGTGCAGTGAAGAATTTCGTATCGTTATATGACAAAGACAACTGCGCACGCCTTGCCCTCACTGCAGCTAGCAAGCCAGCCGTAGGTGCAGTGGTTACCTTATCAAAATTAAGTGATTGAAATATTTTATATTATTTTACGTCTTTTCAGCGAAAGATTGACACGTGTAAAAATTACATTATCAAGCAAAAGTTGCGATGAATATCATCAGGTCCCTTGGTCTTCAAAACGAATCAATAAAATACTGAACGTGGTAATGTTTCATGAAATTACCTTAATATCAATCAAATAGTATAACAGAGACACAGTTCAGTAAGCAATTGAGAATTTTTACCGGAAGAAAAAAAAAAAATACATTTCCATCAGTTATTTTGGAATTGCTGGTGTTGTATCTACTTTTAATGAATTTCGATTTTTCTTCTACTGATTTCAATTCTGAAAACATGCTGCTTCTAAGACATACACGTCCGTTCAGGTCTTTGAAGTCCTTTTTGCGGTATATGTGGTGCCATAGTAACGTATAGAGCCACCAACTTCACAAAGAGTGCTGACCTGCCCCAAGCCAGCCAACGAGAAATCCATCAACTCACTCAGCTATACAGTGCTGAGCGGTACTTCAGATGCTTAGAAGTGCAAAGATAAACACAGGAGAAGATTATAGAGAAGGTGTGACTGGGTGTCAACGGCATCAGAGGAAGGATTTCATGAGCGAACATTTTAAAGAAAAGATGGATCTTTTACACGGGTAAGCTATGTGATAGTTCCTACGAGTTCAGCTATTTTTCACCCAACGGAAAGCTTTCGTATAACTTATTTCATTAAGTTAACGCTTGACCAACACTCTGAAATTCACCTGCTGCAGTGATTTTCCCTCCACAATAACCCAAATGAATTCCAGTGGTGCAACCACCTACAAAAGAAACGAAGGATCACGATAGGCATGGCCTTTGAGCAGTTCAAATGTTTAAAGTCCGGTGGCGAATTCATTCACTCCCTCCTGCCATTCAAATCTTTCATAAAATCTTCAGGTACACTGTTAAACTCCTACCAGTAAAATACGGATTTCAACATCAATGATAAATATGCTGATTCTCTACACATCAGTTCTTCAAAATGCGTAGGTTTCAAGACGAATTTATCAGAATCCAGCTTATTTATAGCGAGAACTGACAGGGTAAGTTCCTTTATTTACTCTTCTACCTGAAATCATTTTCTGCAAACGTTAATAAATGTTCTCTGTAATTCTAACAGTATCGGTCATTTCACCTTCATATAGTTTCGAAGTGGAATAATTAATGCAAAATTATCATCTGTCCTGAGCCAGGATGTTCATGTGTCTACAGTGTTCGGGGCTCTGCAGATTTTATCATCCACTAGGCAATATGCTAGTCGCACAGTCCCTTTCATATGTACGCTTAATGTTGTCTCCTACCTGCAACGATTTTTTATTGAATCTAGTATGTTGTTCTTATGTACTTAAAACTGATTGAAAGATTAGGATGAAGCCCTAAGACGAGTCTTTCGCCCTAAATACGACGGAAAAGCGACAAATCTAAGTCCGTATTTAGAGAACAATTCATTGCAAATTTGACACTACTTGTCCACCCAAGAAAAAACATATTTACCAATTTTTTATCCCATCAGTTATTATTGTCATTTATAACTGTCCATTTATAATACACATTTTGTTTTTGTCCCCTTTAAACCCCATTGTTACCATTCATAAACCAACGCAACTATAAACAGTTGAATTACACGTTAAAATTTTCTAAAACAGTAACTTTTTGTTTGAAGTGCTTAGGGAGAGGAGTTACTCTGCTGAAATTGAATCCCACATCATTTATTTCATGCTGAAACTCTCTAGTGCAGTCAAAGTTAATAACGAAGAAAGTAAAATTTTATTTGAAACGAATTTGGAGAGAAGAGTGAAATTTCACATTAGAAAATTATTCAGGATATTAGTAGCTGATTTGTCAGATATAAAAAAGTAGTCATTTATTTTCTTTGCTCATGCCTTTACACAAAATTCCGAGAAAATATTTAAATTAATATGTTGTAAGACAACTAGACACGCTAACAAACAATTTTCCTACAAGCGTGAATATCTCATCTGGTAAAAAACGTTACTCTCTACAATATTTTAATCCTGTAACGGGGCTGTTTCTGCCCATTGCAACATCATGAAAAAACTACTATACAGATTTTTGATGAGATTTTCATAGTTTTAAATAGAATCGGACATAAAATTTGAAGTGTATCTTTGACAATCTGGTCTTACTTGAACACTACAAAACCAATTTTGAAACCCAAAATTCTGAATTTAAAACAGAGACATGCTGTGCATCCGACGCCAGAGTATGAAATGAAAATCTGTTCTGAACATTAAACGTTAACTAAACAGATTATTATGACAGGGCTTCCATAGTCTGGAACCTTCATATGGGCTTAAAATCCTAAGTTTATATAATAAAGCCTGGAGACGCAAAGGAAAGCTGAAAATTAATCAAAATATTTAAAAATTTATATATTTTTTGGTATCCTAATGGACAGAAGTATATGTCTTGGTTCTTCCTGTGAGTAGTGGGTATTAACTCCTTAAACCCTAATCATAACTATAGCGTAGGTAAGTCACCGAGTTAGGGGATAATAATGACATATGAGGAACCAATGTAAATTAATAATGATAATTTACAAGTGGATTGCAGAACGACAGAGAGCAACACTGGTTCACGTCGAGGAACATACGTGCAAAAGCAAGTTAATTATGAAATATTAGTTTGAGAGTCAGCAAAAGATGACGGATACAATGTAACCATCAGCAGTGGCGTTAGAAGGCATTTATTGCTATGCAGCAGCCTAAACAGCTTAAGTAATTAGAAATGTCGTTACGGAGTAGCGTAGGGTGGGAGTGGACGGAGTAGAGAGGCGTGGAAGCTGACAGGAAGTAGAAGACCGAAATGATTAAGTTGAAAACATCACAGAATTTATTGCTCTTGAAAATATTCTAAGGAAGGCATGGTTTCGAACACTAATGACGATTAATTACTAGTATTACATTTTTAAATACTATTCACATTAACAAAATAATAGTTTCATTATGTAATTAATGATTTACAGTATTTCGTGATATGATTAAATTTCCTTGATTGGATTACGTACTGAAATACTGACTTATTTAACTGGGATGTTTCTCGCAGTCGTATAATAGTAATGATGCTAAAAATATATTGTGCTCTGTTTGGAATGTGTAATTAACAGATGGGTTAAATTAATTTTATTCCAATACTTAAAGCACTGTTACCAAATTTATTGTTTAAACTGTAGAATTGATGATTTTGTTATTTATTTCCCTATTTACTGTTTCATTCCGAATTATTACTGTTTTTTTCTTTTTTTTAGCGCCATTTGTTATGCCGTACAAATATTACTTGATAACAACGCAGCGATAACATTTTGCTATGAAAATATCAGTAGCGCGGAGGATTTAGATGGCAGTGGCAGCAAATCGAGGAATGAAAGTGTTTAATCTTTCAGTCACTTCTTTCTTCTTTGTTTCAAGCGAGTGAAGAAGTAATGTCTAACCGTGATGTTTACAATATAATATCGAAACAGTATCTTGCATGCAATGAGCAGTGGTTCATGTTCTGAAAAAACTCCACCTAGGACGAAAAGTGTAAAATACGAGAAAAAATTTACAAATTCGTGGTTAAAAGATAACAGATTCAGTGGCTGGATAAACAAAAGCGCCAAAGGTGAGACCTATTTTTGCTATTCCGCGTGTAAATGCGAACAAATATGTGGCATACACGAATTTAAAAAAAAAAAAAAAAGACAAAGCTGGTGAAGTAAAAATGGCCAGCTTTAATGCTGAGCATAACCGAAAGCTAGAGCGATTGTTGTAAATGTAACATGACAGACAGCAGAAGAAAATCTATTAGAGTAGAGAGAGTTGCTACAAAAATATTACTTTTCATTAATGTTGACGAAACACAGACAAGCAAACATTTGGCGCTTATCGTAAGGATAGTACACTCAAATTTCCAAGTTTAAGATAGATTTTTGACTTTAATTCCAATCTTAGATTGTAAAGCAACAGCACAATGAAATCATCGAATATTTTGTCAACAAAGGCATACCACACAAATCAAACAAGCTTGGCTTTGCCTCTGATGGTGCCAATGTTACATTTGAAGGCAATTATTCACTGATCACTCAGTTAAAAAATGACATACCTCACCTTTTTGCTGTTGAATGCATGTGACATTCTTTTAGCCTTTGCGCTTTACACGCATGATAAAATTGCCGAGAAAGATTGAGGACTTTTGTAGAGAAGTATTTAACTATATAAAAAATTCTCCCAAAGATTCTAAAACATTTCAAGCTTTCGAAAATGTTAAGCCACAGAAATCACTTCACCCTAGCCAAACGAGATGGTTGTCACTCATTGAGGTAGTAAACAGACTTCTGGAACAATTGCTCCTGTAAAATTATATTTCAAAGCTGCAATTCATATCGATTGCTTACTTTCGGATCAAGTAATTCTCTACATGGCTCTCGAACCGACGACAGAAATGTATCTAGAGTTTCTGAAGTTTGTGTTACCTATATTTACAGAGCTCAAAATGCAAAATTATATATACTATTGTATTTAATATACGACAAAGTATTGACTGCGTACACAACGATTCTAGAGAATTTTGTACAAACAGAATATTTAGAACAACGTGAAACAAGAAATATTTCAGACACAAAAATACTGAGCCTTGATTTCACATAGAACAGAAACATTTACCATTGTACGAAATATACGTCGGTGGAAAGGTATCAAACGTGATCAGAAGAAAGCAGAAAATCGGAGAACTGAATGAAGAAAAGTTTAAAAATTTCTACATGAAGTGTAGAGAGTTTTATTTAGAGGCTGTAAAACAAATACTAATAATCTTTAAATATAAAGATTTTGTTTAACAGTGATGGGACGTCCCACAATACAGGATAAATTAATTTTTTTGAATAAGCTTAAAGAATAAAGTCACTGATTACAAAATTAACTTTAATGTAAAAAAGCATGGGGTGCTATATAAGTTGTCTTATATTTTTTGTCGTTCGCTGTTTGTAAAGGTAGAATCATTGTCAAAAGTTGTGTAGAGAGCTTTTTTAGAGAGTACCCCACGCTGAGAGCACCCCACGCTAGCGCACCCCACGCTTTTTTTACATTAAAGTTAATTTTGTAATCAGTGACTTTATTCTTTCAGCTTATTCAAAAAAATAATTTATCCTGTATTGTGGGATGTCCCATCACTGTTAAACAAAATCTTTATATTTAAAGATTATTTTTAACCTTTTAGTTCACATTACTACGAAAGCCAGAGGTCCAATAGCAGGGTAAATGTGGAAGACTACTCTACTATAATAGTACGAAGTAATGTTTCGAACACTCACTATTCAACAACACAATAAGTGACTTCAGACAGAGAAACCTTTCTGGATAGGAGACAGTGGAAGACGATCGTCGTCAGCAACCAAGGCTCGTAAATCACACCCGGGAAACTGGAGATAGTCAAAGTAACGAGAATAGCAGGACGTTGATAAGAGACTGCTGTATTGTCAACGGTTCTTTAAACGTGTGCAAATTTTTTCTTTTTTTACTGTCAAAGTAATCATAATATCAAGATATAGCTATGAAATTATTGTATTGTAATCATTTATCAATACATCAGCAAAATTTCAAACAATTCGAACATCTGGAATTGGGTTAAAATTAATTGCAAAATTTCACGACATTCAACCATTTTTCTTTTGCTACTGTCAAAGTAATGAGAATAGCAGGATATAGCTATAAAATTCTTGTATTGTCACCGGTTCTTAATATGTGTGCCAAATTTCAACCAGCTCGGACATGGGGTCGGAAGTGGGTCAAAATGGAGTTGTAAAATTCCGTTACATTCATACATACATACATACATACAAGTCAAACTTTTCCATGCATTAAAATGTCTGAAGATGCTAAATCCCAAAGCAATTCTGGATACCGGAATGCAGAAGAATTGCGTATTTACTTTATTTCTTCGCAAAGATTTGTTCAGATGATAAAACTGAAATGGATAGAGAATGTGCGATTTTAAGAAATGTTAACTTTCCCTTTGACCAAAACGAAATCCCCGATGTTAACAAGTTTTGGACATATGTAAAAGAATTGAAAAATAGAGATGGGTCTCATACATTTCCTGCGCTGTGTGAATTAGTTAAGAAACCTTTGTGCCTATCTCATAGGTGTGGAAAGATTATTTTCAGCTATAAATATAATGAAAACCAAATTACGCAACAGAATATTAACAACAAGTATAAAAGGAAAATTACTTACAAAATCTTAATTAACCGAATTCTACTCATTTAATACCACAGAAAGGCTCCTGACGAAATTTAATAAAAATATGTATGCTTTTCAGCCGAAAAATGAATCAGAAAAGGCTTAAGATGAAATAATTGATAATGAAGACGAAAAATAATTTTACTTTGATTTTTTAATGTTTATTATTCTTTGTATCTAATTTCTTAAACAAAAGTTATGAATGTAGTAATACCTAATAAATTGTATTTTTGAAGACGGTATATCTATATTTTCTTCACTGGTTTTAATCCATTAAAAATGTACAAACAGTAAATTTCATATTTCTTGATATTAAAAAACAGCAACCAGTCACAGTTTGTTTGATGTTGTATATTTAATAAACCATTACCGGTTTCGAACACAAATTGTTCATCATCAGATGGCTTTCATTTATTTTTATATATGTAATCAATTATGCAGTTGCAAAATGCAAGCGTGCATCTTATAATAATAGAATGTAGCATTTGTTGAATGATAGCAAATTTAATGATAGCAAATATAATTTTGGGTTGATAAAGACAATTTCTATTATATTACTTACATTCAAAATTTGAATGTTTTAAACTGAATTCTTCTTGAATGATGGCAAAGGAAATGATGTATTGATAAATAATTATAAATATTCCACCATTATAAGCATCTGAAAAGCACGCTAGAAATTTGCTTTGCATTTACAGATGTTAGCAAAGATGTTTATGTACAAACAGTTTTGCATAATACTAAAGATAATATTAAGTTCTATGAAAAAATACAGCAATGATGAACTAGGTATTTGAATAAAATGACTAATAGTTGTTAAATTAATTTTGAAATGACATCTAGATTGATATACAGAGTTGGATTTAACATAAACTGATATATAATAACATTTTGTTACATCTAATATTTAAGTCTAGATAAATTTCTTAGGGCTTTAATATTATATTATTAGTAAATCTCATGTTTTAATACAACCATTTTACTGTTTTCTATTGCCTTTTTTATGGGAAACCTGCTGTTTTTCTGTCTCGTAGGGTTGGCAACACAGAGTTAAAGTAACTTTGCATTGTTTTGTGGGAGGGTCTCTTTCTGGAGAATTGACTCCTGCGAGAGTTGCGTTGCAAACCGTCAGGATATTAACTATGTCATGTGAGTGGGTGAGGATCGATGATCTTTATTGGAGAGATCTGACCCCCCAATTTGCCATCCTGATTTCGGTTTTCCATTGTTTCCCAAAATAACTCCAGGCTTATGTCGAGATGGTTCCTTTAAAAGGCTATGGGCGAACTCTTCCTGACAATACATCAGCCCGCCTTCTAGGCTTCGCCTGGGAGAAATAAAACCAGTAAAAAAAATTCTCTTGTACGACTGAGTAAGGAAAAAATTGTAACGCTCTACTGCATAACATTCGGAAGTATGGGAGTTCAAAGTCAAATACTCGTCTGACAATCCTGACTGTGGTTTTCCGCAGTCACTGCAGGCGAATGCCGCGATGGTTCCTTTCAAAGACCACGGCCGAACTCTTTCCCATTTCCTCGCGTGTCAATAGTATTGATTACACTTTGCATAGTGGAAGGTATTAAGCCACTGAGTGGAGCGGACCTATGAGGAGGTGTCGCTGTAGCGTGCAGCGAGTGTACCTGTACTGCGCGGGTGTAATTTACAGCGAGCGAGTCGGCCATTGTTTGTGTTGGTGGCACATCTCGCGGCTAAGTGATGAGGCTTCCCAGAAGTGGCCAAAGTATTTGTTAAGGCGCGGGCCACGCCTCCTCGACCGCTCTCCGCTCTTAATTTATTTTCACACTAAATTATTATGGGCAGTAAATTCCGGGTTATCTGTATCTCCGGGGCCGCAGCGGGCTCTAAAGTGCGGGGTGCATTTTGCCGTCTAAAACACACTAATCATAATAATAACAATAATAACAATGGCGGGCAGGCCTGGAATGCGCTCCGCCCGAGGGCCCCTCTTTAACACTGCTCAGCGCCGCAACAACGGAATTATAGATTTTTATGAACCATTACCTTCAACGATGCGCGCAGCTCGTAAAGCGGTATTCAGTACAGCACACCTCGTTCAACACAGAGAAGGTGGTCACGATACCCTACACCTACAAAGTTACCGTCTGAATTATCATCCAGACGTAAACACGCTAAACATTTCTCTAAATTAAATATAAAAAACCTCAAGTGTTAGCTACTCTTGCACGCGGAAGGTTCCGTACACAGGTTGTGTATTAAACACAATTTTTTGTAATCATTTTTAAAAAATAGATGCAATTTTTAAGTCAAATTCATTCTTCTTCTTTGCACATCGTGAAAGTGTGGAGAGTAGGATGTTTACTTCTCCATGGCAACGTCTGGGAAGATGAACTGGGATGGCCTCCCTTGGTTTCCTCAGTGTTGTTGCAAGTGTGAACGACTGTGATGGTGTGTTCACGGTATTGTTTGTGGTGTAGATGAGAGATGAAAGACGGGACATGGTGAAACCCCATGTCAGACCATTTAGACCTACTCTTCCAAAAAACCAACTGGGAGTCGATGGGTTAAACATCCTTACCCGACGAAAGAATCACGTTCGTCAGTGACGCAGGCTTTACTCCATACGCATTGCGGTGAGGTTTGGGATTTAACCAAGGACTTTAGCGGACAATCTGCGGATTTGTAATTGTGAACCACCCCTCTCCTACACTACCGGCCAAGTGACGAAGTGAAAATTCTACCACTATCACCACTCGAAGCAGATAACACCGCGTCAGCGCCGGACACCATCATAGTGGCGCAACCAACTGAGTTAGTTTGAAAAAATTATAAACTCCAGAAAATTAGCTATAGTTGTCAACTACTTGTTTTTTGGAGACCATCTGTGTAGGCTTTGAAGGAATTGTTTACACGGGTCAAGGATCAGTGCCATACTCGAGTATCTTATGTCACAACGCCACAATAAACACCTCTTACCTCTACAATTCAATTTATTTTTAGAACAAGTAGAAATTTTTCAGTATATTTTCATGAGAATCATATGAGGCAAGGAATAACATTGGAAATAATTTTAATTTAAATTATTGAAACAATAATTTTCGTACAGTAAAAATAATAGTGATCCTGGAATTATTACTTGATGACGTATTAACTCAAAAGCGTTTGGTTGCATTACGTGAAAGAAGATCGAGAAATGTTTTCTATTAGGACACAAACTGACACTAATTTACCTAAAATATGGACCCTCCGGTTTCCTTCAGTTATATTTTCCAACCAATTTAAACGATTTAGATAGTAAAACTTACGTTCAATTTGAAGTCTATGTTACTATTTAAAAGGCATATGAATGGACTAGAATTATTTTGTAATTTATTTTCGTCTTTATTAAAAGTTTTGAGCGGTAGTTGTACTCCTGTACATCACTGTAACGGTTTATATAAGCAGTGAAAAATTTTGATTTTTAGCTTTGAATTAATACTTTGAGCATCTGACGAATACGAATACTATCGACTACAAAGAAATCAGTGTTTTCTGTTCATGAAATTCATACTTTCCACATAAATAAGCTTCTAGCTAACATAATAATATTTGTTTTTCTTGTGTGCTAGTTAAGTTTTACCTTTCATCTTTCTCTTTTTCGATTAGTATAATTAAATGAGTAAATAGTCATAAAAATATTTAATAAACGAAAATTACTTCTGATATAAGATGTTCCAAAAAATGAATCCTAACTCTTTTTTTATTCAAAGCCAAAATCTGTAACATACATATTTGTTCTACACAGTGGTGCTTTTAAATATAGTATTTTTAATATTAGCTACAACCTGCCCCGTTGGCTCAAGTGGTTGCGTCACCGTGACACTATCCGGGGTTGGCTGGTTCGATTCCTGGTAGTGGAAGAAATTTTCGTCATCAGTACTTGGCCGGCGGGGTAGAAGATGTGGTGGTGAACAAGATTGTACATCAGAGCTCTGGGTTAACTCCCAAACATCTCCATAATGCGCATGGCGTAAGTTTATACAACACTGTGGATGGTGGTTCATTCGTCAGATGGAGCATATGATGGCGGCGACCCCAAGTTTCCTTTCGGAAGAGTAGTCCGGAATGGGCCGGTACCGGGCTTAACCCTCTCTCTCCCTTAATCTTACATTCATTCGCAACGCAAACAACACACTACACTAAATATTAATACATCCCTTCCATCCACATAAAATCAGTAACACGTACATTCTCTTTTACTACTAGGGAAGGAATGTGGAAACAGCCCCAATTAAATTTTCCAAAGGTAGCTGCCA
Source organism: Vandiemenella viatica (assembly GCA_031002005.1). Lineage (NCBI taxonomy): Eukaryota > Metazoa > Arthropoda > Insecta > Orthoptera > Morabidae > Vandiemenella > Vandiemenella viatica. Next base: position 61,868,980 of record CM061920.1, on the reverse strand, counting down.
TGAAGGAGTGATTTCCTCCACGGCAACCACCAAACATTGGTCATCAGGTAATGCAAATAATCATTATCATATTAGTTACAGTCTGATGTAAAACAAGTAATTCGATTTTATTTGGCTCTCATGGTATTGTTAGTTAATTCAAACAAATTACAGTATTGATTTGCAATGTAGAGTGCAACAAATAATTTTTATATTCTACAACCCCGACTCAACAGAGCTCCCAGTTATCATTCGAAATAACCGCCAGCCCAATCGACAATTTCGGAATTCTGTAGCAACATCGCATGGCACGTTTCCCGTTGGTTTCGGTAGGCCCTCTACAAGACATTCGGCTTACTGTGTCCTACATTTAGTGTTCCCCGAGTGTACTGCGGCCGTTTTCGCGGCGACTGGCCCTAATAACAGGTTGTTAACACGTCTAGTCTGAGCGGGCTGTACCGCGTCTTTTTGTGACGTTTAACCTTACAAATTAGAAACTAAATACTGGGAGATGCCTGAATTTCTTCACTTTTATCGTACTTTATTCGGGCCATTATCGGCCTTATATACAAACACTGATGTAATCTGCAGGGTTGTCGGGAAGGTAGACTGTTCTCCCAGAGCTGTGATTAGACTCACCATTCATATTACGTCAGTTTACAAGTTTGGAACTTATCAAACAATTCAGGAGCTATGATGAAAACTAGGAATCACTTTCCATTATGAGTGATTCATTGCTGAGGTGAACGTTTTCAAGAAGTAGCTTTTAGAGGACTTCAGCAAACATTTAATTCCAGAAAAAAAGAATATAAAATTAATAGGTTATTAGATTTAAGTTTTTTTCTGTGTCAGTCTCTCAACTGGTTTGATACAATCTTCCATCTCTTCCTATCTTGCGCTAACTACTTCATACGCGGTACAACTTACGTACTCAATTATCTGCTACGTAAAATCTAATCCCTCCTTCCTCTACAGTACTTACCTTCGACCATTCCCTCCATAAACAAAATTACCCATCTAGCATGTCTCTTCTTTCTGTTAGACTCTCTCATAAACTTCTTTCCTCACCATCATTTCCAGGACACGTTCATTTCGTACTTTATCTTTCTACAGCACCACATTTGAAATGCTTAAATTTTTATTTTTAGAGTATTCCGAAAGTCCATGGTTTCTTACCATAAAGTGCTGTGTTCCATACATAAAGTTTTAAAATTTTCTTTCTGAGTCCTACATTAATATCTGAAACTAAAAGATTTCTCTTTCTCAAGTAGGCTCTTTATCTAGTGCTATTCTGCTTTTAACATCATTCCTGCTTCGGCCATCAGTTGGAAGTTTACTTCTTAAATAACTTAATTCTCCTATTGCCTCCAATACTATTTTTATGTTTAATATATTATTATTGCTATTACTTCTTGTACATTTCATCACTTTTTTCTTGCTTTGGTTTATATTTAGTCAAAAATCTTCTTCCACCAAAATTCAGCAGTTTTCTCAGCGTTATCCTTTGATAACCAAATCAAAACCTGTGGATTCCCAAGTTCGTCCTTAAATGGTCAGGGTAATATATCTTCTCGCTTCAATATTCAGCGGCTTTAACAGCGTTGTCCTTTGTTAAGATTAAATTCTGCTGGTTCACAGTCATCCAAGGGTGGGCAGAGGAGTTGGTAGTCTAGGGTTTGCATATCTCCACATTTGTATGTTTCATCTTCTACATTAAGGTTGCTTTTGCCCTGAGGCGATTAAGTGCTCTTCATGTGGTATACGTTAAATTATATCCACCAGATAGTTCCCCTTTTAGATCGTGATTATGATAGCTGCAATTATCCTGTCAGGTTTTATCCGTCTTGTATCTGATGTGGTTGACGGGGGTATTGTTTCTTTCTGGATCTCAGGCGTTCTGTAGTGGGTGCCGAGGGTCTTCTAAGTATGTCTTCCTCTCTTTCTCTGCGGCTACTGTTCTTCTGATTTGTGGTGGTGCTATCCCGCTAGTTGATATACCGTCGTTACAGGTGTCGGTCACAAGCATCCAGTAGCGATTCTTAGTATCTCGTTTAGAGCAATGTCCACTTGTTTTGAATGAGCCGACGACTCCCACACTGGCGATGCGTATTCCCCTGCTACAAAGCAGACAGCCATAGCCGTACTTCAGGATGAGCTCCCCATGATGTATGTGCCTGTTACTACCATTTTCAGTAGGCAGATTTTTGAACTTACTTTCTCTTTTAGATGGTAACATTGTTCTTTGCAGATAAGAGTACGGTCCATTTTAATTAGTAAATATTTAGGTTTAGGAACACGTTTCAAAAGCACTTTAGCCCATCAGACATTAAGTGATCTCTTCACTTCTCTGTTACGTAAATGGAAAGTGCAGACTTGGGTCTTGTTATGGTACAGTTTGAGGTTATTCTCCGTAAAATACGTTATAACGTTCTGCAGGGCACTCGAAGTTTTGCTTCTACGTCTATAAAGGTCCTCCCTGGAGCTGTAACAACACTGTCATCTGCTTAGATAAATAACTGCGTATCTTGTTGGCGTGGTATGCCATTAGTATAAATGTTTTACGACGGGGATGACAGTACACTTCATTGGGACAGGCCATTCCCACTGCTGTGTTTTCCTTCATTTGGTTAATTGCTTTTTCAAATTCTGACATTGAAAAATTCAGTTATCCTGGTAGGAATCGTTCTTCTCTTTCTCTTAGTACTGTTGCTTTTTAATTTTATTTTGTGTTTGACCATTCCTTAAGAGATGATGTGAAATTTTGTCTGATATGACGTCCTAAAAACCTGTCTCATGCTCTGTCCTGACAACATCGTTGCAGAACTATTCATTCCACACTCTGGATATTGCACTGTGCTGATGATATCATGGTTGCCTGCGAGTCTCGTCAAGAACTGGAACTAGTCCAACAATGGAAAACTTCCCTCGACAAACACGGTATGCGATGTATTGTACGGAAGACCGAGTACATGGAGTGTGGAGTTCAGAGTGATGGGTCTGCTAATACCGACGGCGTTGAATCATCTGAGTTCAAATACCTGGGAACACTAATTTCTTCTTATGGTCAGACACTCCCACACGTCCGAAACAGTCAACACAGTCTGTATGAAGTGGCGGCAGGTCAAAGGAGTCCTTTACGATCGGAAGGTGTCACTGTGCCTTAAATCAAAGGTTTACAGAACCATTGTTCGACCATGTACGAAACCGAGTCCTCTGTCAACTCGTCAACTCGTGATAATATCTAATCCACTGTCTGATTGTCATTGTCCTATGTCACGTACAGACAGTGTCACTTCATTACAATAGTCGTCCTTTTAGACAATCCATCGAACACGTTGAAAGCCTGTCTTTTCTCGACACTGCACTCTTCACCCTGTGTTTTATGCTACCAGCTCGGCATGTCAGATGGCGGCACTGGGCCTGGACGTGCGCTGTCCGTCTACAGTTAAAACAATTGATTATACTTAATGATTTTTCATTTTCGCAAACCTAATTGTGTAAACGTGGATTGCCAGTCGCGAAATGGAGGGAGTTAGGGCGTTAGGAATCATACACCACCACCTCCCCAACCCTGCTGGAGAAGCCTTTAATGGTGAAAATTTGTTCGCAACTGTGTGTGAGGTACATGACCGCACTTCCTGCATAATTTAACAGTAAAATAATTTTTATAAATAAAATTATAAATGTAAAATTAATTATTTGATATTAAGTTCAAAGTACAAAGATCGTAAAGCCAGGAGAGAGGAAGAGTCTTCGACTTGCTGACTACAGAGACGGCTATGATGCAAACTAATTTTGGAGTGGCGAAGAAATTCCATATTTATACTGAAAGTACAAGCCCCAAGGAGTGAAGAGATATTATTGAATAAGTAATCTGTTGTTGGTTAGCTGAAAAAAATCTAATGACATTACAACAAAAGCTAGGTATTGATGGTAGGAATAGAAGTCCAGAAATATTTATGATTTACGAGTACTACAATAAAAAAGATTGGTTTGATGTTTACAATAATAGTACCGTTTATTGAATAAATGAATAGTATATATTATATTATTGAATTACTGATAATAGACTGTAGAGATAGAGCACTGTTTTCGGGTGTTTACAGCGTTGTCAGAAAACCTGGTATTGGTATTATGCCGAGAGTTGGGTAAGTGATAAAACAAGTTTCAGAGACCGATATCAGAAAGAAAGTGAAGTATATTATAGAACAATTTACATAACAGTAAATGCAAGACAGAGCGGAGGGGAAACTTGTTGATGTGGTTGGCATTATCTAACCGCATACCGAGTACAAGACACCGTCTTTGTGCCTTAGCGATAGTGGTCCTATGTGGGTTGCATAAGCGCGTGAAACAATACCTCTTTTATAACCTAGATTTAAAATCTACAACAGGAATTTTTACGTTGCGCATAGATAACTGTAGTGATTACCTGTCTAAGATGTAAAAGTTTACATAGCAACAAGTGTATATGCCACCGTCATAGGAAGATGACGAAGAAATATAAAAAATATACGCTGAAATCGAAGAATTAATCCAATATGTGAAGGGGGAGGAAAATCTAATAATCATGGGTGATTGGAATGCAACAGTGGGAGAAGGAAGAGAGGGGAATACTGTAATAAAGTTTTGGTCTAGGAGAAAGAAATGAGCGAGGAAGCAGGTTGCTAGAATTTTGTGAAAGATATAAGCTAGTAGTGGCAAACACACTGTTTAAGAAGCATGCAAGAAGAATATACACCTGGAAACGTCCTGGGGATACAGGCAGATATCAGCTAGATTTTATCATGGTCAAACAGCGATTCAGGAATCAGGTTCTAGACTGTAAAGCGTACCCAGGAGCAAACATAGACTCTGACCATAATTTGATAACAATGAAGTGCAGACTGAATTTTAAGCGAATAAGGAAGCAGTATAAACAGGACAGACTGGAAGTGAATAAACTGAAACAATCTAGTACGAGAGAAAAATGTGCAGAAATGGTAGACTTATGTCTAAGAAGTAACTCTGAAAGGAGCTCAACCGAGGACGAATGGAATGCATTAAAGACCGAAATAATGAAAGCTGGTAAAGAAACATTAGGCTTTAGGGAACAAGCTGCCCGAAAACCTTGGATCACAGAAGAAATTTTGGAACTGATGTTGGCATATACATGTAATTTTTTATTGAAAAGGTTTCAGATCCAAAAAAAAATAAAAAAAACACACCTCTCTCCCTTGACACCTCTTAATTTTTATACAAACCCGATTTCAATGGAACTTTGGACATATATAGTCAAAAATATAGAGAAAAATGCTGTCAACATTTGGTTTGAAAAAAAACTGAAACCCTCTTACTCTATCCACACCTTAATTTTTGCCAATTGAAAACTGTAGTCGACTTCATTTAACTGATCTCCATTAAAGTCGTAATATACATGTAATATTTCATGGACTAGGTTTCTGACCAAAAATAAAAAAGCCACCCCATCTCCCCCTTTACACCCCTTAATTTTATAGAAACCTATATTTCGTATCTGATTTTGATTGAACTTTGCCAATTTATACTTTCAAACAAACAAAAAAATCTTGTCAACATTTTGTCTGCCAAAACTCAGCCCCTCTCCCTCCTACCAACCCCTTAATTTTTGTCAATGTTTTTTATATATATATATATATATATATATATATATATATATATATATATATAAAACTACAGTCGCCACCGTTTGACCTATTACCATGAAAGTTGGCGCTTATATGTATCTTTTCACGAGGAAGGTTGACCAAAAAATCACTACCCATTAAACCGTTTAATTTTTATACAAAACCGACAGTTTTTATCCAGTTTAGATAGAACTTAGCAAAATTTTACTGTAAAACAAAGAGAAAAATAATATCAGCTTTTGGTTTGCAAAAATTGAACCCTTTTCCCGTTTCCGCCCCTTGACTTTTGTCAATTTTCTTTTTGAAAAGCTATAGTTCACACCATTTGACCGATCATTATGAAAGTTGGCACATATATGTATTTTTTATGGAGAAGCTTTCTGACCAAAAATAAAAAAACTACCCTAGTTCCCCTTTTACATCCCTTAATGTTTGTACAAACCCACATTTTAATCCGATTTCGGTGGAACTTCGCATGTGTAACCTTTAATGCAAGTAGACACAGAAACATACTACTCACATTACTTTGACAAAAACAAAAACCCTATTCCCCTTTCTACCCCTTTAATTACTGTCAATGTTCATTATAAAAAGCTACCGTTTCTATCTGATTCTGAAGAAAATTTGCACACATATACTGTACTTTAAAAAATACATAACAATTGTGTTTAAATTAGGTTGCAGAAGCCCAACCCCTCTTCCCTTCTACCCCCACCCCTCCTAATTTCCAATGTTCTTTATAGATACCTAACGTTTTTATCAGATTTCGATGGAACACTGCAAATGTATACTTAAGACCATAGAGAAATATTCTGTTTACAAAACCCAACCGCTCACTCCCTTACCCCATTAAATTTTTGTAAATGTTCTTTACACAAAGCTACAGTTTTTATCTGGATTCAATGGATCTTTGCACATGTATACTTTAGACAAGGAGAAAAATACTGTCCACACTACCTTAACAAAAACCAAATTACTCTTCACCTCCAAACCCATTAATTATTTTTTTTATACTTGTACATACCTAAAATTTTATATGATATTAATAGAAATTTATAAAAGTATACTTTAATTCAATCAGAAAAGACAGTCTGCATTTGCTATACAAAAGCCCAATCCCTCTTCTCCTTTTTCCCCAATCGCTTATAATTCCCAATGTTCTTTACAAAATCTACAGTTTTAAGTACCGTCAAAATCAATTACGCTATTTTTAAGTCATTGCAGAATATTCATAAAATGTATATGTCCTAACGTCTCAACATGTACTTCAGATTTTAACTTGGACCGCGAGCTTTAAGGTTGTGAAAACCAATTAAATATCTATATTTTCTCTGTGATGCCGGAACGAACAGATATATTCCAGAGACAGATTTTTGAATGTGGTATGTATTAATGTCCAGATGTTACATGTTTCGATTATCGAAACACAGCCTGGACCAAATTGTAAACTGACATTCCCTAACACAGCATCCAATTCGCCCCATTCTAAAAGTTGTTGTAAAGAAGACAGATTTTTTTTTTTTTTTTTTTTTTCTTTTTTTTTTTTTTTACCACTGAACTACCAGGAAGTTCGCAAAATTAGAACTGCTGCGGCATATTTAAATACAAATTAACTATAATATCACTAAAAATTTAAAAATTGTTTAAAAAAACATAAAAACCGCCTTCAAAAAAGAGCAATAAAAATTTTAAAATAATTTATATCTTGCTTAGGAAGAAAGTAAATCTAAATGGAAAATATTTTACATTACTATTATTGAAATTTTTACATTAATTAGTTATTTTTGGAGTCGGTGCTAGCCAAAGCAAGAAAAACAAATAGATAAAAACAATAATAAATTACAATAATACATAATAATCATGTTACTACTTACCTACAGTTAATTCTAGAAATATTTTTCAACAAAACTGAATACATAGATGATACACCGATATTATACTAACTATAAAGTCTTTACTGCATGATGCAGCCTACCAACTCACACTGTAGCACCAGAGATATACCTGGATGACCAACGAGGCCGAGCCACAGATAACATACCGTTAATTTGTTTCCCTAAGCTGTCTCCCGCGATAAAACTATCCTCCTCACGACATACAGTAATTTTTGTTCGTACTCTCGATTCGCCTCGAACACCAAAGAAGTTCAGTAATTTTATCTGCGCGATATGACAACTGGCACCGACTCTAAAAATAATTAATGTAAAAATTTCATTAACAGCAATGTAAAATTTTGTCCATTTAAATTTAATTTCTTCTAAGCAAGGTATAAAGTTATTTTAAAATTTTTAGTGCTGTGTTTTGAAGGCGGTTTTTATGTTTTTTAAACAATTATTGTATTCTATGATGATGTTTTCCTCACAGACAAATACTTATAGTGTCTACATACACATTAAGTTAAAACATAGCGACAAGGAATTGACGGGTTATTTGATTGATTAAACTAAAATATCGATGGATTACCTTACTTAATTCCACATGCAGGGAAAATAAAAGCAGTTATGACCTTAATTTAACCAGTTTTCAAATAACTGTGGAACGTGTCAGAAAGGTAACGCCTTCATATTAGTATGTACATTACGACACCAGAAAATTCTCAACGATCCTGACGTTTGATGACTTTATATTTGCTCTGAAACATTATAGTAGGAAATCGTCGAGAAATCTGAATTGGTTGGCACATTCTTGGTGATTATAAAAATTATATCCGTGTGTTGGGAATTACAAGAATTAAAGTACAAAAGTGCTCCTGAATCTCATTTGTTATCATCAGTTTTGTGTCCATTGTATTTGTTGTAAAAGACAAATTCGTACGTATCACTGAGATACGTATTTACTGGCGACATCTTATGTCGGCATAGGCTGACAGAAGGGGCATTGTTTGTGATGTGTTATGCGTGCGTGATTCAGACAGACACAGCGGTACTGAATGCGGCCGTGGAGGTTTCCTCAGCGAGGACGTGCCTGCATATTTAAATACACTGCTTACCTTCTCTGTCGCGGTCCACTTGAGCTAATACAGAAGTGGATGTGACCAGAGTCGAGCAAACGGCTACTTCCTGCAGAGCTTTCTGGAGGGTCACACGGCCTCACCGTCTTGTACGCTGCTCAGTCCACGTTGATCAACATCTCATCGATAAATCATCTTTGAGCTGCTTGGGTACTATATAGACAGCAAAATAACTCTTACACTGAGAACAAACACCTGAGATTTTTTCAGCATATCTAATCTTATCCATGATAAGACAGTTGAAGAACGTATCCCCCGAAGTAATGCTTTTCACAAACTTTTCTGATTTAAACATTTTTTTGTTATCCATTGCCATTTGTTGATTAAAATTTTTAAATGTCTTTTGGCATTGAGTAGTTCTGTCAAACACAAATACAGAATTAATTTAGCATAAGTTTGAATAATATAGTAAGTAATGGAAATTGATATTGAATTCACAAAATTTAAGGTTACATACAAAATGGTAATAGGTTGGGATATTTCATCCTGCAGGATCAGGTGAATCTTCTGCAGCAAGGAGAACCGGGATTATAACTTACTTGAAACAGAAAACTTGCAAAGTCCTTCAGTCACGTAATCGGAAATGTCGTCCCAATAAGTTTCGATCACCAGACTGGCAATATATGTACTTACTGAGTTTCCCTTCAGAGGCTCAAACATTAGTAAGCTTTGCATTCGTATTTAACTGTGATCCTTAACACCAAGAAGAAATATTCAAAGTCTAAAAAAGTCTTATTCGTTTGAGGTTATTTTTTTCTCTTCTTCAAATAGCAGCCTTCTCTTTTTCAAATAGTTCTCAGTCCAATCACAACTGAAGGAATCTGAGCTGAGATCACAAAATAAATCTATTAGTATTACTGTCAAATAGCTCTGACAATGTCTAATTTCAACTTATCAGATAAATTACACGCAGTGAGATTTTTTAAAACTTTCCCAGCATAGTACAGTTTGCTTTGTGCATCCGCTGATTCTCCTCATGAGGCGCAGTAAGACGTTTTCTTATTCCTATACGGCATTAGTGACTGAGTGTTTCCACTTTCCTAGTACACCACAGCGATCTTATTATTCAGCGGTGATCTGCTCATTTTATACACTTGCCTTTCTATTATTAATAATTTTTACCGATTGTCGATAGTTGTATTTTACACACTAATTTGAAATGGGATCAGTATCTAACTGGTTCCTGTATTTTCTATATATATATATATATATATACATATTATAGGTATAGGCCCTGTACGCCAGCGAAACTGTAACACTACACAGGAAAGGTGACCTAGAAAGTATTCTTAAAAAATTATAAGAAAGATCCTTGGCCCAGAAAAAACAGATGACGGATATAGACTTAAATCTCGAAAAGCAACAGAAACGCTGTCAAACCTGGCGGCAGACATCAGGAAACGAAGATTAAGATTTTATTGACATATCCACAGACTTCCAGCAAGAAGAATCATTCATAAAATTGTGACGTACATAGAACAGATAAAAACTATGTTCTTGGTCCAGCAGATCAAAAAAGACCTAGAAAAAGTCCACATAAATTCATCAGAAATCATAGACATACAAACGTCCGTAGAAAAAATTAACAAATGAGAAGTATCGCCAGTGAATGAAGTCATTAAGAGACCGGGGACGAAGTGGACTGAAGAAAAGTAGAGAATCCAACCATAAAAAATGAAAGCTGTATGGAAAAGGCTTTGCGTGATCCGACAGGGTCCAATTGCAGATAATAATATAAAATATATATATCGTGTGTGTTCCTGTATTTCACTTTGCAACCACAATTAACTAGCGCAGCGGTTTGGTGTTTGTCTGTGGTACTAGCCTCGAGTCTTGTGTGGTGGTTTCAAGTCGGTAGCTGTCGGGATATGGGAGATATGGTGGTTGAAAGTGGACGACCTACTGCATTTTCATATCTCCACAAATTTTAACAAATATGAGTAATTTGTTTGTAACTTATTTAGAGTGCGAACCGATTTTGAGGGACATTCACTGGTGGGTCGCTGATTTGGCAGGGAGTATCATACTCGTAGGATACTTTTTATCCTGGAAATATTTAAGGTTCCATGCAAAAGCATAAAAACGTTCAAAATTCTTGACAAACTCAGACGATGTTGTGGGCACCGGATAGTAAGTATATGATGTTTATTTTTTGATATTTTTTTCTAATAGTATTGCTAAAAATTAGTAGCTTGATCAACCTACCCAATACAACGCTCGCGTTAGTTTAGATTGCACAAGTTCGAGCTCCGAAGTTCAGACTGATTTTTTTAAAAACAAATATATAACAGTTATTTCTTTTTTATCCCGTTTATCTTTAGCTTCATTCTCCAGGTAAGAAAAGTATGCGTTTGCGACCCAATGGTTATTAGATATTTAAGTCTTATTTTGATATATACTATTACCTCCCATGATATTTTACACTTTTTTAAACACCCTGTATATTTTAACACATTGTGTAATAGGTAATTACATATTGCATTTCACTGATGTAGCAGCAATCTATACTATTACAAATCTGTAAACCAGCTACGTGTGTCTGAGGGCAATCTTAATTGGCGACGTTACTACCGAACTTCTTCGTCCTTATTTTAGGGTGATACTGCGATTTAAGTTTTTTGAATCTTTGGAAATTTTTTCCATTTACGTACTTGATATTAATAAAAATAAAAATTAGTAATTTCAATGGACATATGTGAGGTACACAACCTCACCATTTGTGAATTTTAATATTATAAAACATTTTTTTAATTAGTAGTCATGATTTTAGATACTAATTTTGGGTTTATAAGGTCACAGAACTTCAATTCAGATTTATAGAAGATATTTGGTGAAAGAAATTTTAAAAAAAATAATCGAGAAGAGGCTTGGCTGGAAAAGCATAATGAAGAAACTAGCTGCATAATCCTGGCGGGATTTTACATTGAAAATATAAGGCCGAGGACAGAAGGAGAGTTTGATAATTAAATTAGTGAATTGTAAAAGTTGTATTTGGTAATTAATTGTCGTTTGTAAACGGAAGATGAAAAGATAAGTATTTTATCTTTGTTTCTTATTCAAAGTATAATAACGTAATTTAATTGATACTTAAAGGATATTTGATATGATTTTTAATAGTAATTTTATTTCAGCGGTGGTATCAAAAAAACAGTGACGGATATAGAGGACTAAATAAAAATCCTATTGAGCTGATCTGACATTGAAAATATAAGGAATATTAGTAAGTAAAAATAAGTGGTATAGGTATGGTTGTAAGGAATATATATATATACAACATACATAAAAAAACCTTTACATGTAGAAATTGTGGTTTGCAGTATGCGCTTTGCGTCTGTAATATAGGAGCTATCAGAGGTTTTGTGAACAAGTGAGTGAGGTGGCATACCGACTGATAGGCATGTGTGGCGCGTCAGCCGTCGCACGGACAAATAAATATGAAGGGTGTTTAAAAAAAAGTGTAAAATATTATGGGAGGTGAGGGTATGCATCAAAATAAGACAAAATTATCGAATTAAACATTGGGTTTCAAACGTATACTTGAGGAGTTAATAACAGGTCCGCAATGTGACGCCCGTACACGGCAATGCAAGCCTCAGCCGTCGACGTAAGGAATCACACACTCTTTAAAACTGTCTTCGTTGGTCCTGTAAGTGATGACTTGTGTTGAACACGTACTGGACCAACCAGAACAGTTTTAAAGAGTGTGTGATTCCTTACGTCGACGGCTGAGGCTTGCATTGCCGTGTACTGGCGTCACATTGCGGACCTGTTACTAACTCCTCAAGTATACGTTTGCGACCCAATGTTTAATTCGATAATTTTGTCTTATTTTGATGCATACTAACACTTCCTATAATACTTTACACTTTTTAACACTCTGTGTATCAGGTAATTACCTATTGCATTTTACTGATGTAGCGATAATCTATATTATTACAAATCGGTAAACTAGGACAATTTTGACGGAGTATTCTGTTTTTGAGAACTTATGGTCTAGCTTAAAATCTGCGAAAAGATCTTATGACGGAACGGAGCAAGAAATTTATAAACGTTTTGAGATGAGACAAATACGAGCCACAGGTCACTCTGTATTTGAGATAAGTGGTCCATTCAAAATATAATACTACCCTTTCGAACCTGTTTAATTGTTTGACTTTGGTTGTTTATTTCTTCACTTTTCTGAAATGTATTATATTAAAACTAGATAACCACAGAATACGATGTTTATTGAGATAGGTGGTTTGTAGTAGGGTGAAGGAAGAACCGCCTTATTTGCTACAATTGTTTATTTGTTTAGTGAAATATATACCTAACAGACGAAACAATTAGGAAAAAACTTCTGGACGCATAAAACACATGTATGTGAAGCTGTCACTGACCTAAATGGAATACAACTAACCTGAAAAAAATACCCACAGCATATCTTTATGTTGCTGCAATCATAGCCGTGAGAAAATTTCACGAATAAAATGGTTATATAGGAAATGTATTACAAAATAGACATGTTTCCACAACAGAAAAAATATTAAAAATTTTACTTACTGTACAAAACACTACAGATTATTGTTATTTCTGTGATAACTGGTCCGGCTACCTACTGGTAACGTGCTCAGTCCTTATAGACGTCAGTGAAGCAGTTTCTTAATATCTCTGTGATATGCGTTGCTGCTATCTACCGGCCTGGCTCTGAACTGTCTCATAAGTGTGACCTTCATAGCTATTACTTTACTCCTTTAAGGGCCAAATTCCAAATAATTTGTTTCATAATTTATAATGTCACCTAAGAGGAGATCTCAATCTTTAAAATGGTAACTCATTTATAGATTTTGGTTAGGTATGAAGGGATACAATGGCTTGTGACAAAATAAATCATCTTTTAGAAATAATGTATATGATAACCGCAATACGTTAATTAGACCACTACTTTAATAACCGTAACAGAACTGTGATGTTTAATTTACGATAAACATATTTGTATTTAATGTCGATTTATAACCTGATAGCGTATTTTCATTAATCGAACTACTACATCATATATACTAAGATGAGATTTCTAATTTACTGTAAACGTCTTTGTCCTTAGCATTTTCCAGTTTTGTCCTTTTATTTTTGTGTATGGCATTAGGTCTGGTCGGGGAATCATCCCGATATTCGCCTGGAGTGATTTGTGGAAACCATGAAACAACCAAATCTTCACGGGCGGACCGGTTTTTTTTTTTTTTATTACTTTGCTAGGTATTGTTTACAAAATTGGAAGATGTATGGTACTAGGTGCAAATACAAGTTGTATGATTCAAGGTATCAATGCCGGTACAAGATACAAGACACAAGATTTAAGATGCAAGAATTCTTGGATGCGAGATACGAGATTGATGCTTCGTACAGTCAGTTTAAAATGATCATTCACAATGTACGCTTCTTGTGGGCTTGCAGCTTGGTCGTTCGGTGAGTTGTGTTTTTTATGCAGCTGCAATGAGAGAAGTCTTCTCCTGCGGTCTTCTTGCGGATTGGCGCCCCTGTGTGTATTACTATTACTATTACTCCGTGATTCACTAAAAGCGTGTGGCAGAGGGTGCATTGCACCTATCCGAAAGGGTAATAGTTTGGAAAGGATATACGGGCTATGGCAGGAGGCGCCCATGGGCTATTGTGAGGAACCATCCCAGCATTCGCGTTGAGTGATCTGGGAAAACCATGGAAAACCCAGATCAGGATGGCCGGAGAGCTTTATCGAAAGCTACTCCTGTCGGATTTTAAGTTTACTCGCCCGGTAAATCCTTTCTATTCCATTCCCTAATCGCTCGTGGAAAAAATGAATACAGAAAAGAATCGGTTCTGGCCCTGATTTCTCTTATTTTATTTTCATGGTTATTCCGAGATACGAATGTTGCTGGTAGCAATATTTCTTTGCTGTCATTCTGAAATATGTCAGTCGTGATGTTGTCACGTGATGCTTGGAGGTACGCCCATTACGAAGGACTGCAGTGCGTTGCCGTATGAGCTGACATAACGGGGAGAAGTGGTCGCCTTGGTGAATTCTCTTTCCGGATTTGAACCCGCGTCCGCCCGAATGCTAGGCCAGAGCGTTACCGCTCACCCGCAACGCTCGGTAATATAATCATGAACAAAGTTTATACTCTCTATGTATTAAAATGGATAATTTTTCAGTTAGCTTTAATCTATATATTTATATAGGGCCTATATAAAAGTCATTTGGTCTTACGTTTGGCCGTTGTAGACTAAAAAAGTATTGGACCGATTTACTCGCGGTTTTTTGCAAAATGGTCCGCGTTGTTTGGAGAAGGTTTAAAACTATTTATATCCTCGAACAGACCTATAGAAAGAAAGCAAAGCTAGGCTGACAAAATAGATTTCATCTCTATATTAATGAAAGGCAATGTTCGTGTGCGTGTCCGCTAAGCGTGTTAAATTACAAAACAATCCTTCTGCAGTACATTTATCTATAATACTATTGGATACTGGAAATAGGAAAATTATTTCATGGTCAGTTATATGTTGTATGTTCCTGAAAAGGAAACCAAGATATTTCTTTGTATATATGCGAAATGGAATCACACAAAACATCGTATTCCAAGAGAATTGCAATGAACTTTAAATTGAATAAAACTGTAAATTACAATTTATGTAATCCAAAACATAAAAATAATAATGTATATGTAAATATCTAATTTTAACAGAAGCTAATATCAAACTTTCATCTGTGTTCATTTAATCTATATGTGTATTCAAATATAGCAATAGCAAAGGATTGCCGTGTTGGCTAGTTTCTTATTTTAAAAAACAAAACAAAAAACAAAAAAACATCTGCACAAAAACCGAATCTAAGTTAATAACTAAAAGAAGTGAAAGTTTTTAGGTTACGTTTACATTAATTTCTTCTCCACGTTAGTACTTGGTACTAAAATAAACAATAAATAAGCATTTCTACAAACACCAGGATACGCGCGCGTGAAGCAACAATGAATACTATTCTTTCTCTACAGTAACTTCTAATATATGTAGCTTCTCACTGTTTTATTCAAATTAAATGTTACTGTATCTATGACCTGTATAAAATTATCGTGCATCATGTCTTCTGGAAAAAAAAAGCATACATATATAAGGATGA
Source organism: Vandiemenella viatica (assembly GCA_031002005.1). NCBI lineage: Eukaryota > Metazoa > Arthropoda > Insecta > Orthoptera > Morabidae > Vandiemenella > Vandiemenella viatica. Next base: position 61,853,217 of record CM061920.1, on the reverse strand, counting down.
TAGCATTTATTTATTTCTCGTGTCCAGGACATAACAAGTTGAAAAAACAAATAACATTAATTAATTAATATTAAACTATAAACAAAATTATATAGAATGTGACCAGAATTCCGCAATCTTGATGGCCTTCTCGTTTGCCCTGTAAAGGTCGTCGATATTGCAGGTTTCAGGGAGATTCCTGCATATCAGAAGATGTTGTGGGTTCTGAAGGTCACCACATTCACATAGATCGTTGTCATTAGTGTACCCCCATTTTTTAATATTATATCTACATCGGGACACTTCAGTTCTTAATCTGTTTAGAGCCTTCCATATAGCATATGGCTGATTACATCCCGCAGCCGGTGCCTCTTTGATGATCCTCCACTGTTCTTCAGGCAACGAAATTCGCCATAGTTCTAGACGCTTCAGTAGAAGATATTATGGCTGTAGTTGATTGTACGAAGCTCTTCCTTGACTTCAGCCTTGTTGGTTGAGGTTCGTGTCCAAACAAAGGGTGTCTGGGGTCTGTTTCTTGTTTCCTCTTCTCCCTCTCTGCAACTGTTTTCCTACGAATGTCAGGTGGTGCTATACCCATGATTTGGTATATTTTACTTAGGAGTTGGTTTTAGGCAACCTGTTACAATGCGACCAGTATCATTCAAGATGCAGAGTTTTGCCAAACTGGTGCTGAGTATTCTACTGCAGAGAAACTAAGTGCCAGGGCGGATGTACGAAGCACATTTGGATGTGCTCCCCAGGAGGTACTTGTAAGTTTCCGGATGATGTTGTTCCGGGCACATACTTTAAGTTTCAGATCCTCACAATGGGTTTTGAATGTGAGAGATCGATCAAGCTTTACTCCTAGATATTTTGGTGTATCGCAGTGTAGTAGTTGTTGCCCCCTCCAGTTGATGTTCAACTTCCTTCTGGCTTCTCTGTTTCTCAGATGGAATGTACAGACCAGTGTTTTTCCAGGGTTGGGCTTCAAGTGATTAGCATCATAATACTTGGCCATATCTTCAAGAGCTGTTGTCAGCTTCACCTCCACCGCCTCAAAGGTTGTGCCTTGAGCTGCAACTGCTGTGTCATCAGCATAAATGAATGCTCTTGTTCCAGGAATAATTGGTTGATCATTTGTATATATGTTGTACAAGAGCGGGGCCAGCACACTACCCTGACGGAGGCCATTCTTCTGAGTTCTCCATCGACTCTTCTTATTGTGGAGGGTGACGTAAAACCTTCTGTTTTGTAGTAAACACTGGATGACTTGTGTTAGATGGTAGTCTTTTGTGATGGAATATACCTTACTTATCAAAATTTTGTGGTTGACTGTATCATACGCCGCTGTGAGATCGATGAATACCACACCTGTAACCTGTCCTCTTTCGTAACCATCCTCTATATACTGTGTGAGGTTAAGAATTTGGCCGCAGCATGACCTACCAGGTCGAAAACCAGCCTGTTCCTTTATAAGCATTTTGTCAATGCACTCTGAGATATGATTGAGGATCTTCTCTCCAAGACTTTGTATAAATGACAAAGGAGTGAAACTGGTCGGAAGTTTTTTGGATCTGTTGGTTCCTTTCCAGGCTTTAGCAGTGCCACAACTTTGGCTTTCCGCCAGATCTTGGGGATCTGTAAGTTGGAGGTGCAGGCATTCATTAAATTCAAGATCCACTGCTTTGTAGCTGGCCAAACTTTTTAATTTGCTCTGTTCTCAGGTCATCTAAGCCTGCAGCTTTGTTAATCTTCAAAGACTGCAAGGCGGCTTCCAGTTCTATCAGTGTGAATGGATTCCCAAGATGGTCTTGCTCGTCAGAGTGCCTTTGGAGCTTTCTTTTTTCAGGTCTTCTTCTAGTCTTTCCATTCAGTAGCAGTTGGTGTGCTATTTGATTTGGACTAATTTTAAGGAGACTAGGTGGAGTGCTACTTGGATCACTATTGAGGTTTTTCAGTAATTTCCAAGCCTTGTGACTATTCTGTTTCATGTTTAAATCTGACGTTAAATTGCATCATTTATCTCTTCTAGCAGTAGACACAGCGCGTAGGAGATCTTCACCTGTCTGTATGGTTTCTTCAGAAAAAGGATCTTCTTCGTAAAGGTACCCGTATCTCTCAAGAAGAAACTTGGAGTCATTATCCAGTCCAGCGACATAAGTTGTTCTACAGCCTCGAGGAATATGGGTCATATATTAGCATTAGGCCCATATGTTCAACCCATTCTTCAAGGTCCACTCCATTTTTATCAGTTTCCCTGTAGACCCAGGATGTACTGTGGCAATTGAAGTCACCTATAACAATCTTTGTTTGATGGGAGTGGAAGTTAGGTGGTTCTGTGAATCTAAATTCGGCATTTGGTGGCTTATACACTGATGTCACGGTGCATGATTTGATTTCGGTGGTCAGTATCTCTATTTCGCCATCTGAGGTTACCCCAGTTGAAAGAATCTTTAGATCTGGTTTGGCGAAAACTGCACTGCCATACTTTTCACTTGGTCTCTCATTAATAAGGTTCATTCCATTGATTTTTGGCCTTCTGTCATTTGGACCTCTATGTGTCTCTTGAACTAATAAAAGGTCACATTTTGAGTGTTTACAGATATCAGATATTAAAATATCTTTCTCTGGTGATATACCTTCGATGTTTATTCATATAATTGAAACAGCTGGCTTTGTAAAAAACAGTTTATTTTGAAATTTGTCCTGGTGGTGGAAGGATCTGCCATTAGGATTATTCCTAATGTTGCCCAGGGTACGCCCGATCGTATTAGTTTTCATATTTCACTATTCTGCACGATTCGAAGAGGCTCCTTCCGTGTACCCCAGGATGATAGCATGACATACAAACTTCGGACTGAAGAGGACCCATCACTGTAGAGGTGGGCGCCACGCCAGCGTGAAGCCGCCGAGTCTCAGTGGCGCGGCGCCGCCGCCGACACTTGCTTCGCGGCGTGTCCTTGAGCAACTAGTTCCAGCAAGACAGTACACCAAACAAATCGTTTGAGTGAATAAGCAGACAGTTAGCTGAAATAAAATGAAAAAAAAAAACCTCTGTATCTGTGTTATATGAATCTCAAAACCGAACTAGTTTTTGTTGGAAATATCTCGCAAGTTTAGTGATGTTAGAGTAAACGTGCAACGGGCACTTTCGTTAGCTAATATGGAACATCATTTGTGTCTTGGTCATTGGTTCCGTGATTTTGTAGCAGTGGACGGCATAAATAGTATCCCAGAAATTGAAACGTTCGAAAAAAAAGAAAAAAAATGCTAGAAGATTGTCTCTTTCCGGTGCTAAAAACAGATGCCAAAGAGGTAGGAGAAGTGTTTTTGGATTTCTTTGATAATGTCGTTCAATCTGTAAAAGGTGATGACAGCGATATCATTTTAGAAAATGATTTGATGAGTGACGGGAACAGTGCAAACAGAAAGACTGGATGAAGTAGTTGATGAGGGCTCACCATCCGTATCAGGTAATCTTTTATATATATAAGATATCCTGATATATATATATCCCCATATTTAACTTTGCGGCCACAGCTACCTAGCATAAACCACTGTCGTTTGTCTCTGGTAGTAGACTCTATCAGTCTTGTATCATGCACTATGGTGGTTGCTTGTCGGTAACTGAGGGAGATATGGGAGATATGGTGGTTGAAATTGGTCATATTTCGACCAAAGTTTTCTAAAACAAAATTTTATATTCTTCTAGAATATACTAAAATGTTCTAGAATATACTTCAAAATTTTCTAGAATACAACACTTTTTTCAGCTATTAACAATTTATATACAATTTATTTAGTGTGTGAACCGATTCTAACGGACTTTCACTGGAGCTTTGCTGATTTGGCAGGGTGTAACATACGTTGGAAATATTTAAGATTCAGTACAAAAACATAAAAAGCTTCAAAATTCCTGACAAATATGAAAGAAATCGTAGGCACCAGTCAGTATTAAATATATTCGTCCATCAAAACTGCAACACCAAGTCAGCGTTTTAGAGATGCTGGAAAGTTTGCAACTGTGACCCATCAAACAACATGTTGAAAAAGGTTGAACAAGATGAGCTAAAGATTAACCAAAGTGAGTAGAATCTCTTAGAGGATCTACTAATTTTTGTAACAGATTCTCTCAGCAGTTGAGGGAGATAATGTTGTCTCAAAAGACAGGTTGTATTAATGAAGCTCTTCTGTTTCGTTCTGAAATAATTAATGTAACAAATTCTGTCTTAGATGGCGAATTGTTGATTATGTTTCAATTTAAGTGCAACATAAACAAACGATTTCCTGTTACAAGATCATCCGTAGACGCGTCACCTTTGTATTACTGCTTTGTGGGTCTCAAAGACGTATTTACTTATTTAGAGGCAATAAAAAATAACAGAACTTCATTTTTTGCCTCATATATGTACGAAGCAATCATTGAATTTGTCGTGTCAGAACAAATGAAGGTGCGGACCCTGTTGTTACTTGAAGCTCCTCTAATGATACATCATTGTTGCATAGCAGCGGTTCCCAACCTATGGGTCGCGACCCACTGGTGGGTCGCGGCGTGTGTTTTGTGGTTCGCGGAACAATCGAGGTTTTTGCCACAAAAATTTATCTTTTATTTCATATACTTAAAAAAATAACATTATATTTTACAAGTGCACTAATCGTGAAAGCTATTAGCTCAAATTAAAATTGTATAAGAAAAAAATTTTTTCTTGAACATTCAGCCGGTATTATGCAATAACCACATGAGCTATAGCAGTGGCAGCAACCGCACAATCTTTATGGCAATCCCTGAATACCCCCTCTCCCGGAGCGGAGATGCGCACGCATACCACCTGCAATTTAACTTATCTCATTGTCATTTTCTTGATTATTCTTCAATCGAAACCAAAGTCTTTGATCGAAACAGTCTTCCTCTGCTTGTGAGAGTGAGTTATTGTTTGTGTTTTGTTTTGATTGAAAGTAGATTTAATGTGATTATGGAAAGTTGTTTGAGGACTGCATCGTGCCGTAAAAGAGAGTATCCAAATGGTGAGGAAACTTCAACCTCCACGGCTAGTAATAATAAGTTTGAAAATATTACTGAACCACAACCAAGTATTTGTAATTCCAATGCAGGCAGCACGAAAAAGCAAAAGACGTATCTGCGAAAGTGTAATGCAGATTATTTGAAATACGGGTTTGTGTTTTAATATACTGAAGTGGAACCAATACCCCAGGGTGTGATTTGTTGTGAAAATTTGTCCAATGAAAGCATGAAGCCATCAAAACTTGAAAGGCATTTGTCAACCAAGCATCCTGGGTACACAGGTAAGCCTCTTGAATGATTTCAAAATTAAATACGACATTATCTTTCGACTAAATCTACAATGGAAATGTCAGTGTCAGGCCAACAAAACAAACAAATTACCATAGCATCTTACTAATTATCCTTGTTAATAGCAAATCAGGGACCTGCTCACACAGAAAGTGAGGATCTTACTTTACATGCAGCAAAAATAATATCTAAAACTTTGTTTTACGGAAAAATTTCAGAAAGAATAAGTGAAATCAAACACGTCTGTAAAAAGGAGAATTGATTAAATGTCTAATTGGGTCGAGTAAACAATGGTTTCAACTCTGATGCAAAGTGATTTTTTAAAACTACAAATTGATGAAAGCACAGATGTTCCTGGTCAGGCAAATTTATTAGCTTTTGTTCGTTTTGAGTTCAGCGATTCTGTGGAAGAAGAAATGTTATTTTGCAAGTCCTTGCCTACAAGAACTACGGGAGAGGAAATTTTTAAATGTGTTGCCACTTTTTTTAAAAAGAAAATGAAATTGTTTGGTCAAAACGGGTAGGTTTGACAACTGATGTTGCCCGTGCTATGTCTGACATTTATTCAGGTTTAGTTGCCAAAGTTAAGTCAGTGGGCCCTCTGATGCAACGGAGTCATTGCTGCCTTCATCGAGAGGCTCTGGCAGTATAAGGTTTGGATGAGTGCATAAAGAAAACTCTGGACGATGCTGTGAACATTTTTAACTTTATCAAAGCACGGTCTAAAAATTCAAGATTTGTTGGAGTGTTGTGTGAAATGGACAGTAAACACAAACAACTTCTCCTTCACTGTGAAGTTCGATGGCTGTCGAGAGGTAAAGTAGTGTCGAGATTATTTGAACTACGTTACGAATTAACAATGTTTTTATTGGAGCACGACCATAAATCCATAAGGTACTTTATTGAATATGTTTGTGATGAGAACTGGCTCAAACGTATTGCTTATTTGGCTGATATTTTCAATGCACTCAATGTAATGAACCTGACAATACAAGGAAAGGATATCCACAAGTTTTGAGTTCAGGAAAAACTCAAATGATGGACCTGAATAGTAGAAGAAAATAGTTTTCATGCATTTCATGTCTTGTATGACTTCCTTGAATCGAACAGAATAAAAGTCAACAAGGAAACTGAAATGTCATCAATTGGCACCTTGAAGCCTTGGCGTCTGCCCTCAGCTAATTTTTAATTTTTATCAGTAAAGTATAAGTAAGTTGTAGCCTCATTTATTTCAAAATAGTTTTTCTTTTTTTATTTCAACTACCCGTAAAGATTTTAAATTTTGCTATGTATTAAAAAGTGAAATGTGTTTTATTCGTTTACTAATAATTTTTTTAGGAGCTACTTTCCCAAAATTTATGATGGTTACTTTTGGATAAGATATCCCTTTGAAAAGGAACATTTGAAAGGCCCAAAACTCTGAATAGTTGAAGAAAACTCGCTAATAGAGCTATCTTGCCATTCTTATTTAGATACAATTTTCAAGGAAAAATCCTTAAATTCCTTCTAGATGAATGTACGAGCCGAGTATCAAGAAATCTCTAAATTAGCTGTGAAGTTCTTGATGCCGTTCAACACGACATACTTGTGTGAATGAGCTTTTTCTACTTTACTGTTTTTGAAAACAAATACAGCAATAAACTATGTGTAGAAAATGACTTAAGGTTAAAATTAACCAGTGTTAAACCTGATATCGATGCACTCATCAGTAAAGACCAGTGCCAGAAATGTCACTGATTGTAGTGTAGTGTTATTATAATATTCAAACGTATTTTCCGTTATCTTTGTAATAAACCGGGAGATGGCTGCACAATGCATCACCTCATCGAATTGACGGCTGAAATTCCAGGATTAGTTAAAACTCGATTTGCAAATTAAAATGCCACTGATGTGTCAAGCTATATCTTGGCGGAAAACACATACAAATCCCATTTTCGTTATTGACTGGTAAGTTTGCCATTGTGTTTTCCTGCTCCCAGTCTTCCATATTTTCTTACATTTGGGTGCAGTAAAACACAATAACAAACCTACCAGTCAACCACTGAAATCGGGTCTGCAGGTGGTTTCCACCAAAAAGCGACTTGGCAGACCATTTGCATTTTATTATGCTGATCGAGTTACTTCTAATCGTGAATTTCAGCAGTCAACATTATGATGTGATGGTCTGTGCAGCCGCCCCCCCCCCCCTCCCACCGTTCTATAATATCTTAGAAGTTTTATGTATTATCAATTCTTGTTTTTATTGATAGTATATCCTTTGTACGAAAATTTTGCCTTTTCGTAGGATAGTATAGTCGATAGCGTATCGGGGTCATACTTCAATTCCCATTCTGATTTTAGATAGACTCTCATATTAGACGGATCGCGAACATTTTTTTTTTACTTAAAAGTGGGTCGTGTAACAATAAAGGTTGGGAACCGCTGGTCTATAGGAAATTCAGCGCGAAGTAGTGGGATGCAATGATTTCATTAGAACGTGTATTAATAAATTTTTATTTCTTCTAAGCACAGACAAGAATTTGTGACGGATAAACAAATTATCAGTTTTTTTAGCTCTTGACATTTTAATATAATATCTTGAATCAAAAATATAGATATTGCTAACCAGTATTCATACTTCTCATCAAACTTCTTTCTGGCTGCGTTATACTTTTATAGCCCTCGGTGAAAACTTCATTGTCTAACTCTCCTAAGATTCCACTAAGTTACAGAACTATATTAACTGTTTGTATTACCCATATAGTTCACTATATAAGTCTAACTACTGACTTTGGTATTTTCTCACCACTGCCCCCTCCTACTTTACTGCAACTACCCCCGCTATTATTTCATCCTCATCACTTACTTCCTAGGTATTAATTACTTCTCCCTCCCTTCACGTACTGTACTGTACATTAACTAAATATCCATTTCGTCATTTACTACTATCCCTTCAAAGGCAAAGGAAGTCTGGATACAGTTTTACCGTAGTTCCTGATCTTTGTTAGAAAATTATTAATTATTTGCCTCTACTAAACACCAATTATCTGTGGGTCTGGTAAGGTCAATTCTCGGCTTCATAAATTATCCAAACATTCCAAATCACAGAATATTTTCATCTGGATTCATTTTAAATGTTATAAAGGTTGGTACCGTAATCATAATCTATGATGGGAAATATATGTGCATGGATTCAGCTTTTTGTAGTTGTTTAATTGGGATACACCTTGCATAACTTCTTATGGACGCAGGCCTACAATATAATTGGAGACAATAATGATGATAGATTTAAAACCTAGGATTAAGACTGCGCGTGTTGTGGTGGTTTCGGCATAACACACGGCATGAGCGCCGAGGCCGGATGGAGAAAGAGCGGAAACCGCTCCTACGTCATGTACGCGGATGCGAACTCGCGCGGTCCCTTATTAAGGACGCTCCGGTGTTATTGGGCTATTTCCGGTCGTGTGCCGTTCGTGCGTGAATGATGAAGCCAGAAAATGTTAATCAGAAGGCGACGCGCCATACAAATCATGGGAGTGATTGACAGGCGGTTTGGCGGGCCTGGAGCGTTGCCCAAGCTGGAATCGAGTGTGACACGCGTCCTCAATGGACAGTAGCCTATGGCGCAACGCTGCGCTGGCTCGTTCATTGACTCACACGAGTGGCTGATTCACAGCCACGAAGACATCGGACTCGGGAGCGGAGTTATTCTAGACACGCGTGTTTCTCACAAACAAGAATAACTGTTATGTTAAACCAATGACAATAGTAAACAGTAATAAGCAAAAAATCTTACATTTTATTTTATTCAATTCTTTTTAAGTTTTCCTTATCAGATTTCATCCATGTTCTACCAACAGAAATATTCTTGATTATTTTTTACTCTGGTATATTTCCTAAAGTGGTGTTAAAATTTTATGGAAACCATGCACCATTCACTCTTGAAACATGTAAAATTGGTGCAAAGAAAGGTCATTAATGATTAGAAGTTCTCCGTAAAACTTATCAAGACGCCAAGCACTGTAAAGAGACCTGTGCAATGTGTTCCATGTCTAATCTAATACCAAATATGATTCTAAACTCTAGAGACGATAAAGTAGGTCCTATGTATTAAATATTGAACTAATGCTATAATTATCTAAACGTATTACACAATAAGGCACAAACAATAAAAAGTTTACAGCATATTTTGTATAAATGTCAACTCCTTGCCGTAGCAAACAGTTTCTCTTTTATTTAAAAAAAAGTAATATTTATACATCTATATATATCAAGTTTGTTTGTCAGCATTTTTAAAAAAATAGAGTCTTAACCCCTATCGGAGAGCGGTATGGTTGCTTAATGGTTCAGGCGTCTGACTGGAGACCGAAACGTCCCCGGTTTGAATCCTAGTCGCAGATGGAATTTTCAGAGGCCCGTAACATTATCTTCACCTCTGGCATAGCTTGCAGAATGCTTCTTTAGTACGGGTTTCAAGTTAAGCTGTAGGTCTCCAACACCCGGTAGGATTACCGAGTTATCTAGTACAAGAAGCGCACTGCGCGGCGATTCGAAAACTCTGACACATGGCAGTCGAATAATTCCTCTGGATCCCCTTGTCAACAATGTCATATAATGATTTGATTCCTTATCTTAAATTTATTCTGAGTCAGTGATTTAAGAGCTGAAGGTAGCGCACTCAGGTATTTAATAGATACTTAGAAACATGTCGTAAATTATTGTAAACCATTTATTCTGCAGTAGCTGCTTAAAGCTATAACTTATTAGTCAATGAAAAACACCGGTACAAGTGTTGTGGGAACAGCAACGCGCTCGATGAACTTTCTTCCTATGAGTGTGAAAGTAGTAGTCCGGAGGATAAACGGCTAAGGCATCTGACTGGAGATTCAAAGGTCTCCAGTTCGTATCCCGGTCTCGACTGGAATTTTCAAAGGCCGTTAATCCCACCCCCACCTCTGGAACAGCTTGCTGTGTGTTGAGAAGTACGACAGAATGCTTCCGTGTTTCAGATTCCACGTTAAACTATAGGTTAGATCAGCTGTTCCCAATCTTTATTGGTACACGACTCACTTTTAAGTAAAAAAAATTTCGCGACCCACCTAACATGAGAGTCTATCTAATATAAGAATGGGAACTGTTGTAAGACTTCGATACGCTATCGACTATCCTATCCTACGAAAAGGCAAATTTTCGTACAAAGGATGTACTATCAACAAAAAAAAAGAACTGAAATACATAAAACAACAAACATATTATAGACCGGGAGGCGGCTGCACAGACCATCACCTCATCAAGTTGACTGCTGAAATTCCAAGATTAGAAGTAACTCGATCAGGATATTAAAGTGCAACTGGTATGCCAAGTAGCTTGTTGGTAGAAACCATCTGCAGACCCGATTTTGGTGGTTGATTGGTAGGTTTATCATTGTTTTTTACTGCACGAAAATATGGATTACTGGGAGCAGGAAAACACAATGGTAAACATAGCACTCAACCACTAAAATGGGATTTGTAGGTGTTTTCCACCAAGATATGACTTGGCACATGAGTGGCATTTTAATTTGCAAATCGATTTTTAACTAATCCTGGAATTTCAGTGGTCAACTCGATGAGGTGATGCTTTGTGCTGCCACTTCCTGCTTTATTACAAATATAATGAAAAATGCGTTTAATTATTATAAAAACACAACTTTACAATCAGTGAGATTTCTGGCACTGGTGTTTACTGAAGAGACCATCGATATCAGGGTTAACACTGGTTAATTTTAAGTCTCTTTCTACACATAGTTTATTTCTGTATTTGTTTTTCAACAACAATAAAGTAAAAACAGCTCGTTCACACAAGTATGTCGCGTTGAACGGAATAAAAAAACTTCACAGCTAATTTAAAGATTTCTGGATCCTCTGCTCGTAGATTCATCCAGAAGGAAATATAAGGGTTTTTCCTTGAAAATTGTCTTTAAAGAAGAATGAACGTGTTATGTTTTTAAATAGATTAAATAAAAGATATTTTTTGTGGCAAAACCTCGATTGTTCCGCGACCCACAAAAACACATGCCGCGACCCACCTCTGGGTCGCGACCCATAGTTTTGGAACCACTGGGTTAGATAATGAAGAAATGAACTGGTTTATCTACATTCAGTACCTGCGTCCAACCTGCGTTCAAATTGAATACAAAATTGAGATTTTTACAGTTTCTGCTATAGAATCATATAATTTCCAAGACTATCATCATGTTTCGTGTAATTACTGTAGTAAATACTGCGTTATTTATTGACGGATTCTTAAGTAGGTATCTACAAACGTTTTTGGTATTGAATTTTGCTTTTATCTACTTTTTTTTTTTTTTTTTTAACTCAGAATCACAATGGCACCCCATAACGATGAGGAAAGTTCAGCGCAATATGGATGATGTGTATCAATGCCGATAATTTTGTCTTCTGCACAGCAGTTGTTGCTCTTATTTCATTTGAACTTATATTAATTGGTCCAGGAGATTAGCATTAAAAAATCCGCAACACTTAAATCTTTACAAAAATAAAATAAAAAAATGCTTAACTCTTTGTTATCACTCTTTACCGATCCAGAAACACAATCAAAACTTTCACTTGGATTGACGATGTCACTAACTACAAAATTATTGGAAACTTTGAAATGAAGGAATCGTCCGTAGTTATAGAAATATGTTGGTATTTCTTTTTCTATTTCTCATACACCTTCAGAAAATAAAATTTGGAGGAAGACTCAGCTCTTGTATTCTTGTATTGGCATCTTGTATTCTTGTGTTCTGTGGGACATTATATCTACTATTATCTGTTAAGCAGAGAGGATGTTCTTTCTTTGCCTATGATTTAGGTCTGGACATATTACGTCTGTTATGAGGCTGATAGGCCAAATTGATCCATTTACAGTTTTACATAAAACAAATTTATTGTTCATAACATCTAAATTGTATACTTTTTCTTCAAATATAGAATTTTATCTACTCAGTAGATTGATATAAAGGTATTTTAAACTTCTTTTGATTCTGACGGCCCCCTTTTGTTGTTATTATCAGCCGCATTAGCCCAGTTTTAAACATACTGCTGGAACAAACAAACTTCCGTTAATTTTCTCAGACTTTGGTGCACTAGTGCAATTAAAATTCCACCAGCAGTCATAAGCGACTCAAGGTTCCTCACTAACACCAGCTATTCTACATTAATACTTTTCGTCTACACTAAACGAATATTTCTGGAGCACATATAGACGCTACACTACAAAAGGCCGTCATATTGTATTAAACTTTATCGAGCGAAGAAATTATTGAGGATGTTCGACGTCTGGCATAGAATGGTTACCCGTAGCATGTGTGTTTAATTACGATAGCAATGAAGTTTTAGACAGTAAATACACAGGCACCTAAACGCAACAGCACCGTTCAGGATCATCACAACTAAAAAGGAAGATAAATCGTCTGATACACTAGTAGATTAATCTCTTTCGATAGTGTAAAAGCTTCACCTTCAGTAGGTCTACTGATGAATCTGAGGTTTCTGAATGGACTACATCATGCGTGTGCAAAATATGCTGCCCGCAATACTCGAGCTTGACACATTGTGTACAGCGCACTGGCGTGTTACCAACTCGCCGCCCTAATCTATATTCGGCAGTAGGTGTACGTGTGGTGTTAACTGTAAAGCAACAGCATTAGCAACAAAATCATTTTGAACTTATCGATGTAAGAAGAATGCTGTTGGGCTATTCAACGGATTTATATATATATATGTGTACGTTCTTCGAATATGTTATGGTGTTATTTAAGGTAACCACTAAACCAAGGTGTCTTAACCAAAACGTATAGATCTTAGTGTTTTATAAACAGGACTGCAGGAATAAATGATCATGAAGCATAAATTTCAACTGCAAAACCAAAGCTGACCATAAATTTAGAGAATAACGGATTGTTTACAGGTTTCAGAAAGCTTCGAAGAAATCTTTTAGAACGTACCTAAACGATATTAATAAAATAAATCTAAAAGCGCATTGAAGAGACGTGGCAACTTTTCACGCACATAATTATGGAAGGTTTTGACGGGTATCGAAGCAATCAATCACAGCACGAAAAGATCTATAGTGGTACACGCTTTAGGTTAAAATCTTGCTCAAAAAACGGAGGAGGGTTCACCCAAGTTAGACAAGAACAAGAGACGGTAAACATGTAGAAACCTTATCCGTAAGAGGATGTTTGATAAAAGAACTGCGTGAGGAATTTAACTATTTCCGGCAGAATTCGCTTTACAAAAGCTTCGCAGAAAATCCAAAGGAATTTGGGTCGTAAGTAAATAAAGTCAGTTGTAAATCCAAAAGCATGTAATGATTGATACAAAATGTATGAGATTAATGGAAACCGTGCAAAGGATGCCGACCGTAATACCAAATTTAAAAATCCATTCTCCAAAGATAATACCGGTATAGATGCCATATTTGTTTTTCTACATCGAGTTGAGTTAAACGTGGATTTACTAGAAATATACTCCGCATGTACCGTATAGTAACTGAAGAATCTTAAACAGATGACAGCACAGGGGCCTCACAGAATCTCAGTATGAGTATTTTCAGAATATGCGGCAAAAATCGAACACTCTTTTACTGACATATACTGGATATCGTTAAACGTGGAAAATCCCATTTTCAGCAGGTAGATCGAAAAGATCGAACTACTTCCGACCTATTCCTTTAACATCTGTTTGAAGAAGAGTTATGGAGCATGCTATATGCTCGGAAATTATGAAATTATAAATTGACAACAAATTAACTGCACCAAATCAACACGGATTTCAGAAGAATAAATGTTTGAAACAACTCAATGGATGTATAAACTGCTCTCGGGTGACTAGCCGAGTCAAGAGTGCGTTGCTACACGATATTTCGGCGACTAGATTCATTGCCGCCATCTTCTGGTGAAGACTTCACCAGAAGATGGCGGCAATATATAGTAAATTGCAACGTCAATCAAGAATAGAGTGGTAAATCTGCAGAGTGATATGAATCACGTGAAACTATTCCTAATGTAACCAAGACGGGAACTAATAATGTCTTCATTCAGATTATTGAGACTCTAGAGGAGTAAGTGATGACGCAATCAGAAAATACTACTGCTATGTAAGGAAACAGAGGAAAGAGAACCCTTTCAGACAATTATGGATAAGAATGTATAATAAAAAAGGAAGAGTGTAAAAAAAGACCAGTAGTTGCTTTGGTGAGATGGTTAGAGACTGCGTGGTAGGATATGTATAAAAGAACGAGAAATAAGCATACTTGGAAATTAGAGGTCATTAGAATTGGGAAAGGATGGGGGACAAGGAACTGGGAGGAATTCGATCATAATCTTTTTGAAGTCACCATCACGAAATTCGCAAGGACTGAATTCGGGAAAATGTGGAAAACCGAATTTTGAATTGCCGGACCGAGATTCGAACTCTTGTCCTCTCGATTGCCAGTCCCGAGTATCTACCACTCCCCCAGCAGGTTCAGAATGTTATAAGCGATCAGAGACTAGTGATTGTACGGAGTCGTGAAAGCCCCCACGCCTGCAATTGTCTGCGAGCTGGCGAGGATGCGCAGGAAGCCAGTCGCAGTGCGAGCATTATGTGCACTTACAGCACGTTACGTATTCAGTATGACCGCTCGTTCCACTTGCTTTGCGATGTGCGTCTCCGGACATTACTCGGAAAGCAATATATTCACGACGTTATAGCGGTCGTGCCGCTCGCCACATTGTCGCTCTGTGTATTCTGCGCTGCACTCGATATCAGAGCTTCCACGAAAAGTGCCAGGTTCGAGCAACTGCAGTGTATCCGCGATAAATGTATTCAGCATCTACCTCGGTCAAGGGGACGCACTTCACACTAATGATCAGTGTGTGCGATACGCGGGCTACAGGCGTAAACGGTTACTATTAGAGTATCTTGTCCTCCCCTTCCCCCAGTAACAACTTCCTTAGAATATGTAGTTGAGATGGTTTCCCCAGACCTTCCCATGTTTCAAAGTATTCGTAAGCGCTCTCATATGTTAGTGTTATAGTGTATGTGTGATCAGTTAGTTGTGTTACTGATTGGAGATGAAAGAACAGATTGGGTGAAACCCGGTGCCTGCCAATTCATATTACACAACAGGAAGCTCCAAGTTTAACGTTACCATACTAGGGAGCGTCCATATACTACGTGGCTTGGTCTAGGTGGGGGAGGGGGGGAGGATTGACTGGAAAGCTACGCTGGGATAAGTGGGGGGAGGTGGTGTTTCCAAGCCTAGCCATGTAGCTTTTCATTCATATTACTTGTCACAGTTAAAATTAGGTACAGAACACAAAACTGGAGCAACGTAGTTTCTGAACGCTCCCCTAGGAAATTTACAACCATGAGTGTCGCATGACCCTCAGTCGGCATCAATTGCGGAGGAAATTCAACTGAGGGCTTTAATATGCAATCTGATGATGAGTAATCACAAAACCTCCCCCCTTTTCTGATAAGTCCAAAATGATAATTCCTTCCATCACCGGTGTTAGAGTTGGGAGGGCTGCACACACACGTTGTGGTTCCTAAATGACCTCGCTCAGAGAAATGAGTCACTAGACAAAGGAAAAAGAAAAATGAAACTTGTAATTGGTTATTACTTACGGAGTTTCTCACTCATTATTGTTTTAACGGAAAATTTTCTTTTATTTCTCTTCGGCATATGGAAACCAAGAAGTTAATCCTCCCTCAAATTTATGCTTTCAGTGATTCACGGGGTAAGTGTAGAATTTGTTACAGTTCCTCGTATAAAGACTGCAGTGTTGGAGTGCGTATCTGATGTGAAAGAAAGTAACAATCGCTTCCTGTGCCATACAACAAGACCGCCCAATCAATTTTGGATACAAGCCACAATTTCTGTTTTTATTTAACCTGCTGGCCACAATTTTGATTCTACGTTAACCTGCGCGCCACATAATACTTGCCTTTAGTTATGGGGCATCCATTAATGACGTGAGGTCAAATAGGGGGAGGGGGGATAACCTCACCAATGAGGAGGGGGGTCAACGGAAATCTCACGTGAGGTTTTGAAATTCTTCTAGAAAGGTAGGCCTAAAAAGGTCTACTACGAATGACGCGAAGAACATTATGACTACCTACCTAATAGCCGGTATGTACGCCTATGTCACGGATAACAGCGGCGATGCGTTTTGGCATCGAGGCCTTGGTATGACACTGGATAGAGTTGGCACCACAACGGTACCCGTAAATTCCGGGGAGAGGGGCGATGAGCTCTGACGGCCCGTTCAGTCACATCCCAGATGTGTTTTACCGGGTTCAGATCTGGCGAGTTGGAGGGGCCAGCACATCAATTGCAACTCGCCACTGTGTTCCTCGAACCACTCCATCACACTCCTGGCCTTGTGACATGGCGCATTATCTTGCTGAAAAATGCCACTGCATGGTCGTCATGAAGGGGTGTACGTGGTCTGTAACAAGTGAACGATACTTAATTGCCGTCATGGTGCCTGGCACGAACTTCACTGGACCCTTGGATGCCCACGTGAATATTCCCCGCAGCATACCTGAGCCGCCGCCAGCTTGTCTCCGTCCCACAGTACAGGTGCCAAGAAGCTGGTCCCCTAGAAACGACGGTTTCGCACCCTCCCATCTGCATGATAAGAAGTTATCGGGATTCATCAGACCATGTAATGATCTGCCACTAAGCCAGCGTCCAGTGACGATGTTCACGTGCTTCTATCAGTCGAAGTTGCCGATGGCGTGGTGTTAACATTGGTATATGGATGCATGGGTCGTCGGCTGCGGTGGCCCATGGTTAGGAGTGTTCGGTACACTGTGTGTTCGGACACACTTGTACCCTGCCTAGCATTAATGTCTGATGTTAGTTCCAGTGGCGTAGCTAGGTCAACAATGGCCCCGGTGCAGAAAATTTATTTTGGGCCCTCGGGCCAGATGGGTGGCCGTTTTTTTGTTTTGTGTTGCTGGTAGGGGCCCCCTGAGCTGAGGCCGGGGGACCCCTGAGTTGTGCTTGGAGGCCCCCTGAGCAGTGGTTGGTTGGGGGCCCCCCTGAGCAGTGAGGGCCCTTTGTGAGGGGATCCCTATGTCTCAGGGGCCCCCTTAGACGACGGTATAGCTAAAAAAAAAAAGATCGCCAGTTTGCAGTGAAGGCCCGTAGACCCTCTGAACTGCACCTGAGCGTAGGGGCCCCGATGCACTGCACCGCCTAGCCCCATAGTAGCTACTCCCCTAGTTAGTTCCGCCACCGTTCACCGCCTGTCCTGTTTTAAGGTCCGCGCTCACTAGGGCGGGCCTCATCGCGTCGCATCGCATCGCAGAAATGCGTCAGCAATCGCTTAACACAGATTCTAATGGGGTAACGCACACCACAGGCGGGTCGAGTCGGGGCGGGGCGGGCCGCGTCGCGTCGCATTGGGGGATCGCTCCCCTAGGCGTATTTTTCCGCCTGTGCGCCTCGATGCGCTCAGTCGCGAGCAGGTTTGCGATAGGAGCTCCACCAGTACTGACTTTTGTAACTTGTAGGTTCTTATTTCTGTGAATTAACTGCATTACTTCAACAAAATTGGCTGCATATTTGCACGCAGGATGGTGGATGATTTTTGAAACAAAACAAAAAATATAAGTAATTACAATCTGAACTTTTAATTATTTTAAGAACTTTAATAAAGATGAAAAAATTATAAAATTTCTATCTCATGCTCACTTGTTCTTTGCTTGTATGTTTTAACGTAAACTATTCAAACGTAATGGATAAAGACCACTGCATCTCATTAGTAATGACTTTCAAAGAGTTTTATGATTTACAAGACGCAAAATATAATAACAAAAAAAAAAAAATATTTGGAAGGAAATAGGAAACTACTTAAAACAACCAGGTATAATGTCATGTTTCGTATTTTATTTTTTGTTTATTTTACGAGTGCATTACAAATTTCTATCACTTTCTTTGAATGTCGCTTGTAAAGAGCTTCGTGTTACCAACTAATCTAATTGTTTAAAAATATTTTGTGAAATTATTCCAAATCTTAATGATTTCTGATGTAACCTAGAAACCTGTGTAAGTCAAATATTGAAATTTCTTTGTTTTCATTGTCGTTCTTACCTTCTGTAACCCAATTCAAATATCGTTAATCAAAAGGTTATGAATACAGCACGTGGCTAGTATTACTTTATTTATCTTATTATATAACACCAACATAACACAGCTATTGAAACAATGAAAAAAAAATCATTTTTTCTGCATTAAAAATAAAGAGAACCGCAATTCGGTAGAACTGTTATAACAAGTTTGTCATCTAATGTGTCTAAGAAATGCGAAAAATTCCTTTTTAAATTAAACCCACTGCCTTTTCTGCTTAACTTTCTTCCTCTTCAATGAATATATAAAAACAAGAGCCCTTTGTCTGATGTGTCCATTTGCAGTGCAGAAGCGGCTGAATAATCGTCGAGAACCGAAGGCGGTGACAATAAAAGAAATGCGACTCGCTGCGTCCAGATGTGCGTTGCAGCATTTTCGCTCAATGCGATGCGACGCGATGCGATGCGATGCGGCCTGCTGTAGTGTGCGCGTACCTTTACCAGTCTGCCCAGCCTACGACGTACGACATTTGTAATGAACACCTCAGCGTTTGGGCGTAGTATCACCCTGGTTTCGCTACTTGTTGAAGACACTCACCACAACACTTCTCGAACACCTGAAAAGTAGAGTAGTTTCCGAAATGCTCGTGCCGAGCCTCCGGGCAATCACAATCAGACCTCGGTAAAACTCCGATAGATCGCGAGCCTTCTCCGTTCTAATCACGGATAGCACGCTCACTGATAGTATATGCACCGTGCATGTGTTTGACTAGCAGTCATTCCTCGTCATGTGACGCTGATATCGCCTGGACGAGTTTTTATCGACAGTAGGTAGGTATTTATAATGTTGTGACTGATCAGTCTAAGTAATACAGTTTAATTACAATCAAAATTAAAAACCATCAATCAAACCTTTGCAGTGGTTTTTTAATAATAATCAAAAAAATTAGCGAGACCTTTGCATAGAGACCAAATGCACTGACGGGCCTGGGGTTAGGCAGCCCTGCCATAGAGGGACGAGGTATTGTATGTTTAACTGAGATGTGAGTTGGTGAATTCTCCTCTACTCTCTCTCTTCGTTACATACTTACCCGCCGATTTCGCCAAAGCACGGTTCCGTGCTTGACATTTGATCCTAGATTAACTGATAGGCCTGCTTGGCCGGACGGCAAGAGAGGTGGAAGTTCATACCCCCAGTCATCAGATTGCCTTCCAAAGCCATCACTTAGACCGCCAGCCCGTTCGTGAATTGTATGAAATGAACTTAGATTTGATCTATCCACACTCATTCATATTTCGCTAAACGTATGTCCGCAATTGTACTAGTAGAACAGAAGGTTTTGACCAGATAAAGTGTCTTCCGTACTCACAGACAGGCGTATACATCCTGACTGACATATATTAAACTCCTAAGGGAAACTAAACGAACTTATTTTTTAGTGTTTAAAAAATCTGAGAACATCTGTGAATACAGAAAATCAATTTAATACTTGCTAATGTTAGATAACTCTGAATTAGTTTAGAAGCGGTTCTAGTAGACAATCCGCGTATTTTCAATCCCATTTTTGAACAGATTCCAAACACTAAGTATTAATTTTTGTTAATTTCAGTTTGTAGTTTTACATACATTTGTCAGAAAATTGGACGCATAGCTAACTTCAATACTGTCAGATGCAGATGGTTGAAATGTTCTGGACTCCACGATCAAAAAATTGCCCAGTAGCTCGAGAGTCAAATGCATCAACAATAGCGAAGATTACCGGGCATCCTACCAAACCTGCGCAGCGCAACAGAATGTCGGGGGTGGACCCAGATACTTGGGGGGGGGGGGGGGCTTGAGCCCCCCTGGATCCGCCCCTGAAAACAACGCGTATAAATATAGCGATAGCACATCACATTTACAAGAAATTTGGTGCAGAAACTACATATCGCACAAACAGAAAATCAAAACAAAATACATTGATCATACAAAACAAACAAAGTTACCCGTTTCGCATACAGATGGCAGCACAACACTTTCCTCCAACATATTACTTACGCCGGTACCTACGGGCACGGTTAGGCTTCGTGCAGGAGCTCAGTTCCTTCCCCTCCCCTCTCATGATGCACACTGGCCACCTGTCTAAACAGATCGCCAGTGTCTACGTGGTCCTTGGTCGCCGAATCGGAGAGATAAAAAAGGCCACAATTTCAAATGAGAATTTTATAAAGACCTCCAAGGAAGCCAACATATCCCCTTTAAGGCAGAAGTAGTGAAAATCGTAAATAATAAAACGAAAAATTGGGATACAAGAAAAAATTTAAAAAATAAATAAAAAATAGGCGAACATTTGCTAGCGACCAGTCCAATTGTGTAATAGCAAACGGGTACCTAGCCGATAGGGATTTCTTCGTATCTTCAAAATTATTATTATTATTATTTGTAACAGTTTAAGGTTTATATATATATATATGTATATTTAAATGCTTATTTACATCCATGAAAGTATACCACATTCGTCCGTGCGTCAGGTGAAATGTTCATGGCAACACGCGTTCTCTGTTCCCACGGATTAGCAGTTGCAATCCGTTCGCGGTACTGTTTGTTATTCCGTCAGAAAAGCTGTCGCTGCCTCACGAGACTGCTGCTGGCGTGAATGAAGGATCGTGATGGATGTGGCTGTCCGCAGGATGTGTGCTGGCCGGCAGGATGTGTGTGTATTACGCATGCTCTCCGGGTCGCCTGCTTTCATCAACCCCTGCTCACTCACCGCTCCTCACGGCAGGCTGCCCGGTACAGCTCTCCACTTAGAAATTTTTACGGACTCTGATTTGATAATCATTATAATATGTAATCTATATATTAATATGCTAAACGATAACTTTGGATCCCTTTTTAAGAAAATTTTGCGGACGGAGAAGTGTGAGATTTGGCATAGTTAACGTTTATAGGGAGAAGAAGTGCAAAAAGTGAAAATCTATATATAATATGTGTTACAAATACATTAAATTAAATAAAACATTCGTTGTTTAAATTCAATAGTTTTTTTGTGGCAACGACACGTAGCGATTCTGCCAATGTCTGTGGTCTTTGGTCAACAGTAAAGAAAAAAATATAATATGCATAGAAAATAAATGTTACAAATACATTATTAAATAAAAAATAAATTCGCGAACGGGTGTGTGCGTGAATTGGTATTACAGGCATTGAGACACTCGGTGGTCGCATAAAGTAGAGATTAATCTTTGAAGAATGAGAGAACATTTCGGAAAGGAATGTAGTGATTCTGCGAAAAACGATATGGCCTTTTTATTATTTAAAAGGTTAAACTTTGATTAAGGGTCGTTTGATTTTTGAATTTAATTTCATTACGATTTTTTTCCCCATTTAGATGTTATGCCTCGATATATAACATCTACAGGTCGTAAAGAGGGAGAGACAAAAAATTAGGAATACCGATTCGGGTGAAATTCAGAATGATTATAGACCAAATACAAATAGTGAACACGCAATATGATGAAATTATTTTGATGGATACATTTAAATGCGCATGATAAATGTCATTCCAAGAAAGGTTTTGCAATGCACAAACTTTCGAATCAGAAGTCACTTCAGGTGAAAGGACTGCATTTACTTCATGTTGTCATAAAGCTACAGCAGTTTTACCGGCCTTGAGACAAAATGAATATTTTAAATTATTGTATGATGGCCTACGTTCAAATGAACCATCGATAAATAGAAATTAAAAAAATAATTTTGAAAACATTCATAAATACATTTCATCTGTTACTACGTTTAGTTCAGAAACTAAAATTTAGGATACAGTCAGGTGTGGAGTGTATCATTTTAATTTTATAGGTACTGCAGGGGATTAAGGTAAACAACATAAGCTAATAACGTATTGGTACACGCTCGCAGCCAACGATGTTACTCTCGCAGCAAACGCAATAGAAAAAATTCAAATAATGATTATTACTCTTTCACGAAAAGAAACTAAATAATTTAATGAATTCGGTCGAATTTCGTCCCCTGGGCGATCACTATTAATAATTATTATAATAACATGAACGCCAGGACTCTCTATAGTTCGGATTCCTCACTTAACTGAGATCTCATTTACCGGCAGAGGCTGTATTCGCAAAAAAAATCAAAACTCTAATAATAGATCTTTACTTATTTAACTTCCTTTCTCTGTGGTTTTCTCTTTATTTTGGCAACTCAAGAATATTTATAACCCTCAATCAAAATTTTGGACACAACGTTGGAAAATTGACGAGAGTGCTGTCAATTACACAAGTAAATGCTAACGGTGCTTTTTTTTTCTGGACTGACAGCCGGAGGACGCAGCTTCGTATCCCCGGACCAGACTTGCAGATTTTCGTTTCCCATGGTTCTCGCAGTCACTCCATGCGAATTCCGGGGTGGAACATTCCACAGGCCATGGCCAAATTTCTTCTTCTCATCCTTCGTGTCCACCGAACCTGATGGGTTAGTGGTAAATCACTGGCCTTGCATTCGGTAGGATGTGGGTTCAAATGTCTGACCATCCACATTTCGAATTTCCTTGGATTTCTGGAAATCTCTCCAGATGAATTCCTGGATGGTTCCTTCAGAACATTATCGCTCAATTCCTTCAAAAAAATGCTTGCCTCCAGTACTTTTCCGACAGTAATTACGTAGACGAAACTTAAAGGCACAAGAAAAAAAAATCGACTGTTGGCGATCTAATGAAATGAAGTTTTAATATTGGTTACAGTAGCCTTCTCGAAGTTCTGAACGTGTTAAGTACGTTCCATGTATTCCACAATTTCTTTTAATAGTGACGCATAATTTTGACTTGACTACGATTGTTATTCTGTCTCAAAAACGAGGTAAAAGTACAGATAGAAAAGTGCTGAGAAACAAATGTATTTCAGTAGTAAAGTCAACAAACCGGTTTGACTTTTCACTCACCGTGAAAAATGATTGTATTCTGTATCTTCACTGCGCTATAACTAGAGATCTGAACATTTAAGAATTTAGTAAATGACATCATCCTCTGTACTTCATATAAAATTACGACGTTGAAGATTTATATTTTTCTCCATAACATATTGTTATATCACATATCACATTGCTATATTATCAGTTAGGTGTACAGATATTTAGAACAGAAAACTTAAATAGCTACCGCCCGAAATTTTCCGCTAACTGCTTGTTCTGCAGGTTGACGTGGATGCTGCTCATGATGTTATTGATTGTGAGTAGACCGAGTACTAATAAGCTTATATGACGAAATTCACCCGCCGACAGTGCGAGGACGTGACCCCGGATCTTCAGAGTGTTTGGATGGAATGTCGAGGCGAAGAGCCAAGTTGAGAAACAATCGGAGAATTTTTAACTACACGAAACTTAGTGTTATTTCACTCGCCGTCACGTGATCAGAATTTTACCGCAATGCGAAACCATTCTTTGTAAAAGTCATTCTGATCCAATTATCTAATGAGGAAGGAGGAAGATCAGCGACTTTACTGTCAATTAGAGATCAAGTTGAGATACAAAATATATAAATAATTCCCTAGATTTCAGCAGTTCGTTTCATTCCTCATCCTTTAATTAGTTTTTTCTCATGTTCCGACAGTTATTCAGCTAATTAGTGGTCTGATCGTTGGAGTTTGCCGTCAGTTATGAATATTTTCAACCATTACATTCGTATTGTGTTTCTTTCACACTATGGTGGCATAAAAACACTTAAAAATTACATGTAACATTCCGGATAGAAATATACAAAAACGCAGTGGATTCACATAACAAATGTCGTTTTAGAAGATAAAACTAGTTAAAAGTGTCAAATTATGCAATAATAGAACTTTTACTCACCACTAATGGAGACTTATGTTGTATAAATCAATAAAGATCCTGCCTTGCAAGTGAGCCACAAGCATCGGGTTGAGGTTGATAGTTCCGTTTTTTATGAGTATTGGCAATCCACAATTCAGTTAAACTAGATAAGTTTGTTTAAGAAATACAGTTATCACAATACTAAATTGGTAAACTTAGATTCACATCTTCAAAATTTAAAAGGAACTATTTGTTTTTAAAAAAACAAAACGAACTGTACATTAAAAGGGTTACTCCAGCGGTAAAAGAAAGATATAATGATTAAGCCCCCATTAGTACATAGCTCCACGGCAACAATACGCCGTTTGTGTGTACAGATACCAATGCCTGAAACGTTAAAATTAATCGTAGTAATTTATTGTAGGATATATTGGATGGCACCATAAACTACAAAAATCGTTCAGCCTAGTGAGAGCATCTATCGAATATTATAGTAAGTTCCTTACAGCGCCTTAAGATCAAGAGAGGAACTATAATGATAAAAGGCGGTAACAATAATATTACTGCCATAAGAATTTAAATCATAATTTATTATTTAATCAAGAATTCATGCTATCCTCTTTCCTCTAGTATGTACTAATTTCGTTTTTTTCCGGGACCCTTAATATTTACTGAGATAAACAAAACTTCCTGTTGTCAGAGTTCTCCGATGTACAGAGTACAATTACCTTCCCTTTTCACTATTTTTAATTCATAACAAACCATTGGATTCAATATTCTAGTTTCATCAGTGTTAAAAAATGAGTGGTCTGGTGGCTCAGTGGTTAAGGTGTCTTACCGGGGATAGAAAGATCCCCGGTTCGAATCTCTGTCTCAGCGGGGATTTTCATAGGCTCTTAACCCGACCTTCACCTCTGGCACAGTTTGCTGTGTAATGTGAAGTGCACCAGAACGCTTCCGTGGTTTGGATTCCACGTTAAACTGTAGGTTTACCGTATCCGGTTGGATTGCCGGGTTATGTTAAGGCGGCTACGAAAGGGGTGAAATGCGCAGCAAATAGAAACCCTGTCACCAGATCATTACGACCACGTGGAATTATTATTATAGTGCTAAAATATTCCATTTAAACATTTTGTCACAGGTCAATTATCACATTCTCCAATATTCAATAAAACAACACAATTTCATTGTACTGACACCCCTGCTTCTTTATACCTCCTACCCACCTTCCAAATGAGCTCAGAACCAGTGAAAACATTTTTCTGTGTTGCCAATTAAACTCAACCAACCCTAACAGACATTATTGCTGGCAGAACAGAATACAGTAAAGGATTTAAACCATCAAGGTGTCTGCTCATTATATCGCACTGACCATATGTGCCACTGAAACGCTTTGAGTGGTTTGCGAGGGAATTGTCTTTGTTGATTCCCACACTCCGTTTCTCTTGCACCGCCTCTGACACCTGAAAGCTTCCGTTCTGACTATATTACATTTCTAAAATTAGAACGTCATCGTAATAATTACACCATATCTCCAGCAATCTATCTTCCATCACAGTTCGAAACACTAGTTAATTTGTCATATCTGCCGCTGGATTGTGAATTAAATCAGCATACATAAATACCCGTGAAAAATAGTTCCCTTTTTTTCTTAAGCCTTTACGCCTCGTCGACGTCGATGTGATTAGAGGCGGGAAAGGACTGGGGACAAGGAGCAGGAAGGAATTCGGCCATGGCCTTTTGAAGGAAGTATCCCGGCATTCGCTTGGAGTGATTTGGGGAAACCATGGAAAACCCAAATCTGGATGCCCGGACGGAAATTCGAACCGCCATCTTCCCGAATGCGAGGTCTGAGGGTTACCCGTTCACCCACTTCACTCGGTGAAAATAGTTCCCAAATCAAAAATAATGTCTGCCCAGGCACTATTCTTTAACCTTTGCTTCTTTTGGTTTCATTTAATGCCACCGGCAGATTAACTCTCTAGTAAAACTTTAATGTTAGTTATTTTATTTATTGTTTTATATATTAATAATTTTGGAAATCTATAAATTATTCATCGATCTCAACTTTAATGTTGTATCAGAGTGGTTGACAGGACTAATTTGATGGCATGAATAAATTATTCAATAAATAATTATCAGATTTTGTAATTCCTTCGGGAAAGCTATGCGAAGTTTCAGATTTATGCCGAAATTCAAATGAAGCTTTCTCTCGATCCAGTGTAAATTAGCTGAAGTAATTGCAACCAAGTTCATCAAGTTTGGGAGACAACAGATTCATTTTACTAAACACACTGAGTCTTTCTGTTTAGTGTGTGTTGAAGGAATCATCTACTTCATTTCATGGAACAACAAGCAAAAGATGTGACAAAAACAAAATGCAACAAGAAACCACCGGGAACACCGGAAACGTTTACTGTTCAACCAATGTTTTTAACAAAGTAGTCTTATTACAACCGAATGACATTTTACCGGTCACCTCAATATTCTTTTTAAACTGTAAACTCTAACCATACATTGAAACCTCCTCCGGAATAGAATATCTTTGGTATACTTTAAACGAGTGTATTATATTAATATTTTCTACAATACTTGGTGCAAAATTTTTCTGTTATCTACCTAGTGGAACCAAAATTGTAAAACAACGGAACCTAAAAATATTACATTCCTAGTCTTTTATTACGTTGATTGTTTAATAACCAATGTCAACATCCACTAGAAAGCAACAATGTGGAAACATTCCACAGTTAGTTAGTTCGTATAGAAAGATAGATACCTTTTTTCGCAAAGATATCCTTTTATAATAAAATGTGTTATGCTGGCAATTGAACGTTGTGTGACTGGATGTTGGACGTGATCTCTAAAGGTCGGCTACCTTCGGTGAGTCGATTACTGCCGAAGTGTTAGCTAAACAGGCCACCACCAGAGCGCTGCTTGGATAACCAACGATCTTGCTTCTCACCGAGTCTTGGTTGCGATGGTCCCCATCACAACGCTGCTTGGCTAAAGCTTCTGGTATGATAGTTATTTTATTACTAACAAATAAATTGCTTACTACGTTCGAGCTACGAAAAAAATGCTAGTTAAATACTACGAGAATCTTATCAGAGGAAATTTATTCCTATCACGAAATATATGAATAAAGAGGATAATAATCAATCATTATTATTTCTTTCCCAGAATCTTTTCCAGAACAAATTGCGCATGTAAAAAACAATACAGATATTACCCGTTAGGTAATATCTGTTATTTTTTACATGCGTTTAAACTAGTGAATATTATTACACTAGCATCAAAATTAAACATACCAACATTTAACGCACGTGGAACATTTATAACATTTTTTGAAGACTCCTGGCCTTATAGTGAACACTGTTCGATTAATTCTGTTAAAGTCTTGTTACATTTCGTTTCGCCTGACACAGAAGCGCAGAGTGATAAACTGAAAGCCTCATCTGTGCCGTCACACAGCGTTAAAGATCCGTCACAGGCTCGGAGCGTAATTACCTTCATTAAAATGCATTCCTCATTACCTGCTGGTTATCTGTGTTAATTTACATTCCGTATGCGCTTCCAGTTTTAATCTCTTGAATTGTTTAGTCTGCAGGATAGCGGCATTATTCATGCGAAATTTCGTCACGGACACAGGGTATTTACTCATTTAAGCTCTTATCGTCAAAGATAAGAAACGAAAAGTGCCAGGAGAAGAGAGAAGGTCGCACTGTACTGCGCAACATCTCTGGCCTGATGCTCAGTATACACATATTACAGTTTTTGGACAACATTTTAACGACAAATTCGTCAGTCATTTTGATAGTTGGAAGCGAAGGAAAATATACCAACAGCAGATAACGGTAATCTGCAGTCGCTGAGACTCATTCACCAAATCTGGTTTACGAGCCGTTGTCTTCTGGGGCTGTCATTTGCGAAGAAAGTGTTCAAACACCTATTTTTATCTCAAAATTTCATACTTCGAAAAATCGCTAGATGCTAAAGATGCGAAGGGTTTCTCTTATATCGAGCATGACGGAAATAAAATAAAAACTTGAATGACTGCTTAATTTTTCAGAAATGGTAAATTTCATTCGGTAAACAATATACCGTCAAAACAAGAGAATAGCAGACGCGATGTAAATTATGGATACGAAATAAAAATTTTACAATAATATCTTGCAGTACTAAATACTTAATCATCATATTTTAATACTGAAATAAATTAGATCAGACGTAGTTCTCCAATAACACTTACTAGCCTGCTTATTAAGTAAATTGCAATGTTGCTAGATTTAAGATACGAAAAAGGTTATATTAAATACAATCTCGTTCAATAGTAATTCATATTTTTAATGAAGTTTCAAATCTCTTTTAATCACTACATATATAAATATACATTGTGTGTGTATGTTTGAAATGTCATCACGCAAAAACTACCTAATGGAGTTGTGATTGGATGTTCAGTTTAATAGTTTATATTCTAAATTAAAATCTGCCATATGTCTTACGACTCTTCGTGAATTGATAATCGATTCTTAACATGAGCAAACGCGCATCAATGATTATAAATACAATCGTGACCAGAGGTTTAATACAGCTTTACAAACGTTTGCTGCTTTATGAAACTGTGATTTTCTTGGTTTTAAAAGACATATCGATGGAATTTTCACCGTTTGAATTTCTCAGATTAAACTTGAAGTATGCTTCGGTGTTTTCGAACCTTAATATTTGTCCGTCTACGGTTATTCTGAAAATTCACTCGTAAAAGTTCCATGAAAAACGTGAATGGATTGCGGGCACGACTCAATGAAACTGTTAATAATCTAATTTTCTGCTCTGTATCGATTGCAAGAGATCATCATTTTTCTAAATAACTTTTTGTACCATTTTCGTTATTTTTGGCACTTTTGCGACTTCACAAATCTGTTATTTTCTTTCCCTTTGTCAATTGTTAACACCCTCATGGAATTATCACATGTGAGACAGGAATTTACAGTAGCAATTAACATATTTATTAATTTTAACGAAGATGCTACTAGAAGTTTAAAAAATTTTGTTAAAATTTCCATTTTTTGAATCATTCTCAAAAGCCTTAAAAAAAACCTTCGGTTTTTTTATATACGGAAAATGTAAACAGAACTGGAGGAACCCGCGAAAAAGCAAAACAAAATTCTTCCTGCTATAGATTAATAATTGCACTAAAAATAATTTTCACAATTTCGTACAAACATCTAGGGGTACGAAGCAGGTAAATGCTATTATTTAGATATACAGAATCTATTGTGCGTTAGCAAACCGCATCACCTCGACAAACCACCAGACCTACTGAGCCCATATTCACGAGGTATGTTACTAAGATGTTATATTTCATTCAGATGTGTGGCGCTAGAGTCTACCTTCTATATTTATATATTTCCGATTTTGCCCGTACTCGCACGAAATCTTTGCTGGTAAGGGCGGTGGGGGGGAATTCTTTCGGAACGCTATGCATTCAGTAGGAACCGCTACATTCACCCTTTGATTAACGTTGACATATGAATATTATTCTATAGTGATATGTATTTTAATACAACAGTATTTTATTGATTCAATAAATCGGTTTAATAATTAAATATAAAAAATACAGTTCACATTGTAAGTATTAATAATATATATAATTAGTAACATTCGTTTAATTTAATGAATATTTACCATTTAAATACAATTCAATATTTTATTGTATTCAATATTGAATTATTTATATATAACATCGCTTTAGCTTCATCTCAGTTTCATTTAAATATTTATATAAACAATATTTTAAGCTTAGAATCATACATACAGTATTGGAACGTGCAAACAATACATACGAATTAATTACAAAAAATATACATGTGAGTAATCAGTTAACTACTTATAACTACTGTAACTTATTTTTGTTTATTTGTTTCCTACAATATATAAAATAGAAATACGCAAGCGATCGGACGGTAAAGACACAACAGACAGGACACACTGAGACTGCAAAATAAAGCGGAAGAAGAAATTGAACATGAGAATGAAATTCTTAATTGGTTATTATCTTTAATACAAAATCATTACATTGATCGTATCCGTTGTTAATAAATTACTTATAAAAACCATGAAGTATGTATTTATATAGATTAAGGACTGATGTTACATTATCAAACTCCATTTTATTGATATGTATCCGTGATGAATTATCGCAATATTCGCGTAATATTTTAATAAATTAATGGCTATAATTTACAAGGTGAAGAAAAACAAAAGTCACAGGTACTGCTCGTAATCAAATAAAAACTTAAAACCAAGTACCATAGTGGGAGTTATAACACATAATGGATAAGGTGTCAAGAGTAGAGAGATTTTAAGGGCGTAGATTAATAAATTCTCTTGCTTTTTCAGGTGCTATCCACGGTTAAGCCACTTATAACGGATATTTTAGGTGGATTAATTGTGCCCTTTTTGAGTTCAAAATCTACGAAACACAAATTCTCTTTAAATTGTATATATATATATATTTTTCATATTCTGAAAATAAACTGTAGACTATTCTAATAAAACCAATATAGCAGGTTACAGGTGATTCCTCAATTAATGGATACTGTTTGACCAAAGACCCGATTTATTTAAATGTAAATTTCAACTCTCCCAATCGAAAAATGCTTTCTAATCTATCAATAATCAAATTATATCTCCATACATTTTGATGTTTTTTTCTTCCTTGTTGCTATCCTGTCTCTGATCAAAACAAAACAAACTCAGGCCTGCCAATCGTCATATTTTTAATCTGATAGTCTCCGAATCGAAGATCCCATATAATGAAATAATTATGCTGAGTCATAAATCCTTTACTAAGAAACATATTAATTAATAGTACTGTAAATACAAAGAGCTAAATGAACATAACAATTGTTTCTCTGTATAGATATTAACATTACAAAGTGAATTCCGTATTTCATAACTCAAGTTTTTGTTACATAATTGTATTGATTGATTTGAAGTTACTTATATATATATTACAAAAATTACGCAGCAACGGACAATTTATTAAAATCACCCCTGAAAATTATAGTATAACTTTATTTAAAACGAATAACTGATGCCATTTATTTTGTAGCTACTTTTCCGAGCTGGAGTGATATTTTTTCAGCTATTGATATAGTGAGGCTCCTACTGTAGATGCCGTTTCTCCGATAGTATTTAAGATCTTATTCCACTACATTTTGAATATTTTTGCGCCAGATTTTCCTAGGCCTGATTCTTTTCGGACGTGCTGATAGGTTCCATTGGACATGTGTTCCCATTGCTGACAACTTATAAGACGAATAAAAGAGTATTGTTTACAAAATTTGGTAATGAATCTTCTTAAAATACCTGCAAAATTAATGCAAGTTGAATATATTTTCGGTTTCCACCCTGATGTCATTACTTTACCTACACTTTTAGCTGTATGTACGAAATGATTTACTTAAAAACATGTTGACTTATAAGCTTAATTGTCTCTATCATTTGATTACTAGCGGTTTCTCCATCATTGCTATTCTCATGCCAATAAAGGTTTTCTTCTCATCTTCCGTTATATTACAATTTAAGATTAGATTTTTAATTTTCCGTCTATTCCATTCATTACACGTATTTGTTTTCTTCCGTTTTCTTTCAGTGAGTTGATTTCTTCAAATAAATGATTTATGCATATCTTATAATTATAAAATAAAGTTCTATGAATTATTTTGGTTATGATCCCAAATGACAAACAAAACAACAACCATGTATTTTTCAAGTGGATTAGAAAGTAATATCATAGTTTGTTAAAGAATCAGTGTTCATGGATGCTAGCTACAATTGTTTTTGAAGTTCACGGTCAGGAACGGTGTCGCTTGAGCGTTTACAAATGAAACCACACAGATTTAAACTGGTGCAAGAAATTACTACAGAAGATAAGTTAGCTCGTAGAGAAATGCTACCACGGATAAAGGAAGATCTCATTCACCAATTTCATAACAATATTACTACGCTGAATTATGGACAGCCACAGTTCAAATCATTACCTGGAACACATTCGTGACTATCGAAAAGTAATTTTGTGTTTTGAGTTTTTAGCAACTCTATAGCGTACGGAACTTTTTTTCGTCAAGGAGGACACCCTAAATGGTTTCATAAACAGTTGAAAATATCCTCTGCAGTAGTTAGATGAAGGTTAAAATGATGTAGCTCATTATACACATCTCATTGCCTTACAGCAGTTTGGTACCTCCTCTGTGTTTGTAACCAAGCTTGATGGGTGAGCCTCGCATTTGGGAGGACGCGGGTTCGAATTCCCGTCCGGTTATCCAGATTTCGGTTTTCCATGGTTTCCCCAAATCACTTCAGAAGAATGCCGGAATGCTTATTTTAAAATTCCATGGCAAAATTTCTTCCCGTTTCATTCCCCCATTCTTTTCAGCATCAAATGACCTCGATCTTGAAGAGGCATAAAGCCATATGCAAAAAAACCTGTCTGTTCCATGTGTATTGATATCTAGTGCAGAGCCAAGACTTAACGCCCAAAGTTTAATTATTGGATTTCACTAAAGATCTAGTGTATGTGTAGCGTTGACATTGCGATGAAAAACTTCAGTGTTTTTGCAACAAAATGACGCTTTAACGGATTCTGTTAATTATCAGTATAAAGTTTTTTGAAGCTCCTTGTATAGTCTATTCCTTTATTACAGCCTTATATGGAATTTTATTCGAGAATAAATATATTTTTGTGTAAGTATCTTCAAAATTCAGACTTTCTCTTGATTATAATCTTTTCCCAACATTTTGAGGTCGGCTGACTTATGGTTTTTACTCACCATTGTCGAAAGCTGTCTGGTGTCTTAGTGGTTAAGGCGTCTGAGTAGGGATTGAAAAATATCCTGACTCGATGGGGATTTTCATAGACCCTTATCTCGATGTTCATCTCTTGCCCAGTGTGCTGTGTAATGCATGAAGTACACCAGGTAGGTCCCCAACACTAGCTAGTATTACCGGGTAATGCTACGTGGCTAAGATAGGGGATAAGAAACCCTGTCACCAGGTCATTACAACCACACGATTTTATCCTTTACTCATCGTTGACATGGTTAAATTTGGAGTTTTGCCAAGCATATTATACCTAATGCCAGGACGTATTAAGTACTTAGGGGTGGGGAGTGGAATGTTTCAGTCTGTCTGTGAAAAGATTAACTTTGTTCAGCATGTGATAAGTGTTTATATTTTGTATGTGGAATGTGTGGTTTGTAAGGTGTAGATTGGAGACCGTTCAGGCATTCGCCTTAATAGCCGCGTAAAATAGCCTAAAATGTGTCTGGGCTGTCTAATACCAAGCAGTGTGCGGCGCCTCAGCGCACTGAGACACACTGGCGGGTATCATCAAGATTTATACTAAATCTCTAATTAGTGCCGTATTAATGATAACAGGTTCATGCAAAACAGTAACGAGACAGTCAGAAGAGGTCCTGTTTCGAGCTAAATGACTTAGGAACTTTATTGGAGGTATTCAAGTTGTCTTCATCCATCCGTGTTGTATCACCATCTCATTTATTTTAATGTTTCTCTCACCACTGAAGTTGAGATGTAGGAAGCTTTCCTAGGCTTATTCTTTAAAGACGCGTAGTGAATATTCTTATGTTATTATCGTTTTACAATAAACAGCTTCATCAAACTTCTGTCTGACATGGTAAATGCCTGTTGAGTTGAAGCGACGATGGCTCTAACGCGTCAAACGAAATATCTTATACAGTGGGGTTCTCAGACCTAGAATGTGAAGTTATCTGCCTGCTTCTGTCAGTATCCTACTATACGGTATCGATCTGTTGGCTAAATGGTTAAGGGGCTTTCTTGAAAAAGTTCCGGGTCCGTTCGCGGGTTCAATCCTACATCGTAAAATTACAAAAAATTACTTTTACCTTAAAGTTTATTAATAATGCTCCCTTTAATGTTTGTTTTATGTTGATTGAAGCGCTATAGTGAACTATGAGTGAGTAACTGCTTCACCACCCTCCAGTTTTTCTTGATTTAGAACATTAAATTGCCGGTGGTGGCACAGTTGCTCTTAGCCACATGGTGTTTCATTCGTCATGGGACGCAAGCAACGGAAGACTTGGAGGTCGCTCATAAACTTGCTGCTGAACACGACGGTGGTGGGTACCGGCTGGCGAGCCCTGTGCCCGAGGCATAGGGCATTCCTGGTCCGCTCTCCGGCCCGCATATACTCGTTAACTGCGAGCGCGCTAAGGCCTTGTGACGGGGGGATGTGTTATGTAGATGGTGGGCAGGTGGTGGTAAACAAATAAGCATCGCCTCCCAGCAAATTACTCGGCCGACCGCATGAATAAAATATGAGCCGACGGCGGCTGCTGCGATGGACTCGTTACTGCGCCCGGTAGCTAGACTACCTGTTGGTAACGGCCGGAGATTACTCAGCTGACCGGACGGCGAGTCTTCATCGAACTCGGGACCACAGACTACGCAACTCACCATACATCAAAAGTTCTTCTGAACTCTGTTGGTCCTGGTAAGACCGCATGCATAATCTTACACAGAAAACTACACTGTAATTTTCTTTTACGTATTTTACTTTTACTATACATTTAACTTATGGCTTTACGCCTCGTCGATGTCGAGGTCATTAGAGGAGGGGTGGAATTGGGGACAATGAACGGGAGGGAATTCGGCCATGGCCTTTTTAAGGAAGCATCCCGGCATTCGTCTGAAATTATTTGGTGAAACCATGGAAAACCAAAATCTGGATGCCCGGACGGGGATTCGAACCGGCATCTTTCCGAATTCGAGGCCAGTGCGTTAACCACTCACCCACCACGCTAGGTTTGTTTTTACTAAAGATATTTGCAACCAAACTTTATTTTAGAAACATGGTGTGGTGAGTGAACATTAAGGCTCTGGCCTCCCATTCGAAAGGCTGCTGGTTCGAATACCTATCCACACGTCCAGGTTTTGGTTTTCCATTGTTTCCGTAAATCACTGCAGGCAAATGCTGGGAAGGGTTGTTCAAGTAGCCATGGCCGAATTCCTTCCCGTTATTTGTCACCTATACTCTCCCACCTGTAATGACCTTGACGTCGACAAGCCCTTATGTTCAAAAAAGAAAAAAAAAATTTACAAAAAGTGGCAGCAGTTTTAAAAGATATATTAAAATGACAAAATATACCTACTACTTGTAGAATTCCATTACTTGATATTTGAAAGTGTCTAAAAATAGGCAGGAAGCAGAGAAAATTCCATTTTAGAAACCAAGGGATGCAAAATAAATACTATTTTTTTTTCTTATGGCTATACGACTAGTAGACGATTTTTGAGGTTATTAGAGGCGGGAAAGGACGGGGGGGGGGGGAGGGGGATACCAGGAACTGAAAGGAATTCCTCCATGGCCTTTTATGGAATCATCCCAGCATTCGCCTTGAGTGAGTTCCAGAAAACTTAGAAAACCGAATAGGATATCCGGCCACGCAATTGAATCCGCGTCCTCCAGAATGTCAGGCCAGAGCTTTACCACTCACCTACAATGCTGGATATGATAGCGAATTCACTCACCCAATCAGTTACAGATTTTTTTTTTTTTTTTTTTTTTTTAGTTGTAGCTTTATAATTATTCGTAGTTTCTCTAGCGCAGTTTACAACTCTTCTGAAAGTGGGCTCACTTATGCCTTACCCGGAGAGCCTAAAGTGAAAATCGTGCTTGCAATTCCCCTTCAGTCGATGACTTCCTCTGACCTTTCTTCTGAAAAAAAAAATCACAGTTATGTTTTGGTTCACAAATCCTAAAGTTCATAAATATTTCCTAAATGTCCTTAACATCTTCTTTCGTTTAAATGTACCTTGCGCAATGATTATTATCCTTCGTTAATCCATTAATAAAAATCCCTAACAGTTCCCAACAATCACTGCATATGTTGCACAGTGATGAACAATACACATACTCGTATTCTTTTATAAAATCTACCGGGTGTGGTGGGTGAGCGGTAACACTCTGGCCTCACTGGTTCGAATCCCCGTCCGGCCATACAGATTTGGTTTTCGGCGAAATCCACGATGGCTCCTTGAAAAGGCCATGACTGAATTGCTTCACGTTCCTTCCCACCTCTAATGACCTCGACGTCGATGATGCATAAAGACATAACGAAAATATATTATGAAACACGTAGCGATCTATTGACTGCTTCTAACTTAAGCAGATTAAACGACGACTCTCTGTAAACAGCGGAATCTTGGTGCGATTTAGAGCTTCGATAAATCTGAATAACGCCTACTAATTACGTTTACTTTGGTGCTTTCGCTTCCCTAACGTACTAACGACCATCTTATGGTCTCACCAACACGGCGAAAACCCATCCTAAATTGGAGTCACTAAAGGAAAGTCCTTATTTACGAAAAAAAGAAAAGGGAAAGACTACAGCTTTCTCTTCCCTTCTAAAGACATTGCGCCATGCACGGAAAACCGCTAAACTTTCTGAAAAAACCTAAAATGAGTCATTATTTTTCTTAATAAGAACCTTAGAACCGTCACAAGTTTCAAAATTGCACAAACTTCACCTGTTGATACGTTTCTTACCTGATGTTATCCGAACAATTTAATGTTTTCTAGAGGGGCAAAGATTCGTATTTCAAATGTTATTTTCATCTTGTACTTAAGCGGACAAGGTTGAAAATAAAAAGGCAATGACATTCCTATTTTCCTCTCACGGTACGTTTCTAGATGGTCACAACAAATATTATTCTCGAAAGGGGGGGGGGGGGGAAGGAATTTTGATGTGGCTTAGAAACAATGATTGTCTTGATTATTTACTCTTTAGCTGACACCGAGGTGGCATTGGAGGTGCCATGAAGCCTAAACAGAAACGCATCTTTAACGATTGTGCCGTCCAGTTTGGGATTAATTTTGAAACAGCTACGTTCTTAGTTTCACAGCCAATTTGAATCAGTTTCAGCGAATGAAGCTCCATCGAGTTGGGTATAAAACGTCTGTATCCGTGTTGAGTGTGCAACATTAAAGTACACATCGCTTGGAACATAAATTCGGTAACGTGTATAATCGAACGTTGCCGGGAGGATGATTGCGAAACGTGAGTGGTTCTCGACTGTGTTCGTGCTTCTCTGTCCTCACGCAACGCCTCGCCTCGTGACTCGTTTGCTTCTCTTTGGCGCGTTTCTTTTTCTTCTCGCAGTTATAAGCCCCGGCTTGTTCTGCCGTGTTATGGGGCCGCTATGTAAATTGTAAATATACCTACTTAAGCACCATCATTTGATGTGAAGTTGTTTGCCCCCATTAGTGTGGTCCGGGCGGTATTTTAATATATACTAATGGCGGGTTCAGGGGGACGGGAAATTCGGTGGAATTAGCCGAAGTTTTGCATTGATGAGGCCCGAGCCGGCCCGGTTGCCTCGCCCGAGGCTCGGCCGCGTTTTTGTGGGCGCGCCGCATGTTTAAACAGCTCTTTCCCGTTATTTAAAATACATTAGGGATTAATTGCTTGCGTGTTTTTCTTCTAGTCTCCGGAGATCTCTCTCCCGGTTTGGGCCGCTGGCCACCCCACCCACTTAAATAGTTGGACGAAAATTACGGGCCAAGATAAACTGCTATTTCCTTAATTACTAATTGGATTAATTACATTTAATTACGCGTCTGGATTGTGCGTCACAGTGGGCACCTCAAGCAACACTCTGGTCATTCTTCTTTAGTGCAGCCGTCTACAAAACCCAGGCCTTGAAATCAACACAGCTGAGCAGCTATTAAAAGCGAATAAAGCTGGGAGTAGTTTGTCATTAGTGAGCAATTGCTGCTCTGCTTGTGTTGTATTAGATTCTTATGTAACGCTAAGTTAATTCTACTCCCAACTCAGGATTAGATTCGTATTTTACTAGGTTTCTCCTGCGACTCTGTTCGTGTGAACTAAATCTTTTGGAGAACCGTTCAAACAGAGTATAAGTCAACTAGCAGAATACCCGGCGTTGCCTGGTCTAATCGGGATTGATTTACCCGCACACTATTTCTTTATTTCAGATGTGAATCATGTGTACCAAGTTTCATTAATTAGGCACCTCCCAGTCCCAGAACAATTCCCAGCACGTGTGAATTGGATGTTGTGATACGGAATTCCAGTTTACATTTAGGTCCCGGCTGCATTTCAACCTAATCACAACATGAGTTAAAGTTGCTGCTCGATAATCGAAACATGTACAGTACAATCCGAGTATTAATACATATCACATACAAAATCTGAACCGGGAATATATCTGTTTGTTGCGGCATCACGTAGAAAATACAAATTTCTAATGGGTTTTAACGGAGTGAAAGCTTAAGGTCGAATTTAAATTCTGACTTACATGTTGAGACACATTTAGTTTGTGAATATTCTGGCATAACTTAAAAACAGCTGAATTAATTTTGATGGGATTTAAAACTATGAGTTTCTACAAAAAAAACATTTGAACTTTAAAGAGGTGAGGGTAAAGGGAGGAAGAAGTTGGGCTTTTGTAGAACAAATGTATACAGTATTTTTCTGTTTGATTTAAGGTATATGGTGCAACGTTTCATCAATATCCTATAAAAACTGTAGGTATGTATAATCAACATTACTATAAACTAAGGGGTGTAAAGGGGGAAAGGGGTTAGGTTTAACCAAAATTAGTGTGGAGAGTATTTTCTCTTTGTTTTAAAGTATTCGTCAGCAAAGTTCCGTCGAAATATTATAAAACTGTGGGTTTCTATAAAGAACAAGAGGGGTGGGGGAAAAGACGGAGAGGGGTCGAGTTTTTTAAAACAAAATTTCAACAGAATTTGTCTGTTTGTTT
Organism: Vandiemenella viatica; assembly: GCA_031002005.1. Classification (NCBI taxonomy): domain Eukaryota; kingdom Metazoa; phylum Arthropoda; class Insecta; order Orthoptera; family Morabidae; genus Vandiemenella; species Vandiemenella viatica. The sequence continues at coordinate 61,814,207 of CM061920.1, read as the reverse complement.
TAAAGAATACGTATGCTAGGTTCCTTTTAACTCGGGTGGAAACTGTAGCTTTGTATATAGAACATGACAAAAATTAAGGGAATGGAAAGGGGTTGGATTTTTGCAAAGTTTTTTTTAAAAGTATTTTTCTCTCTGTTTAAAGTATATAGTTCTATCAAAATGTGGGTTTGTATAAAAATTAAGGGCTTTAAATGGGGTGAGAGGGTGGTTTTAGGATTTTTTGATCATAAAAAATTAAAATAGACAAAACATAAAATAAAAAACAACATATACGTGCCAACTATCGTGGTTATAGGTCAAACGGTGTCGACTACAGCTTCGTGTAAGGAACAAGTTAAGAGGGTGCAAAGTTGGGTTGGGTTTTTGCAAACTAAATGTTAACAGTATTTTTCTCTTTGTTTTAAAGTGTACGTTTGAATAGTTTCATCGAAATCTGATAAAAACTGTGGGTTTGCATGACAATTAAGGGATGTAAAGGGTCCAAGAGAGTGTTTTTTATTTTTTTTTTTTAGCTAGAAATAGTTTTCTTGGAAAAAATACACATATGTGACACTTACGATCTCTTGTATTTACCATGAGAATGGATCAGAGGAACCAACAGCAACAGGCAAATTTAGCACTCGACACTGAACACGGGAATTAACAACTGGTGGTAAAATATCGGCTACCAGGCTGCAGTCATAAACAATCTTTACTTCGCAACCAAACAACATATATTGTCTTTCCCATCAGCAGTATTGTCCAGAATCTTTGTCAACGTTTCAAAGGCGTTATTTCTAGTAGAATTCTGCGCAGATGTGGCAGCTACTTTTCGTTTACCGGTGAAAATGGATTCGGAACAACGACATTACACAGTTTTAGTTTATAAAGGAAAAATTATCTGTTGGGATCAAATCAATTCAGAACGAAAGTTGGAAAATAAATACGACATCTTATAGTGAAAAAAAATTGTATCAGCGGTAAAGATAAAATAATATCTGAATGCTACGAAAATATGCTACAGTAATAATGGAAAACCAACAACATAAGAAAATCATTCTAGGCTCGCCACGAAATTTAAAAATATACTATCCTCTTAGAAATACCTATCAGTTAAACGATCAGTTCATAGATTAATTAATAAATGGACGTATAACTTGTACGAAAATTTATAATCTATGAAACGTAGATACGATATTTAGTTCGATATATATATCCCATTTAATTACGAACATCTAAAAATTACTTATCAACTCGAAAGTGGACATATAATTTTCTAAATACATGGAGACCGTCAAACAGTTTTCTGATTTTCCTGAGTTCGCTGTAAGCAAATGATATGTTAAGATATCCCCTCACATGATCCAACAGAACTATTCCAACAGGCTCCCGGAAATCCTTTTTTTGTGAGAGTAAACAACATGTCTGAAACTAATACAATAGCTTTATTGTATTAATATTTTTACCTGATCCACAAAGTCCTGTCAGAAAAAATCAACTATATTTTATTTTTACTTTCGTAAATTTTATTAGGCATTTGCCTTATAAGCCAGTTAAAAAAGGTGGGATGAACGGAGAGTTCAGGCAATTCATTTCTTCCCGCTTGATTAACTAAACAGAATTGTTAGAAAATAACGTTCAGTGAAACCTTACGCTGTAACAAAAAGTTTCAGTTCTCATCCTCTTCCATTTTACATTTTAACCTTACCACATAATATCACTAATATTGCCTCCAGAAAATCAAAACTTTAATCACATACGTTATGTCGCGTAGTATTGGTCTTAATCGTGACCCACGCAGCATAGATCACAATCAATGTGAAACTACTTTAATTCAAATGAAGTAATGATTTCATACCATGACGCTCATGAAAGCAAATTAATGGAATAACTCATCCAGCCTGCTGTAATGACGAGTGGTAATATTTCTACCTGAAAATGAAAGCCTCCATCACACGAGCATCGAGTTATAGACGAGATACAATCTTTGATAGCTTCCTGCAACAGCGAACAGATTTATAACGAAATCGTCCACTGTACATCGGATGAAAGCAAATAAAAACTAAGAATTAATGTGTTGATTGAAAGGAAATACAACCTTTTCTCTCAGCTTTCTATCAATTCATTTCTTCGCAGTTTCTTACGTAAATAGATCAATCATAACCTCACTTTTTGCAGAAACATCTCTGGCCGTTGTTAGTTCGGCGAAGAAGGCCCAGAACGTGACGTCACTGCGTTACTGACATAATAGTATTGATGATAAAACCTGAAGCTAGCCCGTATCGGAATATATATCCTTGGTCTCTTTTTTTAATCATTTTCCTTTTTAATATTCTTTCTGTCAGGTGCTGTTTCCTGAATGTCACTGACCGAAAACATTTCTGTAGTTTTCTCATCTTTTACATGTTTATTCTATTCGATAAGCATATTGGGAGAATTGTGTTGACAAGAAATTATCATCTGCATTGTATGATTGAAAGATTTAGGAATGGAAAAGTCTCTCGCAGAAATGCTGAAGATAATTGGTTAAAAACTTGAATTTAGTTTAATTATCTTTCATTTCATTCACATAACCTTAAGTCGCACAACATAAATGGCTCTGAGATTACTTTTATGATGAAATGTAAACAAAGATGAACTTACATATGTAGATTTGTACTTTTACTAGAGGATCATAGTATGTTGTTCTGCAGCAGAGGAAAACTCTGAGCTATATTTCTTAGCGCGAAACACGTAATAATTTTCCAGGCACTCTGAAGAAATAAATGCCATTTCAGGTGCTTAAGTAAACTGAACTCCAAACTGCCAAAAAAATAGTGTGTTACAAATCATGGTAAGTACGAAAGTAGGAAAAATTATGATATAGTTTGCATAGGAACTCGGTTGTGTTATTTTGACCTGACTGTAATTAGGTATGTTTTATCTTAGTTCATTTGGGTTTCATTATTCACAATCTGCTTAATTGTAAACTACACTACTTGATAAAAAAAATAATGTGAAGCACCCAGAAGGGAAAGAGGAAATGAATGAAACTCACGTGTTGAGAGGATATGTGATGTTATTAAAGTTATTACAAAAACGTATTACAGTAACAAAGAACTTGGCAGTATGGGTCAGCTTACCAGTATGACGTTGCACCTCCTCTGACCTGGATGCATATAATGATTTCGTTGGGAAGAGTGTCATAAAACAAGTTGTATCCGCTCCTGAGTGTGGTGGGTGCCTTGGTGGGCAAACTACGTTACAATTATCTTTCATCCCTTTATGATTAATAATTGTGGATTTTTAATTTTAATTTTTATGAAGGAGTGGAAATTATTTAATTTTGCAAGAATCTCGACGTTAGTTGGAATTTAGGAAAAATTGTCACAATATGACATTTATTTTCTTATCACTGGCGATTACAAGTCTGAGCGAATTTATCGTTAACATTAACACAAATTGGCAAAATCATAAAAGCAACGCTCAGAGTTACAATTAGCCGTCATGAGCAAGCAAACAACTGTATATTTACTTTTAAATATATCTCAGAATCAAAATGCAAGAAATAATGACAATTGGAACAATAAAAAATACAAGTTATGACGACCTCAGACAAAGGTATCATAATACTGTGACTTTACAGTTAAAAAAGGAAAATCATGGGCGCCAGAATGAACAATATATCATTCGAAAATAACTAGTTCTGGCAAATTATGCCGCTAGCTCAGGGGTTTTTACAATTACAAAGTGAGAACATGGACCTATCCTCTCAAAGTCGCTTACGGGTTCTGTTTCACGGAATGCACAATCAGATGGCTTGGTCGTAATAAGTTACCATTGTAGTCCTGCGTCTGATGTCTGCGGTGACTGTAGCGGACCCACGAAAATAAATTATTTACATACATGTTTAAATAATAATCTTGAAAGAAACTTGTATCAAATCTTATCATTAAATTAATAAAATGAAACACATTAATAAAACAAAACATTGTCAGAACACTTATGCAAAAAGTGGTTGAACTATACATTGTATTTACAATTTAGCGTGATGTTTTACTCATGTGCATAAAAATAATTCTGCCTTCAACAAACATCCATATAGATGCTAGAGGTGAGCGTAAAATATCTCATTACATTGCGCGGTTTTAATCTCAAAACAACGGAATAGTTCAGTCGGATTCGGTGACGTGATTTGCGTCATGACCGACGGTTAATCCGACAAGCATTTCAGAGAGAAGATGTGTTCGTGTTCATGGTCAAATATCAGCAACTGTAATCTTGGATTTGAATGAAGCGGCATTTACTCATAATTCAACGTGGTGTGGAATGAACGATGTAAGTGCATGTTTTCGTTTGTTACGTAAGTTATGAACGTTAATCGTTGAATGTTAGGTGGTCCCCTAATTAGTCTTTCATTGGTCGACATCTCTAACTTTTAATATACCGTCTGTGAAGTGATTGCGAATTTCATGGCGAATGGAAACTGTATTTGCTCAGGGGTATATGTAATGGAATTTTCTATAACATTTACCATTCCCATAGGAGACATTTATAGATATTATGTGGTTTGACTCGACCTTTTGTCATCGTCAACCGAAAGTCGCTGTAGCATCTTTGGCATACGAGCGGACCCTAAACATAACAGTTCCGCACACAAAATAATGAATAGCGTGACTATCATTCCTCAGTAATATTACGATTCCTTCACAATGGGTCTATTGATGACTCGAGATTATCTCGACATTCAAGGAATAAAATTTTCCTTTTTTTTATTTAGGAGTTATTATAACCCTCTTAACATGTCCGTCTACTCCACGTTTTATGCCGAAAATCCATCCCAGTTAGCGAATATTTTCCTTTTAAACACTTATGCTTCTTTAGCTTGTATGAAAAAAAGTTGTAAGCTTTGTGCATAGAACGGTCCGATCTCAGGTTTTCCGTTTGCCAATACAAAGCAATTTTGAGATTTCACGCTAGCAGAATACTACAAATCTATATAAAGCAAAAATATAAACCTTCCAATTATTTGCGTTGAGTGCACACAATTCTGAGCTAAATGTATGCTGTCCAACAATAGTTTTAATCTAATTTAAGGAATACTATACAATTTACATTGGGGGCACGCAAAATACCGCTAGAAAGAGGCGTGTGATGACCCTAAGTCCAACATCTGCGCTCCCTGACAAAATTCTCGGAAGACGCATTGTACTAGCGGATCCCTTAGCCTTGCTAATGGGCTCAGCTGACAACCAGGTATCTGGGTTACACAACATTCTTGTCTGTCTACCCCTCGAGCTGATTTCATTGATGCACCAGAATTTTGTTTCTGAAGCAAAATATTTGCCTTTCGACCTGAACGGGCACAGAAAAGTTTCCCGCTGCTTTATCGATACCGTTACGATATATGGAATGGCTTTAAGTTCCGGGCGTTATGAGGCCCGATCTCGGTTTGTCCGTCCGTCAACATATAACAATTCTTCGAGATCACTCTGGCAACCGAATAAGGCCCGGAATATAGCAGGAAAAACTTCGATATCACCAATAATCTTATTGTTCGCGTCTTCACCATCTGTGCAATTATCATATACAAAATTCCTTTTTTATATTGAAGTTAGCATCAAAGATAATTACTTTAACTTGCAAAGTTAGCTGAATTATTGATTGATTACATCCCGTAAATAAAGTTTTTCCCTTTAGCCTTTACAAATGCAGTCGCCTTTAACTTTTTCTCTTCGACCCCGCTCTATCGTTAGCAAAATAACAGCCAGGTATTGTGAAAATTCTCCTGTATATCTGCAATCCTTCAACTTAAGATTCCTAATTTCTGTGATGACCAACACAATTTGAAAAAATTTCTGGCAAGGTTTCGTGTTCTATAGGGCATTATCTATGGCACTTTAGCCACCCTTTACAGATACACAAAAACAAAGAAGTAAATTACGTTGACGAGATAACTTGCGATCTTCGATCAACACAGACAAAGCGATATTACGCTCGCTGTACACTTCTGCTCAGAAAAGATATAATGCAACTACCTAAGGTAAAACGTTACATCGAACTCATGCATCACAAAATGTTGAAACCCTTTTCGTTTTTGTCACAGAATACATCTTAGAAAGCGTATCACAATATTTGTATCGCTGTCAGATTCATTGTGATTGCGAAGACAAGAAATTGTGCTTGCTAACGGCGCTTCATTTTTCGCGAGTGCGTATCAATTTATCTGGCTCAGGAAAACATTTAATATTTCAGGATTTTTATCAAGTCACGTCCACTTAACAGCGTGAAAGTCAAAAGTGACTATTAATATTTCATGTGGACAAAATATAAAGTTCGGAATAGCGAAATAAGCATTAAAAATTTCGAATATAGAAATATCCTAAGTAGCTTTAACAGTAAGTGCAACTTTGCTACCTTGAATTTTGTTTGATTTCACGTTTATCTAATCTTTCCAGCAAAACAGACGGTTTAGACTAGCGGAACTGGCATCGGCGTTTTTCAAGCATGATTAATTTCGGTAAGGCGTCTAACCTAAAAGAATGTGTACTGTACATTTAATTTTTTTTTTATGATCCAAATCGGTCAATTCATAGTCAGCCTTTTCGTCATTGTATTTGGCTTGCTACACACCTTGTTGAACAATGCCTACAATGACGAAATTTGAGACGTCCATGGATCTTCCTCTGGAAAATAATTCTGCGTCGCGAATATTCGTCTTTACTGCTTTCAACAGGATTTTGAGCGACGTAGAAGCTCGGGCTTACAAGGTCACAGACGTTCGGCGGTTTGTGCCCGACAGCTAATGACATTCCTGGAACAGGTATAGTGTCCGTCGACCGACCGCACTTACTAACGGGTCCAGCTGACAATTGCGTCTTTTCTGACCGCAAGGAATGAACAAATTGTGTATTGTTCCACAAAAAGTTACGGACAGAAAAACTCCACGCGATGTTGATAGGCTGTGAATTCTGAGACTGATTTCGCATTTCTCCGAGGATTGGAAAACTTGCTGACTCTTGTCTGACTTTCAAGAACGACATGTACTGTACATCTTTCATCTCCTGCCCTACAAATGTCTTATGCTTTACTGACAGTTTGCACTTAACTGTGGATCCAAGACAACTGAAATTGTTGTGTTTCTTGATTTCAGATATTTTTGCGTACAAACTGACAATTTCACTGACTAAGAGTTGAGTAGTGACTTTACCAACCGACTCACTCGCAGTCTGTAATACCGCATTCGGAGGATTTTGTGGAGGACTAAAATTATTACGTCCGGCTTCCACAAGTTCGTCTAGTGACAATTTTAACTCGCTTTGTGCCGTCTTAACGAACTCGACCGAACTTGCCACGGCAGTCACCTATGAGCTAAGTTTTCGGAGGTTTTGTTCAGTATGGTCTTTGACCTCGTGAACAAATTCCGAAATTTGCCCTAGGTTTTGGCCGTTCTCGTTTCGCATCTTTTCAATGGACAGGTCAAGTCTTTTAGTCAACTGTTTATTGCCCGTTTGCAAAGAAGCACAGGTTACTTCTTCTGTGTCCCTTTCCAGCTTAGAAACAATTTTAGTTACATCAGACTTGAATTCGGATATTTCTTTTGTGACCACAGAACGGAAGGTGGATATTTTTCCGTCCAAATTTGTTAATATCGCAGCTTGCGAATCAAATCGTGTATCAAAACTCTGCTTAAGCATATCCGAATTTCTCTTATTTTCCTCCTTTTGTGAATCAAACCGTGCATCAAAACGTTTGTTTAATTCCAGAAATTGCTGGCTTAAATCCTGCTTTAGTTGTTGCCTCGATTGCAATATTGCAGTCAACAACATGTTGAACATTTGCTGTGATGAGAGGGGTGGTGCTTCTACAGGAATTTGTGTCATTTGTTGCGTCTGTTCTGAATTTGCGGGCGTATTCTGTGTCATCTCACCTACAGGGAACGAAAAATTTTCCATATTTTCTTCCTGTGGTGACAAAGTAGACTGCGAACTATATGACTGGGTCGGAACTTCAGAACTTACGTTCCCCTCCCGTGCATCCGATATTTCGCGTTGTTCCGCTAACTGAATCTAATCGTTCATGATTTCGAGAGATTTTTGCTTATCAGACTGATCATCCATATCGAAACCTTTTATTGTACGGGATCGCAGCTTCATATGAACACACAAAGAATGAATTTACACCGCTATTCTACAATGACGAAATCTAGATTCACTAACAACAAAAATACCGCGATTTTCCATACACAAATACATATACCCCTCCAAAATACAGCAAGAGAAAAGCAACGATGAATCATGCAACACAATACCATGAAAGCAGACTTACTTTCAAACACATGGGCAAAACATGCGTGTCTTAATTTTCTTAGCAGCTACTATGCATTAAGAAATCAACACTGACGTTACTCATTTAAAAATTTGAAAATGATCACAAAATTGTTACAATAAAAAGTGTATTGCATCTCAATTGAAATACAAAAATGAACTTCCTTTTAATGCGTTTAAACAAAATTGAATTTTATGCATTGAAACAAAAATGAATCTTAATGCATTAAAATATAAGTGAAACATCAAAAATAAAATCTTGTATGAATATCTATTGACTACAAGAATGATAAAACTGCCAAAAGCCATGTGCAACATTCCATGAAACTTTCTGAATTTGGGCTCCAAATTGTATTAATTTGAATTAGTGCCACCTAGTTCGCAGACATTTAGTAGTAATGTCTCATCTGGCACCAGCGTTGGGCGACATTATGTGGTGGGTGCCTTGGTGGGCAAACTACGTTACAATTATCTTTCATCCCTTTATGATTAATAATTGTGGATTTTTAATTTTAATTTTTATGAAGGAGTGGAAATTATTTAATTTTGCAAGAATCTCGACGTTAGTTGGAATTTAGGAAAAATTGTCACAATATGACATTTATTTTCTTATCACTGGCGATTACAAGTCTGAGCGAATTTATCGTTAACATTAACACAAATTGGCAAAATCATAAAAGCAACGCTCAGAGTTACAATTAGCCGTCATGAGCAAGCAAACAACTGTATATTTACTTTTAAATATATCTCAGAATCAAAATGCAAGAAATAATGACAATTGGAACAATAAAAAATACAAGTTATGACGACCTCAGACAAAGGTATCATAATACTGTGACTTTACAGTTAAAAAAGGAAAATCATGGGCGCCAGAATGAACAATATATCATTCGAAAATAACTAGTTCTGGCAAATTATGCCGCTAGCTCAGGGGTTTTTACAATTACAAAGTGAGAACATGGACCTATCCTCTCAAAGTCGCTTACGGGTTCTGTTTCACGGAATGCACAATCAGATGGCTTGGTCGTAATAAGTTACCATTGTAGTCCTGCGTCTGATGTCTGAGGTGACTGTAGCGGACCCACGATATGTGAGATTATCTCACAAGTCGGCTATAGGCATCTCTGGTCTGACAATGCGCATCATCGCATTACCGGCTGTGTTGCTGCAATAAGCTTGCTCCAGCAAGGCAAGCTGCCAGCCAGAAAACGTACAGCGGCAGTTGGCGAGAGAAGCCAACTTTCCAAGTCCACCTCAGACTAGACTCGCATAGCTTGGACTCGAAGATCGAAGTCCCAATGTCAGAATCTCCAGCTCCTCGCTCTTCGGTCCACGAGGAAACTTCTCGCTCCGCCCCTTTGCAGTCACGAAGCTCACATAAAACACAAATTCCCAGGATTTTAAGTTATACGCTCATTTTGATTGGATCTTCAGGTCGGCACCTAATGTCACGTGATATCCTCGATATGTGATTTGGCCAAAGTATCTAACAGAGGTCGGACATATTCGGCTAAGTTCGCCGGGGTGAGAGGGAACATTCGGGTTTCGGACGGCAGGCTTTTCCCGCCAGGCGAGTGACGTTGTTGACCGCCCATCCCCAGGGAGCAGAGTGTGTGGTCTGGCAAAACCCAAATCCGCGACTTCTTGTCGCCAAGGTTCGGGAACACCAAGATTAGCTTCAAGCCTACATAGCTCAATAATTCTTGAATATTCGCTTTACCAAGATACACTGTATGTTCATCATTTCATTACAGTCCTCACTTGGAATCTTGCGTACTTTAGAAAATTACAACAAAAATCTATTTAGGTGGTCGCCCAAGATTTATGTAAATTACTCTTATATTATTACACATATAATAAAAATGCACCTTGTAATGTGGCGACAGCGCGGCTCGTTACATGAGGTAAGCTGACCCTCAACCGTTATTTAATGGTTCAATGCTATAGTGGCACTGGGACGGAGTTGACGTCTGAGCTGATAACACAGATTTTCTTTGGGGGTCAGATCTGGAGATCTTGCTGGCCACTGGAGTGCCTCAGTATCACGCAGACAGCTCGTGCCGTGTATGGACGAACACTTTCTCGTTGAAAAATGGCGCCATGAGACCGTTGTATGAGAGATGTCACATGAGAAGGCAAGATGTTCGTGACGTATAATTTACTAGCATTTACCCGCGTGTGTAGAAATTCGTGTGGTCTGCCTCTTCTGAAACTGGTACTAACCTTTTGAAATTCGGAACAACTGCTTCCACAAAATGTAGCCTACTCTTCACGTTTTGCACTCCCCTTTTTCTGAAAAATTGACACATATTAAATTAAATTGCCGAAATATGAGTGCGCAACCGCGAGATATTACCAGCACTGTAAAATTGACAGAAAAATTATCGGTAGCTAAGCAATCTCGTTTTGTCATAGAGGTCTTGGATAGGTTTAAATTTGGCCTGGACCACGAGGAAAAAGTTTACGGGAAATTAGTTCTTTAGAATCCATCTCAGAAATTGGGTATTTGTTTACAATGGAAGCATTGGTTTGTCTCCGATCGCTTGTATCGATTCTAAGATGGCAATCATTGTACTACATCTCGGACAAATATTTTCTGATTGTTAGCTTAGTGCAACTTTTTACACCGAAGGAAAGCGGACACGTCAAGGAAACATTAAAATAATGGATTTAACCAACATTTCAAGACATTTTATTAATTTTTCAGCGCCGGCGGCATCTAATAGCTGGGCGTCGCTCTCATATTTTGGCATTTTTAATTTAAATTGTGATGACTTTGCCGAAAAAGGAGAGTGCAAAACCTGAAGAGGACATCATAACGATTCAGTTAATCCAAATTTCAAATTGTAAGTACCAGTAGTAGGTAGCCCCTCAGAAATGAGGGGTCTATTGGAGATCACGATTCCGCTACAACAACATTAAATAATATCGTTGTAATACTGCTGCAGTCTGTTGCAAGAAGTATTATTTGCAAGAGGTAATTCCGTTGTAATACAGCCTGGACCATTATTTTCAACCAGATTTTAGGTTGTATGAAATTTCGTAATTCCGTATGAATACAATCATATGCCATGATTAATATCATCTATTTTTTCTTAATAACGTCTATACAACAACCCACATTTCGAGCCATTTTCCTTCGCCTTATCTAAAGTAGTTAGATTGAAATGTAGCCTGGACCATAAACAAATTTCACCAAAGCCATCTGGAAATACATTCTGGACAAGCACATAGATGTTTGGTTTTCGGGAGTAGCTTACTTCGCGATACACATCATCATTAACATGGCATTCATTAAAACAGCTTATTAATTAACAATAATTGAATTTCTGATGCCATCTGTTTTTGTAAGAACATTCTGGGTCAGGCTATATTTCAACCTATGGCCATTACTAAATCAAACATTTCAGATACACCTAAAAACATTAAATGTTTGACTAACCACATTTTTGGACAATACTACGATATCCGAGTCACCGAAATTTGATAAATTTAATGGTTTATTCCTATATATATCTCAATGTGACAAATCGAAAGCAAAGCATAAACTTTTCTGACATCTCGCTTAATTATAGAGATATCGAATGTTAAAAATCAGTTCCTTGTTCTTTTGGTGACATTTTTCTTCTGGTCCAGGTCGTATTTCAACCCCACGGCCACAGATCGTAAGATTACAAAACACCTGTTGTGCATGTTCACCGTGTAGTTTCTAGTGAGGATTTATTTTCTGGTAAAAGCAGCATGTCAACCTAATCACCTCAATTTTTAGATATGATATCTCTATAGCTAAGAGAAGTATCAAAAATAGTATTCTTAAGTTTCGAATTGTCTCGTCAAGTTAAAGAATAATTCATCACCAAATATGGCGTTGGCAAAATTTTTCCAGGCTCTTTTTCAACCTAACCACATCAAGTGCGACATACGATATCTCGAGAACTGAGTGTGACATCAAAAAAAAAAAAAATTATTTTCGATTTGTCTCGTCGAGATATATACGAATCGGTCATAAAATTTATCAAATTTCAGTAGCTCGGATATCGTAGGATCGCCCAATTTGGGTGATGATAACATTGTATATTTTAGGATTCCAAGTGCGGATAGCATAAATTAAAGTAATTAATTTCTTAATACACCATTTTGAACTGCAACAGGGCTAAAACACTCACAATAATAAATCCACTGTATTGCAATGTAAAGTTAACGGTTGTGGTTAGGTTAAAATGCGGCCTGGATTTCACAATTAAATTGCAGCGGAAATAAAACCCTTTAATACACATATTAAGCAATAAGTTACTTACCATAAATATCAAAATTCTTTTATTCTTATTGAATATTTAATATATTATGTAGAATTTTGAATAACTAATTCCGAAAATCGAATAATTACAGCCAAAGACAAATTGTGTATAAACAATTCAAAGATTAGTATATTCATCTTTGGTCAAACTCTTAAGCGCGTCACTTTTACAGTAATTAAATTAAATATTAGTAATGATCATTCCGTTTATTTACTGCAGTCCAGAAAACTGAAAAACTAAATATCCGAAGCAAAAATATTAAACAGAATCATTATTTAATATGTGAATTTTCGTTAGATTTATGTGAAAGTAGTGCTTGTCTGAAAGCGCATAATCATCCGTAGCTCACAATTTTCCTTATAGAAAGATTTTTAATTGTCTGTTCCTTCCCATGGTACATATAAGTCGTCAGCTATTCAGCAGATTTTGATTCGGACCATTAGCTCTAAAAACTTGAAAACCACATACAAATTGCTGTTGTACTTATTGCGCGATACGCGTTCCAGTAAAGAGACACGCGCAGCTTGCTTACAGATATATAATAGTATAGATGTTCAGCAACGAATCGCGTTTTTATCACACATACTATGTGCCTATCTTGAGATATGGTGTTGAAACATGGACAACGAAGAAGCGTGACATCAGCAGGGTACAAGCAAGCGAAATGATGTTTTTAAGAGGTAGAACGGGAGTTACTAAAATGGACAGGATAAGGAATGAAGTGATTAGATGCACCATAAAAGAGGAACCTGTAACGCTTTGTGCTGCTTATCATCATACCGATGGAGTGATTATAATTTATAAATAACTCAATTCTTTAGATCCAAAATATATCGGTTATTATATATTACTTGAATCTACTAGAAATTACAATGAAATTGGTTATTCTCAGTAGATGCAGGTTCGTTTTTTGGCAATGATTATCTTGAGCATTCCATCTACTCATCTACGCTGATAACTAACATCTCTCGAGTCCTAATCTCCATAGCAACTTATATCTTATTGCTTTTCTCTCTAAGAGTATATGTATTATTAATTTCTATCTACTCTCAGAAATCAAAAATATAATTTTTTATGAAAATATTTGTTCTGCCACAAACCCCTACAGGAAAGGGTAGAGAGGACCAGACTGAAATGGTATGGTAATGTAAAGAGAATGGAGGTTCAGAGAATCCCAAGAAAAATCCACGAAATTAATATGCATGGTAAAAGAGTTAGAGGAAGATCAAAGATGTGTACGGAAGAGAGGAGACAAGGTGGTGACAGAGAGGTGGTGGGAAGAAAGAAGGAAATGGAAAGGCTTGTGCATGAAGCAAACCCGGCCAGTGGCTGGAAACTGTTGAGGCTGATAATGATGAACGAATCGAGTTTCTGCACTACCTCAGAAGGCCATAGTCGGCGAGTTTTGGCGGCGATATGGGGAGAGATCCAATTCTTCAAATGTTTCGGAGAGGTACAGCGGTGTTTCTCCTGGCGTCATAGTGGGGGGAGCCATCGGATATGACTTCAGGTCACGATTGCTGGTGACTGGTGGAACTCTGACGGAAGAACAGTGCTGGAACACAAAGAAAAAAAAACTAAATTTCACTATTGCGACTATCGACATCTTAGAGTGGCCAATTTAATAGAAACGCTAGTAATTCAATGTATCCTGAAAAACTTATTAGCTGTGACCATATGGAAGACAATTATCAAGAAGATGCAGTATGTAGCTGACATATTTTTTCTCTGCAAATTCTTGTACAAAAAAGTGTGAATAGCCAACTCAAATGATTGTGTCTATTTCCATAGTCACAAAATGATTACAACGTTTCCATACATTTTAGTTGTCTGTAGCACATCACGTTGTTAACATTTTGTGAAGTGTTACGCCTTAGAGTCCATCCAACCATGCTAATGGCTGAACAGATTAATGACTCTCGATGTTGTAAACTGGACAGCAGGTAAATTCCAGCCACTTAATTGGTTGTAATTAAACTGCGTATGTTTCATGTCAGATACATTGAATTCCCATATCCGTCATCCTCACTGATTGCCCTTGTGTTAGCTCTGATTGGCAGCCGGTAGCTTACGCATTTCATAACGTGGCACGCAATAACTCCAATTATTAACTGCTAATTAGCGGTTAACCTTTGAAAATATTTTTCGACAGTGATTCTCGAAGTTGTTTATGATGCAAGATTAGATCAAAACGTTGTGAAAATAGAAAACCACTTGGTTTTTTTTCCTGTTTGATGTTTCACTACGTTTATAAGCTCATTTGCTTGCTAAACAGTCTAACGATACGAATCTCGTGAACAATTATGGAAATGGCAGGTTATAAAAACAGTGACGGCCTTGGGAACTGCCACAGACTGACAGGATAGGGCACGGCAATTACGAGTCCACTTCTATACGGAGAGCCAGTTACAAACAGCTCAAAACTGGACAGCGTTATTAAGGACTGACAAAAGCATTCGCCCCTCCCCAAAAAACTTGTGCTGCAGGTGTTTTGAGGTGCTTAGAGAGAGTATGAAGCCATTAGGCCACATGTTCGTGCACCGCTCTAATGACGAAACACTGTTCAGCCTTCCGGCATTTAATGAATACGCCGCTCTCAAAACAGGGAGCGGCCAAAAGTCTTCCAGGAAACGTTCACACCTCACAGAAGCAACGTACAGTAGTTGTGTTCTGCAACCTTCCCTAAACAGAACGAATGGATCGCAGAAGAAGGGAAAGTCTGCCATGGTTTTTCGATTTGATGGTTATTATTATTCTCGTATTACAAACATCAAAATACACAGTTAAATACATTGTAAAAATCAACAATCTTAAACACACTTAGCCCAGTACTTCGCAACCTCAATTGTATTGTGTGTTGCTTGAAACAGGTCTTCGTTGTTGCAGGATGATGGACACATAGGGCACTCGAGCATATGATTCATACTTTGGTTATCATCTTGTATTCAGTGGGAAAAAAATTTGTATTACGAAAGTAATTAAAAGACCACAGATTGGAGAAAATTACTTCCCGATCGTCTCGAATGGAATACAAGGTTCTTAGATCACACATAAAGCGTGAGTAACGTGATTCTAATAATTTAAATAATACAATGTATTATTTTATATACCGCGTGACTTAAAACTTTAGCCGACCCCAGTACCGCTACGCTAACGAGCTGGCTTCCCGTTGCAGGGGTCGCCGGTTCGAATCCGGCCTTGGGCATGGGTGGTTTTAACTAATTGTTGTGTTCTTCCTGTGTTATCCTGTTGCTGGTAACCATTAATAACACGAGAAGACTCTACATGCACAATTGAGGAATAAATGAAAAACACGTGCTGGCTGAATAGCTAGAAGGCCACATGTTATTAAAATATATATATATTCTTTTCTTATTTCTTCACCTAAGAACATTCGAGAATTAAGGTATCCGAAGATTACAAGGTCTAATTTTATTGCAAGGCTCTCTGCGTGTTACTTCTTGTGCCACTATGAATGCTGGGACGGTCCACAATCTCCGCCTCATAAACTACACATTTAAAAAAAAAAAAAAAAAAAAAAATATTTTTTGTGGCATTTGGCTACATAGGCCATACAGCCAGCTCAACGTGATTATCGACTCTTCTAGTGTTTCCATTTCTCCAGTACAATGTAGGTACTAAGTATGGACACAGAAACACTAGAGGACGGACGAGACATTCACATAACACTAAACACCCATGCCCTCGGCCGGACTCGAACACGGAGCTTATCACTCTAGCCCCTACGCTATCACGGCCGGCAAAACAACACTTAATACACAGAAGAGACGGGAATGCAACAAGCAACGTTCCTCCAAGAGATTAAGTTCTCCGGATCTGACAGATACGGTTCTATCACGGTCAGGGGACATGTCCCTTCAGCCTCTAACTAGACTCCGCACGCCTGCGTAAAGGAGTCTGTCTATCGTGGTCCTGCAGCGCCATCAAAAAGTACCATTCGGACGGTACTAGAATTACGCAGTTTACTCGAAATTGGGAATTTTAATGCTCTTTGAAGAACGTTTTAGTTTATACTCCTACAAGATTACACACAGTGACAAGATAGGTATGAACTCCTTGCCCAGGTTGCAATTAATCTGCAAATCGCAAATGACATCAATGTTCCTTAATCTTCAGTTCTTATTTTATTATTTACAACTAACTACTTGTTAAAAATACATAACTTTCATAGCATATTTTGTTTTTTTTTCCAGATGTGCCTATTTCGCTAGCAAGAAGTCAATCGCAAACTAATTAATTTCTGAAACTTGATACAGTTTATAATACTACGGTTATTCCATTAGGAAGAAGAAAACTTGCTGTGCAGGTTCATTTACATTTAAATGTTAATGTTAGTTGTAATAAGATTATTATTATAATTCGAATGTAAAATTCTGCAGTCAGTGTTAATAAATCGTTCTAATCTAAACATACGAGTTCTTTTGAGTTTATGGATCCCTCTGTACAAGAACTTGGAATTTCCCTTTGTTGATGAAAATGTAGATTAATCGGGAAGGTTTTTCATGGAGATACATTGTTACACGCGATTTGTGATAATCATAAATAAATGAAAATAGTAAGGTGTTAAGAAACTATTAGTATAAAAAAGGTCTTCGACATGGCTGAATATATTGCAGTAAGTCCAATGTTATGAACAGGGAATCATATGCATTGCCTACAGAAACAGAGTTTTGGTTAATAATATGTTGAAATATTATATTGCATTTAAACAGTGTTTCAATCCGTTAACTGTAAATTTTCAAATTACATAAATTTATGTGATCACTCTGTTCTCCGTAATAGAGGAACCAATTTAGCTTATAGAAACCTGATTGCCACGTATTATAGCCGAGCGAGGTTTATTTGAACAGTGTCTGCCACCTGTATTTGTGGTTGCAGATGATTGTTTTAGGTACTGTTAACATTACCGACAATAGTGCTGTTCAGTAACTAATTATCAAGAAATATATAATGTGAATCTACGAAGCTTTATCACTGGTGTCAGGGTAATATATGCATGAAAGAAACTGTTTAGCCTTGACTGTGCAAATCTATCTGCATGGTCATACAACTTCATAGAAGTTTTCGATTGGACTGTTGTTAAACCTAATCGATACAGATGTTTTTGGAACACGGAAGAATTAAATAGTTGGTATTAATCTTTTGGAACAAAAATTTATCATCAGGTTCTGAGTCCGACGAATGAGAGAGATTGTTAGGCTATCCAACCCATTTCTGGCCAGAATCAGGAACTGCTTAATGATTGAGGTGTTAAGAGACGAGGCATTGTCTCCTCATAAATATTTTTCAGGTTCAACTCATTAAAATTTTTAAACGGTTTACTGCAATTGAGGAATATACGCGACAATTCTGTCATTGGAGCTTGTATCGTCTTTAGTGTCTTTCGATCTGTTGCGAAATCTACTGTTCCATCTTCAACATAAAAATTTCCGTCGATCCACCCTCCGCTTGGTGAGATCTCTCCGGACCCCCTCCCACCCTATTTCACCTCACGTAATTAATGGACACCCCCTTATGATATAAGCTCTACTTAATGAGGGAATAACGTATAGAACTTCAGCTATTTGCTTGATATGTAGTCTAAAAATTCGTTGAACAAAAAGTATACGGTAGCACAATTGACGAGGTGGCGATTACACTGATTGAAAGTAAGGATTCAAAAAGGCAAAGCAAAGTCTCAAAATAAATTAAGTTTTGAAGTCAAGCTGGTTAAGTGCTTCTGCGCATTTAATACCTAAACAGGCCGGAAGAAATAGCCAGTGAGAAATAGCGTCATGGAAGGACTTGCAAATCTTGAGCGAATACCTTAAAATATAATTGATATAAGAAGTTGTTAATAAATAAACACAGAGAAAATTCAAGATTTTACAGAATTTTTTTAGGTATCGTATTTAATTTATTGAAGAGAAGAAAACTTTGACTATTCATTTAACACTTTCACATATTCAGCTCAATTATGGATTTTAAATTCTACATAGTTAGGGCAGGCTGTGAGATGAAATATGTTTAATGACATTTAATCTAGCGGTGATATTCTTGATAGTATGTTGGTAACGTGTATAAAAATAGTGATGAAGATACAAAGGGAATGTTATATAGGAGCTACCAAGCTCTTAATCGCTGCATTTCCTTTACATGGTAATTTTAATCACGGTAGCGGACATTGTATGACAATCCTGCTCTTTTTGTGCTAAGGCTATTCGGGAGCGTTCTAACAACTCAAGAAGATTGAAAACATGAAATTCAACATTTTATTTCAAAAAATTTTACTGCGACATTTATTCTTAACTATAGTAGTTAATTTCATTTCGGGACAACACAAGCGGAGGATAGATGGAATACGTATCTACAGATGGAACCACAATTCTCAGATAATATTTGACGATGTAGAAGGAAAAACCAAAAAGTTGTATGTAACATGGAAGAAAAAATGTGATGATGACTTCATTACATTTCAGCATTTTCACCATTAGGCTATATAAAGCTGTATATTTACACGTGATGAGGTGTATCAAATACTTCTTTTTTCCTCAAATACTTGTTTTTCCAGTGAGGACAACTAAACCGTTGACATACGCTCGTGGCACCGGAGAACACGACACATCTCTAACATGAATTATATCAGTGACTTGGCCATTCCTAACTGACTTATTTCACTGAATTGATACAATTAAGGTTTTGCAATATTTTTCTTGTTTTAAACATTTTCTGTTACCTCTGTATAGAGAACATTCTAAGTTTTTTTTTGGTAAGTGATATTTTCTTTGTATGCTGTATAAAACTTAGTAATTTATTTACTGACGTATTATTGAAACTAATTGGAGAGAGTTTTTTATATTAAAAAAAACTTTATAGAAATGCTGCAAATTTCGCTATATGGTATAAATACATTTAGTCTTAAAAATGATAACGTTGTTTATGGATTTGAATTTTTGAGATAATGCTGTAGCAAAGAAGACAGATAACTGGATGGTACAAGTGTAAATGTAAATAACATAGCCAGCAAATTTATAGCAAAATATTGCGAAATTATTGGTACAGAGCAGGCTTTTTCAATGTCATCAGCTCATGAGTTGAATCAATGAACTATCCCAATGCTTCCTAATCCATTTGAGGTCACGTACCCATCACAATCTACGATTACAATTACATGCATTGTATTTCCTGTCCTCCATTTATGACCAACATTCTTTTTACTAGAGATAAACGGTTTTTGGAATATCATCTGGAAAATAAAAAGCCATACTAGAAGAGTCAGCTGGTATTCAGTATACAACGGCATTTGAACTCTCCTTATTCTTGGCTCTACCATCAGAATAACAATAAAAATTAAGTAATTCATCTCTTCATTAAATGTACTTAAACATGCGGAGACTGTTTCACAAACTATGTTCGCTCTAACTACTCTAAAATATTAAAAAGTAGTGGCTTCTTCCATTATAAGAAGTTCACAGGACACTCCCTTAGCAGAACCTTACTTTGTAGTTGGTCTGCTCTGTTAGGGGAAACAGGAAAAGAAGAATAACTTCATATTTCGTGTTCTCTTAGAGTGTTGCAACAGAAGACAAAAAAGGCGTATTTCATCAATAATTCATGTCGCAATTTAGACCGGTGCAATTTCCCGCGTGTCCTCGTTTTATGTACTTCTTGGGGAAGACGACTTTTTGAGCGGGGAACTAGCCATCAAGTTGTCCTTCCTGCGTGCAGTAATTAATCGTATCGCGGGGCAGCCCGCGGCGGAGATATCGCGTGTTGCGCCGCGTGTAAAATGTTAATGAGCCGGTAACTGCGCGTTGGGCCGGCACACCTGCAATTAGGGGAGGCAGTGGACCGACATTACCGCCTCTCCTGGCGGGTCATTACCGCCTCCGACACAGTGCTAATTGTTGGCCAGCCGCAGGGGAACGTGCCGCCGCACAACCACCAACATTTTTTTACTGTTGTTGTTGTAATCTTTCACATGGGCGAGGTATCCGAGGAGACGGTGAACACAAATAACGGCCAGTCCATAAAATTAACAGAACAGTGTAGAAATCCACTATAAACAAAATTAAGAATCAATATTCACTGTGAAACAAATTATGTCTAGAATGTAGCTTTCTATCGGGAGAGCGCGTCCAAAAGAGGCGACATTTCGGAGGCTGACTCTGGTTCCATCTTCGCGGTGGAAAATTCGAAAATATTTTAATCAAATTATGTCTAATTAATTATTGATTTAATTTATTTGCGGTGGATCACACAAACCCCAATAAAAAATTTCCTATCCTCCCACTTTATCTTCAATTCTTTCACTTTCGGGTATATTGTTAAATTTTTTCCTCGGGAATATATTCCAATCCCTGACTCCATTAAATACGAGAGAAAATTTTTCCAACCTCCCACGCTTCAAACTAATATCGTTCCTTATCATGGTCATCACTCCAACTCCTGTCAGTAAAATATTCCAAATCATAAGTATAGCACCACCTAACATTCGAAGGAAAACAGCTGCAGAGATGGAGAAGAGGAAACAGGAAACAGACCCCAGACACTCTTTGTTTGGACACGAACCTCAACCCACAAGGCTGAAGTCAAGAAAGAGCTTCATACAGTCAACCACAGCCGTAACATCTTCCCCTGGAGCTCGCCGTGTAGAACTATGGCGAAATTCGTTGCCTGAAGAGCACTGGAGGAACATCAAAGAGGCACCGGCCGTAGAGTGTAATCAGCCATACGCTATATGGAACGCTCTAAACAGATTAAGAACTGAATTGTACCGATGTAGATCTAATATCAATAAATGGGTTTACATTACTGAAAACGAACTATGAGAATGTGGTGAGTTTCAGAACCAAAAACATCTTCTGGTATGCAGGAATCTCCCTGAAACCTACACTATCAACGACTTATTTAGAGTAAATGAGAAGGCCATCAAGATTTCAGAATTCTGATCACATTCCATTTAATTGTATTCTATAGTTTGATATTAATTAATGTTATTTGTTGTTTTTTTTCAACTTGTAATGTTATGTCCACACGAGAAATAAATAAATGGTGGTCACTTCACTTCCTCATAACACTCCTGTTTCTTCTGCCAGTATACATCCAGGCTTCATCGCCAACATGAACCTACCAGTCTCTCTACGAACCTCAGCCGAGCTGCTTTATCCTATTTGATACTGATCTTGTGTTACGGTAAATTTCACAAACAAAATTTAGCTGTCCTTTTTTGAATTCCCTGAAAATTGCAAAGGAAAATCCAGATGACAACATTCACGAAATAAACCTCAGTATTTTGGATTCTGTTAATGAGTATAATCTCACTTATAGCGCATCAGATTTGAAGAGGAAAATTTGCTCAGCTGTAAAAACGTAATCCCAACGACAAAATAATATTAGAAACCGAAAAGTTAAACTTGGAGAGAAGGAATTATATATTTTACGTTTTCATGACTGAAAGTAACTGCGAGAGAAGTAAAACGTGAAAGTTGTTGTTAAGGACTGGAAGTGTAATGAACAGATGTGTACTAAATAAAATGTAGTAAAATCAACATGAGTATTATTGTGTCATCAGGAGTATTGTTGTGTCAATAGGAGTATTATTGTACCAGACGACCCGTGCGAAAATTTCGCGAATAAAATACGATGAATAGCGGGGTTGAATGCTTGTAACATAATGAAAAATAGAACCGCACTTTTTAGCAAATATTAATTTTTTTAGTGTAATAGGAACGCATCAAAATAATTGCAACATATTACGAAACAGTTAAGAAAATATAAAACACTCTGTATTTACGACAAACTGTCACTGACCGTAACAGAATACAACCAACCTGAACAAAATGCACACACCATATCAACATCTCTGTGATATCTGTTGTTGGGCGAATAAAATGCGTACATTGGAACTGTATAGCAAAATGAAAGTATTTCCATAACAGAAAAAAATATACAAAAAGCTACTTATTGAATAAAAAAAAGTTTATTGACATCTCTGTGATATCTGCTGCTGCAATCTAGGGACTCTGTCATACGTTCTACAATTTTAATCACCAAATTCCGAAAAGTTCTTTCTTAATTTATGATTTTAGCTAACTGGAGACCTTAATCTTTATAACGATATGATATTTGTCGATTACAGCTTGGTATCGAATTGTAAATAAAAAAAAAAAAAAATAAAAAAAAAAAAAAAAAAAAAAAAACACGCTGTAGAAATATTATTGATACTTTTGCCATTTAAGGGTCGAATCCAATAAAAATTCTATTATAAAATATGGTGTGCCCAAAGCAGCCACCTTGGTCTTTAAAATGATACCTCATTTATCGATTTCGGTTGGTTATCAAGCGAGGTAAAAAAAAAAAGTTCCAGAAATGATGATATTTTTGCCCCCTAAGGGTTGAATGAATTTGGAGAAAGTTTGTTCTTAAAATATGATGTGACCAAAGTGGATAATTTTATATTTAAAAAGATTCCTCATTTATTAATTTCGGTCGGGGTTCAAGGGATATAAGTAGCTCGCGACAGAAAAATGCATAGTAGAAATATTAATACTTTTTGCCCTCTAAGATAAGAATTTCGAAAAATTTCTTTCTTAAAATGTGGTTTAAGGGAACCTAAGACCTTATGAAGACCTCAATCTTTTAAATGATACCTCGTTTATCATTTTGTTTAATTATCAAGGGAGATAAATGACTAGAGACACAAAAAACGCATTTTAGAAAAATTGACATTTTTGCCCTTTAAGGGTCGAATTACAAAAAATTCCTTTCTTAAAATATAATGTTACCACGGCGGTACCTCATTTATCTTCATCGGTTAGATATCAAGGGAGGTAAATGACTCGTGACACAAAAATGCGTTGTAGAAAAATTTATATTTTTTCCCATTAAGGGTTGAATTCCAAAAACATTCTGTCTTAAAATATGACGTAACAAAGATGAGACATTACTCCTGATAATCCTACTTCATTTATCGATTTTGGTTAGATATCCATGGAGATAAATGACTCGAGACACAAAAAGCGCATTTTAGAAAAATTGACATTTTTGCACTTTAAGCGTCGAATTACAAACAATTCCTTTCTTAAAATATAATGTTACCACGGCGGAGCCTTTAGTCTTTAATATGATCTCTCATTTATCTATATCGGCTCTATATCGAGGGAGATAAATTGCTCGTGACACAAAAATGCGTTGTAGAAAAATTTTTTTTTTTCCCCTTTAAGGGTTGAATTCCAAAAACATTCTTTCTTAAAATATGATGTCACAAAGCTGAGGCATTACTCCTCATAACCTTACTTCATTTATCGATTTTCGTTAGATATCCAGGGAGATAAATGGCAGGAGACACAAAAAGCGCATTTTAGAAAAACTGACATTTTTGCCCTTTATGGATCGATTTACGAAAAATTCCTTTCTCAAAATATAATGTTACCACGGCGGAGACCTTTGTCTTTAATATGATACCTCATTTATCTACATTTGTTTAGTATGAAGTGAGATAAATGGCTCGTGACACATAAACGCATTGCAAAAATATTGATACTTTTTCCCTTTAAGGGTCGAATTCCGAAAAATTCTTATTTTAATATATGACGTCGCAAAAACAGAGATCTTAATCTTTAAAATGATACTTCATTAAACGTTTTTAGATAGGTATCCAGGGAGATAAATGACCCATAACACAGAAAACCGCATTTTAGACATATTGACATTTTTGCAATTTAAGGGTCGAATCCCGTAAACTTTCTTTCTTAAAATATTATGTGATCAAAATGGAGACGATAAGCTTTAAAATGATACCTCATTTATTGATTTCGGTTAAGTATGAAGGAAGATACAGGCTTGTGACAAAAAAATACCTTATAAAAATAATATATACTAAACGACCCGTGCGAAAATTTCGCGAATAAAATGCGATGAATAATGAGGTTGAATATGATGTCACCAAAGCTGAGTCATTACTCTTCATACTACTACTTCATATATCGATTTTGGTTAGATATCCAGGGAGATAAATGGCTCTAAACACAAACAACGTATTTTATAAATATTGTCATTTTTTCCCTTTAAGGTTCGAATTACGAAAAATTCCTTTCTTAGAATATAATGTTACCACGGTGGAATCCTTAGTCTTTAATGTGATATCTCATTTATCTACATCGGTTCAATATCAATGGAGATAAATAACTCGTGACACAAAAATGCGTTGTAGAACCATTTATACTTTTTCCCTTTAAGGGTTGAATTCCAAAACCTCCTTTCCTAAATTTTAATTTCACCAAAGATTAGACGTTATTCCTCATAATCTTACTTGATTTATCGATGTTGGATAGATATCCAGGGAGATAAGTGGCTCGAGACACAAAAAAACGCATTTTAGAAAAATTGACATTTTTGCCCTATAAGGGACGAATTACGAAAAAATCATTTCTTAAAATTTAATGTTACCACGGCGGAGACATTATTGTCGCGTTGCAACCGGGGCAGGTGTGAATTCGAAGGTTACTTGTCAATGAACACAGCACTTAAACTGAGAACAGGTTTATTGAGAACTCAAACATACACGCAGCACTGACTGCCTCTTGGGCAGAATGCTCTTCTATTTATACACAGATAGAACGTACTAGAGATTACAAGAGTAGTTAACAAGTAGAAGTTACAAGTGACCTTAGGAAACATGTAGAATCTTCTGGAAATAATAAACAGAATTAAATAATTTTTGTCAGTGGGCGGGATTGAACCGGCGACCTTCGGTACCGCAATTCGTGACGCTACCCGCTGCGCCATGCTGGCAGACGGTACACTGGCGTTCATGCGGCATTGCTCCCTCTCCTGAGGAAAACAGCGTCCCGCTGTTAGATTTCTTTTGGGGCACGCTGAAGTGTCCTGGATCTTGATCTTGTCGTGGGTCCTCTGTATGGCAGTTCTGGAGGGCCCCTCCTGGTTGTACTATTATCTTCCTGTCCGACTTCCTCAGTATCCAGACCGTCCTCAGAGTCCTTGAACAAGAAGCTGGTTGTGCCTAGCTGCTCGTCAGGATTGTAGTAAGGCTTCATGCGGAGGACGTGAACAATGTCCCTTCGCTTTCGTCGTTTCGAAGACTGCTCATAATCCTCGACTTCGTATGTGACGTCTGACCGGCGGCGTATGACACGATACGGACCAAAGTACCGCTTCAGTAACTTTTCTGATAGCCCAACCTTCCGGACAGGGGTAAAAATCCATACGAGATCTCCTGGGTTGTACGCAACAGGTCGGTGCTTGCCGTCATACCGCTGACGGTCCTTCTCCTGGGTGGCCAGTGTTCGTATGCGAGCCAGCTGTCTTGCTTCTTCGACCCTGGTAATGAGCTGTTTTATATAGTCATCCTGAGTGTCGTCCGGCTGGAATGGGAACAGCGTATCCATTGTGGTCTCAGCTTCACGGCCATGGAGCAGAAAAAACGGAGTGAAGCCTGTCGTATCTTGCCTTGCTGTATTATAAGCAAATGTGACCACTGGCAGTATTGTATCCCAATCCTTCTGCTCAACATCCACATACATCGACAGCATATCGGCTAATGTCTTGTTGAAGCGTTCTGTGAGACCGTTTGTCTGAGGGTGGTATGCAGTTGTCATCCTGTGGACAACGTCGCATCTTGACATGACCTCTGATACTAGTCTTGACTGGAATACCTTTCCACGATCGGATATCATCACACGTGGTGCTCCATGCTTCAAAATAATGTCTTCTACTAGAAATTTTGCAACCTCTGGAGCTTCTGCAGTCGGCACAGGTTTGGTGACAGCGTAGCGCGTGAGGTAGTCGGTGCAGACTATTATCCATCGGTTACCGGCTGTCGACTTCGGGAACCTCCCTAAAAGGTCGATCCCAATTCGGTGGAATGGAACTGCTGCAGGCGGAATTGGTACTAGATGACCTGGAGGTAATTGCGGCACATGTTTCCGTCGCTGGCACTCTTTACAGTGACTCACATAATGCTTGACAGATCGGTAGAGACCCTTCCAGTAATACCTGCGTCGGATTCGGTCCAGGGTCTTCACAAATCCCAGATGACCGGATATTGGAGCGTCGTGGAAATACTTGAGAATAGCTGGCTGGAGATGAGCTGGAACGACCAGAAGCCACTTGGGGCCTAGTGGATCGTAGTTGTTCTTATACAATGTCCCATCTATCAATTGAAACCCTCCTTTGGCCGGTTCTCCTTTCTCCAAGGCGTCTATGGTTCTTAATAACTCTGAATCTTCCCTCTGTTCAGCTGCAACGTCACCTAATTCAGCGAGGGCTGAAATTCCATTCATGCTGTTGTGTTCTATTAAAGGATTCCTTGAAAGGCTGTCGGCATCCTTGTGTTTGCGTCCGTTTTTGAATACCACCGTGACGTCGTACTCTTGAAGTCTAAGTGCCCATCTTGCTAGTCGACCTGATGGATCCTTCAAGCTGGCTAGCCAACATAAAGAATGGTGGTCTGTTACGACGGTGAAAGGTTTGCCGAATAAATACGGACGAAACTTGTTGATAGCCCAGACAACTGCGAGGCATTCTTTCTCGGTTGTAGAGTAGTTTATCTCGGGCTTAGAGAATACTCTTGATGCATAGGCTATCACCTTCTCAGCACCTTCCTGAATTTGCACAAGCACTGCACCGATCCCATAACCGCTGGCGTCAGTGTGAAGTTCAGTTTCTGCATTCTCGTCGTATAAGGCTAGAACTGGTGCGGAAGTTAGAGCCTCCTTAAGTGCCTGGAAAGATCTTTCTTTAGTTTCATCCCAGTAAAACTTGGCGTCTCCCTGCAAAAGTTCTTGCAGTGGACGTGCCATGTTACAGAATCCTTTTATGAAACGCCGGAAGTATGAGCACAGCCCAAGAAAGCTTCTCACATCACGAATGTGCTGAGGAGTTGGAAATTCCATGACTGCCCTTACTTTATCTGGATCAGCGCGGACGCCATCTCCGTTGACCAGGTGCCCCAGGATTTTTATCTCTTTGGCGACGAAGAGGCACTTCTTCGGGTTGAGGCGGAGTCCTGCAGTCTGAACACACTTCAGCACCGTTGACAGGCGACTCAGATGTTCTTCAAATGTTTTCGAGAAAACAACAATGTCATATAAATAACAAAGACACGTCGTCCACTTAAGGTGTCGAAGTAAGTTGTCCATCATGCGTTCGAATGTGGCCGGAGCGTTGCATAATCCGAATGGCATTACTTTGAATTCATAGAGGCCATCAGGTGTAATAAAAGCCGTCTTTTCTCTGTCAGCTTCGTCAACCTCGATTTGCCAGTAGCCTGTCTGCATGTCCATGGTTGAGAAGTATGTAGCTCCTTTCAAGCAGTCTAAGGCGTCGTCGATGCGCGGCAGTGGGTAGACATCTTTCTTTGTGATTTTGTTCAGCCGCCGATAGTCGACACAGAATCGCCACGTACCATCCTTCTTCTTTACGAGGACCACCGGAGATGACCAAGGACTCTCCGAAGGTTGAATAATGTCATTATGCAACATCTTCTCCACTTCCTCTCGAATTATTCGCCTTTCGACTGGTGACAATCGGTACGAGCGCTGGCTAATGGGCGGATGATCCCCAGTATTGATACGATGCTTTATCGTGGGCCGTTTCGTCTGACCTTTTTTTGCTGGGGTGTGAATACACCAGAGAATTGGCGTAGTATAGCTAACACCCGGTGGTGTTGTTCCTTGGTCAGGCCGGACCCTATTGGCAGTTCCATAGTTGTTTCCTCCAGCGTGTTGTCGGTACTAGTAACAGAGCATGGATCTTCGTTAATGACGTTGAGCTCGCCCTCCTGGACTGGTTCAGCTGTCCCTATGCACATTCCCTTGGGGATAATTTGTGACTGCTCGTGACAGTTGGTGATCCAAATGTCTCCTCGACCACCGATAATGCTTATGATAGCCGCTGGTATGTAGATTTCTTTCGTGAGCCTAATAAACTTTCTACTATCGACAAGCACTTCAAGGTTTGCGGTCGTCCGTGTTTTTGACTGGGACTCTTCTCATTGCGAACGGCGGGATTGTCACGTTGTCAACGGCGAATAACTTCCCAGAAGATTCTGTGTTACGTGTACCCGTCGCAACGACTTCTTCAATTTGCAGCTCAGATGTTCCACAGTCAATGACAGCTTGGGATGCCTTAAGGAAGTCCCATCCAAGGATGACATTATGACTACATTCTGTTAAAATGACAAATTCAACTGGCTGGGTCCTGTTGTTGATGGTTATTCTCGCGACACAAGCTCAAGCTGGCTGGACGTACTTTCCATTTGCGACCTTTAGCACAGTTGCCCCCGTATCACGGAACATTGTCTTCTTTAGTGTGCGACGATAATTGTCCGACAATACGGAGAAAGAAGCTCCTGAATCAACCAGCGCCCGGACAGGTTGGCCGTCGATTATAACGTTGATGAGATTTCCCGACATCTTAGTGACTGTCATCCATGGAGGATTTTCATCTGCGGCGGCCTCACCTCCGTAGATGGTCGCCTTGCTTAGTTTTCCTGCGTGCGGCGGCTAGGGAGAGCGGCTGGTAGCTCTGTCCGGCGACGATCGAACGGCAGCCGGCGCCGTCGGGATCAGACCTCGTCTAGGGTACGGCGATGGGCTTCTTCCCGTAGGTCGACCAAACTCGTCAGCGGGTGGCTGCCTGGGTAGAACTGTTCTGATGGCGGACGTCTTGCGGCAAAATAATCGTCAAATACTCGTCTTCTCTCTCTGCAGTAGCGTACGACATGTCCAGGGCGCCCACAGTGGAAACATACTGGCGCGTTGTCTTCTGTCCTCCAGACGTCCGTTCGTCTGCGGGACGTCATAGGTGCCGGAGGATTTGGTTGTGGCCGTGTCGGCCGGTTCCTAGGCTGCCGTTTGGCAGCTGCAGCATACGTCATATCAGGGCGAGGCCATTCTTCACGTCGAGTGCGATTGGCTCGGCAGACAGGAGCTATTGTCTGAAATACCTCTTTTTCCGCCGCGTCGGCTCCTTCATGACCCACTGGGCTTACATCCATGGCCATGATCTGATGCTCACTCGGTTCAAGAGTCCCAGCTGCCATGAACTGTTGTAATTCTTCTCTCACAATTTGTCGTATGAGAGACGCAAAGTCGTGCTGGTCTTCCACAACTGCCATAGGGACTACGTTGGGAAGTCTGTCATACTTCTTTCGCCCAACCCTCCTTTGTTGCATCTCCTCAATCCGCTGGCACCACTTGATGAACTCTTCCGTCGTAGCGACGTCTTTTATCAGAAGAGCTTGGTACATGTCTTCTGCAATACCTTTCATTAGGTGCGTGATTTTGTCGGCTTCAGTCATATTCGGGTTGACTACGTTGCATAGGGCCAAAACATCCTGTATGTAAGATTGCGTCGGCTCCCCATGTCGTTGGGCCCGGTTCTTCAGTTGTTCTTCCGCCGAGCGGATTTGTCGCTGGTGGTCCCCAAACGTTTTCTTAAGTTCCGTCTGGAACATTTCCCAGTTATTCAGTTTTTCTTCGTTGTTCTCGAACCACTGCTGGGCGGTTCCGTCCAGATAGAAATAAACATTTGCCAAGCACATGGTATGATCCCACCTGTTGTACTTGGCGACTCGGTCGAACCCTTTTAGCCATTTGTTAGGATCCTGTCCAGCGTCTCCAGAGAACACCGATGGGTGTCGAATGTGCAGCTGGCTTGCCGCCATGGGTTTCCTAATGACGCGGACTTTCGGAAGGACGTACTGAGTATATCCTTTGTAGTCCGGTTCCAGTCCGTGTAGGCGGCGACTTTTACGTTGCCTAATCGGAGCCACGACGATGCAGCTGTTGCACAGGGTACCCGGCGTCTCCACCAAACTATGTCGCGTTGGAACCGGGGCAGGTGTGAATTCGAAGGTTACTTGTCAATGAACACAGCACTTAAACTGAGAACAGGTTTATTGAGAACTCAAACATACACGCAGCACTGACTGCCTCTTGGGCAGAATGCTCTTCTATTTATACACAGATAGAACGTACTAGAGATTACAAGAGTAGTTAACAAATGAAATGTGTAGAAGTTACAAGTGACCTTAGGAAACATGTAGAATCTTCTGGAAATAATAAACAGAATTAAATAATTTTTGTCAGTGGGCGGGATTGAACCGGCGACCTTCGGTACCGCAATTCGTGACGCTACCCGCTGCGCCATGCTGGCAGACGGTACACTGGCGTTCTGCGGCAATATTAATATTTCGAAATGCTGTTTTTTGGTGTTACAAACCATTTATCTCCCACGACACCTAAATGAAATCGATAAATGAGGTATCATTTTAAAGATTAAGATCTCTGCTTTGATGACATCATATATTAGACAGGAAATTTTTTGTAATTCCACCCTAAAGTAGAAGAGTATCAATAGCTTCACAACGCGCTTTTGTGTCACGAGCTATAATGAAGTATCATTTTAAAGATTAAGGGCTCTGCCATGGTCACCTCATATATTCAGTAAGGAATTTTTCAAAATTTGACCTTAAATGGCAAAATTATTATTATTATTTTCATAACATATTTTTTTTCGGCGAGTTTTTATCACCCTTGAAATATAACCAAATCGAGAAATGAGCATTATTTAGAGATTACGGTTCTGCTTTGGTGAAATCATATTTTAAGAAAATCATTTTTCAGAATTCGACCCTTAAAGGGCAAAAGTTTCATTATTTCCATAATGTATATTTTTGTCATGAGCTATTTATCTCCCTTGACAACTAGCTGAAATCCAGAAATGAGTTGTTATTTTAGAGATTAAGGTCTTCAGTTTGATCAAATCATATTTTTAGAAAGGAATTTTTTGAATTCAACCTTACAGGTCAAAATTATCATCATTTCCGTATTTTTTTTATCATGAGCGATTTATCTCCCTTGATATCTAACTGAAATAAACAAATGAGCGATAATATGAAAGATTATAGGTCTCTGCTTTGGTCACACCATATTTTAAGAACGAAATTTTTCAGAATTTGACCCTTAAGGGCAATAGTAATAACCATGAAAGTCGCGCATATGAGACAATTATGAACCAAGATGCGAGATAGCAGTAGTACATATAACAGAGATATTATTAAACTGCTTCACTAGTGTTGACATTTGTTATTTACCTATTACACTAAACAAATAAACAAGTGAGGCGGTTCTTCTTTCATCCTATTACAAACCCTCAACTGAACTATTCATTGAATTTGTGAAATTTTCACACGGGTCATCTAGTCTACATATACTGTGAAGAAAATCTTCATTGTGTAAGACAGGCCTCATTGCAGAGGACAAATTCTGAATACTTAACTGTATATTGATTTAACTGTGATTCCTTTAATATTTGTTAAACAAAAATAATAATCAGTTAGATGATCTTCAGTTTACTCCAAATCATGGGAATTGTAAATGGCAAATGATGTGTACCATTTTTCCACCCGTCAACAGTCTAAGACATGAAACACAGCATACATTTGGAGCCCAGCTCTTATCAAAATCACCCACTTGACAGCCAAGTACTGTTCAACAGTCGTGTAAATTTTGCCTCTGAGATGTAAAGGTCAGCTCACCACAAATATAGCAGAAATTACCTGCATCATAACACAATTTGTGGCATGATGAAAAAAGAAAACTCTTCAATACAACACACACATACACTTCTGAACAAAAGGGGGAATATTTTACTAGTGATATTCGTTCTAACATGCTCACAGTCAGCACAACAATGACACATCGCAATGCCAGATTAACAGTTCTGCGCATGTCAAAACATGAATAAACCTGCACATTCATATCTTTGGTGATTCAGCATGGTATTACATATAATTTCCTTAAACACATCTTGAATAAAATCACTACATACAAGCTAAATGTTCCTATGACAGGTCAGAGGAGAATGCTAAAATCAAATTTAAAAAGTAGCTATCACAAAACAGCTGTGCCTGATGAAAAATTCTGACTACATATTTGCATGCAGTATGAAAAAATGTACTAGATTCACTACTCAGATTTCTTTGTGCAGAAAACCTCGACCAGTGTTACCGCGAGAAAAGGAAGGTATGAAGGAAGGTCGTATACTTTCAGAACAGACCTCATACATCATCGTAATTTTTGGGTATATTTTCCCCTTGTCAAGAGTAGAATAAGGTGGCTACTGCATGGTAAGCAGTGGTTATCCTCTATTCAAATATTTTAAGTATACAATACAATACATTCATTTTCCATTGATCCCAATTATAAGACTGGCTCTGTGGGATGTGGAAAGTTAACAATTTACAGAAAAACTATTGCATAACAAAATAATACATACACCAGATGTACAGTCATATCATACATGGTACATTAGTTATGTCAACTACATTTACAACAAACTACTGACAGTTTTTTTGTAGATAACCTTGGAATAAATTCTTCGACAGAGTAGAAGGAGTAGTCAATTAAAAATTCTTTCAATTTTTTCCTGAATTTATTCTTATTATCTGCCAGACATTTAATGTTAGATGGGAGCATATTGAAGACATGTTTCCTTGGATATCAGACCCCCTTTCAAACAAATGACGACTTTAATCCTTGTGAAGATTATTTTTACTTCTAGTGTCATAGTAGTGTAGTTTACTATTTGTTTCAAAACAAAGCATAATTAGTGACTACTAAGGACATTAATGTGTATATATACTCAGCCACCAATGTTAAAATCCTAACTTCTTGAACAGCTCTCTACATGAAGTTCTATTGCTAACCCCACACATAATTCTTGTTGCTCGCTTTTGGGCTCTGAACACTTTGTCTCTATGGCTAAAATTGTCCCAGAATATTATTCCGTATGACATTAAGGAGTGAAAATAAGCAAAATAAACTAGCTGCCTCATACGGAGATCACCTATTGCGAAATTGTACGAATTGCAAATGTGCTGCACCCAATCGCTTTAGTAAATCAGATACATGTACCTTTCAGTTTAAATTATAATCAGTAATGCAAACCTAGGAATTTCATGTACTCTACCTCTTGAATGACTGGCCTGCAAATTTTTATGTCTATATCAGTGTTAATCTGTGTGATGTACTGAATTGCATATGTTTATATATAGATAGAAAGATAAGAGCCTCTTAAATTATTTATTTAGTCCTGGCAATCATTTTAGGATGCAAAAACTAATAAAGAATACACTAAAACTTTTTAAAAAATGTGAACAAATTCATATCATCTTTGACATAGATTTTTGAAAATCAGCACTACATAATTTATTGAACCATTATTCTGTATGAACTAGAGGAATGAAACATGCTTACAATCCCTACACTTTTTTAGCCAAGGACATGTTATATTCATCAAAAAATCAGTCTAAAAAAATTACCTTTTTTTTTACACCTCGTCGACGGCTAAGGTCA
>CM061920.1:61708581-61779241 GCA_031002005.1 Vandiemenella viatica | reverse complement strand
ATTAGACTCACTTCAAACTCCCGTCTTCCGAACCGCTCGCGAAGTAATAGCCAATCAGACGCAACATAGCTTACTAATTTTTGGTGTCAGATGTGGGTTGGCCAGGATTAGCCACTGTTAGTTATAACTGCTTGACCACGGTTAGCCAGGGTTGGCCAAAGGTCAAGCATAGCAACAGAGGTATAGGCCACAAACTTGAGGAATAGGTGTGGGTACTTCTGTAGAACTCAGCCCGAAGTCAAAGTAAGACCGACGGCTTTGAGAACGAAGCCGACTTAGGGAGGTAACGCAGAAGATAGGAGTCGAACGAAGAAGAGGATCCATTGGTCGAGAACGAGAGGGCCCCTCATACTGCAGAATATCGACCAGGGCCACTCGACAGCGGAGAAAACCTGCCAGCAGCATCCACGAGGTCAACGAGGGTCGACAACAGCAGCCGCGACGCAGCCGAAGTCAGCAGGACGAACCGCAGCCAGCAGCCGTCAGCCGCAGTCGTCAGCCAGCAGCCGTCAGCTGTAGCCGCCAGCAGCCAACCGCCAACGAGCCACAGTAGCAGCAGCCAGGAGGGCGTCAATAGTTAATTTCAGCAGGTGAGAGCGCAAAAAGCAACATGCCTAACGAAGCTGTGTCAGGTAGCCAGGGTGCGCAGTCATCACCTAGGCAGTATATTAGTTTAAATGAGGTTATCAAATTAATCCCTCATTCTTTCGATGGTGATAAGTCGCAACTTAATGAGTTTTTGGATAATTGCGATAGCGCATTTGAACTGGTAGCGCCAGAGCAGCACGACATTTTATTAAAATTTGTAAAGGCTCGTATAGTAGGGACGCCCCGTAGTAAATTGCTCGTCCGAGATTTGACCACCACTTGGCCGGCAGTTCGCGCAATTTTAGTTGAAAATTATGGGTGCAAAAGGACGCTAGATTTTTATGCCTGCAAAATGTTTGCCAGTAGGCAAGAGTCATGGGAAAGCATAGCGCAATGGGGTTCGCGCATAGATGCCCTCCAACACCAGTTCAGGGAGGCAATAAAAGATGTCATGGCAGAAACCGAGCTAGCGGGTAGTATAGCTCTTGTGCTAAAGTTAGGAAGGGCGGTCTTCATCCAGGGGTTGTATGATGACCGAATAAAAACAATAGTAAGGGCTAGGGGAGAAACCATAACCCTATCAGAAGCCGTAGAAATAGCGGCTACAGAAGAGAGCGCGATAGCTTCCGCGAAGGAAAAGCCGATATCGCGACAACCATTCAGGGCCCCTAAGGTAGAAAAAAGTAGAGAAGGAACCTGTTTCAATTGTGGAAAGTCCGGGCATGCAGCCAGAAATTGTCAGGTTCAGAGACGAATTAGAGTAGTGGAAACAACGAAGGAAGTAAACAAGTTTCCAAGTAACGCACTCGAAAAGAGAGTGATGAAATTGGAGAAAGAAAATGCCATTAGAATAGGAAAAACACAGATAGGATTCAGGAAACACGCTAGGGAGATAGAGCGTACAAATCCTACTAAAGCTAAAGCATCGGGCATAAGAGTAAATGAAGTTACGTGCTTCAAATGTAACGGAAAAGGGCATTACGCTCGGAGTGCCGTGAAAATACCGGGGTAGTGAGAAAAAGGGATAATAGACCGGTAAACTGTTAAGTGGCGTAATGAGGCAGTCACATTGCGCCAGGCCCCAAAAAGTATATAAGTAGACTGCACAAATAAGAATGAATTTGTAGTGATGCAATGTGATGGAGCAAAGCGTAATCAGGTGAAGTTCTTGGTGGACAGTGGGGCACAATTGAGCTTAATAAAAGGAGACAGCATAAAAAGGGCAGTGAAAAGTAATACTAAAGAAAAAGTTAAAATTAAGGGTATTAGTAACAATGCTGTACAAACCAAAGCTTCTGTGGTAATAGAGTTACAAGCCGCGAAGGGTTTGACGCTAAAGCAGAAATTTCATGTAATTGATGCAAACATAGATTTGCCGTTTGAGGGCCTGTTGGGAAGGGACTTCCTAGCAAAAAACAAGGCCGTGATAGATTACGGGAACAAGACTATTGAAATTCGCGGGAGGCGAATTAGGTTGCAAACAGCGCAAGAAGGGCCATATCTAACGCAACGTGATGCGTTGTAGTGAAGCTTGTAGCCTTGGATTGCCTCACCAACCCACAAGAGTGTAGGTGTTGCAAGGATTGCTACACCTAGTAGTGTTTGTCCGTCCACTAATGGAGCTGTGCGACGTGACAAGAAAGGCGTCGTAAAGATTACGACACGAAAAGAAATTTGTCCACCCTAACGGACCTGCGGGTCAAGACGGAAATTTCCCGAGGGCACTGGGTGTTACCTCGAAGACGGTAGGCCCCGTGAAAAGGCGAGATTGTCCGCTCACTAACGGAATTGTGAGACGACGGAAGATTTCCGAGGGCAGTAGGAGCCGCCTCGGAAACGATAGGCCCTGTGAACGAGCGGGGTGATGTTCGTCAGTCCACTAACGGAATTGTGCGACGCGACGAACGGTTCTCGAGGGCAGTAGGGACTGACTCGAAGATGGGAGGCCCTGTGAGGGGGTGTAATAATGTAATGAAGGCGGAAGAGTCCGATTCATTAGCAGTAAAAACTGCGTGGCATAAGAACGCGAAGGAGCGAACTTACGCGGAGGTGGTGCAATCCGCGAGGTCAAAGGCGATCCCGATCGCTAAAAAGAGAGTAAATATAGTACTCAACAGGGAGCAGAAGCCAGGAAGGCTCAAGGCTCCGAGATAAGAATAGGCCCGCGCGAAGAAAAGATTGTGAAGGTGCGAATTGCGTTGAGGGATGTATCGGAGGCGATCATCCCGAAACAGGAGTTACAACCAGGTCTATACATGCCCGAAGCTTTAGTGTCCGTAAGAAACGGAATGTGCATAACGAGTATGTTAAATACCACAGAAAAAGAAGTTAAGCTAAAGAATCCCCTATACTATGTTCACTCTCAAGTGGCGCGCCAAGGTCATATTCCCCTCGCCCCCCGCCTCACCTCACCACCCCCTCCCGTTGCCTTCCCCTCTGAGCAGACCGCTGCCTACAGGTAGGCAGGAGGCATTGTCTTATGGCGCAGTATTGTCGTATTTATACCACCAGTACATCGTTAAAAAACGCTGTACGTGAAATGGCGTCAGATAGTTACATTAGGCGACAGTCAAAAACAAAAATTTCTGACGTGTATAATTTTTTCAAGACGCTAAAAAAACTCTGAAAAGAAAATTAATATACTTTTTCGCAGCGCTGCTATTTCTACGGATTTATCCGTAGATCTACGGATTTTTATGAATATTTAGGATTTTCGGATTTTGTTAAAATATCTACGGATTTTTTTATACTTTTATCATTTGTCGATATTTTCTTATATTGGTGTGTTACTGCATTACAGAATTGTCAATAAGTGTGAATCGTTTCCTTGCAACCACTCGTGTGAACCAACGATTGAAATAAATCTCATATTTTGTTTGGTTACAGATTTTATAGATATTAAAAGACTGAATACAATACTACCGACGCAATCTTTATACACGGTGACATGCTCGCTGTCACGGCTTACAAAGAAGTGGCTTCCGAGAAGGCTTATCCAATATCCGAGAATTAAAGGGGTCGCAGTTTTTAACATTTCCTATTACTAAATTTAATTTCAAGTCGCTTAAAAAAAAAAGAGAGAGAGTAGGTCAGCAGCAGCGGTGATAAAAGTGACGATGTATAAAACATCTTCAGGGATGTTTCTTACTTTGAATGTAGAATATTATTTTTGTATTTTTAAGACCTGGGAATAAAAAGTATTCTTAATTTTGACTCTTTCTTCGATAATTATTGTTTCACTCTTTCAGTTAGCGAGTCTCTGGATTTTTGCACCCAATCTGCGGATATTTTAGCGGCCATCTACGGATATTCAAAGCCAAGTGTCTGGCAGCACTGCTTTTTCGGGAACCGCAAAAAATTACAGAAGAGGCTTGTGGCGTATTTTTACGAAACGTGCAGCGTGTATGTAGCGAAGCGAAGCTGAATGTTCCAGGTCATCCTTTTCTTCTCCAAAGAAAAACATTCACCGAGAATAACCGGTCATGGAGATGGATGACTGCCGGAAATATATCATTCGACGTTCTGTAATAGAATTTTATGATCGAGGCGAATATCCTACCATAAGGAAACTGACGATCAGCAAATCATGGATTCGTTGAAGGGGCTGGTTTAGTGTTTCAGTATAAATTTTCTGGCGTCCATCACCAAGAAATCTGTAGTGAAGTGTTCAGAGAATGGTTTTCTAAGTTGATTAAGAGCCTGGAAGAAGGGTGTGTCCTCGTAATGAATAATCCAAGTTATTACTCAAAACTCAGAAAAAAATCCAGTTACTACCACTTTCATTTCAAAATTTATACGACGTGTCTAGAGAATTAACTTCCACTGGGAAACAAATCTAAAACTTGGATTTAATTCTCGAAATGTCTTGCGCAACTTTTAAAACTAAAAATAATGACTAGAAACAGTAAATTACATTAATTGATGTCATGTAAATAATTTTTATCTTTATTAACATATGAAATTGAAGTTGGTAAATACGCAGCTTCTACGACACATGACTCACTAATTTCGCTCATGACAAATAATTAAAATGCTCAATTTTACTAAAGAAAACATAACATGAAATGTAATATATTGTTCCACATACGTTGTGATGATTGCGCATGCGCGGCAGCTGTTTCCCCTTCGCCTGTAGGGGTTGGGGCAGCGGAGTGGGGATAGAGCAAAGTGACCTTGGCCCGCCTTTCCCATATGAAAACAGTATAATAACAGCAGAAAAACTGCCCGAGTCCAAGGAAATATGCGTAAGGCACATAAAGAAGGAACGATCAGAGAATAAATCGCGACTAACCAAGTTAAAGGAAAATCTCCGAGTAGATCATTTAAATGGGGAAGAGCAGAAAGCACTTCTAGAAATATGTGCAGCAAATAATGATGTCTTCCATCTGCCTGGAGACAGATTAGGGTATACAGAGGCAACTAGACATAAAGTTAAGTTTTTTCCCGAGGCAGAAGGAAAGATAATTCGGTTAAGGCCCTACCGAATACCCGAGGCGCAAAAAGAGATTTTGCAAGGAGAAATAAATACGTTGCTACAAGATGACATAGTGATACCCAGTGATAGTGCATGGAATTCACCGGTACTAATAATTCCAAAGAAAATGGACGCAAGTGGGAAGCAGAAATGGCGCGTAGTGATAGACTACAGGAAGTTAAATGATCTGACAGTAAATAATGTGTTCCCATAACGAGGATTGATGAAATACTAGATGGGCTCGGTAAAGAAAGTATTTCTCAACGTTCGATTTAGCGAAAGGGTACTATCAGGTACTGATAGATGAACAGGACCAAGAGAAAACAGCTTTTAGCACCCTTATGGACACTATGAATTCAAAAGAATGCCTATGGGATTAAAAACGGCACAAAATACCTTCCAAAAATGATGACTTCTCTGTTAACATGACTACAAGGTGAGAAAGTATTTATCTACTTAGATGATATAATCGTGTTTGGGTCAACGTTAGAGGAACATAATGCGAGGTTAGAGGATGTTTTTCAAAGATTACGAAATTATAACCTCAAATTACAAGTAGATAAGTGAGAATTTCTGCATAAAGAAGTTATATTTTTGGGACATATACTCACCAGGGAAGGATTAAAACCCGATCCAAAAAGGAAGAAGCCGTATAATACCCACAACCACGTAATACAACTCAGCTAAAGGCATTCTTGGAGTTAAGTGGATACTATCGGCGATTCATAAGTGATTATAGCAAGATAGCTAAGCCGTTATATAAATTATTAAAGAAGGGAATTACTTATACATGGGGATCAAAACAGGAAGAGGCATTTCAACACTTGAAGGAAAAATTGTTGAGTCCTCCCATATTACAGTATCCTGACTTCAAGACAAACTTTATAGTTACTACGGATGCAAGCCAAGATGCGATTGGAGCAGTGTTAAGCCGGAGAAATTGGTAAGGATTTACCGGTAGCTTATATATCAAGGACGTTGAATAAAGCTGAAAGAAATTATAGTACAATAGAAAGAGAAATCCTAGCTATTTGCTGGGCAGTGAAGCAATTCCGACCTTATCTATTTGGCAGGAAATTTACGATATGCACAGACCATAAACCATTGACGTGGATTAATAGTGTGTCAGATCCGTCATCGAGATTAATGAAATTCCGGCTAAAACTTGAAGAATATGATTATGAGATCGTATACAAGAGCGGCAAAAGGAATCAGGTTGCGGACGCTCTTTCGCGAATCCGGAACATTAGAAAGACCGAGGACGATACAAATGATAAAGAGGAAAATGAGAATGTAGAAATAGCTGTACCCATGGCCGAGAATGGTGACAAGGTAATGGAAGAAACCTTACATCCAAATACCAATAATGGTGAAGAACTTACTCAGGAAGAGAAGACGAAGATACTAAAGCAGTATCACGAATCACCAATTGGTGCCCGGAATAGGTAAGACCTATGAGAGAATCAGGAAATATTGTAGCTGGGAAGGCATGAAAGCCGACATTGAGCAGTACATTCGCCGGTGCGAAAGCTGCCAAAAGAACAAAATTAGGCAAAATAAGACAAGGACGCCAATGGAAATAACAAAAACCCCAGAGCACGTGTTTGAACGGTGCGATATAGATATTGTAGGTCCATTACAACAGTCGGAAAAAGGAAACAAATATATACTTACATTTCAGGATGCCTTGACAAAGTTTTTAGTAGCGGAACCCATAGAACAACAAGATGCCGATACTGTGGCGAGAGTATTGGTCGAACGGATAATTTTGAGATTTGGCATTCCATCGATTTTATTAAGTGATATGGGTAGTAACTTTATGAGTGACGTTATGAGGCGAACATGTAGATTATTGCGGATAGAAAAAATCCACACAACAAGTTACCATCCGCAGGCTAACGGTGCATTAGAAAGAACGCACCACACCTCTTGACAGAAATGCTACGACATTATGTAAACAGAGGTCAAACTGATTGGGATACCTGGATCCCATATGCGGTGTTTGTCTTCAACACAACACCACATAGTACTACAGGGTATACACCTCACGAGTTGTTTTTCGGAAGAGTCTGTAACGTACCAGGGGTACTGCAAAAGAAACCATATGATGTGATATATACTATGATGATTATGTAATAGAGTTAAGGGAAAGGTTGAGAGCCATGCACCAATGTACACGAGAAGCAACGGCGCAAGCAAAAGAGAAAAGCAAAGAAATTATGATAAAATACAAAACCCAGTAGTATTCAAACCGGGAGATAAGTCCTGTTATTTGACGAAAGTGTGAGAAGGGTCGCTCAAGAAATTAGATAGCCAGTGGAGAGGTCCTTATACGGTAATTGAAACCAAGGACCGAATGTGGTAATACAATTAAAGAAAAATAAATTTACAAAGGTGCATGCCAATAGATTAAAAGAATTCTTTTGAAATTACAGGGACAATGGCAGCAACCTGGAGAGTAATTATGGCCATGATGATGGTAGGTGCTACCTCGACGATGCAACAACAAGATCTGCAATTAACAAAATTCCAATCATCACCTGGGCTATATTATGGTCATAAAGGAACCGTAAACCTGTATACAGTTACATGGAAAATAGTAAGTTATTTTAACCTAGAAGATTTAAGGCATAAATTCGAAGCAACTCGGGCAATAAATACAAGTGTAGCGGGATGTACAAGCATGAAGCAAGCATTAGACTATCATGTAAGTAAAATAGAAGTTTCACAAGGCCTAATTGGGCAACTAGCTAGACATGAGCAAAATAGAAGAAAAAGAGGAATACTTAATTTCGTAGGCGAAATCAGTAAGGTCCTATTTGGAACTTTAGATGAAGATGATGCTTCATATTTTAAGTCGAAGATCAACTTGTTAGAAAATGAACAGAAACAATTACTAAAACTTTCCAAAGAACAAGTTACGATTGTAAGAGCAACGTTAACTAGTTTCAATCACACGGTCGATTCGA
The DNA here is from genome assembly GCA_031002005.1 of Vandiemenella viatica. Classification (NCBI taxonomy): domain Eukaryota; kingdom Metazoa; phylum Arthropoda; class Insecta; order Orthoptera; family Morabidae; genus Vandiemenella; species Vandiemenella viatica. Next base: position 61,771,210 of record CM061920.1, on the reverse strand, counting down.
TAGAGCGTAACGAAAGAGTAATCACCGCAGGAATATTGAAATTAAATGAGCACATATTTAATTACGAAGCTAGCACAGACAAAAAGATAATTCAATTTGGTATATCTATAACGTTGAATGAGCAGTTAATACAATTAATGACGATATTCAATGAAGTGGAGCGAGAGTATGATCTACTCGTAACTGCGATAGTAAACGCGCAAAAAGGTATTCTGGCACCGTATTTGATCAACCCTGTACAAGTGGTTAGATACCTACATTTAATTAAAGAAGAAATAAAGGATAAGCAATTCCCTATAGAACTGACCGAAGCCAAAGGGTATCAATTAATGCGAGCATTGACTTGGATGTTTTCATTGCAGGCAATATACTGAGTTATGTTTTAAATATTCCGCTTGTAGATAGCGAAAGGTATAACATGTATAAGTTATGGCCTCTACCAGTCGAAGTAAGTCACAATAAGCGACTATTCACTTACATATCACCAGAAAAAAGTTTCTATTAATGGATGATGCAAAGCGGAAGTATATTAAGTTAGATGATGATCAATTAATATGTAAAAAGATAGAACCTACTCGTAACATTTGTAAGCAAACTTTTGTCCTGTTATCAACTTACGACCATGAGGTATGCGAAGCTAGAATGCTTCAACCTATAGTAAAGATTCCAGACGATTGCATACAAAAATACATCACGCTAAATGAAAGTGTGTGGACACAAATTAGAGGAAATGAGTGGCTTTTTGTAGCGCCCAAAGAAGAAGGGCTTACGGTGTTGTGTAATGGCCATAAGCCAGCAGATGTAATTATTAAAGGAACAGGAAAACTTAAATTTTTAAGCAAATGTAAAGGTTACGGAGCACAAATAATAATCCAATCCGAACATACCATTAGATCAAAAGTACCGATCAATGATATTGTTCCGAGCTTAAGCCTAGATATAGATTGCTGCATGGTAAATAATGAAAAGAAAAACATATCTGAGATTCCTCTATATTTACCAGTTGAACCAGTAGTTCGTCAGTTAGGACGATTTAACGGCAGCAGGCCATAAGTTGGACGAATTGGAAGATGAAATTGCGTACCAGCAGAGAACATGGTTCGATGTACTTTCATTAGAGCATATACCAATTTGGAGTTATGCCGGAGCAGGGATTGTACTAGTAATAATAATTTTTTGTATATGTAGATATTGTAAATGCTGCCGCGATTGTTTCAGATTTTTTTGTAAGGCTATGGGTGATGACTGTTGCACTAAGATTTGTGTTAAGAATAAGATTGTAAATCAATACCCCGAGACTGGAGTGGTTAGGTATCATCCTGCTGGAATGAACAGTGATGAAAGTGAACAAATTACTTTTGGTCCTGTAAGAAGCAGGTATGTAACCGAAAACAGTGATACAGTGATAAGTGAACGTGTGCGTCACCCAGACAGATACTTAGAGTATGAACAAAAGAGACCATTAATGTTTTTGTCTAAAACTAACAAACGTTAGAATGTACAATAAATACATTGTAGGAAAAGATATCAAAATGTTTTGTGTCTGATTTAGAAAGTAATAAGAAACTATCTAAAAGAAGAAATGAGATGGTAAATTGTGAAATTCTTGATTATGAAAAAGAATATTTATACATGTATGATGTATGTATTATTAAAATTGTCACTATTGTAAGAACAAGATGAGAAAAAAAGTTAAAATATGTGTGAAACATATGTGAAATAACATTGTAACATGAATGTAAAATCATTGTAACATGCATAAGATGTTAATTATCAATAAATAAGCAGCTCACACAGCCGACATAGAACTTGAAAATTTTGCACTCTCAAAAGAGATTGCAAAATTTTCCCCAAGGGGGGAGGTGTTGCGAAATAATCGCAGGAACACTTAGCTATGTTAAGTTGTGCAAGAAAACGCGAGAGCGTGGGCGTTGGAAGCGCCGTAGCGACACATGACCGGGGGGGCGTGAGATAGAAAGCGATATTCAGTAAACAGAGGCAACGTGATAACTGAAACAGTAGAGAAAGCCAGATGGCCGGGCAGGGACGATAAGAGTCACATGTTTACGCCACATATTTACAGCAGCAGAGGATTCCATTTCAGCCTACGTGACAAGACTAGGACTGATGCAAGAACGAAGAATGCGTAACTAATGCCACAGAATATTCTAGAATGTTGAGAGGACAAATAATGTCGTCATTTAGAGATATAAAAGGGGGGTGGTCTAGCCACCGAGAGGCAGAGTAGGGTCAGCCAGAGTGCAGAGCTGAGGTTGCGTGTAGCAGTGTAGGGCAGACTAATGCAGGGCATAGTCGCCATTGTCAGTAGTTTGACTCCAGTCAGCGACGCCAGAAGTTAGACTAGGACTTAGCCACTGGGATCTCATGGACGGTAGTTGTAGGGAAATTAAGTTGGTAAATCCGTATGGGAAATATTTCTCCTATCGTTCTTATTTAAAGATTATGAGGAAGATCAAGCTCCTGTTGACCGAATTCAGTGAGTTGGAGATGTTAGAAGAATAATACTTGAAGTCGCGCACCTCCCATAAGTCTTTTATGAATTAAGTCGGGTTCCGTGAGCTGTAGGTTTGTTTCCTCACATCCTTGTTTTATTTCTCAAACCACTTTCCACACCGAGTTCCCAAGTTTGAAAATCGTTACTCACTTGCATTCAGACTTCCAACAACAAAACGGAAGTCTAGCTCCCAACTTCCGAACCGCTCGCGGAAGTAAAATACCCAACCAGACGCAACATAGATACCCAACCAGACGCAACAGCAATACATCTTGTAACATTTCTTACCACCCTCTACCAATTTTTTTTATTATTATTATTTTTTTTTTTTTTTGTTACTGATTTAATTATTATTACAACTACGCTATTATTTTTGTTTTAATTATTCATTAAATTATAAAGACTGAATGATTGCATAAATGTTTGCAATCAAATGTACATCGAGGGTTTCCAGAGATATTAGTGTGTTGTATCGATCGGGATCATGGAGGAAGGAAGATAGGGGAGGCGACGCAAGGGACCTTCACCACGCACTGGAGTGAAGCCGGGTAGAGAGAAGTGGAGTTGGGGGGACGCCATATTGGATGGCCATAGAAACGAAGGGAATAGGCACAAACACCTCAAGAGAATCATACGACACCCATGTCACCGCAATTTAATGATTGAATATTATGTAACTCAAAGAGAAAAATGAAGATTAATTATCATTGATATCCTGCTTAGTTCTCGAGATATACTGTCTCAAAAGTGAGGTGTTTCGGGTTGAAATTGAGAACAAAATATTGAGAGTCAAATTTTATTATAGATTATTATGTAACACGACGAGACAAATCGAAAGTAAAGAATAAAAATGTTTGATATCTTAGTTCTCGAGATATGCTGTCTCCAAAAGTCAGAAGCTTAAATGGGAGTAGTTTACATTGCGATACGCGATACACTAACTTGGTGTTCATGAAAGTACTAATAACTAATAATAAATAAATTGTTTGTCCCTTCTGGTAGAGGCTGCATTTCAATCTACCCACATTTCCATCAATATTGCCGCTACAAAATCAAACTATGTCGACACACCTAAACACATGAAATGCATCGCGAACTTTATTTCGGGTAACAACAAAGTTTGCTTCATCACGTTTCATAGTTCGCACAGCACAAATTACCACAATTAATTTCATCGTACACTTTCAGTGTAAACTGAACCGGACTAAATCACGCAAAACACCATATTCACTGTATCGCGATGTAAACTTGACCCCCTAAATTAGACTTCCAACACTTATTTACAATAAGGCTAGCATTTTATGTGCAATGTAGTTACATAGTCTGATCGTATACACTACACCAACAAATATTTGAGAACGACATCATCATTTTGAGAGCAATGAATGAATTTATAGGGACAGGGCCTACTCTTGTAGTTACCTATCACTTTAAGAACAATAATTACAATGTGATTTAACTTATGAAATGTTATTCCAGTTTATATCCTAACTGATCTCGTTGTGCAACCGTATGGAACACAAGCTGGCATCACAAAAAACTTTGAAATATTAGAAAATGTAATATTCACAGCATCAAACACCGAGCAAACAGCGCAATGTTTTGGGGTTTCTATAATGACCGCCGCGCATGCGCAGTAGGAGACGAGTGTTTATATGAGACTTAACAGATTTAACGGTATTTCAACAACTGTAAAAATTAGTGAACTGACGGCTTGCGAGTGTGAGAGATGTTGAGTGGGCCAAACCATCCAAAATCCGCCGTAATCACCGTTTAGGTGGAATCCTAAAGGTTGCATTGGTAAATCAGAGCAGCAGAATAGTGCCTTTACCTGGGAACTACCGTTTAGAGGGGAACCTGAAATAAGGAGGCATCACAGCATACTTAATAGGCACTTAATCGCACTGGTAAACGGAAGAAGATATTCTCATAATCGCTGATAAATTCAAACGAAACCGACTGCCTGCCAGACAAGCTCAGCCCAATCTATGTATCAATTCTGTAACGCTTTCGTTATAATCCAAGTGCCGCATGATTTCTACGACCATCTGCTATTTGATTGAAATGCAATTTTTATGTATAATAATTTGTACAGAATACGATTCTGCAGGGTTGCGTAACAAAATATTGCCGCTAGTATCGTGTTAATCAGCCCCTTGCGACAACGATTCCAAATTCCTCAACAGTATTTAAATGTAGACGCGCGAGAGTTTTGTTATTTTTACGATCGTTACAATTCTTCAAAATACGACCAATTAATCGTTATATAGAACTAGCTTTACTTACGACGGAAGTTATGTGGAAGTGCCATTTCATATTGCCTTGTACTATACGCCTGAATACTTCAGGGAATCAATCTTGTCAGGAGATACGCAGATCTATCACCCATGTACAACTCTACTCATTTTTTCCTGTATAAGTAGAATTACATTAGTTATATTAGCCATGGATAATGAATAAAGACGCATTTTTTATTTTCATAAGTTATTTAGTAGATAATATGCCTTAATGTTGGAGGAGACTGTCCAAAGGCGGGCTACGGTCTAAATAAGGGCTACTTGCTGAAAGTGTGGGAAGGGGGTTGTGCTCAGGCACGAGAATGAAACCAAAAGGAACATCAAGTGGTAGGAAAAAAATAGTAGGCAAATGAACTTGTTCTGTGACACAGGTGCGTTGGCGCAGTTTGTTTTATCGGAAAACTGCTTTTGAAAAACTCAAAACTTTTCAAGGTATGTCAACATTAATTTATATCTTTCTTACTTACTCAGTAAATGGCTTCCACCTTATCTCAAAGTACATGAACAGAGCTTCATGCAAGTCACTTATGCTGTTTTTTTTTCTCTCTCTCAACAGCGAGGTCTTTAGAGACGGTAAAGGATGGGGGGGCAAGGAATGGGAAGGAATTCGGCCATGGCCTTTTGAAGGAAGCATCCCGGCATTTGCCTGGAGTGATTTGGGAAACCATGGAAAACCCAAATCTGGATGCCCGTACGGGGATTCGAACCGCCGTTCTCCCGAATGCGAGGCCAGAACGACTTATGCTGTTCGATTTGTTTGTTTTGTAATGGCTGCTGAGACCATCAATTTGAAGTACCGCATGGTCCAATAACGGGCCAGCTCTTGACTTGAAAACGTGAAGATTTCAGCACCCTGGATCAACGACCAACTGCACAAATTTCAACGTCGAAAAGGGTTAATCCATTTGATGTACCTTCTATCCCCACCATTGAAAAGAAAAAGCAATTGTGGGCGCAAGGGTGCCAAGACTTGCATCATAACTGGATCTCCTTACAGCAAACGACTGAAGAAAAGTATGAAGTGTACAGCCTTGAACAATTGTCAGACGATTGTGAAAGTGCAATCAGTTGCATCAGCAAAGAAAAGTAATTAAAAATTGCCAAGCCAAAAGCCCTTTGAAGTTCAGCGAAGAGTTGGACTCGGAAGAAGACCATTGGGTCTCTCCTACTGATGACGACATTGACGATGACGACAATGATGATTTCTCTGGGGGACAACGTGGAGACGATAATGCAGCATGCAATTTCAGTGATGGACTCTTTTCAGATGATGTGAGATTCAAAGTGTGGGTTCAGTTCTACAAGTGTGAAGGTTGGGTAGAGACTGAATGTGCTAGAATGGAAAATGAAATATATCTGTAAATTCCGCAAGTAAAAAAAAAAAAAAAAATAAGTTAGCTAGGAGAATTGTAAAATGTCAAGTTAATAAAGTTTTCGAACGAAAATTGGTGTTCTTTAATTTATTAGGGGAGAAATTTCCCTTTTTATAAAAGTAGCCCGTTTTTGGACCATCTCTTGAAAATCAGTAATTTTACATTTTTATTTAACCCTTTGATTTTGGAAAATTATAACTGGTTATTGACGGATTTAATCCTCATATTACCTTCATGATTGTTTATAGAAGCAAGTGACATCAAAATTATCCGTATTAAGTGACCAGGAAAATCACAAGGACCAAAAAAAAGTGGTAGCCCGTATTTGGACCTTCTCCTCTAATAAAATCTTGGGTTCACCGGAATTTGAACCATGGCCTTTCAACCTGCATTCAGTCGTTGAAATTACTTTGTCCAAAATAAATAGGTAATCAATCAGGAAATGGTATGGTAAGAAAATATTTAGCAGTGGCATCAAGCAGGTAGCCTGCGTAGGTACTGACAAATTATTACCGATAACCTCATCACAAGTTATGTTTTTTTTAAAAAAAAAAAATCCTTCTTCATTATAAAATCTCGTTTTGCCCTTCATTTTATCGCTGCTTCTTCCACAATAGTCAGTGGAAAGTAACCAGAATATAAAATGTTTACATCAGATAAAATGAACATCGCTTCTTCTACTTGCATTATAATATTTTTTATCTCCGTCCTCTATTTTTGACCTACTTGCAATTTCTTCCTCAAAGGTCGTAGAAAAATACGAAAATTTTATACTGTTATGAAAAAATTTCTAAAGAAAGCCTAATTTAAAAAAAAAATAACGATTTCATTTGTTTGATATATTTTGTGATATATCAAGTTTATAATAAACATTTCTGTTTCTTATCTTTCTAGGGTTGTGTTGAGACCTCGTTCTAGTAACTGATACAGAGAATAGATAGTAAATATCAGATGCTCTGCTAATTACATGAATTTACGTATTTAAATAAACAAACAGAACATGTAAACTTAAACGAACATCGCATATATCTCCACCTAGCATTATAATTTTTTATCTCAACCCTTCGTATTTGTGTACAGTTGCTTGCTTTTTAGCGGCATCGCAGTTAGACTTCCTTTCAACCATATAAGTCAAAATAAAATTAAATGCAGTTATTTATTTGAAATTTCCTGGTCAGCCAAGCAGCGCTGTGGTGGCAGCCAGTGTAACTACTCGTAATATTCCTGGTATTATAGAGACTCGCCAAAAAATAAAAAAAAAAATAAACAGGAGCGAGATTAAAACAATAAGTAGACTGAGAACAGGAGACGCACTCCTACGAGACAGAATGTACACCATGAAGATTGTGGACTACCCGAAATGCCAACAATGCGACGATGTGGAAGATATATATCACTTTCTACTAAGATGCAAGCAATACAGAAACGTAAGGCAAGAGATAATAGAAGGTAAACTCGGAATCAATGACATAACAGACCTAATACAAACCTTATCCTTACCATCGCTGAAAGCAATAAAAGAAATTCACAAATATGTAACACAGACAAAAAATAGAATATAACAACAAGGGGTATTCAGTACATAATGGCTGCAATAGCTGAACGGCCAAAATAAAAAGTTTTCGTACTTCTCTGCTGCAATCTATCTCAGTTTCGAGCAAGAAAATAGTCAAAATATTCTCTGTGTATGTTATATGTACTAAAAGTGTAATTTAAAATCAGTTTAATGTATTATATGATGTTACTGGCTGTATTAACCTATAGACAAAGCCATAAATAAATTTAAAAAAAAAGACTCACCAAAGGTTGCCGGCCTATTCAGTTCACGTAGTTTGGGAATAGAAGTGGTGCTAGTATTCTCCAAGAATTACACATAAAACGTTTTTTATGCTGGGTGATTCGGGGGTGTCGTGTAGTTAGCACTCTTGAATTAAGAACTTGATAGTCTGTCGAGATAGCAGCACTTAGTACCGGTGCGACCTGGGCCATCGCAGTCTCGGTTGGCTCGCCGGGCACTAGATCTTCATTACGCGTGGGCTGTTGGTCAGGGCAGCCACTCGGTCTCGACGCCTGGATCTGCATGAAATATGTATGACGGCGCGGGAGGCAATAAATTAATAACGTGTCTGAAAATTTGAAGCACTATATTTTGTATGCATAGATAGCCGGGAGGAAAGGGGAGGGATGTAGCGAGGCTCTAGAGCGCGTAAGCAAACAAAAAGGAAGGAAGGCAACTCGTGGTGGAGAGGCCGCAGGCGGGCGATACATCAGCGCCTCCTCGCAACGGCACGTGGGAAACTCATCGCTGAGGGACTTATTAAAACGTCGCTGTCGGTCAGAGAGCGTTCCAGTCGACGAGCAAATAGAAACGGTGTCTCGCTCACACGATTTATTGGCAGCCTACGGTATTCAAATCTAAAATCGATAAAGGTAGTCATGTCTGTTTACAGCCGGAGTCAAAACCGCGATCTCCAGAAAGTGAGATCAATGTTTTAGCAATTACAGCACCGAAAGGTGAAAAGTTGTATGTCTGGTAATGAAAGAGAGTGTTTTCAGTTCAGAAAATGCATTTAATTTTCTACGTATTCCTCCTTTATTTTAATGAGCCTACTACAAAGTTTCTGCATTAAATGGATTTCACCCTCGACATGCCTAAAAATTTCTCTTCTTCACATGCTATGACTTCTTCATTTGACTCAAACATTTTGTAGCCACACATTTCTTTGGATTTGGAATTATACCAGAGGTGGCCACATCTGGTGAACACTGTGGAAATTTCAATTCGTATTTCAAATCCTTCACCTTTTCCATTGCCAAAACAACGTTTGTTGATTGGTGCAACGTCATACGTCATAATGAAAGATTATTTTTCTTTTCTTTTCTAATCCAGATCTATTTCAAATAATTTGTTCATCCAGTAATAACAGAAATCTTGCGCACTAATTATTATTATGCGTTGACAGGTATCTTACATTCAAGAACCACTGCATGAATTCCAGGTTGAATGTTTCCATCAACGAACAATCTTTTTTTCTTTTTTTTCTTTTTTTTTTTTTTATTCGTCTGTAGGGTACGCCTGTTCTCTTGCCAGAGAGGTGGACGTAGATCTCTACGACATCTGAAAAATTAGGACAGGTTGCTTAAAACACACTCCAATAGAATGGCTTCACAGCCTCGCACGAAAAGCACCACCGTCTGTTTGAAAAGAAATAGCAGAAAACAAAGAAAGGAAGAAAGTGGATCATCGTCCATTTCACGCGCATATACAGCACAACCGAAGACGTACAAGAAGTGTTTCCCAAGAAAATCAACGGGACTTACAACTACAACCGACAAAACTCTCTCCCCATTGCTAGGGAAGAGTGTCTGAAATATTATCACTCTGACCACGACAAGTTATGGTTGATATGGAAGCGTCGAAATAGACTGAGATCACGAGTGGGCAAATCAAAGGTTAACATAGCAAGATAGATCAATACTGAGGTCGATAACATCAAGTGCTATTGCGGGGAGGACCAGACTGTTTAGCACATCCTCCAGTGTCGACTGCGTCCAACCTTCTTCACGAAAGATGACTTGCATGAGGCCTCGAAAATGCACTGGAAGTGACCAAGTTTTGGTCCAATATTTGATGTTTTTACTGCGTAATATGTGTGTTTCTGACACGAGAATAAATAAAATTATGCCCCCTCCAATGAAATAAATACAACAGATCCTCTTGTCGAGTGTAAGTTATTCGATACTTAGTTCACCACCAATGGTTGATACTATAAATGTCATCTGTTGCTTGTAATTATTTTTAGCACCATGCCGTGAATGAAAACTCACATGTCTACGAATGCTGAAACTTCTTGTCTTGAAGGTTGAAATTAGAACTCACTAAGCAACACTAGATGTTCATAAACGTTGCTACATACCAAATGAAATAGCTACTCAACTTATTTACTTAACATTTAAAATGTCTGTACCTCTGTAAGTAACGTCATTACATCTGGCCAATTGCCTTGATAGCCTAAGAGAACTACTTTCCTGAATAGAAGTTCTCCAGAACGCTTACTAATGCTTTAACTCAACGAAATTTGTGTACAATCCTGGTATTTCCTTTGCTTACGGTGAAGTGATATACGCTCATTAAATCTCGGTTTCTTTAATAATTACACCAAAATGTGACCTTAGACAAATACCTCATGTAATGATTATATTTTCAACACTTGAAAAAAAGTATTAGAACGATCGCTACGTGCCAACATTTACCTTCTTTCCCCTATCCACGACCCTAGAAGGCAACTATTAAACATTCACAAACAGTTTCTGTTCAACTGAAAGCATCTTCTACCGCAATGTATGAAACATCTGTGAAGTTTCTCTGGAACTAAACTCAATGTAGCGTTTGCTTTAAGAAGATATGCACAGTATTTGAAGCAATAGTATTACGTTACTGAACACGATAAACATTAGAACAAATTAACTAATAAGCAAAAACATATTTTAAACGATTAAACCCTAAAAGTTATTAATAATGCGCTTGAAATAACGATGGTGAACAAAATTCGTAATAATTGGAAAAATCCTCCCTCCCCAAATGCCCACATGTTAGTTTTGGTCACCTTCGTGGGCGGTAGATACCAAGATAAGGAAAACTGATCTTGACACTGGTACAAACCCATCTGGAAAACCACCATATGATGTAGAGCCAAAGTGGCAAAGGATGCGCTAATTTATTCCGTGTAGCATATGCAGAAGAAAATATATATGTATTCAGCTAGAACTAAGAACGCTAAATACCAGCAATTTTTTTTAGATTTAGCTAGAGTTGATAGATGTCTTTGGGGTTAGTGAGATTTGTGGAACGTCGTACAAGTTTACTGGTCTAGGGACCAAAGGATAATTAGAATAAAAGCTTCCAGTGGAATTACTGGTGTAGGATATATAATGAACAAGTCAGTAGGGAAACGAGTGAGCTATTACTTATTATGAACAATTAAATGACGGGTTTTCATTGATAAGGTTAGAAACTAAGCCTGCTCCTACCACGTTAGTACAAGTGTATATGCCAAGGTCACAGGAAGATGAAAAAATAGAGGATATATATATTGAAATTGAAGAAGGGGGATGTAAATATAATAATAATGGGTTATTGGAAAGGGTTAGTGGGATAAGAAGAAATACTGTAGGAGGTTTTGGTCTAGGAGTTACGAATGAGCGAGGTAGCAGGTTGTTAGAATTATGTGAAAAATATAAACTTGTAGTGGCGAACACACTATTTAAGAATCATGCAGAAGGAATATACAATTAGAAACTTCCAAGGGGTACAGGTAGATATTAGCTAGATTATATCATGGTCAAACAAAGATTCAGGAATCAATTTATAGACTGTAAAGCATATCCAGGTGCTGACATAGACTCTGACTACAAAATAATAGTTCTGAAGTGTAGGCTGAAATTCAAGAGAATATAGAAGCATACAATCAGAACAGGCTGGAAGTGAACAAATCGAAACAATCAAATATTAGATAAAAATTTGCACCGATGGAAGACACAGCTCTAAGATATAACTCTGAAAGGAGTTCAACTGTGCACGAATGAAATGCATTGAAGAGAGAAATTATCAAAGCTGGTACAGAAACATTAAGCTTTAGGAAACAAGCCGTCCGAAAACCTTGAATCACAGAATTTTTTTGGAGTTGATCGATCATAGGAGAAGGCACAAAAATACTCAGCATGAAGCAGGGAAAGAGTAGTACAGACATCAAATAATCAGGAAATGCAAAAAATCAAAAGAAAAGGGGCTGCAAGATAAATGCAAAAAATTAGAAAAGGAGGGTAGTAGGTAAATTAGGTGTAACATATAGGAAGCTCAGACAAAATTTTGGAGAAACGGAGATAAGATTTGTAAACATTAATGCTGCTAACTGGAAACCTCTTTTAAACCCAGAAGATAAAGCTAACCGATGGAAGGAATACGTGGAGGAACTGTATGACGATTTAAACAACAGTGTACTGGAAAAAAAGACGATGTCGACGTTGATGACGTAGGAGATCCGGTTTTAAGAACAGAATATGACAGAGCTTTGAAAGATCTGAAATCAAATAAGGCAGTTGGAAATGAGGGGGCCTGAAGAACTTCTAAAATACATAGGAGAAAAAGGGATCAAAAGATTGTTGAAACTGGTATCAAACAGTTACGAAACAGGAGAAATTTCAACTGATTTTAATAAAAGTATCCACTTCCGAACAAAGCACAAGCTGGTAAATATGAGACTTATGGCACCATAAATCTAACGTCACATGCTTCAAAATTACTGACCTGGTTAATACACAGAAAAATAGAAAAGATATTGGAAGAGATTGGTGAAGATTTGTTTTGGTGTAGGATATACCGCGGTACAATAAAAGCAATACTGGTCTAAAGATTAATACATGCAGGACGGATCAAGAGAAGCAAAGATACTTTTATGGCATATGTTGATTTAGAAAAAGTTTTGATAATGATCATTGGGACCAGATGTGCAAAATTTTAAAGAAGAATACTTTTTAATCTACAGTTCATAAGAATCAAGTGGCTATAATAAAACTAGAGAATCATGGGAGACACGCGTCAGTTAGAAAGAGTGTGAGACAAGATTGTAGTTTATATCCATTAATATTCAGTTTCTATGTAGAGGAAGCAACAAAGGAAGTGAAGGAGAAATTTGAATGTGGATTAAGTATTCAAGGACAAAAAATCAGAATGCTTCGATTTGCTGATGACATTCCCCTGTTAGCAGAACAGACTGAAGATCTTGATAAGTTACTGAGCATCATGAATAAAATAATAAAGGAAGAATTAGGACTAAATATAGGACAAAGTAAGACAAAAGGGATTAAATGTAGAAGAAATTAGCGCACTAATAGTGGATTAAATACAAAAATTGGATCGGATGCGATAGATGACCGATATGGAAATCGTTAAATAGTCTTCTAGTGGGAGTTTGCTGTTCCAAAGATACTCATGCTCATGGGGATATCTGAGAGAATAGCCAGATACCACATGTTCGTGCGGGTAGAGAGAAACCATGGTACATCTGTTGTCTTGTCCACAAATCGGAATGAATGTATCACAATTTGACCTCCAATCAGCTACTGACAAAGCTATCGCAGTGGCGGAAAAACTACCACTTATTTGATATCGACAAGAGAAAAAGAAGTTGAAAAAAAGACTTCGTGTTCCGATTTGTCTCTGGGCCCATTTAAACTGGTTGGTGACGCTTCAGGCATTAATTGTAGTATCTACATATCTACATCTACATATCTACATATATACTCTGCAATTCACAAAATTGTGGGTGGCAGAGGGTGCTCAGCACCAAAGCTAATCTCTTTGCTGTGCATTCCAATCCCTAATGGTACGAGGAAAAAAAGAATTCATATAAGAATCAGTCCGGCACCTTATTTCTCTAATTTTATCTTTCCTGTCCTTCCGACTCAAATAGGTTGGTGGAAGAAGTATTTCACTACACTCAAAAGTGAAAGTTGGAGTACGCATGTTTTCCAATAAGTTTAAACGAAACGTGCGTCGTCTATCTACCAGAGACTCCCAACCTAATTTACTAATCAGTTCTGTGACGCTTTCATAAGGACTGTAGCAAGCGGTCACGAATCGAGCGGCTCTTCTCTGTACTTTCTCTATACTTTCGATCAATCCCTTACGAAACGGGTCCCAAATGGCACAACAATAATCCAAATGTGGAAGCACAAGAGATCACCAAACCTAGTAGCGGACCGGTGGCTCTGTGGTTAGTTTGTCTGACTGAAAACCGAAGGTCCCCTTTTTGAATCTCTTTCGGCGGGATTATTCAGAGGCCCTTAAATTTACCTTCATCTCTGGCACAGCTTGCTGTGTAACTTTAAGCACGCCGGAACGCTTCTGTGGTTCGGATCCCACGTCAAAACTGTGGGTACATGGGTCCAATAGGCCCGGTAGGATTACCGGTTTAGGTTAAGGTACTACAGAGGTGTATCGCGGAAAATCTGTCAGTTGGCGGCGGAAGCCTTCAGATATATCCCGGCTAATATTGCCAGATGAAATTATTATTTACCGAGCATGGTGGTTGAGCGGTTAATGTAATTCGGGAGGATGAAGATTCGAGTGTGGCTTTATTCCTCGTCAACATCGAGGTTATTAGAGGCGGAAAGGATTGGAACTAGGAACGGGAAGGAATCCGGCCATGGTCTATTGAAGGAACCGTCCAGGCATTTGCTTGCAGTGATTTGGGGCAACCATCGATGATTCGAATTGTCGTTGGGTAATCCAGATTTCGATTTCCGATGTTTTCAGAAACCACTCCAAGAGAATTCCTGGAATGCTCCGTCAAGGAGACCAAGACCAAATTTTTTTCTAGTTTCTTGCCCCAAATCCTGTCCCGGCTCTAATGACGTCGACATCGACAAACCGTAAAGCCAAAAGAAAAAATAATGAATTAAGTGAATGTAATTCCTGATTGATTGTAACCTTACCTGGTGTAGGATAGCTTTTAGTGGTTTGAGTGCGTGTAGGCCGTCGGCTGTGGAATGCACAGCCCACACCAGTGCGGTCGCTTCGCGGTGGGCCCACTTCCTCGGGTTCAGCCAGCCGGAAATGACGACTCACAAACCAGAAGTCGAGGAGTTTAGTCGAGCGTCAACAAGAGCTTAACCTCTCAAAGCCGACGCTTTCAAAATCAGAAAAATTAAATCTGCAGAGGGCCATCCTTTGTAAACAGATTCATTTGTGGAGGTCCTTTGTGGGCGTCCGGGTGTGGTAGACAAAGCCGTGGGGGGAGCGCGGACGCCGACAAATGACGGCGACACTTACCAGAGATGGTATTGATGCCCCACGGGGCAGATGCATGCTACCACCGGCTCATATGTATTCATTGGTTTCGGAAGAACGCCGCTTCTAGATATTTACTTTCTTATACTCCCGCGGAGTTGCATTGTATCCGTGTGAGAAGATGGGGACCCTCGAAATTTCAGAGGGGGTGTGTATTTCGGTTTTCCAATAAAATTATACGGCTGTTTTCGATGTGCGTGTTGGTAAGTGGGTTGGTAGCACTGGAAATCTCGCCAGGCCGTGATGGATCCTCTGGCTTGACAGATGTAGATATCCAACAAACTGCACATTCAGTCCGAATTTTCCTAGAACCTAATTTATGTTCGCAACTTTTACTTTTCACAAAAATCATTTTAATAATTTTCTTTGTTCTTTATAAATTGGCTTAACTATCTTGGAAACAGAGTAACACAATTGGCAAAGCTGAAGCGTAATGGTTTTTCTATTATTAATGCCAGGACTTAACATGCAGCTCATATGTTAGAGGTAGCTTTGTTATTTATTACCTAAACGACAAGTGTGAATTTAATTACGAGTAGTTGTAATACTTTATAATGTACAGGACGAATTTTTTATTCAGTTTTTGAACAATAAAAACGTGATTGTGGAAACATGTTTCAAATTTTGGCGCAGATAATTAGTAGCATGATCAATTCGGTGGAAGCTATTATCGTTTGCTTGCAAAAGCAAATATATAGTAAACAAAAATCAGGTAAGCTGTGAATATCGTAAGGGAACCAGGTAAATGGAGGTTAGACTTATATGAATCTATGCAGTTACTTGGTTAGCGCTTGTTCACCTGGCGAGTGCGGTTGCCATCTCTGCCTCAAGTTCCTGGTTCCAACTAAACAGTGGAAACATTGCAAAAATATTTCAGTTATAAGCAATGATGATTTGTTTGAAGTAATTACCTCAGGTGGTAACCAATCCAACCGTCCAATAGAAGGCAACCCCGGTATAATGAAGACAGAGAAAGTCGAAATTGTACGGCAGACGTCCATAAAAAAGCTATATGAACATTGGTACCTTCAATATCAACACCCTGAATCAACCTGGAAAAACAACAACCCTAGTATCGTAGTTAGATCGACAAAAGATCCTAGCCCTTCAAGAAACACAATTTAAAGATGAAGAAACTGTAGACTACGGTACCTACCGCATCTTAAAGAGTAAAACGCTCCGCATCTGGGTATAGCATTTATTATACATATAAGTATAATTAATTTAATTAGAGAAAGTCTCCCATAAACAAATAACTGGTGACCATGCGAATGCAATGTGTATTGAACGTATATGCACTAATCAACACATGCAACACGAAAGACCCACAAAAAGCAGAAAAACTCGGGGCTAAACTCGAGAAAGTCCTGCGAAGAATTACATAAAAATGATGTTATAATGTTACTAGGGAACTTTAATACGCAGCTCGGAAAAGAAAGAGAGTACTAGAAAATTGCAGGTAAGTATCCTGCCTGCAGACTCTCAAACAAACATGGCAAGAGACTCATCGCACTATGCCAACAAAATCATGTCAACCGCGTTGCGGAAAGATTCCCGATGACAAATGATTTTGAGATCTCCCATACAAGAGATTAGGGGAATCCACTGAGAGATTAAATAGCTATTCAGACCACTATATAACAAGAAGCAAAGTGAAATTCAACCCGAAGAAAATATTACATAAGAAATCACACATACAAGAATTTCGCACAAGGAAAATTGGTGAACGTAACCTGAAAGAAGTATGGGAGAAAAACATACAATCTCGAAAAGTTTTAAATCAAAATAATACAAAAGGCGAAAGAACGTAGACCCCGCAGAAAAAGAATTCAAAATATCCCTGGTGAGATTCAGGATGTGAAAAAGCACTAGAAGAACGTAAAACAGATTTAAAAAAAAACAAACACAAAAACAATGAAACAGTAAAAAAACATTGGAAAACAGACAACACTTTTATGATATCAGGAAATAAGTTTCAAACGTCATCAGGCAAACCGAGGAACAAATGGATTTTGCACCATCTGTTTCCCCTATCATAAATCAAGGAAAATTTGTAGCTACTGTCATCTTTTTCATAAGTTAAGCGTATTCACCAATTTTCACCCAGTTCTACTTCCTTCCATTTTTCACCGAGCGTGATGGGTGAGCGGTAACGCTCTGGCCTCGCATTCGAAAAGACGCGGTCTCGAATCCCCGTCTGGGCATCCAGATTTGAGTTTTCCATGGTTTCCCCAAATTACTCCATGCGAATTCCGAGATGTTTCCTTCAATAGGTGTTTTAGAACCTACCTGAGGAATATTTACCGTAACTTCAAGTTAACAAGAGACACCGTTGAGGAAATGTGGCATCGCTTTATACATATAGTCAGGGAAGGTATAGAAATACACATACCGAAGCGGACAATAAAGGGGGAGAATGATCCACCATGCTACACACGCGAAGTCAAAAGATTACTCAAAAAACAAAGGAGGATACAGGGAGAAAGGTGTGTCGTAGGGATTTAGAAACCTTAGCTGATTTAAAAGGACTTGTCTAGAATGTGATGCGTGAGGCCTTCAACGACTTTCATTCCAACTCTCTCTCTAAGAGACAGAAATCCCAAAGAAATTTTGGTCGTATGTACGAAAAGTCAGTTCCAACAGTAATATTCCAGCACTAATGCGTGAAGGTTTCGAGGTTAATAAAAGCTGCGATAAAGCTAACGTACTAAATACTGTATTCAAAAAATCATTTACTGATGAAAATAAGGATAGCATTCCCGTTTTCCCCGTGTCGAGTATAGATACGGCAGGTATCATAAAGCAATTAGAGCTCCTGAAGTGGGGAAAGCACCGGACCCGGATGGAATTCCAGTAAGAGTATTTTCAGAGTACGCGGCGGAAATCGGATATATTCAGTAAATCCTTAGAAGAGCGAAAAGGACCTTCCGACTGGAAAATCGCACAAGTAACTCCGATTTTCAAGACAGGTGATCGAGGTGATCCTAGAAACTATCGTCCCATATATATAACATCAGTTAGTAGTAGAGTTATGGAGCATATTATATGCTCGAACATTATGAATTTTCTAGATGAAAATAGTTTTCTTACAACTAATCAACACGGATTTCGGAAGAGAAGATCATGTGAAACACAGCAGGCCCTATTTACACACGACGTAATGAAATTTATCGATGCAGGTTCACAAGTAGATGCATTTTTTTTTTAGATTTTCGGAAAGCCTTTGACTCTGTGCCACACAATCGCCTTTTAGCGAAGCTTCGAACGTACGGTATATCGGATCAGCTTTGTGAATGGATAAAGGATTTTCTAACTGGTCGGTCGCAGTATGTCAATGTTGAAGGAGAAAGTTCTTCTAATCTAGATGTTACATCGGGTGTACCTCAAGGATTGTAATAGGACCATTTCTTTTCTTAATTTTTATAAACGATCTCGGAGACAAAGTGAAAAGCATTTTTAGATTGTTTGCTGATGACGCGGTTATTTATAGGGAAGTAAGGAATTCGGCCGATTGCTTAGAAATTCAGCTAGATCTGGATGTTATTTTGGCTTGGTATGCTGAATCGCAAGTTACACTAAATTGTAAAAAGTGCAAGACAATGAGCATAGCTAACAAAAAGAATCCAATTGTTCAAAAAAAGTTAAACAATTCAGTTATTAATAGGGTTGATTCTATGAAATATTTGGGAGCGACAGTACAAAGGAACTGGGACTTACGCATTAATTCGTTAGTAGGTAGAGCTAATTGTAGGCTGCGATTCATAGGTCAAATCTTGGAAATTGTAATGAACAAACAAAGGAGATAGCGTACAAATCTCTTGTGCGTCCACATTTGGACTATTGTTGTGCCTTTTAGGATCCGTTTTGTGAGGGGTCAATCGAAAGTATAGAGAAAGTACAGAGAAGAGCTGCCCGATTCGTGACCGCTTGCTACAGTCCTTATGAAAGCTTCACAGAACTGATTAGTAGACTAGGCTGGGAGTCTCTGGTAGGTAGACGACGCACGTTTCGTTTAAACTTATTGGTAAACATGTGTACTCCCACTTTCACTTTAGAGTGTAGTGAAATACTTCTTCCACCAACCTATTTTAGTTGGAAGGACAGGAAAGATAAAATTAGAGAAATAAGGTGCCGGACTGATTCTTATATGAATTCTTTTTTCCCTCGTACCATTCGTGATTGGAATGCATAACAAAGTGATTAGCTTTGGTGCTGAGCACCCTCTGAGAACCACAGTTTTGTGAGTTGCAGAGTACATATGTAGACGAAAAGGTCATGGCCATATTCCTTCCCGTTCCTTTCCCACAGTTCTTTCCTGCCTCTAATGAGCTTGATGTCACGAGGCGCAAAGCCATAAGCATAAAATAAAATCATTATATTTTTTTATTTTATCCTCTTTACATGTCTTTAACCAATTGATTAACCTTTCCTTCTCTTGATTGCCCCATTAGTATCAAACATCTTATCCTTTATCCTTTCTTTATTAGTGGTCTGCTTCCCTACCCTCATTTTAAGTACATATTGCTGTATTATACAATCTTTAGCCTGATTTCAACTCATTTTATTTCGTGAAATAATTTGCTTTTGGAAATATGATAACTGCTTGTCTTTTTATAACACCTGTGAAGATTTCATTGCATCGTTGATCCTATTACCTATTGAATCCCTTTGCCTCTTAACCTGTCCGTCCCAGCAATTCATGAAATTCTCGAGAGTCTTCTATCTGTCGCTTATATCTACTTTATGTCACTTTCCTTCAAGTGTTCAGTATGTATTAGTGTAATGATAAAATTTAATCTGCTTATGTGGAAAGTAAATGCATCCATTGGAGAGAGTGATGAGATGTACCATAGAAGTGAGGGAATTGGCTTACAAAACTTTGATCAGACCATTGTTTGGATATACTGGTGAACGATGGGATCCACACTTCGGGTGTCAAATAAAGAAGTTGGAGGAGGTGCAAAGACGTGCTGCCGGATTTGTCTCTGGAAATTGCTGCAGACACAATCAATAACTGATATTATAAAAGATATGGATTGGGATTCACTGGAAGACAGGAGGACGGAGAAGACAGTGCTGGGAGTGTACAAGATGTACATTGGTGATGAGGCATGGAAAAGGTGTATGGAAAGGATAAGATGAAAATGACCACAAACTAGCACTGTTTCTGGCGTAAAGGTAATGGTGTGAAAACAAAATTATTTTATATGTAAGGGAGTGAAGGGTCGGAATAAATTACCAAGGGAAGTGATGAAATATATACCAAAGCATTAAAAGAATTGAAAATTAAAAATTCTTGTAGGGCAAGTAGGTGGGTACTAGAAAGGGGAAAAATGGTTGCGTAGGCTCCATCGCAATTAAATCTAAACCTACAATTTTTCCATTGCTACTTTAGGAAGCCAAAAGGATGTCCGTTATTACAACTTATCACAATTGTGTTACTGTTTCTTTCTGATTTTATATGCAGGTTGAAACACCAATGTTTTGAAACTATATAGAAAGTGCAGAACCTTACGAACCTGACGATCCTAGCTAACCGGGTCCCTAGCCCCAACGATAAGGAAACAAAAAGTTTGTATGTGAAGTTTTATCATTCTAGGCTACTTTGACGTTCATAGTAGGCGATAGCACCGTATATAGCTTATAGGGGACAGCTGTTTACAATTGACCCTGGATGACGTATCAAGCAAGGGACTGGAAGCAACACACATGAATACCTGCAACAAGAAAACACAATAAGTTCGAAAAACAACGGTAGAAAATTATTATTTTTAAGCATAATTACTTGTATATATAATAAGTCTGCTAAATTTATATTGAAATTTTGAAGCAGTAATCGAGTTTCGTAGTTATTGGCAAATAATATTTCTCTTACAAATTTCAATTCGGTGATGAAATTATCCGTTGCAAAATATTAACAACATATTTAGTTTAGTTTCCTGTTGAATTAAAAGTAGCTTATCCGTTGAAGTAACACTTAAGACAGGAAGCAAACAGTTAGTGCATGAAACAAAGTGTAAAAAGAGGTGGAAGTTTAAACATAAGTGCCACGGACTAGTTTACAGGATCCATTATTGTTCTTTATTTTAATGAATGATTATTTTGGTTCTTTACAGACAAAACTCAGGTTATTTACAGACGACATTATGTATATAATGAGATTAAATCTACTGAATACTGTGAGCAGGTTTGCCCGATTCTGGACAGGCTGCCTTTTTTTTCACACCACAGGACGGACAAGACATTAACACGCACACAACACTTCAACACCAATGCCCTCGGCCGGACTCATACCAGCGACCTTCTGCACGAGGGGCCAGTACTCTAGCCCCTACGCTACCGCGGCCGGTGGACATGCTATCGGGTTGGGTTGGTCAACATGGAATGAAGTTAAGTGTCAAAAAGAGTCAGCTTATTAGACACGTGGAAAAATAAATCATTTTATGATAGTAAGGTATGGGAGAAATAATTTGTCGAAGGCTTAAAGTGAAGACAGTATACAACATTATTTGATAATAAACTCAACTGCGCATTCTTCGTTTACTAAGGGATTGTGACGGAATTGTGTTTACTAAGGTTTGTTCAGACCGTGGTTTGAGTATGTTGGGAAATATGGATCGCGATCATTGCCAAATACAGGAGTTGGAGAGGGTCCAAAGGAGTACTACTGGATTTGTTTGTGGACATGATTTCAGAACTTAGTCAGTAATTGATATGGTGAAGAAGCTGTGTTGAGATTCACGTCTAACGCTGTATCGAGGGACAGACACTGTAATCGTGTCCCAGCGACATCGGCCAATGAGGCGAAATAGATAAACAGGAAAGAAGAATGAGGCTACCTCAACAAGAAATCAGCTAACCGAGTTAACAAAAATAGACGCTCAAAGAAAACATACCAGGTACGACTGTATTCGTATAAGATTATATTGATGTCATTTAGCACATTTATATTGCAATTATTATATGTTTTGGATCCACGCACAAACAAATAAGAAAGCCCTCCCTCCGGACTCGTGTTGTCTGGTTATCAGTCGTGTGGTCCAGTTACCTGCCTGTGTGTGGCCCGTGTCCGCTCCGCCGCACCTGTTCGCCACCTGTCACTGCACAACAGGCGCCGCCTGGTCTCACCAGACCACCAGCGGACTGTCTGCTGCTCAGCGTCCAAGAATAGCCTCTGAGACCACTATATTAGTAAGGAAATAAGAGCCAAGCTGACACACAGGATGTCATAAGGTACTTACAACCACAGTATAACCAGAAATCTTTCAGATGTGTGCTGGTCCTTCTAGAGTAGATAAACGATCTTTTCTCTTTTGCAACAGGTGAATAAAATAACGTGAAGTGGTGAATAATCAAGACTAATTTCCATCTGGAGTGGTCTGCTGGATCAGTGGTTAGGGCGTCTGACTGGAGATCGAAAGGTACCCGCTTCGATTACCGGCCTCTGCTTGGAATTTCAGAGGTCCTTAACCAAACCTTCTGCTCTGGCACAAGTTACTACGACAGTGGCGGACTGCGCAGCCAGTAAAGTCCCTGTCAACAGGTTATTACGTCCACACAAGGCCCCAGTTCCGACCTGCAAAGAAACGGGGCCAAATAAACTACCAAGATACATCTTCTACTTAAAATAAAATAGAAATTTACGTCGTCCCTCATAGATTTGCAACGAAGAATAATACAGAGCTATAAAACAAAAACAATAACCCGATTTAGGCTGCTTATGAGATTTTCGAGAGCCGGGGAGAGACACTGATGCAGCGAGAAGCAGATGATCGTCTCTAAAGCGCCTTGCGAACGTGACATTATGTTGTTATTCTCTATGTATATAACACTCTTTGATCACAATCAGTTTTCTTCATACCTGCAGTATGTAAGGCTTAACTGTATTTTTCTTGGCTGCATGGTTGTTGCCTATTGGCAGTATTTAATTAAACAAAAAAACTGTGATACGTTGAGCCTAGTTTCCGCAAATATATATATATAAAATCATCAAAGCCAACTGATTGTTTGGAGACGAATCACATCCAACGAGACAGTATCATATTGAAATTCAAAAGAAGTCTTAATCAGATTTCTGATATTACAGAGAGCAGGAGACTTTCTTTTACAAATTGTGCCATCAAGATGAAGAAAATAATAGGGTCTACAACCTGCTATAGAAGACTAGTCGATAACAATTCGAAGCGAAATAACTGCAACTCCTGTTAGTTGTGGGTACGTCTAGAATATCGTGCATTTCTAGCGGCATCTATTACAAAGTGTTGCGTGTAGAATCCAGGATTGATTTCAAAAAGAGAATTCGATTGGTAGCAGTACTAGAGATATTAAGGTAATGTGAGTTGTATGAAGAGGATTAACATAATTGATCTTCTCCTGGGAGTCATAAACGAAAGCGAACAAACAATGATAACACATCCACTCACAGCGCCGAAAAAAGACGAGAGTTTAAATGTCAGCTGTTAACGCGGTGCTCCATACGTTCATGGTATCAGCCTTGAGGATTGTGTGTCATAGGATCAGACTGTTAGTTGTAATTAGTGTTTTCTAACCTAATACCGTTACATAGAGAATGGAAAGCAAATCTGCGCGTATTTATTGGGATTAAAAATATTGCAATTGGCAGACCACGCAAGAGTTAATTCTCTCAATGCAGACATTTCTCAAGGAATAGAACTGATTATTCTGCTTCTTACATGATACTGACGTGAGTAATATTTTCTCTTTATATGAATGAGTCGACTGACAGAAGAACGCTAGCTTGACAACGGGAAAGTAATCATTTCTGAGACTGAACTGAGGTTTCAAAGCAAAAGTACAGTACAGTATAAAAATGGTTTATGGGAGATATAAAAACTTAACTCCTCTGACAAAGACGGGTTTATAGAGTTTCAAGTTGCGTCACGCTACGCATCTCTTGAACGGACCTATAGCTCAACGTGGGATCAGAATCGCGGAGCACGCAAATCAAGCTTTAAAATTTCTGGCAGAAATATGTCAGAGCGACAACGAGCAATACGCTTAGGAAGGATCGGTCTGGTGGGTCAGTAGTTAAACGGTCTGACTAGAGATTGAAAGATATAATCCCTCTCTCGACGGTGATTTTCATAAGCCCTTAACCTCCACCTCTGGCATAGTTTGTTGTGTACGGTGGAGTACGCCAGAACGCTTCCGCGGATTCCACGTTAAACTACAGATCCCCGTCCACTTGTAGGATTGCCTGGTTAGATTAGGAAAGGAGGAAAGTAAATGGCCGTCCTACCTCTGATACCAGACTTAATATGCCTCCTTCAGGAGGGTCCAACCAACTTTAGGGTTGAGAAACATGTTTATCTTTAACCTCTAGGAAGATTAACTTCCACCACGGTGTAACTGTAGCCCGAAGTGCTTCCCCTCTAGTTTTCTGCTCTAAAGATTTGATTCCCCATCGTATTTAAGCCCATGGAGCATGACCAGCAAATCAGAGGGTATATCGCAAGTAAGTTCCTATTTTCACTTATTAATCAAATAGCAATATTGACATGGGGTGATTATGAAATTCCTCTGGTACATATCAGTTGCGTTCAGTTGGTTTAATGCAGCACCATTCACATTCTTAAACCAAATGAATGGAGACTTCTAAAAAGCAAGATTTTTTGCTTGGAGCCTTTATGGCTCATCGACGTCCATGTTATTAGGGCGGGAGTGGATACGGCGCAAGTAATGAGAAGGAATTCGGCCATGGCCTTTTGAAGAAAACCACGAGAAATCGGAATCAGGATGGCCGGACGAAGATTAGCTCTCGCTTCAGCCCAAATTCTCACCCAACAGGATCAGATGATCAAACTAGCAGGAGAACATAAATGGTTCTCTCTGTCTGTGAGATGAGAAGAAAGATCAATTTCTTTGGTCTAAAAAATTTCTTGAGCATGAGAAATATTCAGTTAGTAAAACATAAGATTATTCAGACAAAAGAAATGTTATTACCGGAGCAACCTTGGTATATAAAACAGTTTTTTGTCGTAACTCAACTGTTAAAGACTTTGTAATTGTGTTTATTGAACGTTTTTGTGTGTAGCAGAAGTCATGTTGAGCTCATTTAGTGACAATAACAAGACGACTGCAGAAGACGCTGCCACTGGCTTTGCGGCGGTCCTGCTATTGATGTCTGTTTGGCAGGCCCACCCAGGGTGCCCCGGGGGGGCAATGTTCCTTGTTTACTGACCCGCCGAAGCCACAAAGGACACGGCACGCCCGGAATTTGTTTCGCGGCAGCCGCCGCCTTTCTGCTAATAACGTTAAGGGCCCGTGTCTAACGGCTCCTGTGGGGCGCACACAGCCTTCGCAAAGGCCAGTGATCCCGGACGAAACCGTTACTCTTCACCACCACCCCTTCCGCACGCGGCCTAACAGCAATCTAAAGTAATGGATAAGTATCGCATTACTTTAAGTGACGGATACGATTACAAGAAGCATGTGCCTCAGCGATTGATTGGAAACCAACACTGTCGTGAAGATCTACTCGTAAATTGCAAGAACGAATTAAAAAAAACAACTCTCTCTACTTTATGGACATGCTAAAAGAATTTCATTGAATTTCGTTGAGATGTCAACCAATAAACTGAAAGAAACATTGGAAATTGACAATTATAGGAAGCGAAAGGAAATTTACGAAAGATCCTCTACATTTTTACACATGTGGGATTGTTAAATCTTAATGGAGCTAAGAATTGTAGATGCAGTCAAAGTTTGCAAGAGTATATTAAAACAGATAAGGAAAAAGGTTCTAATATTTCTGTGGACTTCTACAGACAGGTGTAGGATGGCAAGAAAGGTACTGGTGATGAAAATAAAGGACCTGACCGTACCTGTCAAACGCCTTTAGTTTTGCGTGAAAACATCTTTGGCCTTGAAAGATGTCAATTACAAATCTTAGTTGTGTGACAAATATTGAATTTTAATTTTTTCTTTCCCATCAATCTCCGTCATTTCATATCTTCAACTTATCTCTTCATCTCAACATAATCATTACAACATACACCCTTAATTACATGCTTCATACATTCCAATCTTACCGTCTAGAATTCTTATCCTCGAATGTTCGGTCAACTAACATGTCTTAAAATTTGAGCCATCATCCTGTTTTATCTGTGATATTGTTTTAAAATTTTTCTTCTCTCAAACATTATTTCATATTTTCATTTCCTAGATTATAAATGAACTTAATTTTCAACAGTCCTCTGTAGTAACACATTTTAAATTCTTATATTTTTCTTCTTTCAGGTGTTCACAAAGTCTAAGATCACTTCTATAAAAGTCTGCAATTTATACGGCTATCTTAAGAAAATTGCTTGTCAGTTATAGATCAACGTTGATAGTTAAATCCAAACTGATCCTCTTCAGGGATATTTACTATTCTTCTGTATGTTACCCCAATCACCCAACCCCCAACCAGTTTTGCGTTACTGTTTCTTAGGATGACATTGATGTCAGATTCTGCAAAATAAGAATGACAGAATTTTTCAGCGGCGGCAAAATTTATTGTCAAAGTGTGTGCAGTGGCACTTTGCGGTCGAAACAGGACTCCTCTGACTTGACGCTACTTCATCCAGGCTGTGTTGACTTTGTTTCGGATGTTCCCAGGTATTTGAACTCAGATGACTTACAGAGTTCAACGCCGTCGGTATTAACAGAACCTCGTCACTGAGGACTCCACATTCCATGTACTCGGCCTCCCGTACATTATTTGCTTGCCGTGATTGTCGAAGGAAATTTTCCATCGTTTGATTTGTTATTCCAGTTCTTGACAAGACCCGCAGTCAACCATGATTTCATCAACACAGAGCAATGTCAAGGGATGTGGAATGAGTAGTCTGCAGCAATAGTGTCAAGACAGAGGATAAACAGCCAATCCCTGATGAACATCAACACTGATGGGAAAAGACTCTTAATTTTCCATAGCACATCGAACATAACTGGTGACGTTCCGACGTAGCAGCTGGATCCATTTAACATATACCTCTGGTACCCCATGATCGTGTGTACCAGATTACATCACGAGGTACCCTATCGCAGGCCTTTTCAAGATCCAAGAAAGCTAGGTGCATTGGTTCTCTATTTTCGAGGTGCCTTTCCATCAAAGGATGAGTGGCGTGAATAGCATCGATCGTCTCTGTGATTTTTAAGCCTCTATTGCCTCCCTATTCTCTCTAATTTCAGTCTACACTCTCATTGTATAAGATAGTGGTCAGGGTCTGTATATGCTCCCGGATATGCTTCACAGTATAAAACTTGGTTTCTGAAACTATCTGTTTTGCCTGGACGTATCCGTGTGTATATTGTTCAGGGACGATTCTTAGGTAACTTTTTTGTTTGATTAGTGAACGCTTTTCAAAAATTATATCTGCCTGCTTCTTCACTCATTTCTTTCTTCAGACCAAGTTTCCCTACATTACCTCATTTTTCTTCTCTCGATACTGCATTCAATTTACCCTTGCGTATTTAATTTACCTTCTCCCTCACATATTCAACCACATTTTCAGATTCATTATCGCCTTCTGGTAAAGTTAACATTTATATTTCCACTTCGGAAGCAGATACAAGCTTTGTTTCTACTCTCATTAACGTAATTCCGTTACCAAACTGTTAATATGAATTTACTCGCTTACTGTTGTTCATTATAATTATAATTATAATGAACAACATTACAGTGATCCAGTTTATCGCCCGTGCATTAGTAAGGCTGGCCGTCCGGTGGATGCATATTACCGCGAAAGATGTTCGCTAGAGTACGCCTGTATACGTGGGAACAGATAACTACAATCAAAACACAGGGAATCCATAGTGAGCGCTTGAGTCGAGCGAACGTACGCGAGGGCGATGAGATCCAATATAGTTTGGATTTGATCACGCGCGGTTATATTGAGAATATAAAGGCGCCGACAGACCTTTTTCGTGCTACAACAATCATGGAATCAATACTAATCGTACAAAAACAATTAAATTACTTGAAATCATTAGGAATTTAAAACAAAACAAAAATCGAAAATTTTTGAAAGTACAAGACATCATATTAACGAAACCAATTATTTCTAAACGTTCAAAATCTCATTCAAAACATAGCCCACAAATATTTTTACTCACCGTCCTCTAATATTCCATGCACACTCTTGATTAATAGGTTTACATTCACTAGAGTGATTCAGTTTATTTAAATCATTTTAATCTATCAAAACAAAACGTTAACGGAGTAATTATACAAATCTGCATTCAGTTTCTTCGCTTCTTTCTCAAAAACAGATTCAATTTATTAAGCGGACTGTAATTAGTTGCGAGTAACCTTTAATACATAACAGTGCGTATTATATTACATATTAAGTTTATGTTTGCTGTCATATCGATAACATTACAAAAGTACTTAACTTATTGCGTAATAATTCGAACAAAATACTGTCAATTTATAAAGATTATTTACGGCGTAGTTCATTTCACCTAGTTTGTATAAGGCCACTAGTTTACTCCAATTTAGCTGGAAATTGTTTCAACCGCTCTTTCGAATAATTTTTTTAATTTGTATCTCATTTTCAAGCAATTATTTTTCTGTTAACACAAAACTATTTTAATTGAACCAGTACATTTCCAAGATAAAGTTAAATGGCTATTGTGGTATAAGATTAAAATGAATTTAAAAAAGTAGGCATCGTCATCAATGATAGGATGTGGGAAGGGAAATTTTGCCAATACAGGGGCTAAACAAAGAAATTTACGTTCATTTTCTTGTTTAAAAATGTAAATTAATATGTATTAAGGAACTATTGTTATATTTTCTTTTTTTATATTCACTGAGCTCAAGAAGAAATGGAATGGTTTGCGGGATACAACGGAAACTGGTGACTGAGTCGCGGGAATCTGATTTGTGCTTTCAGTGGACGAGCTGACTTCGCGCCAACACATTTCGCGCAAATATAGGCCTAACTCTTTGTTCCTTAGAACAGAAGTCATTCCTGTTCCTCTATTTAAGCTCACTAATACTAACATCGGCTAACTGAAGTATTCGTATTTATACTATGTAACCCGAATGCCCTAGTCAGATTTCTTACATTTCACGCTTCGATTGATAGAATGTTTCTATCAATTCCGGTGACTTGTACCCGAGCAATCCAAGTGTGAAGCTGTTGTCTCTTATATAATTTAAATCATTACTTGACCTTGGGTGGCAATTGATTGTTAAAGCTGGGTTTTCCTGTTGCCTTCTGCATAATATTGAAATTTATGTATTCTGATTCCTCCTATTATAGGAGCTATTACCCACTCCAAAGAAAGAAGATTTCAAGGAATTGTTCAGGCTCCTTCTTCTTCCTTTCAGAAAAATCTTGACAAGTGGGTGACGTCTTATATGGAAGTTGAGTCCTTCATGTCATTGGTGTACGCACGTGAAGCAGAAATTAACGTCTGATTTTACTATGCCCAAATTCGCACACCTTGTTGTTTACTTACAATTATCTGTGGAATAGAGGTTTAACATGAAAGAAGTGCGGTATATATGCTGTGCAAACACAGAGCTGATTTTGTTTCGCATTAATACCTTGAAGCAACTGAGTAATACTTGAGGAATATATATATATATATCAGCAATAGCATGATATTTCAGAGCATACCATGCTCAAGATCTCTGCTGGGAAAGGATATTAACAAGAAATAAATTATTTTTGGGTTTCGTACTCTCTGAATAAAAGGTGAAACCCTTCTGGAATCAAACCACTCGGGCCTGTCATTCTGGAGGGCTTGAATTCAAATCACCAACCGACCATCCAGATTTCGGTTTTCTGTAGTTTCTTGAAATCACTCTAGGCGAATGGAGAGAAGGTTTTTTTCAAAATATTACAACTGACTTTGAGGCCGCTACTATTCTTGTTCTTAATCCTCTTCCGCCTTTAACGACCTCGGCGTCGACGAGGCTCAAAGTCATAAAAAAAGGAATGATTCAATTGTCGGCTCCTCTGTCACAATCTCATAACTGCTGAATCCTCTAATTGGAAATTTGTAATTGAGGGCTAGTTTGATAAAATGTCGAAAAAAGTAGTGTAACGGGACATAATTACGTGGGTTTTGATTTCTCGCGTTAAGGCGCCTCCACACTGGATCGGGGAGATGCAACTGGGACAGGTTCGAGTCCTGCTTCTCAAGTACTGACTGTCCTGATTGCGGTTGTCAGCTGGTTTCCCACTATCATCAAAGCCAATGTTCCGCCCCATAAACTGCACATTTCACATTTAAAAGAACACTCACCACACCTAATAATAGATACACATTTCGCAAACGGATGGCGATACGATATTTCTGCAGTAGTGTAGATGCTCAGGTTTCATCACGGGTAGAGCACATGTCCTCCCACCCTAATAACTACATACCCTGCGCACAGGGGCAGGTTCTCGTGGTTCACCAGGGCCGTACGGTAAAAATAAGGGGGGATTTTAGCTGACGTTAAAGAATTTTTATTTTTATTATCTCATAGACATCGAATGAAAGCTGGAAATTCGCCGACTCAGAAAGTTTTTGGAGTTTACTTTAAACAACATAGTTAAAAAAATCATTCCGCCCCTTTTTATTGTCAAAATTATTTGTCGGAAAATTCTTTCATAATTTACAGCAGTATGTAGTCTCCTAGATATTACAGCAAAACTAAAGTGAACGACCTAAAATATAATGTTTCACCACAAAAATTAAATCAGTAAATCTCGCATTTATCATTTTTAAAAGAACTATATTTTCACGAAAAGTCATGTCTACCATTAAAGAGATAATTTTGTTAATTGGATAGTAATAATTATGTAGTAAAATAACTATTTTTTCTTTCTTTATCCCTACGAAAATTTTTTGACTGAATTTATTTGACAGATATCAACGCATACCTTTACGGGGGCAACACTGAAAGAAAGCTTCTAGGGTTTCTAGCTGCGTCAAATTCGCATCGTTGGCTTCCGAAACATCGCCAGACGATTCGAATTTGGCGCGGATAGAAAACCAAGACGCATTCTTACCATGCAGTTATTTGTATTTAATTTAATTATACCCTTTGGAGACATCCATAGATTACGTGAGGTGTTTTTTCGGATTTACGGACCCCACCCCCCTTTCTGGTGAGATCTCGTCCTTGGGAACCCCCCCCCCCCCTAGTAATCGCCCTAGAAACTTTTGGAGACCTTTTTATTATTTTTTTTAGGTCTCACCCTTCAAAATCCGGTCACAAACCCACTTTTAGTCGAAATACCTCCTAATTGACATTCGCGCAATTTGTAGACCTTTTTTTAGCTCTACAGTCCAATTTTTTTTCTCAAAACCTCACGTGAGATTTCCGTAGACCCCCTCCCCCCCCCCTAGATGAGATTTGGTGAGATTTCGCCAGACCACCCCTATTTCACCTCACGTAATAATTGGATGCCGCCTTTCGAAGACAATTTCGGGTTGTGAATATGACATACGACTCGCCTTTGATGCTCAGTGCACCGAGCACTGGTTTGGAGAGGTTCAACGGGGTCGGGCACAACCCCAGACCGTAAGGTGAAATAGGGGGGGGGGGGTCTGATCTCACGAAACCTTTAAGGGGGAGGGGGGGAAGTCAATGTAAATCTCACAGTCCGACCAAATAAAACAGAAATGGGGGGGGGGCAACCAAAACTCACGAAGTCTCACCAAAGAAAAGGGGGTGGTCCGGAATTCCGGAAAATGGCCTCACGTAATTAATGGACGCCCCCGAATGCGAATGCCGGAACGGTCCTCAATCTCCTAATCATAAATTGCCGATTTATCACACACAGAACGTAGTTGCACATTTAGCAGACATATGGCAACACTTACCTCCCTCCATTAACACGTAATACGACCTGGAAGTAGGAATAAAATGCTTTGTGGCAGCAAGGGCAAGCGACTGTTAAATCAAAGCTCCAAATTGGTCGATTTTAGTGATGATTAACACTAATCAAAGGCAGCCGAGCCATAATTTTGGGGGAAGGTAGTGAAAAAGAATATATGAATTACAGTATGCTTGGTATTGTAGAAAGAAACAATGCAAATTCAGGAAGAGAATTCCTTACTCAATTAATTCAGGCATTATTATTGACGCTACTGCTGTTCTTGAATATAGAATTGAACTGTATGCTCTTCCAGTCGCCTGTTTTAAGTTGTTATATGTGATCGACAAAACAGTTCAGTTTCTGAGGAGATTTTAACTTGAATTTGTTTGAATTAAACATGAAATGAAATTTGTGGATTACATCCAAACCGTTTCTTGAGGTTGTTTGAACTCAATTATCGTCTTTATACCAACAGGTAGTAAATCACCCCACTCACTCTCATTTTATGCCTGAAAACTGGTGTCAAACCGTTTACACTGGTGCTTACATGGTTAGCTGGTGGCAGGGGCCGCTCGTTTACCGATTACAAAACTACCTTTTGACCTGGACCGCTAACCTCCTTCCCAAGTGACAGGCAAATATTGGCCCCGGGCATCATTAAGCCACAATGTTATCATCATCAAGACCCGAACGATGGCAGCCTTCAGGCATCAGCAGCCGGGGCATCAATAACAAGGCCGCTATCTGGAGGGCAGCATCGGCACCATCAATAAAGGAAAGGGACACCCCGGCCTTTGTTGTCCGTAGCCTCGCGACCAGCCCGTGAGATGGCCTTCG
The DNA here is from genome assembly GCA_031002005.1 of Vandiemenella viatica. NCBI lineage: Eukaryota > Metazoa > Arthropoda > Insecta > Orthoptera > Morabidae > Vandiemenella > Vandiemenella viatica. The sequence goes on along the minus strand of CM061920.1, from coordinate 61,738,508 downwards.
GCCGATTAGCCACGAGCGAGGGGCGACAACGTAAGTGACTGATGTCTCCGGTCGCCGGCCCAGAATGCCGAGCCCAGCTAAATGACCGTATTACAGCCCTCGAGCCTCACCTCATCAAGATTAGAGCAGCTCACAGTCTCTAGTCCTCAATACCAGCCATTCCCAAATGTTTACACGCTACCCTGAAGAATGCGAGGTGTTCATTTTCTTCCCAGCTTTGTCGGGAAGATGCGAATATCTCGCTATTCACCCTAGGACAGGTAGTTAGAAGCTGTCAGACTAGAATCTGTACTTTTTGCTCTGTCTTAACGTTCAAAAACATTGCGGACCAAGCCTTTCCGACACTAGCTTAGACCTCGCCCCAGTTATGATTACTCGTTTACGTCAAGGATTGGGCAAGTACTAACTGTTACTCTGTCATTAAGATTATAGCCAAATAAGGAAATTAAGCGGACACACCTGCCACTGTATATCCTGCTGTTCGTGTGTGTTCAGGCAAGAACAAAACCAGAAACCGATCGTAGTGGCTGAGCGGATAAGCTTTGGCCTACAAGTCTTCAGGACGCCGGTTCGAATCCCCGTCCGGCCATTCAGGTTAGGGTTTCCCATGGAATCCCAAAATCACTCCACGTGAATGGCCAGCTGATTCCTTCAACAGGCTATTGCCGAATTTCTTTCCGTTCTGTACCCTCAGTTCTCTCCCGCCTCTAATGACATCGACGTCTACGAGGAGTAAAAACAAACAAAAATAATAATAATAATAATAATAATAAAAATAAATTCTTCTCAATTTATTACCTCTTTCTTTAATTATGGATTTTCGGCTTGTCGATGTCATTTCAACGGAGAGAGAGTCGGTAGGAATTCTGTTACGAAATTTTGATGGAAACAGACTAATATCCGCCTGGACTGATTTCGGGAAACCTTGTAAGGGGCATCCATAAATTACGTGAGGTGAAATAGGGGGGGGGTCCGGCGTAATTTTAGAAATGGAGGAGGGCGGGGGGTCTAGGGAAATCTCACGTGAGTTTTAGGAAAAAAAATTTTGGACTCTAGAGCTAAAAAAAAAAAGTCTACAAAATGCGCGGAAGTCGATTTTAGGGGGGTATTTCATCGAAAAGTGGGGGTGAGACCTAAAAAAAAGTCTGCAAAAGTTTTGAGGGCGATTTATAGGGGGGGGGGGGGGGGTTCTCACGGACCAGATCTCACCAGAGGGAGGGGGGGGGTCCGGCCAGACCTCACGAAATCTCACCAGAGGGGGGGGCCGGAAAACCGGAAAAACACCTCACGTAATTTATGGATGTCCCCTAACACAGAAATCCGAAATTTGGCTATAGAACCCGCGTCGTTCCGGATGACGGAAAAAAGTTTGAACCTCACAAAGAAGGCTAGACAAATTATAAGTCGCTAGTTTCTGTAAATGTATTCTAACTTTTACATTCGTTTTCATGGATCTAAATAATATTTTTTTCAAAAAATAGGCATTATAGTTATTTTAATATTTGCATTTTCCATTCTTCCCGTAGTTTAATATTCGTATTACATGAGAGAGTAGTGGCAGTTTCTGTCAGTGTCTCACGAAATAAATACGATGTTAATAAATGTTTTAACTGCTCATGTGTTACCACATGCAGTTTCCAACTGTTCTATACGTTTATATCTTTCTCGTCAGTATCATTTCGTTAGTGTATTTCATTTTAATTTCACTAGGGGAACCTATGGTTGATATTTCCACTAACCATATATTCCACTCACTACTGCTTTATCGAACTCGCAAACTCGCAAACTCGCAGCACATTGCAGTTAAATATCCACACAGATACGGTTATATCCCGTTAGATTTTTTTCAGTCTCTTGGTTTTTTTTCAGACTCTAAAGTGCTCCATCTATAGCAAACCATGGTCTGCGTTCTCACGAAAATGGTATATCCGCCACTATAGAAGCCGCATATAATATTGGGGAGATACAACGGGAATGGCGATAGCCAAGGTCCCCTCTTAACCGCCGTTCTGATTGCGGTTTTCCGTAATAATTTAGGCCCATGATGGGATGGTCCACAATCTTCGCGCTATAAGTTTCACATTTCACAAACAAAAAACATACTAATCTAATCACGCAGAACTCACGAAGTCACACGTTTCGAAGAAAGATGGTAATATAGACTTCCCTCAAATAGATTAAGTACGGCGGGCCTAATAAGGTCACTTCCTCCCCTTCCCTCCCCCGTTTGACGACTGTGCTGATAGAAACGAACCCAAATCACTTTCGATGGACCGAGCGTGGTGGGTGAGTGGGAACGCTTTGGCCTTGCATTCGAGGGAACGCGGGTTCGAATTCCCGACCGGGCAACCAAATTTGGATTTCCTGTGGTTTCCCCAAATTATTTGAGGTGAATGCAGGGATGGATCTTTCAAAAGTTCATGGCCGAATTCCCTCCTATTCCTAGTTCCCAACAAAACATTCGTTTGTTTTGATTGTGCTGCTGCATGGCTTTTAGTGTACCGATGCCTTCCACGTGGTCAGAGTTATGCAGACACGTAGGAGAGCATAGGTTGGCCGCTTTGTTAAGCGGAGCGGGCAGCAGGTAGAGAAGTTTGAGAGCGCTCCGGGTCATCTCGCGCGGCCTAATTGAAAGCCCCAGGGCCCATTAAAGGTGACTGCTAATTACCTCGTGTTGGCCGCTCCTTCATTAGTGGGCTCGTTCCGCCAGGTCGCTTTCTTTTCCAACGAATTCCCCGCTAAAGACTGTCATTACCACGCCCAACGCTTGCAGCACCATAAGTTACGGCGTTCACGGCGGGAACTAACAGGCCTGTCCCAGTGTTGGTTAATTTATGGAACACCTACCTTACCTAGCAGGGACCGCTTTCTGGAAACAAAGGAAACTGTAAAGCTCACATCCAATTTACTACATGTAGCGCTTTCAGGTAAAATACTGCTGTGTGTGAGCTACAAAGTTACAGCTTAAACTTTATCTGATGGCAGCCGGAGCAGAAGTGATAAGTGTAATATACGGTCAGTAAAGCTCAAAGTATAAAATTGTAGGATACCTCAATTTCGTACTAAATGTGTATAAAAATGCAATTTAATGTTGGCAACCTTACGTTTTACATGACAGCAGGCGAAAATAATATTTACCTCCAAGTTATAAAAGTTAGAGCTAAGGAAATGTAATTCTGTAATGTTTGTCTCTGTCACAGCTCCGTGTTGCAAACTGGAATATAACACACTGAGGATCAAACATAAATCTTACAGAAGTACTTACCTCATAGGAGTACGTTTCCTGTGAGAATTATTCGCAGAAATGTATGACTGACGGATTATAACAGCCTGCAGACCTAGCCCGTTAATGAAATTTTATTTTAGGAATTATGTATAGCAAGTTGTAAGTGTATTAATTTTGGTTTTGTATATTTTTCTTGTAATTAATTGTGAATTTGTGTATATTAACATTGTTATATGGAAAGAAACTGCGTAAATGCTATGCAATACGATTAAGGGCAGTATTATGTATGAAACATGGATTAATGGGCTTTTCCCCCTCCCCCCCCCCCCCAGAAAGAAAATTAAGTTGCCTTCAGTACGCTTCAACGAGTGAAGAACTGGATCAGCAGCACTTTGTGAGAGGAAAGATTGACTGGATTATGCCTGATTAATGAGCATCGAAATTTCGTGAAAGAACACCGTGAGATATTGAGAAACAAAGATATTGAATTTTTTTTCTAGGATTCCGAGACGATTAATGTTTACATAAACTATAACTGAGTTACGATATTAATTTACTACATAGTAGGTCCTTAGATTAAGTGGTTTGATTACTATATTAATCAATAATAAAAATAGTTTCCTCAATAGGTTTGAGTTTCATTTTGTAAGAAATCGTCATGTTTCAGTGCCCCACTCCACATCCTCGAAACCAATATGAGCTGCCCCCCCCCCCCCCCCCAGCTCAAATCTTGCTCCCCTCTAGCTCTGATCCTGGATACGCCCTTGGTAGTGACTATACAAGGCGAACGTCAGAGCTAGTTTTAGTTTAGAAAGTTTTAGTTTGAAGGTGTTGCAAGTCAGTTGAAAGTTTAAATCGTTGGAAATGTTCGCACTTAGTATCTCTGGAGACGAAGCTTGTGTAATATTGCTGTAAGGCGCACAAAAATATAAACAAACTGGAAAGTGATTTTCGACCTTCGAGTAGTTTTTTCAAGTAAATAAATACCTAACAATATCCATGCTAACTTTATACTCGTTGACAATAAGTTAATAGCAAATTGTAGACAATTTAGTGCTATTTTTTCCAACAAAGTTTTTAAAATTTTTCTTTGCCGTGCTCCAGTATACCGAGAAAGTTTTCAAAGATCTGAAGCAATATTGAGTCTTACTACCTGTTAAACTCTTGATTTCTTTCGTATTTTTTCCATAAGTTTTTTTATTGCAGGAAAATATTGGATTTGGATGTCGTATTCAGAATGACAAACAGATTTCGGTTTAACATGGTATTGTTCGGGATGATTACTTCATTAAAGCTGATTTAGTTCCCTTTCTTCACAGAAAATCGTCTCCCGGTTTTATTAAAGATTCTCCCTACCCGCAACAAAATCTCTACATGCGATCGTCTCCAAAACTTTAGATATGAGGGTAGCTGAAGCAACATTATTAATATCAGATAGATGCAAATATTGAAACATAAAATGCAGAATCTTATAGGTAAGCTCTTACATTATGTGTTTTTAGTTAATGGTACCCTGTTGCCGAATATTTACTGTCAATCAAACAACTTTCTCTCTTCTTAAATTTTAACATTTTAATATAACAGCGTGCTTCTTAGTTCATAAATTATATTTTTCCCTTGCAAGTTTTTAGTTATTGAGATATAGATACAAACGGTAGCTGTGCGGCAATCGACGAAAATTTTTTTGTAAGTCTGATGTCCGATATTCAGTGTAAATTTTGAATAAAATACTTCCCAGCTATGAACTCAAAGAAAGAGTTAAAGCGAAATTTTTTAAAATTATAATACCCCACAAAATGGATCGGGGAGGTACAACGGGACAAAGTTCAACTACTGGCCCCGAGCACTGGCTGTTATGACTGCGGATTTTGGGCGGTTTTCCGCAGTCACCTCTGCTAATGCTCTCCGCCTAAAAAAACTACTCATTTCACAAAGTTACACCCAACATAGAGAACCTAAGTTACACGAATCGCAGACAGATATCAACAATTAAGCTCCCCAAATGCTCCAGGATTTGACAATCCCTGGTTCTAACTACCCATTGGAAACATTGGACAAATTCTTAATTGCAGGCCTTATGATGAGCAAGGATTTACCTGATTTGGTGAGGTCCATTCGCAAATAATAATAACACCAATTAGCTCTCTTTCACTATAAAACTACACTCAAATAACGTCTTATAGCATAATAGAGTCATGCTATATGCACATACGATTGCCTCCTTGTTTTATGTATTTTTATTATTATTATCAATATTCCTGTCGTAGCTCTAATGATCTTGCTGCTAATGAGCATAAAGTATGAAAGCTGAAATCTGAAGGCATCACAATTATTTGTACAATTAATTCGGGTGTGAAGGGTCAGAACTGCAGTGGCTCCACCCACAACAGACCTGTTAGCGGGGCGATCCGGTACCAGATGCTATCTCACACGTTTATAATGCTAAAGGTAAACAGTGGTGGCCGTGGTATTTATATGCACACATCACGTTGCGCCCGAGGCGAACCTGGTTACCAGCGTTTCCTAAAATCCGTAATGGAATACAATAGAGGGAACGCGCCACTGGCAAATTGATTATGGGCGTTGCTGATAACTCTCGCCAGGCGGCAGTTGGAAGCTCCGTCGTTGTACCCTGTATAACTGCACCACTAACTTATACGTCTCTCAGGGATAAACAGTGGCAGCATCTCCGGTTGACTTTCATGAAGTACTTGGATCACTTGTGGTTATCGGTATAGACTAATGATTTCCACAGTCGACGATATCGATCCCAAAGGGCGAATTCGACTTACAGGACGTCCAGGTAAGCGAGATGAAGTTTTGGGAATCCTCGAGATATAAATAGGGATCTTCCTACAGTTATCATACATTCAGGAATTTCGTAAAGCTATTTAAACTTTTTAGTACAAATGAAATTTAAAACGCATATTCCTACAGCTTTATTTACTAAATTTAATTAGATTAACTTGCAGTAGTAAGTCGACAGTCTAAATTTAATAAAAAAAAGGTAAATAATCCAGCTTTTCTTGCCATAATTAATAATTGTGGTTTTTTGGGCTGTGTTCAACATTTAAATAATTATCTCACAGAAGTCAACTCAGGTTTGATGATGTTTTGACTGCCACACTGTGTCATTGATCAACAAGAACTGATCGAAATAAGCACTAACGAAAAATTTAAGGTGTTGTTCGAAGAAGGTCTCAACAGTTCTGGATTTATGTAAAAAAATGTACATTTTGCTTACCCTGCAATATGAACTACTAGCTGATACCCGCGACTTCGTACTCGTGGATTAAGAATTTCTTTGCCAGAATTGAATACAGAAAATTGTTGGTAACAAAGGATTGGTCCCAAACAACCCCGATTCGGCATAATATGACAGGAAAGCTATCAATATATCATTCTACCGTCGAAAATGTCTCTTGAAGAGAATCAATTTCCAACATATTTCTGTCACCATTCTATAAGTTCTCAAAATTTCATGACTAAAACTGTTAATCATACCGGAAAAAAATGTCCTGACATAAAATTTTTCAACCAAATGTAGACAGTACTTTTCCCCTTGTTTCAAAGGTTAAGTGTGCAAACTTTCATCGAAATCAGATGAAAACAGTGGATTTGTATGAAGAACAAACATACATTCATCTTTATATATATTATTATTATTATTATTATTGCAGCTATATCAATCCTTTTTTTCAGGATGTAGCCTCTTTAAGCCTAATGAGCTATATATTAGAATTTAATTCTACATAGTGTTGCTGTAGTTCTTTCCAGGCCGATCGATCCTGAGCCGCCCTCTTCCAGTTCACGCCTGTAACTCGACGTATATCCTTATCCCAGCGATCCGGGGGTCTTCCTCTTGCTCTTTTCAGGTTTCTCGGTATCCAGTCCAGCACTACCGTAGTCCATCTTTCGTCTCTTTTGCGAGCAACATGACCGGCCCATTGCCATTTTTGGGTCATGACTCTTTTTAAGATGTCTGTTATTTTAGTTATTGAACGGATGTGCACAGCCCTTTTCCTGTCTCTTCTTGTAAACCCTAGCATTGCTCTTTCCATACTTCGCTGGGCAGTTCTCAGTTTTTGCTTCGTGTGACTATTTAGGGTCCAAGTCTGGCAGGCATATGTGAGGACCGGTAATACACATTGTTCAAATACCTGTTTTTTAAGATGTATTGGCATGTTCGATTTAAAAACTATGGAATTTCTTCCATATGCTCTCGAGCCCAGCTTTATCCGTCTGTAGATCTCAGGCTTTGAGTCACCATTCATATTGATCAGTTGGCCAAGATAGATGTACTGATCTACCAACTCAATACCAGAATCTTTCATGTCCGCCTTGTCTTTATCTTTTTCTGCCCATTTGTTTTGCATGATTTTGCTTTTTGATATATACATTGCAAGAAAGTTTTCCTATAACTTTACCATCTTACTGCCTCCTGTAATGGGGTTTAGCACTGTAAAAATATTAAAGAAAAAGGAATTGTTTACAATTAACCGAAAATATGGGTATGTAACATTAACTCGCTCTTCAAACTCAAACTACCGAGCAATTGCTGACATAGCATCAGATTCATCTTTACCATTGAAAGTATTAGTATATTAGTATTTTATTTTGAACATTAATGTTTTATTTTACGATAATTATTATGATTTTACTAAGTCCTTATTTGTTTCGTTCTTATCCCAAATATTCACTTGCTTTTGCGTCCAATTTTAAAAAGAATTAAAATTTGTGGAAGAATTTCAATTTTAAAATCTATTAAAAAAAACATTGAACTGTATACGTTTGAATTTGTTAGACCTCCCATTACTAGTTCTCTAGTTGCTGTCAAAAACACACAAATAGTTTCGATTAAGGTCTGTTTTTTTTTTTTTTTTTTTCCCCAACAACCCATTGTACAAATAATATCTAATAAATAGAAAAGCTATTTGTCAAGTACAAAAAACTTATTTGTCTTTATAAAGTAAATGATAATTCATTATTAAAAGGAAGTGGGGGGTATACGGCAAAAGAAGGCAAGTAGGCAAGTAGGCAAGTGCGTAACCTCCACTAGAAGAAGTCTTAATTAGGTCGAGCGAAGGGAGCCCTTACACTAGGCGACGGATTATGCACACTTAGTGCTACACTTTTTTCAAACACTGCCGCACCTAAAGATATGAAATTGAACATACTAATTCACAGTCAATTATACATGTGCAAAATACAAATAAATTATAATTATTTTTATTCGTGCATGCTGGCAAGGAGAGGTCTTTAATTTGGAAGCCGCTACCGTAGAACGATTATGTCTGGTAAATAGTACGTCACCTGTGGTTTCTCGACCTAAAACAGTTTTGTGTGGTGAGCCTCCGTTCAAGAGAAATCGGGGATTAAAAAGTGTAAAAAATTGTGCCTAAATGATTATATCGCTATGGAAGATCACTTATAATTAACGGCGGTTTATACGTGCGTGTTGAGGCGTTGGGTTGACCAGTTCGATCCCACCAGCCGCAAAAAAAAAAAAAAAAAAAAAAAAAAAAAACTGTTTGTATTTTTTATTGCTATTTGATTTTGTAGCATTTCAAGTTTGTTTTGAAACAAAGTCTCCAAATTATTTATTTTTCTTTCAGAAATATACAAATGATTAATGATGTAAATCATAAAAACATTTGAAACAAAAATTGCGTGCACACCAATAAAATTTTAAGATGGATATCCATCCACAGCCACTTATTCTCCAGAAAGTGAAATATTACTATAATTTTTTGTATCAAAGATTATCTACGGTCGCTGAATGTTCTTTGTAAATAAATCTGTGACTTGTGTACATATAGATGCATCGGTTTTATAATTATACAAAAATTCCTGCTCCTTCCCTTAATCAGTTATTTAAATAACTATATAATTTTACTGACAGACTATATAAAGCTTAATCAAAATCAAAATTAAAGAATAAAAGGAAGATACACCTAGTCGGTACGATTCAAACTTTAATAGAAAATAACGTTGCCAGAAACTAAACTATTGAGAGAAAATGAACTTCTGCTCCAGAAAGAGAGATATTAATTATTTTTTTTGTATTAATGATGATCTATGGTTGATGAATGGTCTTCGTAAAAATAAATCTGTGACTTATGTAAATGTAGATGCAGCGGTTTTGTAATTATACAAAGAAGTCCCACTGCCTCCCTTAATTGGTTATTTAAATAACCGTATCATTTTAATGATAAACTATGCAAAGCTTAATGACAATCAAAATTAAAGCACACTCTACATAGAGATTTTGAGAACAGTTTAACGGGAGAAATATGTTTCCACGTAACTGGAAAAAAAAATACATGCAGGTCGGTAGTTTAATGAGGCCAAACACAAGAACCATAAAATGTTTAATTAAAAGAGAGGTTTTACTGTGCAATGGAATCATCCGGAATCCTGTTCGGGCATCCATATTTGTGCTTTCCATGGTTTCGCCAAATCACTCCAGGCAAATGCCGGGATGCTTCCTTCAAAAGGGACTCGGACTAATTCCTTCCTGTTACTTGCCCCCAGTCCTAGCTGGAGTCCCACTATTTAAAAATGTACTACAATCAACCACAGCCTGTCAACTACGTGCTTCAATGTGGATGAAGCGGCGTTGTTCTGTGTTATAGTTATAGAGTTGTGTGTCATAGCTTTTATAGCTTTTTGATGTAGTGAAATGACTAATTGAGCTCAAGATATTTGAGTTTTACGAAACGATTCGGAGAGAGGTAAGTAACAATAGCTCATTATTTTTATTTGGTGATTTTCTTTAACTGGAGCAGTTTCTCTTTTATATGCGTGCAATATATTGGTAGCTATTCGGTTTTCAGATAAGTGTACTGACTTTTTGTAATGCAAGCACAGTGGCTTCCATCTTTATCAGCCATTCCTGTTCATAACATTTAGAGGAATTGACGAACAAAATTTGTACCATAGGAGCAGCAAGGCACATATATATTTTCTATCCTAACCACACTTCAAGCAGTTGCCATCCAGAAACTTTAAAGCAAAACTTTAATTTTTTTACTGAAAATATAAAATTAATAGGCATTCCCAGTCAGTTCAGTTGACTCTACGGTATGTCTATTTTTCCTACAAGAAATCGTATACATCATGCGGTAGGGAACTTCGTTTAGCTAACAGTTACAATGCATTAAAATTAAGTTATATATTACCTATCTAGCGTACAAATGTTTGAAGGTGAAAGCAACTGAAAATTTCTGAACAAAATTGAATTTAAATTTTTGTAGGTAGTTGAATTGGTGTGATGAAATTTCGGTCAACTGGGGCATTTTCCCTTGTGTTCATGATACATATTACACACGTTCTATGATTCTCCACTTACATAGGACGCGGGTTGCATACGCAGTCCAGAATTAAATTCTTTGATTTTTTTTTTTTAGGCGAACGTTCTCCGTCTGTAATGAACATACGCAGGGCCGCATTTAGACTCCGTGGGCCCCTAGGCTATACATGTGTTGCGGGCCCCGCTGTCGGTCATCGTCGAGGGATGCCTCCGGCTGTGGATGCTGAAATTTGAAATTCGGTACAACAATCCTTTTTTTTTCTTTTTTTCCCGCTCTACTAATGACCCAGGCGGGAGCCCGAAGCTGTGGTACGGGCCCCCTTTTGTGGTGCGGCCTCCCCTTTGTGGTGCGGGGCCCCTAGGTTACAGCCTAGGTAGCCTATGCTTAAATGCGGCCCTGAACCAGGGGCGTAGCTACTATGGGGCTAGGTGGTGCAGTGCACCGGGGCCCTCACGCTCAGGGGGCCCCAAGCATACCTCAAGGGGCCCCTAAGCACCTCTAGGAGCCCTCAAGCGCAGTTTAGAGGGCTCACAAGCTCTCACGGCAAACTGGCGACCTTTTTTTTAGCTCTACCGTCGTCTAAGGGGCCCCTTTGAGAACACAGAGGAGCCCCTCACTAAGGGCCCCTAAAAAAACAATTCAAGGGCCCCCATCCTCAGTTCAGTGGGCCCCTACCAGCACACAAAGCAAAAAAAAAAGGTCGCCCGTCTGGCCTGAGGGCCCAAAATTATATTTATGCACCGGGGCCCTTGTTGACCTAGCTACGCCACTGCCATGAACATACGAAATCCTTTAGTTAAAAGGTGTTACTAGCAGCTAACAATAATTTTACTGTCAGGTTTGCATCGCTTCAAGTAAATTAAGATTTTTTGAGAAAGAAAAAAATAATTCTTTTGATCAATCGAGTTTTCTTTTAAGATGGAAGTAAGGTACGAAAATATTTCTATGAAAATAAATACAGATTGTACATAATTATCTTAAATATTAATTTAAACTTTCCTTTTCGGACAGTAAAAACGAAGAAATTTTTCTCACAATGAATTCATACCTAATGAAAGCGCGTACAATGCTGACATTTTCGTTATTTTATTACTATTGCTGTACTGTAAAACCGATATAATACCATTCATCAATTATGTCCCATCAAAATTTTTTCCGATCTTGGACGTATGTGTCAACAAACTTTGTAAGTGAGAATCTTTCACAGATCTTATTTGGGCGAGCGACACTTGCCGACAATTTTTAGATTTTTGTTGTTAACGTTCCGAAAAATCTACTGTACGCCTAGACGTGATATTGAACATAAATTAGCTAGCCCTAATAATTCAGAGTTATCTCTAGATATGTCATCAATCATTATTTTTGCTAAAAATTGCAATAATTTTTATTGGCATATATATGTAATGTCATGAGTGATAATGATTCGATTCGAAAATTATTTTCATTCAACTTATGAAAATAGTGGTTGTGTTCCGATTCCACTGACAACTAAATTTTGTAAACTACGGAATATCACCTGTACAAGAAAAAAATTTCATTACTACTAGCTTCCACAATCACAATTAATAAAGCTCAAAATTTAACGTTAAATAAACTTGCTGTAGATATTGGAGAAAAAGAAAATTTTGTTGGTTTAACATATGTTGGGTTATAGAGAGTAAAAACTTCAAAATAGCATTAAATAGTAGATTTTCTCATGACAATTAATAATATTAAAAATTAACGTATGTTAATATGTAGAAAACAGGAAGAAACCTGAATAAGAAATATTGTATCTGACTAAAAACAAATTAAATAAATTGATATTTTAAATATTGCGTCTTATTATAAATGAGCCTATTTTTTTTTTCTACAAACTAAAATCACGGATTTTGATGATAGTAATTTCTTTAATTGTATATAATATTTTTTGTAACAAGCCTTCGCGAGCCACCACAAAACCGTGCTTTTAGCTAGTATTGTTTTTAACGTTGTGTTTTTTTATTATGCGTTATTTACCCTTCAAGCCATGTCTTAATAAAAAATATCCAATTTCTCATTACTGTTTTGTCAATTCTTTATCCCCTTCTAGCAAAGGGAGGGAGCGTCTATAAACTACGTGGTTCGGTCTAGGAAAAATGGGGGCGAGTGGTAGAAAACTACGGTGAGGAAGGGGGAGGGGTACGAAGCCCAGCCAAACAGCTTCTCGTTCATAGTATTTGTCACAGTTAAATTAAGGTTCAGACCAGACATGTGAATATATATTTCCGTCGTTTAATTATCTGCCTAAATGAGGCTACGTATGTAAGACTGCAGGTTTTCTCGGTGTTGAAGATGAATAAATTGTCGGTTAACAAATTACTTAACAATGGCGGCAGAATTTATGACCGGGGGAACGTCATGTTTTATCGATGGACTAACTCGGCTAGAGAAGAATGTTTTTTCATGGGGCTACGTAGTTTATGGACGCTCCCGGAGTTCCAATGACGGGTCTAGAAATTTTTTCGAGCATGAGCAAAAACTGTCAGATAATCAGATTGCTGTCCCTTCAAACATTATTTTGGCGCCTCCATCGTCACAGCCCCGAGTGTCGCAGCCCGGGGCAGTAGTGGCGCTAAAATAAAAAAAGTTTCACTTCAAACACGGTTTTGCCGCACCCTAAAGTTGCCGTCCGGGGCAAGCGCTCAAGTTTGCCCCCACCCCCCTAGATCTGGCTCTGGGGAGTACATTCTGCGTTCTCACTTCAATTGTTAAATATATTTGGTTTGCCGGGAAAGAAACATATTTATCCTTCTCAATTGTTTACATTATTTAACTCTTCTGCTTTCAATCGGTACTATTCACTTCGATATCCACATTCGAACACTTATTTATTACACAGTTGTCCATATACTGAACTGTAACTTTTTCAATGTATTTCGAAAGTCTCTTATGTGGCCATTCCCTTATTAACGGGTCGCTCACGGCACGCTTTATTCTTAGGCTTCCTTCTTCAATACTGCTTTATTTACGTTTACATTCATAAAATACAGTAATAATTATAAATAGCACTTACCATCTGCAGTGATATATGTCCCTTATATGGTCTACAAGACAAAAACGTTTGTGAATCTTTGGTGCAGCCAGGTAATGTTCACATTAACGGATTTCGAACTTTAGTGGTAACGTAGGCACTAATTTTCACCATATTAGCTGCATCATGTTAAAAAACTAAAACGAAGGAGGTGGTAGATCAATTTTTACATAATGAGATAACTCGCTAAGGCGGCAACTTCTTGTCTAAGTTACTATTAAACGATGATTAAGAACTGAAACGCCTGACAAGTGTATCTATGTTGTACCGGTGAACATGGAATAATTTTCTAGCCGGTGGCGTAGCACCTCGAGCTAGGGCGTGAATGGATTTCAATCCTCAGATTTAGAATTGCAGTAATATTACTATATGAAAGTCTTGGGTTGGTGGTATGAAGTCGAATTTCCGAGTGCACTGTTCATCACCGGTAAATTACCGCGAGGTGATGTTTATTGATACAGCGAGACTGTAAAGACTGCGTATAGCGATCTCACTATAGACTTACAGTCAAACACACAGGTTTATTAATTATGTTAAAACAATACAATTCACTGTCGGAGAAGTTCGCTACGACTTGCAGAGATGCTTGTGTAGCAGCAAGTATGACGTATGGCAGGTCCTGGCAGCAAGTTCCAGCGGCAAGAATCAAGCAAGTGAATTTCGTTTTTCAGTCACGAAAAGTCCAACCTCCTATTAATACTATCATTTGGCAGTCTCCTAGCTCTATGATAGGCCGAAAAAGCAACAAAGTGTAACAATAATGAATAACAATATTTATTGCTGAATTCCTATTAGCTACATATTTTTTACTTTCCACACGTACCCACGTTTCCATTGTCTCTCGTAAAACATATGAATATACAGTTGAAAAAAAATCAGACCCTGCCGTAATAAAAATTTAATTTTGTACACGCCAAAATTTCACAAGTCAAATATATTACGGCAGGTCCTCCGAGTGAACATTTCTTTATAAAGTTTCTTTATGTGGTTTCGTGGGTACAGAACTGAGTCTAATTATGCATCTAATGAGCCAGAAATTCCGCGGAATCATTCTGTCAGTCAAGATCTACAGGGATCTAGCATTCATGCTATTGTTTCAGAGGTTTACCAGATCCAAGCGAAATCGTTCGTATAGGCGTCCGTCCTTTGCTCGCTCGCTATACGTACTATCATTTATTTACCAGTGGAAGGCCGCAATCGTATTAATTCCACATGTATCGCGTTATATGCGATCTGGCTCACGATTAAAACTAACAGTACTAACAATTCAATCAATTTATGCTGGTTTTATTAGTGCCACGTCACGGAAATCTTCACTTCTTTCGGATGAAAGCAGTTACATATTTATAGCTATGTATAAGGCCTAAACGTGGATTAAAAATAATATTACTCAGCATAACGTAAGTTTCTAAGATTTATTTTTAATTTGCTTGGCTTTCACTGACGGCATATTACTGGCGTCATTATTTCAATCGCATGTTGGTAGTTCCAACTGTATGTAAAGTACAACCAGGTTCAGGCACAGCGAATGTACTATTTATGCGTGAGGTAGTAGTTGTAATTATAAAGGAGAAAAATTAGCGTTCGTCATTACAGCAGAATGAATGAGTTATTAAAGTTATAATTTATGTTACTTTCATGAGCGAATGTTAAAGTCATTACTTCACGCGGATAGAAGTGGTTCCACATTTATCACGATACATATGCAGTTTTGACCACGATTAAAACTGATATTACTAACAATGCTATTTAGTTAAACAACTGCTAAAAAATGATTGTGTTCAAAACACAAAATATACAAAAATAATTCATAACGAAGAACATTCAGATACAGTGAACACGCACAAACATAAAAAGCAACAAAAGAGTGTCATATATAAGTAGTTGCTCTGGGATATGGATTGCAAGTTAGATAAACAGATAAAAATCACGAAATACACAAAAAAATATAATGAAGATATGTACGTAATAACGTTTTGATCCAGCTGACAGGAATAGATAGTAAATTCATTTTTATTTATTTATTTATTTATTTTTTTATCGTAGGTTTCTTGAAAATTATGATAACTGTCTCTTCACAGGAATGTCCATTTACCGTAGAAAACTCCATTAACTCCCAACCTTCTCTATTTTAAAGCGAAATTTAAAATTTTATTTAAAATTAACCAACCTATTTGCCAGCCACACACGGATACGGTAATACTAAAAAGATTATCGCGGGAGTTTATTGAGATTTTAGTTCAGAAAATAAATATATTTTGAAATCTAATTAAACGATCACGTAATACTTATATTGTTTCAAAATAGTGTAAGTAATAATAATTAATTACATAGTAAAATAGAAATAATATTGTATGTAATTAGGAACAAAACATTGGAATAAGTATTTGGAATAAATAAAAACCGAATTAAGATAAATTCATATTATGTAACATAAATGATAATAATAACAGTAGATTACACATAAAAATAGGATCACATATTACAGCAAAAGTATGAGAATTATATTACTTAGCACAATAAAAATGCATAAGGTATTACTTTCCGGGATATCCACAAAGGGTTCGGCACCGATTAACAGAGTTTCCATTCGCCGCGCATGCGCCTCTGTAGTGGCCAACTAGCCTAATACGGTATTCCTACCAGGTAAAGGAGATCTGCAGTTTACGTGGAATCCGAACCACGGAAGCGTTCTGACGTACTTCACGTAAAACAGCAAGCTATGCGAGAGTTGACTGTGGCCTTTGAAAATCCCCACTGAGACAGATTTCTGACCGGGGTACTTTCAATTTCAAATGAGATACCTTAACCATTGAGCTAACAGACAGCTCAAAATTTAGGATGTACGATTACAGCTGAGGCTTGAAGCAAGAGCAATGTCAAAAGTTCTCACTGCAGGCAATAGTCAAGGAAGGATTTCCAGAGAAAGAGAAAGATTAGAACATGTAGATAATTGAGGACGGAGGTTGTAATGGCTATTTGAGATGAAACAATTATCTCAAAATAGGACAAGATGGACGATAATATCAAACAGATCAGCTGATTGGCACAGATATCTAACAATACAATACATAACATTAAATTATTACAACCAATGTTAATAATGTATTAATATATTATAATGTATTGTATATTATATTTTTATTCTGCTATATACTAGTTACTATTATTGACCAGAAATAGAAAATCTATGGCTGGTAATTTTGATAATAGTTGAAATAAAAATGTAATTCAGTTTCTAAAGGGAAAACTAAGAAATCTTCCACCATATTCAGGTAAGTGCTACTGTGATCATGTGAGTCAAGAGAGGAGGTTGATTACTTATTCGTGATAATCATTTCAGTTTCTCATTTAAAAAAAAAAAAAATACTACACCAAAGATGAGAGATAACTGCGGTATTTAGTTCGCAAACTTACTGCTTCATCCTGTGATTCGACTGTCGATTGTGGTACTATAGGTGAAAACAGTAAAACAAATATGCTAACATAGTATCTTTGCCATCACGGCAACTGCAATTGGTCTGTTCACTACACGCAGCCAATATCAAATATCTCTGGCTGCAGGTCCCTGGTTGCACTTCCTGAGGGTGCTCCCCCTGTAATAACAATCTTTTCCCCAATGTTTTTGCTCCTCTCCTTATACGATACGAGGTATTATTTCTCATTTCGGATATAGCCGCAGACGACGTACATCAAGACAGGCATCGATGGTTGCAGTAACCATTACCTAGTCAACTATTTACAACAGTCAGTAAGTCTGTCACGAGAATTCAGTTAGATTACAGTTGATCATCACTGCATCTTCGCAGTATCCAGTTGTAACAGCCCTCAAACCCAAATTTTAAATAAAATTGGATTTTATGACTTATTTGTAGCAAGCTAAGGGTTTGTCCTGTAATTTATTGTGAATTGGTGTAACTGGTCTTCATGTTATGAAAATAAATTATGTAAAAATAGACAAGAAAAATTGATTAAATGTTTGTAATTACAATTATTGAGGTGAGATACGATGTTCAGAGGACAATTTACGACAGTTTAAACCGATTTATGTGAATAATTTTGTGTGTAAATATCTTTAATTTTCATTTCTGTGCATTTCGAAATGATCGTAATTGATTTTGGTTGTTTTTAATCGTTTAAGTATTTTTAGAGTTCAAGAAACATCTGTCGGAAGCCTTTGTAATATTCTGGAATTTTCTTTGGAACTTATAAAAGCTATTGGCAGAGACGAGTTTTGGAACAGTTTTACGCGAACAGTAGTAAAAGTTTTATGTTTGCAGAGAGTCTTGTAATACAGTACAGTGAGAGTGTATGGCAGTATTGTCTTTGAAAGTAGTATTGAGTGTTATCATTGGAGCTTGAGTTTTCATGTGTAAGCAGTATCTTTGGAGTCTGATGTCTTCTGGAGATAAACTAAGTTAAATCTGTATTATTTTATCATTTTATTATTTATAATAAGCCACGAGATACCTAACACAATGGTTCATCGAACTGAACAAAATTTCTTCGTCAAAGTCCCTGCCGAATAGCGTGTTTGTTTTTGTAATATAGTTTCTCCTAATAATCCAATTCCGCCTCTAATGACGCTGATTTTAGCGAATTGTAAAGACCGAATGAAACATTTCAGAACATTTTTTTCTGATCATTAAAGTGATAAAAAGGGCCCGCGATTAAAGTGTTAGGAATAGCAACAGATACAGTCCTCTATACGGAACGACATGGTAAGAATGAGTTGAAGATATTGAAGTAGGGGAGAGTTCTATAAATATCGATTTTTACAAATGTAGACCCCACTGTATACTCTAGTTTATCAGCCGTCGATTTGCGTTGATACCAATGCACAGTTGCTTACACTATCTTCAGTGCCCGGTGTAGCGAGATTCTCTGTGTGTTAATGTAGTTTTTAATGATTTAAACTATGGCGTTTAATCCGTGATACACGAATTCGCTTATGCTTTACTTGGTTTACGAATAATTGCGTTAAACAAGAGTTAATTTATTGCCATGGTTTAGGATGTCACTCAAGGCAAACGTAGTATTGATTCCTTCGAAACGACTATGGCCGAATTCCTTGTCGTTCCTTGTCTCTAATGCTCTCTCACCTCTAATGATCTCGACGTCGATTAGGAGTAAAGCCATAAGCAAAAAAATATCCTTTCGATTTCCGCACAGTCTGCCAATTTCTTTACGTATCTATTTATTTAGCACAGCTACACTGCGTACATTTAGCATCCTCTGTTATTCATTAAACGTCGTCTAATGTAAGCTTTACTGCCATATTTTATATTAGTAGCATTTCTTTCTACCTGAAAGTAAAAGTTATACTTCACCTTTCATTCATTTGTCTACGTAGAGTGATTCGTCAAATTATTCACCAAATTTCAGTTAAATACACCTTTATTTTGCAGCCTCTCTATTTCATTATAAAGAACTGAACTTATCGTTTAATATTCCTCTTTTTGGACTCAGCCGTAATCATTTTTATACAATTTGTCTTTTTCAAAATAACATCTTTTGCAACTCAGATGATGCTGCTTCCATTACATATCTCTCTCTCTTCTTTATCTCTTCTCTGTTGTTATATCTTAATTCTCCCTGTCATCGGGTCTTCTGTGGCCCACTATATTACCTGTTGTCAAAGCTGATCCAAACAGTTATTATTGTTTTTATGGCAGTTAATACATATAATAAAATATATTTACATTTATATACATATAAATCTGTGGAGATGACAGTTATTTCAACTAGCTAGTAGCGTTCCTTTGAAAATAAATATTAGCCAAGAAAAAGTTTTCATAGAATTTGAATGAAACTAGTGATTTTAAATAAAATTCGTATTTCTGAAGTTCATTGGATTCCAATTAACTCTCAATTCAAACTCTACCGCTGTTAACTCTTGGTTCCTGAAGCCCTCATCTTCTTATTCACTGTAGAAAGAGGATTTCTTTCTCACTCGCATGAAGGTGTTTCCCTAGATGACCAAATACGAGTAATACAGAAGAATAAATGAGACAATGGATCATGTTGACAAACACCGGAGATAACAGTTGTAGGTAGATACAATCGGTCATTCCCAAAGCCCTTATTCAAAATAATCTCCATCAACATCCCTGTCAGCAGCAAATTTGCTAATACATATAATTGATATATGGACTAGATTCTAAAATTCCATCGTACTGTGGACCAACGTAGACGGGCTGCAGCTTGTATTCGAATACCTCATTATTACTAAGGACGTATTGTCTGCCCCATTGTGGATGTCCTTACCGACCAAAGCGATATAGGGAAGCTGATTACCGGTATTTCCATTTATCTTTTACATAAGTATTCAGTCATCCTTGTGTGAATTTCGTTGCACCAACGAACTTTATGATCGGTGGAACAATACAATATTGGTTGGTTTTAAGTTCCGTAGTATCAGATGAGCTGTGCTAAAACTGCTAACAGTTGCTAACCTCTGGAGGAATTGGCAGCCCACATTTCAAAACAACCAACTTCTTTGACAGCGGTCGATGGAAGTGATATATATTCCTTATCATGTATTTGTCTCCAGAGGAATAAGTGCATAATGTGAGAAACAAGGAAGCAACCAAATACAAAAGCACAAAATCATTCTGCTATACGCTTCCCTTCAGCGCTCGTCAAGACCCAAGTTGTTGTTGTCATTGTTGTTTTAGTTGTTGTTGCTGCTGTTGTGGGTTTAGGGTGCGTCAACAGCGAAGTTATTAGCGCCATAATCAAGACCCCCAACAAGTAGTATTGAAAATAAAATTCGGTTTTAATAGATGAAATGGGATGCATACAAACGTGAGATAAATATTGGCATGGTTACTGTACTCTATTATTCAATCGCAATCAGAAGCAATCATTATAATGTACAGTCGGGGACAGAATTAGCGAGACCCCTCGCCTTTCGATTATGCTTCGTTCTAGACACGACTACCTCATGGGACAGCATAACTGGTAGGTGGTACACTAAATTCATGATAAAATAGACCTCTCATACCCAGCACTTTACCCAAGACTAAAAAAAATGAGTCTGCGCGCCAGAGACTCGCAAACGCTCTGAGGCAAAGTTCGGAGTTATACAGTAAAAATAATCACAAGAATCACCATTTTAGTCATAATAATTATTGAAATAATGAAACTCATTGATTATAGAGCAAAGATACCGCTTTTTTCGTAATTTTGATAGCAATTGTGTATTTTTCTTTCTTTCTAATAAACAGTTGACAATTAGTTAGCAAACGAAATTACACGATGAATACAGGAAAAAATCACGCACGTATAAAAATGTGTTAAACCAATAAGAGTTTGAATCGACTTATTCACACTTTCTAGCGCGGCAGCGTTATAAACACACAGAGTTTAAGCGTAAGTAGAAAGTGCATTACGAAATTACTCAAATGGTGAACTAAGTCACGAAATATAAATTAACTATTTCTACATACTTAACTTGATCGCAGTAGTTTCAGTATTAATAATAATAAATTAATAACAGTTAGTTCGTCTGCAATGTGAATAAGCGGTTTCAGATTTTAAAGGTGAAGCAATGGAAGTAGGAAACATTTCATATCTCCCTTTGTTTCTAACACTGATACTTCTATAAAGTTTTGTGTGGGGTATTACTTCTTGCCTTTCAAGCCAGATGGATTAGAAATAATAAACTTTCCTGGCATTCGGTGAGACATGGATTCAAACCCTATAGGATATCCAATTCCAGTTTTTCGTGGTTTCAGTAAATCTCTCCAGCTGAACTCCGGAAAAGCTCCTTCAAAAAGCCTTGGGCGAAATTCTTTTCCGATCCTAGTTTCCAATACTCTCAAGATTCAAATCACATTGGCTTCGAAAGAGAACAAGAAGAAATAAATAACCGAATATGGTGGCTTAGTGGTAACACTCTGAGGTGGCTTCTGGGAGGACGTGGGTTTGAATCCCCGTCCTGTCATTCAGTTTTGGGTTTTCGATGGTTTCCCCAAATCACTCCAGGCGAATGCAGGGTCGAATACCATGGTCGAATTTCTTCCCGTTGCTTACCCCCAAAAGGAACTTGCCTTTTGAAGGAATCTTCGTGGCACTCACGGATCTGTTTCGTTTAAGCATGGAATTTCAAATCCGGATGGATGAACGAAGACTTGAATTCATATGTTTCTGAATGCCTGGCTAGAACGTTACCGGGACTCTCGGTCACTGATGTCATCCCTTTGGGGGGCATGTGTGTCAAAATATGTGTTTTTTTTATATCTCGTGACGGCTTTCACTTGTATGAGTTAAAAGCATTTGGAAAAACGTCAGTACACAGGATGATCACATAAAAAGGCTTAGCTAGATGAATGGATATCGGTGAGAATGCCATTGAAAATTTAAGACAATGTTATTGAAAAGAAGGTGATAAGCCGTCTTCAAAACTCTCTTACATATCCACCCCACATAACAAAAAAATATTCTTTATATGGTGGCAGCTGAGTACTAATAAGAGTTTTAGGATAGTAAGTTAAAATAATTGTAAAGTAGATGGACTGCAGTGAGGTTTTTTAGAACACACCGAGGGGTATTTAATTTCCGTTCAGTTTATACGGCATGAACTCTTTATGGCTATTTGTGGTTATTTTGTAAGAAGAATTTCTCCCGGCTAACTCGAGGAAATTGGAGGAAAGGAGGCAAGCAGGAAGACACCGATCTAACAAACGTTTCGAAGAAGTGTTTATTTACAATGGCCCTAAGGAAGCGAAGAACACTTGTTCAGTAGAGTTAGCTCTAATAAGGTGTGTGAAAATAATCATCCGCACACGAAATATGTCACTTTTTGAATGACGAGCACCTACAAATTTAGCGACAGCCATTTGCCGAAAATAACAGAAACATCTTCATATTAAATATTATTAAAGTTACCTGATCATAGTTAGAGAAGCGAAAAATGTTGGAAAAATAACATTTAACTAATATATATTACTGTAGTCATTAAAATTTTCTGGTAATCACTCTTCGACTTCAGAATACTTCCATAGCATCTTGTAAATGTTCTAGTCGTATTATTTTACTGTCAAATACATTTATTAATATTCCGTAATGATGACCCTATTTCTTAAATATTTGAAGTACACGTTATGGAAACATTGATCTGCCTCCACCTGATGATTTAAATATTTAATGATGTTTGGTGACTGCGACGATTCAGCCTGCTCCAGTTTATATTTTTCTGACTATTGTGTCAAGCTTTGCTGAGGTAATGTGGCACACTATAGTGCAGTCAACACAAGACGAACACTACACTCATTTAAAACTACCTATGTGCGAGGGCGGACTCGAACCGGCATCTCCTCGTCGCATTCTAACACCTACACCCTGCTAGGGTCAGCTAGTGTCTTGGTCGGGACTCTAGTGAAGGAATTTGAGAACATGTCTGCGATGATCGTTTGCTAAGAAGGATGACATTTCCGAAGGCCGACAGAACAAGGAAATTACCAGACATTTCAGGCATGTGATTTCCTCATCCTCCTTCATCTACTATGCGTCTGAGGCTATATTCGGACACAGTTCGACAGACGAAAGAATTATACACGAGTAGAACAGTATATACGCGAAGAACCAGGGCTTTCTGAACTTTTTAAGTTACCCCTCATTGACGTTGAGCCCATTGGAGAAGGGAATTGACTGGGGACATGGAACGAGCCTCACGAATCCCCAGATGTCTGTGCCGTTGCGTTCATCACAGATCTGTGCTTCGCACAGATACAGCGTCTGCAGAATATTAATTCACACGCACACAGTTCGATTGTCTTAAAATAATTTTTTAGGCTTTCGAGGAAAACATTATTTTCCTTTAACAAATCCAGTTTATTCCAGATTCAAAAACAATGATCTATTTCCTTCAAATGGACGTTTTATTTCCAAGATATTCTTCTTAGTAGAAAATTCCATAGTAGCCCCCATCGTGAGAAGAATTTGCACAATGTTTTAATTTCCCGTTGTCTATAAACTTTCGTGTTTCTGTGTTTTCTCAAAATCTTTCTACTTTAATGTCAGAATGGTTCTTCTAAAAGGCAATACACCAATTTCCTCCTGTTATTTGTCCACAATTCATACATAGTTACCACTTTTACAAGTTGAGCTCGTTCTTGAAGTTATACTCGGGAAAACTAACTGAAAACCACTGCAGTGATTCAAAAATTCTGAGACTGCTACTACGCTGCAGGATAGATATATAAAATAAAATACGAGTCCGAGTCAGTCTTTCAAGATTGTTCGTGTATATAAACTTGTTATTTTTGGTCCAGAAAACTCGAGCCTGGTGAAGTGAGCAGTAATGCTCTGGTATCGCATTCGAGAGGACACCTCTATAAATCCCCGTCCAAATATCCGGATTTTGGTTTTATACATTTTTCCAAATCTTCAGGCAATCGTCGGGAAGGTTCCTTCAAAAGGCACGTCGCTTTGCCCCCCTCCCCCCAAATTCCCGTATCCAATGCCCTCGACGTCAACGAGGGATAAATGATAGAAAAAGTTCTTCTCGTATATACGGTTCTACTCGTGTATAATTCTTTCATCTGTCGAACTGTGTCCGACATTAGGCTCAGACGCAGAGAGATGAAGTAGGATAAGGAAATCACATGCCTGAAATGTCTGATAACTTCCTTGTTCTGTGGGCCTTGAGAATTTTCATCCTGTTGGCAAACCACGACCGCAGATACGTGCTCATATTTCATCACTAGAGTCCCGACCAAGACACTTACGCTGGCCCGTACAGTGTAGGGGTTAGAATGCTATCATCGAAATTTTAGGGTCGCCGTTTCTATTCCGTCCTCGCACATGGGTAGTTACCGAGAGCCCCGGTAACGCTCAAGTCTCACATTCGGAAGACGGGAATTCAAATCTTCCTCCATCCATCCGGATTTCATTCTCACATGATTAATGCAAATCACTCCGTAAGTGCCAGGAATGGTTCGTTTCCTTTTTCCCCCTCTAATGATTTCGACGTAGAACAGAAGAAGAAATATAAACAACAACAACGATCTGGCAACGCTCCACATGTGGAAGTAGCACCATGCGCTACCGTGGTCGGCGTTGAATCAGATAAATACAACAAAGAGAAAGTGCAATACACAACACAGACATGTAATTATGTTTATTTGCGAAATTTTCTCTGAAAAAATCGTGGTGGCAAGTGCTATTGTTTAAATCCACACTGAAATTGGCAAGATTTTTTTTTAATTATTTATTTTTTGCTTCTGGCTTTACAACTCGTCGAGGTCATTAGAGGCAGGAAAAGACTGGGAGCAAGGTATGAAGTTTCTGGCCACGTCCTACTGAAGGAAACATCGCGGCATTCGCAAGCATTTAATGCAACAGTTTAAATAAGTAAACAACGCAATATCTTAATCCTTAAATTAATTCAGTACCATAATTTTTAAATCATGAAACTGATATTACAGAAACTAAAGTTAGAATGAAAATTGGAGTACAAAATTGTTATCTTATTTGATTGTATGCTACGCTTGTCGTTTAAACTTCTGTGTAGTTATTTTATATAGGAGGCTAAAAAGAAAAGAAGATGATAAAAATAAAAAAATAAAAATTCTGCCAGCCCCCATACCTCTTGAGTTACTACTCTGTCAGCTTTCCAACTACGCTACCACCGACTAACGGTTGGAACTTCCTTCTTCGAAATAGACCTGTACTCTGCCCAGAAATCTTTGGTGATGGGGAGAAGAGGAAAGGAAAAAAGATATACAGGGATACGATCGCAGAATGCCGAAAAAGACGTGTGACAGAACAGTTATGGAGAAGTAAATAAAATATACGGAATTAACTTTCAGTATCTTGTCTAGCCTCTCTCCTCATCGACAACAGCATGGATTCTACTGTTCATGGAATTAATGAGGCGTGAAATATAACCACGACTTTTGGCCGGTTCTTCCCATGCGTCACAACATGGCCTCTAACAGTTGGCTCCGGATTGTCGGCACATGTTCCTTTTCGCTTATAATTCTTAGTATTTCTACCCAAACATTTTCAATAGGGCCCTTGGGTGGCCAATCATTTTGCAGCACTTAGGCGTGCTCGAGGAACGACCTCTGAACTAGACGGCTCCGGTGGACTGGTGACCTGTCATACTGAATTGTTCGAATGCCCTTCTTCATGTAGAGCAACAATTGCCCCCTTATCAACGTCACTTAAATGATTCATTTTCGCTGGTGCAACGAAACACACTGTCGCAGACTGAAGTTTGGAAACAAGTGGCGCAGACAACGAGGAAGTCGTCTGGCACAAACGATGTGTATTTCCTTCTATTACGACCTCGAAACCGTTTGTCATCGTACCCAAGACAGAATTGCATCTTCATTTATTAGTCTTGACGAATACAAGTAAAAACAAAATTGAACTTTCGTAACTATTCTATTTTCCGACAGGAAGACTGCTAATTTGGAATTTTTACAGTGATAGTGGCACATTAATTATTTCATGTTGGTGTGTGAACAGATGTTAAACTCTAGGTAACGTGATGCGATGCTAATGAATGTAACATGAATTTTCTATGAACCATAAACCAAACTAGCAACTCGGAATGTTTTTGAGTTATGCAAATTAAATCCTTCAGAAGTAGATGAATAAGTTTTTATGGACGATACATCTGCCTTTCGTGCAAGCATCACATATTGTGAATACGGTATTCCGAATACAAAGGATCATGTTTGCACTATATTTCAATTTTAGCTTTTGCAGTTATGGTGGTGCCGACAGATGGTACTGAGGAATTTTAATTTCTTCTCTGACAACCACTCATTAATTCTTCTGTTACTTGCCTCTTTTTTGTGCTTAAGGCTTTCGCCTCGTTTACGTCTATGTCATTAGAGATGGATGTGGATTGCAGACAGAAATGGGAAGGAATTTAGCCTCGTTTACGTCTATGTCATTAGAGATGGATGTGGATTGCACACAGAAATGGGAAGGAATTTAGCCATTGCCTTTGAAGGAACCGTGCCAGCGTTTGTTTAAATTGATTTTGTGAATGCATGGAAAACTGAAATCTGGATACCCGAACAGGGAATTGCTTCACAATTATTCTCACCATGAAATTTTATTCGAGGAAAGACGGCAGTGAGAAAAGATTTCTTCTAGTTAGTCAAACAATTAGCGATGTGTGCAAACTTCATATGCAGCTGAAATTTGTAAATCCATATGCGTGTGTATTGAAGGAAATTGATGATTTCTAAGTTGAATATTGTGGATTCATAAAAGATTAAACGTATCTATCTGAAAACTAATAGGCTTTGTGCAACATCCGACTACATGTTATTAAGATCTGAAGTCTGTAGTGAATCGAACATTTCCGCGTCTTCGATAACAACTATGGCAAGATTATATATTATTTTTAAGTTCAGAAAACGATTATTCGTCACGTATATATGGTTCTATTCTTCCATAATGATTTGCTCTCTTGAGCTGTGTCAGATACAACGTTCGAGGATAAATACAGGGCAGGTAAATTAGGTTGAGGAAAATCGCTCCCGGAAATGTCTGAGGCACCTTGGATTTAACATCTGTGTTAGCCATCGTGATTGCAATCACGTTTACACATTCTTTCACTAGAGTCTAGACCAAAATATTTAAATCTAAAGATCGAACCAGATAAATTTCCCGTAATGCATGCTTAGACCTTTTCTTTAAACAAAATAATTAAAAGTACGATCAATACACAATTTTAATTAATTAATTCCGTCATGGAAATGGCACGAGGTAGAACATTTTCAAGATGCTTTGAGAGCATTTTGAAGTAGAAATTCACAAAGTGTAAATTTCTAAAAAAAATTTATTGACTAATACATAATTATGAATAAAGCGTTGACTTACATGAGATTCATCCTTTCTCCTTGACCTCGTAACTGCAAAATATTTCATATGAGGCCTTTTTATTCATTTTCGGCATAATGCCTGTCAGAGTCTCTGCTGGTGGTTTACTTTTTAAAATAAGATACCTCAGTACGTTGGGTCAAATTCACACACGATGTCAAATTTAGATTTCGTAATATTGGGTTTCCACCTCATATTATTTCGGAGTTTCAACTTTTATTTGTATTTTTATAGCTTTTCTTCCATATCTCCCTTTACATTGATAAAACAATCTCTTGAATTTACTAATAAAATATATGATTTGCCTTTAAGCTTGATAACTGACAGTAATTTGGTGAGATTTTTAAGCTTTGAATCTTTGTTTATTTTTTGCTTATGGCTTTATGTCTTGTCGACGTCAAGGTATTTAGATGGCGGTAAGGACTTGGGGGTAAGCAACGGGAAGGAATTCCACCATGGTATTCGACCCTGCATTCGCCTGGAGTGATTTGGGGAAACCATCGAAAACCCAAAACTGAATGACTGGACGGGGATTCAAACCCACGTCCTCCCAGAAGCCACCTCAGAGTGTTACCACTAACCCACCACATTCGGTTACTTATTTCTTCTTGTTCTCTTTCGAAGCCAATGTGATTTGAATCTTGAGAGCATTGGAAACTAGGATCGGAAAAGAATTTCGCCCAAGGCTTTTTGAAGGAGCTTTTCCGGAGTTCAGCTGGAGAGATTTACTGAAACCATGAAAAACTGGAATTGGATATCCTATAGGGTTTAATCCATGTCCTACCGAATGCCAGGCAAGATTATTATTTCTAATCCATCTGGCTTGACAGGCAAGAAGTAATACCCCACACAAAACTGTATAGAAGTATCAGTGTTAGAAACAATGGGAGATATGAAATGTTTCCTATTTCCATTGCTTTACCTTTAAAATCTGAAACCGCTTATTCACATTGCAGACGAACTAACTGTTATTAATTTATTATTATTAATACTGAAACTACTGCGATCAAGTTAATTATGTAGAAATAGTTAATTTATATTTCGTGACTTAGTTCACTATTTGAGTAATTTCGTAAATGCACTTTCTACTTACGCTTAAACTCTGTGTGTCTATAACGCTGCCGCGCTAGAAAGTGTGAATAAGTCGA
Organism: Vandiemenella viatica; assembly: GCA_031002005.1. Lineage (NCBI taxonomy): Eukaryota > Metazoa > Arthropoda > Insecta > Orthoptera > Morabidae > Vandiemenella > Vandiemenella viatica. Next base: position 61,709,918 of record CM061920.1, on the reverse strand, counting down.
TTCAAACTCTCTTATTGGTTTAACACATTTTTATACGTGCGTGATTTAGCGATTTTTTCCTGTATTCATCGTGTAATTTCGTTTGCTAGCGAATTGTCAACTGTTTATTAGAAAGAAAGAAAAATACACAATTGCTATAAAAATTACGAAAAAAGCTGTATCTTTGCTCTATAATCAATGAGTTTCATTACTTCAATAATTATTACGACTAAAATGGTGATTCTTGTGATTATTTTTACTGTATAACTCCGAACTTTGCCTCAGAGCGTTTGCGAGTCTCTCGCGCGCAGGCTCATTATTTTAGTCTTGGGTAAAGTGCTGGGTATGAGAGGTCTATTTTATCATGAATTTAGTGTACCACCTACCAGTTATGCTGTCCCATGAGGTAGTCGTGTCTAGAACGAAGCATAATCGAAAGGCGAGGGGTCTCGCGAATTCTGTCCCCGACTGTACATAGAGTATATAAAGAAGCTCTAATGTACATTGTTTTAAAATAAAATCTAATGAACTTGGCTGTATGGCCGATAAGGCCTAAAGCCATTAAATGAATAAATAAACACACGAGATCAAAATTTATCTCCACCTACAAGACATCAAGCCACGTCAATATTCTACCGAATTGAGAGCCAAGCCCTACCGCATCTCATCACTAAGATATTGATCTACCTGTGATCTTTTTTAGAAGTGAGAAATTAATTTTCGTATTGGTTTCGTAAACAACAACTAATGACCCTTTGCTGCGAATAGTCTAGCCGATTTGATAAAGAAGACTCCTAGGTTTGCCCAGAAAACTCACCGAATTTCAATATTAGACACATAAATTCCTTAAATATGTTCTGCAAATCATGGCTAATTGTAAAAAACTAGTGTCCGAGACGAATTACATATTACCTCTATTGAGTCATAACCTGCAAACCAATTCCTTTTGGACATTGTGCAAGAAATACAGAAGAGTTGGTGAGCAGGATTAAAAACAAAGTTTCGCTGCAATGGAATCGGGCTAGTAAGTCTATCAGACAATTTCTCGATGATTAGAAAGGAGGCAAGGCAACACTAGGAGGACGATTGGAAAGTAGTCCAGTTTCAACAAAGGAGGGAATATGCCGTACGGCAGAGCGCTATTTCTGCAAAAAAAACATGGTTTGGATAAGCACTTTTAACCAGGAAATCAACATGATATGGAGTGTATAAAGCCAATAGAGGGTCTACCACCTGGATCTGAACAAATATGGCCCATAAGGAAGTCACTAAATAGGGTTCGAGTTGGAGTTGGCAGGTCCAAAGATTTTTTTTTTTTTTACTTATGGCTTACTCTCGTCAACAAAAAGGTCATTAGA
>CM061920.1:61684593-61707581 GCA_031002005.1 Vandiemenella viatica | reverse complement strand
ACTCGACTTTATTTTATGAAAATAAATTATTTAAAATTCTATTAATATGTTCAAGGACAGAACTATGCAAGAAAAATTGATTAAATGTTTATTCCAAGTATTAAGGTGAACCACATGTTATAGGACAATTTACGACAGTTTAAAACAATTTATGTGAATAATTTTGTGTGTAAATATCTTTAATTTTTATTTGTGCATTTCTAAATGATCCTTATTGATTTTTATTGTTTTTAATACTTTTTAATTGTTTAAGTATTGTTAGAGTTCGAGAAACATCTGTCGGAAGCCTTTGTAATATTCTGGAATTTTCTATGAAACTTATATAAGCGATCAGCAGAGACGAGTTTTGGAACAGTTTTACGCGAACAGTAGTACAAGTTTTATGTTTGCAGAGAGTCTTGTATTCCAGTACAGTGAGAGCATGGAGCAAAGAAAAGAGAGGAGACCACGTAAGGGACCTTCTCCATACAACTAAGTGAAGCCGAGAGGAGAGCAGTGAGGTGGGAAGGTCGCCAAATTGGTAGAGCGAAGAAACACAGGGAATGTATATGGAACGGAAGAATTTCTTCGTTTTTAATCTTCGCATTACTAAAAATGAAGAATTATGGGGTCACATTTATAAATACAATAATTGATACAATCTACAAACATTAGAATTTAAGAAAAACAAGCTGCTAAATAATTTTTGATAAGAATTAATCCCTAGTAGTTTTAAGTACTGATAAAAGATTTACATGTTCTAGACATTTAATTCTAAGTGTACTTTCTGATGGGAACTTACCTTGTGTGAATGAGCGGAGTGGGTGAACGGTTTACTTTCTGACCTCGCAATCTGGAGGATGTTGGTTTGAATCCTCGTGCGGCCACCCATATTGATTTTCGACGATTTCCCCAAATCACTAACAAGGTGCTCAATAAATTACTAATAACTAATAACAAATAAATAATTTGTTCCTGTGCTAATAAAAAGAATATTCTGCTACAGGCTGCATTTCAATGTAATCACAATTTGACTTAATATTGCCGCTAAAAATTCAAACGATGTAACGCAACTTAACACATGGAACGTATTGCGAATTAAATTTCGGATAACAACAAAATGGACTTCATTACGATTCCTAGTTGGCATAACACAAATTATCACAATTAATTCATCATACACTTTCAATATAAATTACAACAGATTAAAGCACGTAAATAATTTATTCGCTGCATCGCGGTGTATACTAGATCCACACGTGAAAAATAGTAAGATACAATGGTTCTGTGCATCAACAAATATTTGATAACACCATTGTCCTATTGAGAGCTGTGAATAAACTTTTTAAATCTATAATGACAGGCCCTACTCTTGCAGAGACCACATTACAAACACTTCAAGAACAATAATTAAAACGTGTGTTACCTATGGAATGTTTATTCCAGGTAGTTTCCTACTTGTTCTGTTTGTGCAACCATAGGCAACACAAGTTGGCATTATAAAACACTTTGAAATATCAGAACATGAAATGTTCACAGCAGGGACGGTATGAAACAGACCAATGTGTTGAACCTGCTAATATGGCCGCCGTGCATGCGCAGTCGGCTCTAGAGGCGGCTTCGGAGTTTTAGCGACCACCTTGTCTCCTCTCTTTTCCTACCTCCATGAGTGAGAGTGTATGGCAGTATTGTATTTGAAAGTAGTATTGAGTGTAATTGCTGAAGCTTGTGTTTCCATGTACAACCAGTATCTTTGGAGTCTTATGTTTCCTGGAAACGGAACGACATTGTAATAATGAGTTTAGGTTATTAAATCAGGGGAGAGTTCTATAAATATCGATTTTCACGAATGTATACCCCACTGTATACTCTAGTTTATCAGCCGTCGATTTGCGTTGATACCAAACCACAATTGCTCACACTATCTTCAATGTATGGTGTAGCGGGATTTTCTGTGTGTTAATGTAGTTTTTAATGGTTTAAAGTATGGCGTTTAATCCGTGATACACTAATTCACTTATGCTTGAGTTGGGTTACGAATAATTCCGTTAAACACGAGTTAATTTATTGCCATGTTTTCCTTTGTAACTGAAGGCAAACGTAGTATCGATTCCTTGTAAACGACTATAGTCGAATTCCTTGTCGTTCCTTGTCTCTAATCCTCTCCCACCTCTAATGATCTCGACGTCGATGAGGAGTAAAGCCATAAGGAAGAAAATATCCTTTCGATTTCCTCACAGTCTGCCAATTTCTTCACGTATCTATTTAATAACGCGCTCCCTCCTAATTAGTGCAAGTTACTGCGAGGATTATAACATTGCTCTTATAAATATCATCCGCAGCTAGAAGTCTTTTTACTTTTCTCAGCTTTTACTTACTTGGTATATCACACATAAATACCACTTCTATCGTATATCGTTATCCTCCTAGCAAAGAGAGTACATTTAGCGTCCTCTGTTATTCTTTAAACGTCGTCTAATGTGAACTTTACTGTGTATCAATCCCATAGGCGTGATCGTATTATATCGTGAGATTTTGTGAGTGTGATTATTGGTGATGACTTTTGAAAATAATTGACTACGTGTGTGCATTTTTGAGTGAATGTGTGATTGTTAAATATAGGTATTGTTTACAAAAGTGACAAGAAATCACCTGTGTGTCGAAGTTGAATAACTGATTCGCGACTGCAGGCAGCGAATTAAGCTCGGCCACCCATCAGTTAGTGCCCAGAGGGATCGCACGGATGGGTGACGAGGAAAGGCCGCTCTGCACTTCAGCGCCATGCACGTCGAGCGCCTCATTGAACTCGTCTTTGCCAGCGGACGTTGTGACAAGTGCAACGAATCAGCAAATGGATAAGGATATCGAAATGGATGAAGATGTTATGCCAGCCGCTGTGTTCAACATTCAGCGTATACATGGTGACGTGTATGCGGTGAGCAAAGATTTAAACCCAAGAAAGCGTTCCACTACTCCACCAGAGAGGACCAACAATAAACAGCCACGCGCCGTCAACTACAGGAAGGAGGAACGCGTAAATCTACTGGAGTCAGCCTGGCAGTGACGAAACTTGGTTCAGCCAAGAAACCAAAGAATTCCAAGGTACAAAAGAAGAAGACTATCGAAGCCGCTGACAATACTGCAGCCTCGGTCTCCGGGCGGAATGGAGTCAAAGGACGTCGTTCTCGCACCCAGAATTGGCAGCCAGACCAGGAAGGTTTCATAATGCCGAAGAAGACAGCAAAGCCCCCACCTTCATTGGACCCAGCGGCGATGGAAGTAGAAAATCGTTTCACTGCCTTGACTGTTGACGACACGCCGCGAAAGGAGACGAGATGCGACTCCATTCCACCTATAGTAGTGGAATTCGCAGAAAACTACAAGACCCTTCATGATCGGGTGGCAGATGTCATCAAGAGTCCATTCGCTGCGAAAACCGCAGGTGGCGACAAAATCAAATTCAGCATGACTACTACCGAAGACTTTGTGGCCGTCACTTCTCTCCTTCAACAGTGCAATATCCCGTACTACACTTTTCCGACCGGAGCGGTGAAACTGTTGAAGGTGGTGTTTCGTGGCATTCCCAGGACTCTGCCAACAGAGACATTGAAAGAAGAGCTGACAGAAATGGGCTACGAAGTGAGGTCTGTTGCTCAACTTCGTCGCCCCGGCAGTAACGATGTAATGCCGCTTTTCCTAGTAGTATTACCAGACCTGCCCTTAAATCGCACAATATTTGAGGTTCGACAAGTTGTGCCACCTCAGAGTATCGACAGAGAAAACTGCGATCGTCGGCTGGACCGCAGCAATGTTTCAATTGTCAGTTGTTTGGCCATGTGGCACGCCATTGCAAAATGCGCCCGGTGATGCGTCAAGTGTGCAGGGCAACACGACGCAAAAGACTGCCACACGCAGAAGGGCCGTGACCCACCAATCTGTGGAAACTGCCACGGCAACCACGTTGCCAGTTGGAAAGGCTGTCCAGCCTATAAGCGAGCCCGCGATCGTCAAAGAGGAGTGGGGACAGAGGCTCCTCAGAGGCATCTACAACAGCAGTCAAACCAACAACAAATGTCGGAGATCAGTGAAATATCAAAATCAACGAAAAACCGAATCCACAGAAATTGAAGAAAACGAAGAAGCAGAAGGGCAAGAAGATGTAACTGGCATTATCCAAAGTGCAATCAGACTTATCTTTCGCTTGAAGTAACCAAAGATTGATTCATGTTTCTCCCCCCAAACAGCCACAGCACCAAGACACTTCGACTCAGCCGGTGAAGCAAGGCCCAGTTGCAAAGTCCGAACACCGATGGCGTTGCAGACTGTACCACCAAAGCGTCAGAAAAGACAAGGTCTACCACACCAGCATCCAAAATGAAGCAGCAGAGAGCGAACGGGACAACCTCGGGAGACTAGTCAATATGCTTGAGAATATCTTAGCATGATGGTCGCCTCCTAACGCGGCTCGATAGAATGTCTTCGGACATCACCGCCGCAGTGACGTCGGCGCTTGCCAACACCTCCATAACCCAGCAACGCAACCATGAATAGGAGGCCTCACATTCATAGCCTCACTTCTGTGTGTGGAATGCTAACGCATTCATGGACAATTACTTGAGTTTAGACAATTTTTGCGGGAAGAAGATGTGGACATTTGCCTCGTCAGCGAGTCCCACTTGAAACCTTGCCTACGGGCGGCAGCACCAAACTACTGCTGCTACCGGAAAGAACCGACTGACGGCCGGTGGGGGTGTTGCGCTGTACATTAACGCGGTATTCCTCACTGTGAAGTCCTCTTCCTCCTCTTCAGCAGGGTTAGAGGCTGTCGCTGTTCAGGTGAAAACATCCTCAAGGCGCCTATCACCGTCGTCGCAGCCTACCGACCACCACGCAGAGTGCTTAAGAAGCAGACATCGCCGCCCTTATCACACTTCCTGGTAAAATCCTGCTTGGTGGAGATATGAAATGCAAAGCACCAGGATTGCATAGCAGAACTGCCAATCCTGCTGGTAACCTCTTAAGACGCCTGGCCCACTGCCACAACCTATGTGTATGGGCACCTGAAGAACCAACGCATCATCCTGCAAATGGAAACCGGCCTGATGTTCTTGATATTGTTATAACAAAGGGAATCACGGTTTTGTTTCGGCAACAACCCTTAACACAGACTATCTTCGGACCACTCTCCTGTGCTACTTGAGTCGACGTTGGGGGAGTGCAGCCAAACAATCACCCAATTCCTGATTACAAGCGGACCGACTGGAGCGGTTTAGGGAAGTCGTAGCGACTAAACTGGAAACCGGTACAGTGGAAGGAAATGTTTAGGAGGCTCTGAGATTCCTTCACCAACACCGTAAATGAAGCTACAAAAGTCGCCACACCACTGGTTCATACACGCCATAGAACGTTCCTGCCAGCTTCCACCGCACCTCATTGCGCAGATCAGAAACAAAAATCGGATCGCCAAGGAGTGGAAAACTAACGAGGAACCGTGCCACTCGCCGCCTCCTCAATCAACTGCAGCGAGAGCTGAAGGCAGCGTTGGTAGAACACAGAAATCGTGAGTGGTCCGCACGTGTTGCAATGCTGCGACCAAACGATGGCAGCATGTGGAACGAAACTAGGCGACTCACCCGCCGGAGGAAGCCGATACCACCACTCCACGGCGAACGTGGTCTTGTATTTCTACCGGAAGACAAGGCTAACGCGCTCGCTGACAGTTTTGAGAAAAATTTCCAGCCCGTCGATGACGACGTTGATGACCGCCACATTGTAGCAGTACGTCGCCGACTGCGACGGTACATGTCAGCCAATGATGACCATGACATCATTGCGATTGAGCCGCAGGAGGTAGCTAGCTACATCGCCGGGTTGTATCCCGCGAAAGGCACCTGGGCATGACCAAGTGGACAATCGAGCACGTCAGAAATCTACCACCAGAAGCCATCAACTACTTGACGCGGCTCTTCAATACCATCCTGCGACATCAGACTTTCCCGAGAGCATGGAAGCATGCCATCGTGGTCGGTATTCATAAGGCTGGGAAAGATCCAATCTTTCCCCAGCATTACCGGCCAATCAGCCTGCTACCCGCGCTCAGCAAAGTGTTCGAGCGAATTCTGCTGAAGCGTATTGACACCTACATCCAGGCTGCAGGCGTCATACCCGATCATCAATTTGGGTTCCGTAGAGGGCACTCCACAACGCAGCAGTTGATGCGTGTTATAGAGGCAGCCACAAGGGCCTTCAACGAGAGAAGCTATTGTGTTTGGTGTTGCTCGATGTCGCCCGTGCATTCGACTCAGTGTGGCATACGGGTCTGCTCTGCAAGTTGTACGAATGGGGCTTGCCTGGACCCTACGTAAAATTGATCCGCAGCTATCTGTCAAGGCGCACACATTCTGCGTCAGGGTTGGTGATGCCATGTCAACACGACGGCGCCATTCGTGCAGGTGTACCACAGGGTTCAGTGCTGGGACCAGTTCTTTATAACCTGTACACAGCCGACATTCCAGCACCTGTGAATGTGAAAACAGCCACGTACGCCGACGATACGGCATTCTTTACATCCAGCCGTAGCAGAGCCATCGCGACGAGACGATTGCAGGAAGCTCTTCAGCAGACGATAGCCTGGGCCAGAAGGTGGCGGATAAGTATAAACCCTGTCAAAACGCAAGCGATTATGCTGACGCGACCGCCTAGGACGCCGTAGTGAGCAACTACCTCACCCGCAACTTCAGCTCAGAGTAAAACCATTCCCTGGGCACCAACTGCTCGTTACCTTGGTGTAACACTTGACTGTAAGCTGACATGGCGAGCTCACATCAAGGACATCAGGCAAAGGGTAAGTGCTCGGCTCCATTCTCTTTACCCTATACTTAGCCGAGAAAGTTCGTTGGTACCTCACCTAGGAGTTGCCATTTATTGCTCCTTGATTAGGCCCGGTAATTGAATATGCTTGCCCCGTCTGGGGGTACGCTGCTAATTGCCACCTGAGAAAGTTGCAGGTGCTGCAAAACAGAACACTGAAGCGGGCACTACATCTGCCCAACCGTTTCCCCACCGTCGCAGTCCATGAGGCGTCGGGAACAGAGAAGCTCATTGACAGGTTCCGGCAACATGCCTATAAATTCTACAGAGCAGCACATCACTCTGCCAATCCACTGGTCAGTTGTCTCGGCGAATATGAAACTGCCGCTGACAAACATAGCAGGCCATTGGTGCTGACGGAGCGCTAAGGACCAACTAATAATACGCCACCAAGACGTCCAATCAGAAGTGAAGAGAAGACCACTCAAGAGAAGACTGAGGGAGGAAATGTCTCAGGACAACAACCCCCAACCGACCAGCTTTAATGCTGAGACTGGCGAAGATGTGTGAACTTTACTGTCATATTTTATATCAGCAGTATTTCTTTTTACCTGAAAGTAAAAATTATACTTCATCTTAATTTCTTTCGTCTACTTAGAGTGATTCATCAAATTATTCACCAAATTTCAGTCAAACACACATTTATTTTGCAGCCCCTCTAATACATTATATTGAACTGAAATTATCTTTTTATATTCCCCTTTTCCTCTTTTTGAACGCAGCCGTAATCATTTTTATACAATTCGTCTTCTTCAAAACAAACCGAGAGTGGTGGTGTAACGCTTAGCGTTCTGGCCTCGCATTCGGGAGGACGGCGGTTCGAATCCCCGTCCGAGTATCCAGATTTGGGTTTTCCATGGTTTCCCAAATCACTCCAGGCAAATGACTGGATGCTTCCTTCAAAAGGCCATTGCCGAATTCCTTCCCATTCGTTGCTCCCCATCCTTTCCCGTCTCTAAAGACCTAGCCGTTAAGAGAAGTAAAGCAGTTAAAAAAAAAAAAAAAAAATCTTCAAAATAACATCTTTTGCAACTCAGATGATGCTGCTTCCATTACATATTCCTCTCTCTTCTTTATCTCTTCTCTGTTGCTATATATAAATTCTCCCTGACATCGGGTATTCTGTGGCCCACTTTATTACCTGTTGTCAAACTTGCTCGAAAATACAGTTATTATTGTATTTATGACAGTTAATACATACAATAAAATATATTTACATTTATATATACTTGTAAGTCTGCGTCATGTAAGTTTTTTACACCCTGTAACAACCCGATATCACTTTACATACTAATGAGGGTTACCTTTCTTTACCAGTGTATCGTGCTAGTAGTATTTTGCTGGTAGGATATCATATTTTCAAACACAAATTTAACCTGAATTCCGGGCACGATTTTTTACACTGAAACACTATAATGAGGTACTAAATGTACAGGTTAATGGTAAATAGTTATTTTTATCATAATTAGTTAAAAATGTTTTGTATAGAACTGTGGAGACAACAGTTATTTCATCTAGCTAGTAACCTTTCTCGTTAAAATAAATACTAGCCAAGAAATAATAAAAAAAAAGTTTTCTTAGCATTTGAGTGAAACTGGTGATTTTAAATAAAACTCTGATTCGTATTTCTGAAGTTGTTAGGATTCCAATTAAATCTCAATTCAAACTCTACCGCCGTTAACTCTTGGTACCTGAAGCCCTCATTTTCTTTTTCATTGTAGAAAGAGGATTTCTTTTCCAATCGCATGAAGGCGTCTCCCCAGACGACAAAATAATATAGAAGAATATATGAGACAATGGATCATGTTGACAATAAATCAGCGGCAAATACTTCCAGCACCGGAGATAATAGTTGTAGATACAATCAGTCATTCCCAAAGTCATTATTCAAAATAATCTCCATAAACATCCCTGTCAGCAGCAAATTTGTTAATACATATAAGTGATGTATGGAGTAGATCCTAAAATTCGACCCTACTGTGGACCAACGTAGACGGCTGTAGCTTGTATTCGAAAACCTCATTATTACTAAGTAGGTATTGTCTGCTCCATTGTGGACGTCCTTACAGTTCAAAGCGATATAGGGAAGCTAATTTCCGGTATTTTCATTTATCTTTTATATCAGTATTCAGGCCTCCTTGTGTGAATTTCCTTGTACCAATGAAGTTTATGAAGGGTAGAACATTACAATAATGGTTGGTTTTAAGTTACGTAGTATCAGGTGAGCTATGCTAAAACTGGTAACAGTTGCTAACCTCTGGAGGAATTGGCAACCCACGCTTCAAAACAACCAACTTCTTTGACAGCGGTCGATGGAAATGATATATATTCCTAACCATGTATTTGTCTCGAGAGGAATAAGTGCATAATGTGAGAAACAAGGAAGCAACCAAATACAAAAGCTCAAAATCATTCTGCTATACGCTTCCCTTAAGCGCTCCTCAAGACCCCAGTTGTTATAGTTGTCATTGTTGTTTTTTGTGTTGTTGCTGTTGTGGGTTTAGGGCGCGTCGACAACGAAGTCATTAGCGCCATAATCGAGACCCAGCAAGTAATATTGAAAATAAAGTTCGGTTTTAATGGGTGAAATGGGATGCATACAAACGTGAGATAAATATTGGCATGTTATTACTGTATTCTATTATTACGTCGCAACCAGAAGCGATCATAAAATTGTACATTAGACTGATACCAAGAATATGCGTATCTCAAGGCATTATTGGCTTTAAAGCCAGTGTAAAACCACTACATGACGAGTATCAACAACTATACGAAGCTGACACATTCTCTCACGAGTACATCGTTGCAGGAGAAATACTGATGCACGTAGTTTCTGTGTCCAGGAGAGAGTATCATAACAGAATACCCTTGAACATTAGACGAGGCTGGCGGATGTGGAAGGATCTTAGAATCGGTTTAATTATGGCCCCATTGAACTATTACAGTTATAATTAAAGCTAATCAGGTGACAGCCTTTACTTCTTGATAAAACGATGCGAATGAAAGGGAGTGGGGAGGAGGGCTTTTGGGATTGTCGACATCGGAGTCATTAGTGATGTGATGAACATCAATGATTTTACTGAAGAATTATTTTATCCTCTAAACAGAAGTTAGAAAACTTACAGAGCCGCCTTCCTTAGAGTGTACCAGAGAAGAATATATAAAGAACTGCGGGTCCAGACGTCTTACACGGTTACTCTCTCTCTTCTACACATGTTCTGAGCCTGGTATTCGGAATGAACTGGGTTCGATATCCGCACCAGAGACGGACGTGGCTTCCCGAAATCGCGACAGTTAAACCCCGGGATGGTTCCTTCAGAACGGCAATGTCCGACTTCCTTCCAGTCGTCTCATGACTCTAATGGCTTCGTTGTTGATTAAAGGGAAAAAAATTAAAGATCCTCAAACACAACGACACAATATTTTTTTTTGTAACTGCTTTACGTCTCTTTTTAACATCGAGGTCTTTAGAGACGGGAAAGGATGGGGGGCAAGGATGGGGGCAAGGAATGGGAAGGAATTCGGTCATGGCCTTTTGAAGGAAGCATCCCGGCATTTGCCTGCAGTGATTTGGGGAAACCATGGAAAACCCAAATCTGGATGCCCGGACGGGGATTCGAACCGCCGTCCTCCCGAATGCGAGGCGAGAACGCTAACCGTTACACCGCCCCGCTCGGTCGACACAAGAGAGACGTGTCAGAGTCGTAGAGCAGGTCAAACCGGGGGAGGAGGCCAATAGCTCAAAGATACGCCGTCCAATCTCGTTATTGTATCACACACTAATACTTATAGAAAGGATCATTCTGAACAGAATATCACCAGGCTTGGAGAGTATTGCTGAAAAGAAATTCTGATGTTAGTCAAAGGTTATGAGTTTGAATCACGACTAACATATGGTCAAATTAGATAAAAGGTAATGAATGTTCTAGCTGTATCCGTTATAAAATTTAGTTTCATGCAAACATTTTTTTTTCATGGAGTAATAGTGAGGCGTTAGGATATAAAAGTTCTCTTTTCACCAGCATTCAGTAGAAATTATTGAGAAACGCTACACAGATTTAACTGATTCACTAAAGTTAACATCACTTTGGGGTCATCCACAAATTACGTGAGGTGTTTTTCCGGATTTTTGGACCCCCCTCCCCCTGGTGAGATTTCGTGAGATCTGGCCGGAGTCCCCCCCCCCCCGCCCCCCCCCCCCCCACTGGTGAGGTCTGGTCCCTGGTCCGTGAGAACCCCACCTACAAATCGCCCTGGAAACTTTTGTAGACCTTTTTTTTTAGGTCACACCCTAACTTTTTTAACGAAATACCCTCCTAAAATCGACTTTGGCGCAAATTGTAGACCTTTTTTTTCTCTACTGTCCTCAAATTTTTCGCAAAATCTCACGTGAGATTTCCGTAGACCCCCCTCCTTCCCCCCTGGTGAGATTTCGCCGGACCCCCCCCCCCTATTTCACCTCACGTAATTAATGGATGTCCCCTTTGCATCATGAAACGTGAAGTCTTCCATTAGTTATAGAGTGTGAGAGTATTTGATGGCTGGAATGAAATTTCTGAATGCTGCTGATAGCACATACATCATCATCATCTCGGAGTCTCCATCTGCAATCATATCGTGTCATTTCACTATTCTTCCTCTTCTACTACTATACAGATCACTCCTCTATCTCATAATATCTTCTCTCTTGTTCGTCATCTCATTCTCTTTTCTAATAATTTCAAACCAGATGCTCTTTCTTCAGTCATCCTATTCACATGCCAATATGACCGCAGCCTTGATCTTTCTATCTTACCATGCAAATTTATGTCTACCTGACATATTTATTTTACATTCTAGTTCCACTTCATCTGCTTTGGAACAATATGCCTTCATCGTACCATGATATCATAGTTACGCCTTTTTTATTTTTTATTGAATGTGAATATAGATTTAATGAATTCGAATGCTAAGACACCTCTGTACATCTAACGGCAAAGATGTACCACAATAGGCAGTGTAAATGCTACAGTCCAGGCTTTCACAAATGCCCGCCAACATTTCGGTGTAATTTATGTTTGTAAAAATGAAGATATTTTGTAGTAGACTATGAGGATAACACCAAAGTTCATAATGCATCAACATTCTTAATATGACTGGAAGTATTTTTACCTTTGTCAGCTTATACTTACTTGGTCTATCACACATAAATTAATACTCCAAAGCGTCTCTCGTTATAAATACAATAATTTTCTTTACATCTTGTCAATTTCTCTGGATCCTCCTAGAAAAGAGAGTGCATTTTTTGACTTCTGTTATGCATTACGCAACGTTTAATGTGGTCTCTCCCGTCATATTTTACTTCATTTTACCTGAAATGTAAAATTACACTCCAACTTTCTTTTCTCGGCTACGTAAGGAGATTCATCAACTTTTTACATATTTATTCTACAATCACAATACAATGTAATGCACTCAAAGTATCTTTTTTATACAGCAATAACTCTCTTCTTGGACGCAGCTGTAACAATCTTTATAAAATTCGCTTCCTGACAACTTAAAGTCAGACTCTTTAACACAACATCTTTGCAGCTTGGCTCTCGCCACTTCCATTACATTTTTCTGTCTTGTTAATTTCTTTTGAAGTTATATAAAACTGTTTTTTGACATGGAGTCTCCTGTGGCTCGCTTTTTTCCTTGTAATGGGGGTTGCTCCAAGAACAATACTATTCTTACTGGAATTTATGGAAATTAATACATTTTTTTTTTTTTAACTGCTTAACGTCTCCTATAACAACTAGGTCTTTAGAGACGGGAAAGGATGGGGGGCAAGGAATGGGAAGGAATTCGGCATGGCCTTTTGAAGGAAGCATCCCGGCATTCACCTGGAGTGATTTGGGGAAACCATGGAAAACCCAAATCTGGATGCCCGGACGGGGATTAGAACCGCCGTCCTCCCGAATGCGAGGCCAGAACGCTAGCCGTTACACCACCACGCTCGGTGAAATTAATACACATTATTAAATAAATTTACATATACCCTTGCAAGTTAGCGTGACATTTACAGGCACCAGACACTTTACGAGAGCCTGTGACATGAGTAAAGAAATTTTTCCTGTTACATGATTTGACTTAATGATGGCGTAAGTTAGTTAATATTATACGTGATCGACAGACAAGTAGCGGTTCCATTCTAACACTGTCTCTCTGCGTAGCTTAACGTCCGGGTAGACGACGGGCGTCGAAGAGCCTTCCAGCAGGGATGTAACCTTACCACGCTGTCTGCGCAACAGCTGCGTTGATTACAATGTCACGACGAGCCAAACGTAGGGAAACAAAAAGACCAGGGTTAGGGGGACGCCAGTGTATAATAATACCTGCACTCTAAATCCGTATTCCGTAACGTTTTGTCTCTGGCGTTTATCTCTAGCTGTTCTTAAAGATGAACATAAAAGGGTAACCAGATAGCTTGACAAGTAAATACAGCCGGGACAGTGGGCCGGGGGAGATATGTGGGTGGGAGATGCGCCGGGCAGATAGTCTCGCCCTCGGCGATATTTCAACAAATATGTCCGCGTGTGCCACAATAAAAGCCAGCACGGCGCTTTACAGCGGCCAACGCCGCCGCCCTTTCGCGTCTTTTTACCCCCGCTCCCCCTCCGGCACTTAAAAAACATCTCTGTCCCGTCCCTGTAGAAAAACAGAGACCTGCACCGCACTTGATGCAGGTCCAGCGTCCGTCTTTAAACACACTTTTAAACACTTGTAAGTCGAGGATTAACAAACTCGTCCCGTAAAGCCGTCGGACTGCATTACCCGACGATAAAGATGGTTATTAACGTTAAGAGGGACGCGGTGGAGACGGCAGCGCGGAGGTCGGATTTGTGACGCAGTAAAAGAGCGGCTAATGGGCGAATCAGGTGAGCGGCTCATCAAGTCAAGCCAGTGTGAAAACGGACCAACTCCGCGCCGGTTCATAAAGCGCTTTACGAGCCTCATCCAACAGCGAGTGGTTGACCTGGCAGCCAACGAATGAATTTATAATTTCTTTTGAACAAAATGTCCGTTGAGAACAATACATTTATTATTCATAACCTCCATGTAACTTCTAAAACTATTCCGGGTACTCTCGTATGTATTTGTACTGTTATAAATCCACCCCTAATGCGGTGGGTGCACGTAACGCTCCGTCATATCATTCGAAATGACGTTGGTTCAAATCCCCGTCAGATCGTTTTGATTTCGGTTTTCAACGATTTACCAAAATAATTCCTGACGTACTCCACGATGGTGGCTTCAAGAAGCCATGGACGAATTCCTTACAGTTGCTTCCCCTCCCCAAATTCCTGCTATTCTAATGAACCGTAAAGCCTAAAAAAAAAAGTTTAGAATCAGACCTAATGGCGCTATGTCACATGGAATCGAAGTAAGGAATTAAAATATATTCTGAACATCAAACCTATGTTACTATGTCATAACTTGAAAACTACGGAACAGATTCTTACACGATTTGCAATTTGAAATTATTGAGTTGGCCATAAAATTTGAGGCGTGTATCATCACGTTGCCATAACTAGGACGGAGCAGAAAATTAATATCTGATCAAAACAGTACCAAAGAAATGAGACTCTACGCCAAAGTCATCTATCTTTTCGTTCGGAGGATTCAGTCTCTAAACCCGACAGATAGACGTATTGCCTACAGCCGCCGAAGAGGTTGATAGCGAATTTATCAGTTCTCAGAGCACATTTGTCGTTGGTTACAGCATTTTTAGTAGAGTTGTAATGGGAAACCAAAGTACACAAAAAATGAATACCACACAGACTGTTCAGTCATCACGTAAATCGCACCAAATGTTAATAACTCGCGGTTCTTCTTTGGCTCAGTTGGTTGCGGTGCCGTGGTGGTATCAGGTGCTGATACGAGGCCCGGGGATGGAAGAAATTATCATCATCAGGACTTGAACCGCGAGGTATGAGAGGCGATGGCGCAAAACTCCTAATCACCAGATAGTAAGCAGAAATTCCTCGGTTAAATCTCAAACACCGCAGTGCGTATGGAGTGAGAGCATACGCCACTGTTGATGCTACAGCGTCCATCACAAAGGGACGTTAAGCCTGGTGCCTCCTTCACCTCCAAGTAAATTTCTCACTCACAAACAACAATCTATATGGGACACTCAAACTATCACACCCATCCATGCCTACAATAACATACACATGGGAAGGAAACCGAAGACACCCCACTTTATCTCTTTAAGTTCGCATAGAGGAGGAAATCCTTCAATGTTACCCCCGACTCCCGCAATCGGGTATAACATCATAAGAAAAATTAAGTGAATTAGATATGACAGTTTATAACGGAACAAAAAACGACGTCGAGTTACCCTACTCCAGGTGAACAGCGTAACGTACAAAAGCTAGTACGTATAGACGAAGACAGTATTCCCGAAACAAATCGCCTATCAATTATGCTCCGCTCTAGACACAACTGGAGTTTTTTTTTTTTTTTTTTTTTTAACTGCTTAATGTATCTTAACAGCGAGGTCTTTAGAGACGGGAAAGGATGGGGGGCAAGGAATGGGAAGGAATTTGACCAAGGCCTTTTGAAGGAACCATCCCGGCATTTGCCTGGAGTGATTTGGAGGTACACTAAATTCAAGGTATAATATACCATCAATTCCCAGCACTTTACCTAATTTAAAAAAAAAAAAAAAAAAACGTCCCCGCGCGCAAGTAACTTGTAGATGCAGAGGTAAAGTTCGGACTTTTTTGGTTAAAATAATGAAACATACCATTTTTAGTCGTAACAAGCACTGAAACAACTAAATGGATTGATTTTCAAGGAACAAAGCGATTAGTTTCATACACCAGTTCGCTTGAGCAGAAACAGACGCATAGTGGGCAGAGCTACTGTTGTATGACGTGTAGGTGTAGACGCATTGGGGTAGAATCTCAGCGGCGACAGAGCTTACTAGAAGAGGAATCTGTGAGGGTTCCGTACACAGATCGAGTATTAAACGAAATTCATGAAAAAGCTCATTTAAAACAAAAAACAATAAATACCCATAACATGTGATTTTTAATCGAGTTCACTATTTATTCTGTGAAATTGTCTTCCAAAAGATATATGTATTAATTTTTTTTTTTTTTTTTAAATAAGGTGAAAAGGTATAATGGGTGATCGAAAAATGTTCAGTATTTTTGCGGCATAATTATTTTTGGATAGATATACATAATTTTTCGTCGAAAAAAATTACATGCCGAAGTATCAAAAAACTTGGCTCGCTTATTTGTTTTTTATTTTTTTGTGAAAACCAAAAATATAATTTTTCTGTAACCCTTTGGTTGCTACATATCACCGTAAATTTTTTAAAGAATTTTTCTAATCATTTGTTCTGTAAATAAAAAGGTAATTAGATTTTTCTCCAATATCGCTTACAAATTGTGAAGTATAAAGAAAAATCCAAACATATTGAGAGTCTGCTTTCATTTGATTCCCATCATCTATTCAACAGTGTCTTCAACACTAATTTTTACTTTTTGTTCTCACTGTAAAATATTAAATAAAAAAATCCTCAATTTTGGTAATGTTGATCTTACAATTAAAGATATTTCACCCTGTGGTTACTGTTAAGTTTAAAAGTCATTTGAGGTCAGAACTTCTTTTTAATGGTGTACTGAACCTCGTAAAGTGTAATAACTTTTCCTGGAAAGCGCACTGCGCCCGAGGAGCTAACAGCTGCGATGTAACGGGGCCTGTAAACTCAGGTAGCTGCGTCCAATACAAAAGACGGGCCAGCGTGCTGGAACAAGGAAACATAAAGCAACGTCAGGACTTGGTATTCACGTCCGCAGGGCCACATAAACGCCGGGCCATTAACTGCGCCGACGTGAGCTGCCGAGGAACAGCGGGGCGAGTCGACGTCTGTGTCGTGGTGGATGTGTTATTATACAAGTGGAACACGAAGCGTAACATCTATTTTTGTTTCCGGACACATACACCAGATTATGACCCATAAATCTGTACATTCGTTTAGGAACTGTAACTCCTTAAGAACTAAAATTCTGTGTTACAGTCGTCGCTTACGAATCACCTGTTTGATATCATAACAGGAAGCTCACGGCCATGCTTAAGTTTGTAAGATGTGACCATGTTCAAGAGCATGCTGTGTAGTACTGTGTAGTACTGTATAGTACTGAGTAGACCTACTGTTCGAAGCAGTTTTTCGCCTCTCCTTGAAAAGAGATAACAAACTGTTAATTGTTACAGTCAGGGGCGGATCCAGAATTATGGATTGGGGGGGGGGGGCTAGGCCTGAGTGAATTTTGGTTTGGGGCGGGGGGCTTGAGTCGGGTGAAGGGTATTATTTATAATCTCCTCGGGCCTCGAATCCGTAGATCTAAATAAATGCGATCGCTTCATTATTATTATATTAAAAAAAAAAATCTTACACCGTGTATACTACCGAAAATCTATGCTCAGTTCAGCTAACCTACGAGGGTAGGTCCAAAAGTTCCCGGCCTGACCTACCTAGCAGATGGGTACAAAAGTTTGAATTGCTGCGCTTCGAAGGTGAAGTTTTGAGTCACTAGTGCCCATATTTGCGTCCTTCTCTGCAAGTTACCTCACAATAGATAGAGGACCAAACATAATGTACATGCACCATATCATGTGTGGAG
Source organism: Vandiemenella viatica (assembly GCA_031002005.1). NCBI lineage: Eukaryota > Metazoa > Arthropoda > Insecta > Orthoptera > Morabidae > Vandiemenella > Vandiemenella viatica. The sequence continues at coordinate 61,690,071 of CM061920.1, read as the reverse complement.
TATCATGCGGTGATAAAGTTTTTGACTAAAGAAGGCTGTACACAGTCTGATATCCATGTACGCCTGCAAAAGGTGTACGGAGACGCTTCTCATTCGTATTATACAATGAAACACTGGACCAAGCCTTTTAAATTTGGCAGAGAATCCCTAGAAGATGACCTACGCTCTGTAAGCCTGGTGACAGCGATCACTGTTGAAAACATCGCAAGTGCGCAGGAGGAAGTGCTGGAAGACAGAAGACTGAAGGCAAAAGAAATTGCAGCGAGACTGGGTTTGTTGAAAATCACCATTCTTTGAATTCTCTATGAACATTTGGGTATGAACAAGGTCTGTGCACGTTGGATTCCCATAATTCTGTCTGCAGTGCAGAAAGCAGAATGAGTGAACTGTGCTCAAGATATTTTGAAGCTGTGGGAAGAGGACAAACATTCAAATCTGAATTCCATTGTCACTGGTGATGAGACCATGGTCCTCTGCTATGATCCTTTGTCAAAAAGAGAATCAGTGGAATGGCACCAGGTGGGGGAATCTCTGCCAAGAAAGGTGAAAGTGTGCCAATCGACAAAAAAAGATCATGGTGACTATTTTTTGGGATAGTGAAGGAATTTTATTGCTTGATTTCAAGGAAACAAATACTTCAGTAAATGCAGCATATTATAGCAACATGATCATAAAACTGCGAGACACCATAAAAGAGAAAAGGCACGGTAAACTTTCAAGAGGCGTGAGGCTCCTGATTGACAATGCACCTGTCCACAATGCCATGTATGTGAAGCCCATTATTACAAAATGCGGATTCTCCAAACTCCCTCATCCATCGTATAGTCTGGATTTGGCCTCGAGTGAATATTTTTTTGTTTTCTAAACTGAATTCTGACCTTCATGGATGCAAGTTATGCAACGATGAAGACATCCAGGCAACTGTAATTGATAATTTTGACAGCAAAGATAAGAAATATTTTTCTGACAGAATAAATACATTAATTCTAGGTTATGAAGAATGTATTACAATAAAGGGAAGTTATATTGGAAAGTAATGTACATATTTCATTTATTTGAAAGTCGCTTCCTACTTAGGCCGGGAACTTTTGGACTTACCCTCGTATGTCAACATTTAGGGAGATATGTTTTCTATGTACATAATGTGTTTCTGGGTATAAGGGATATGGAGAGACTATATAAGCCTCTTCCACGGAAGAGTTTCTCGCGACTGTCAGTTTACCGGTATAAGGAGTCCGCTCACTGCTTGCCAACGGCCTCCGATAGGAGGTCGGAAGAGCGGGAAGTGGTCCAGGGAACCCTCTTGTCCTTGGGGTTGGAAACGGCTCCTAAAGATGGATGAATCAGAAATGATCAACGGCGTGGGAATGCAGAACGCAACGGGAAAACAGTGCTTTAAAAGACCCAAAGGGTATCCGGAATCAATGTAATCCTCTTAAATTAAGTACAGTAGAACTCCAATTATCCCAACTCCAATTATCCGAATCGCTGATAATCCGAATCACTTAAGGCAGTCACACTACGATGTGCGTGTAACAATTTGAAAGGCATATCAACTGAAGAAGAGAAGGAAAAAGAAGCTCAAGAAAAGGAAAGGAAGAGACAGGAGAAGATGGGGATGACGTGTCACTTGAGGAATTCAGAAACATTCTTCTGAAAATTCTTGGATCTCTAGACGTTAGTCCTGAAGATTTAGGTGAATGGGTGGTGTGTGATTCGTCAGACCCTGGGTATGAAATTCTAAATGATGATGAACTTATTGAAAGTGTGAGAGAAGAAAGTATCGAGGAAGAAGATGACCTTAACATCGAAGTTGAAGTAGACACGGGACCATCAGCTAGTCAAGCATTTGCCGGTCTTGAAACTGCGTTGATGTGAATGGAGCGTCAGCCCGAGTGTGACCACATGTAACTTCTCACTGTCAAGCGGATGAATACAGTCGGCTTACTTTGACCGAGATGTTCAGCAGGCAATGACTTTTATTTAAAGTACGGTACATACTAATGTAACGCACTTGTAAGTTCGCTTAGCAAGAAAAAGTGTTACCTTTTCATTTAATTAATCAAAAAGTCTTTAAAAATACTTTTTTCTCCCATTTTCAACATACATACTGTAATTAATTAAAATAGATCATTTTTCGGAAAAAATCCAACTATCCGAATTTTTGATTATCCGAATGGGGTCCGGTCCCAAATTGATTCGGATAACTGGAGGTTTTTTTTTTTTTTAAATGGCATTTGGCTTCCTTAGGCCATACAGCCAGCTCAAGTATGTGTTTATTTCATTCAGTGTTTCTCTACGTGTATATATATCTTTCAAGTAATTCTAGACACACCACAGGACGGACACGACAAGCACACTAACACACAACACTTAAACACCCATGCCCTCGGCCGGACTTGAACCGGCGACCTTCGGTATGTGGGGCCACTACTCTAGTCCCTACGCTACCGAGGCCGGCCGATAACTAGAGTTCTACTGTATAGAATGGTGGATTCTTCCTGGGTAAAATATTCCGGAGGTAAAATAGTCCCCCAATTGGATTTCCGGGTGGAGGCGGTTCAGAAGGAGTCTTCAGAAAATTCTGCGAATGGGAGTGGGAATGTTAGAAGTCTGAATAAGGCAGGTAGACCAGAAATCTTAAATAAGAAGATGGACCAACTTAACTTAGATTACATTGGGATTAGTTAGATTAAGTGGAAAGACGTACTTGTTTTCTGGTCTGAGGAACACAGGATAATTAGCACAATAGCTATCAGTGGAGTAACTGGTGTAGTATTTGTAATGAACAAGAAAGTAGGGAAGCGGGTGAGTTATTATGAGCAGTTTAGTGACAGGATTATTTTGATGAGGATATACTAAGCCTGCTCTAGCCACGTTAAATACAAGTGTAGCTATATACCAACGTCACGGGAAGATGATGAAGCAATAGGGCAAAATATATGATGAACTTGAAGAAATCCAAGGGTAATCGGAATACGATAGTGGGAGAAGTAAAGAGGAGAATACTGTAGGAAGTTTTGGTTTAGGAGAAAGAAATGAGCTTGGTATCAGGTTGTTAGAATTTTGTGAAAAATATAAACACATCGTGATGAACATGCGAATCATGCGTGGAGAATATACAGTTAGAAACGTCCAGGGGATACATATAGATACCAGCTAGAACTAGATTATATCATGGTCAAACAGAGATTCAGCAGTCAACTTATAGACTGTAACGCATATTCAGGCGCTGAAATAGACTCCGACCAAAAACTGGTAGTTATGAAGTACAAGCTGAAATTCAAGAGAATAAAGAAGCAGTATAAGCATAACAGAAATATTAAACTGAAACAATCTAATATGATAGAAAAATTTTGTGGTGATGGTAGACATGGGTCTATGAAATAACTCTGAAAGGAGCACGAATGGAATGCTTTGAAGAGAGAAATATTCAAACAAGACGCCAGAAAATCTTAGATCACAGAAGAAATTTTGAAGCTAATGAATCAGAGGGGAAGTCAAAAAAAAAAAAAAATAAAAAAAAAAATAAAAAAAAAAAATGCTTAGGATGAAGCAGAAACGGAGCAGTACAGACATTTTAGAAATAAAATAAACAGAAAATGCAAAAAAAGCTAAAGAAAAGTGGCTGCATGAAAAGTGCGAAGAAGTAGAAAAGGAAATGGTCGTAAACAAAGTAAATGTGGCCTGTAGGAAGATCAAACAAAAATTTTGGAGGAATGATGAAAAGATGTGTAAACATTAAACCTATTGATGAGAAATCTGTTTTAAACTAAAAATAAACAGAGCTAACCGATGGAAGGAATACGTGAAGAAACTGTATGGAGTGAATGATTTAAAGAGCAGTGTAGTAGATTGCAACTGATTTTGATAAAAGTATTATCTTCACACTTCCGAAGAAAGCACAAGCTAACAAACGTGAGGATTATCGCACCACCACATGCTTCAAAATTGGAACAGGTAAGAAGGTGATTTTGATTTATGAAAAACCATGGAACAAGAGAATCACATCTGGATTTAATATTAATACTTGAAAGGCAGATAAAAAAAAAGATTCTTTTATGGCATTTGTTGTTTTAGAAGGAGCTTTCGATAACGTTGTGTGGAACAAGATGTTCAAAATTTTATAGAGGTCAGGTGTAAAATATCCAGACAGTAGAATATTTTATGATATATGTAAGAATCAAGTGGCTATAATAAACGTAGAGAATGCATCAGTTAAAGGTATGTGAGGCAAACTTGTACTTTAACTCTATTAATATTGTATTTTGTATGTAGAGAAAGCAATAAATAAAGTAAAAGAAAAGTATTGAATGTGCCATAAGTATTCAGGGAGAAGAAATCAGTATGCTACAATTTGCTGATGACATTGTCTGCTAGCAAAACACACTGAGGATATGGGGAAGTTACGGAATCTCATAAATAAAATACTGAAGGAAGATTTTGGAGTAAAATATAAACCAAAGCAAGACAAATGTGATGAGATGTTGTGGAAATGATAGCAGTAATATTTGATTAAAAATAAAATAAGATCGCATGCGATAGAAGAAGTAAACGAATTCTTCCAAAGTAAATTTTACAACTGATAGTTGAAGCAGCAATAATGTTAAAAGCAGAATAGCACTAGTGAATGGAGCTTTAAGGGTCGAATTACGAAAATTTCTTTCTCAAAATATAATGTTACCACGGCGGAGACCTCATTATTTAATATGATACCTTTTTTATCTATGTCGGTTAGATATTAAGGGAGATAAATCGCTTTGTGACACAAAAATGTGTTATAGTAAAATTTATACTTTTTCCCTTTAAGGGTTGAATTCCAAAAATATTCTTTCTTGAAATATGATGTCACAAAGCTGAGACATTACTCCTCGTAATCCTACTTCATTTATCGATTTTTGGTTAAATATCCAGGGAGATAAATGGCTCCAGATACAAAAAGGCATTTTAGAAAAATTAACATTTTTGCCCTTTAAGGGTCGAATTACGAAAACTTTCTTTCTCAAAATATAATGTTTCCACGGCGGAGACCTTATTCTTTAATATGATACCTCATTTATCTATATTAGTTATATTTAAGGGAGATAAATCGCTCGTGACACAAAACGAATGGCAAAAATATGGATACTTTTGCCCTTTACGGGTCGAATTCCGAAAAAATTATGTCTTAATATATGACATCACTAAAGCGGAGATCTTAATCTTTAAAATGATACTTCATTAAACGATTTCAGATAGGTATCCAGGGAGACAAATGACTCGTAACACAGAAAACAGCATTTTAGAAATATCAACATTTTCCCCCTTTAAGGGTCGAATTCCGAAAACTTCAGTTATTATAATATGATATGACCAAAGTGAAGACCATAAGTTTTAAAATGACACCACATTCATTGATTTTGGTTAAGTATGAAGGAATAGTGTGGAATTGTCTGTGTGAGCTCAAAAGATACATTGTATCAATCTATTGTTCTATTG
>CM061920.1:61627488-61683593 GCA_031002005.1 Vandiemenella viatica | reverse complement strand
TTGACTAATACATAATTATGAATAAAGCGTTGAGTTACATGAGATTCATCCTTTCTCCTTGACCTCGTAACTGCAAAATATGAGGCCTTTTTATTCATTTTCGGCATAATGCCTGTCAGAGTCTCTGCTGGTGGTTTACTTTTTAAAATAAGATACCTCAGTACGTTGGGTCAAATTCACACACGATGTCAAATTTAGATTTCGTAATATTGGGTTTCCACCTCATATTATTTCGGAGTTTCAACTTTTATTTGTATTTTGATAGCTTTACTTCCATATCTCCCTTTACATTGATAAAACAATCTCTTGAATTTACTAATAAAAAAATATGATTTGCCTTTAAGCTTGATAACTGACAGTAATTTGGTGAGATTTTTAAGCTTTATATCTTTGTTTATTTTTTGCTTATGGCTTTATGTCTTGTCGACGTCGAGGTATTTAGATGCCGGTAAGGACTTGGGGGTAAGCAACGGGAAGAATTCGACCATGGTATTCGACCCTGCATTCGCCTGGAGTGATTTGGGGAAACCATCGAAAACCCAAAACTGAATGACCGGACGGGGATTCAAACCCACGTCCTCCCAGAAGCCACCTCAGAGTGTTACCACTAACCCACCACATTCGGTTATTTTTTCTTCTTGTTCTCTTTCGAAGCCAATGTGATTTGAATCTTGAGAGTATTGGAAACTAGGATCGGAAAAGAATTTCGCCCAAGGCTTTTTGAAGGAGCTTTTCCGGAGTTCAGCTGGAGAGATTTACTGAAACCACGAAAAACTGGAATTGGATATCCTATAGGGTTTGAATCCATGTCCTACCGAATGCCAGGCAAGATTATTATTTCTAATCCATCTGGCTTGAAAGGCAAGAAGTAATACCACACACAAAACTTTATAGAAGTATCAGTGTTAGAAACAAAGGGAGATATGAAATGTTTCCTACTTCCATTGCTTCACCTTTAAAAATCTGAAACCGCTTATTCACATTGCAGACGAACTAACTGTTTATTAATTTATTATTATTAATACTGAAACTACTGCGATCAAGTTAAGTATGTAGAAATAGTTAATTTATATTTCGTGACTTAGTTCACCATTTGAGTAATTTCGTAATGCACTTTCTACTTACGCTTAAACTCTGTGTGTCTATAACGCTGCCGGCGCTAGAAAGTGTGAATAAGTCGATTCAAACTCTCTTATTGGTTTAACACATTTTTATACGTGCGTGATTTAGCGATTTTTTCCTTTATTCATCGTTGTAATTTCGTTTGCTAACTAATTGTCAACTGTTTATTAGAAAGAAAGAAAAATACACAATTGCTATCAAAATTACGAAAAAAGCTCTATAATCAATGGAGTTTCATTATTTCAATAATTATTATGACTAAAATGGTGATTCTTGTGATTATTTTTACTGTATAACTCCGAACTTTGCCTCAGAGCGTTTGCGAGTCTCTGGCGCGCAGACTCATTTTTTTTAGTCTTGGGTAAAGTACTGGGTATGAGAGGTCTATTTTATCATGAATTTAGTGTACCACCTACCAGTTATGCTGTCCCATGAGGTAGTCGTGTCTAGAAACGAAGCATAATCGAAAGGCGAGGGGTCTCGCTAATTCTGTCCCCGACTGTACATCAGACTGATACCAAGAGGATGGGTATCTCAAGGCATTATTGGCTTTAACGCCAGTGCAAAACCACTACATGACGACTATCAACAACTAACGAAGCTGACCCATTCTCTCACGACCTACATCATTGCAGGAGAAATACTGATGCATGGTAGTTTCTGTGTCAAGGAGAGAGTATCAATACAGGAATACCCTTGAACATTAGACAAGGCTGGAGGACACGGAAGCATCTTAGAATCGGTTTAGTATGTCTCCATTGATGACCGCCTTTACTTCATTATAAAAACCATGCGAATTAAAGGAGTGGGGAGGAGGGCTTTGATATCGGAGTCATTAGTGATGTGATGAACATCAACGATTTTACTGAAGAATTCTTTTAGCCTCTAAACAGAATACATATCTAGTTAGAAATCAAACAGAGCTACCTGATTAGAGTGTGTTAGAGAAGATTATATAAAGAACTGCGGGTTCAGACGTTTTACACGGTTACTCTCTCTGGTATTCGGAAAGAAACTTGGGTTCAATATCCGCACCAGAGATGACTCTAATGACTTCGTTAATGATTAAACGGAAAAAATGAAAGATCCTCAAACACAACGACACAAGAGAGACGTGTCAGAGTAGTAGTGTAGGTCAAACCGGGGGAGGAGGCCAATAGCTCAAAGATACGCCGTCATATCTATCATACACTGATATTTATAGAAAGGATCATTCTGAACAGAATATCACCATTCACCATGCTTGGAGAGTATTGCTAAAAGAAATTCTAATGTTAGTCAAAGGTTGAATCACGACTAACATATGGTCAAAATTAGATAAAAGGTAATGTTCTAGCTGTATCCGTTATAAAATTCAGTTTCATGCAAACATTTTTTTCATGGAGTAATAGTGAGTCGTTAGGATATAAAAGTTATATTTTCACCAGCGCTCAGTAGAAATTAATGTTAAAGTTAACATCACTTTGCATCATGAGACGTGAAGTCTTCCATTAGTTAGAGGGTGTGAGAGTATTTGATGGCTGGAATGAAATTTCTGAATGCTGCTGATAGCACATACATCATCATCATCTCGGAGTCTCCATCTGCAATCATGTTTCGTCAAATCACCATTCTTCCTCTTCTACTACTCCTCTATCTTATAATATCTTCTCTCTTGATAGTCATCTTATTCTCTTTCCTAGAAATTTCAAACCAGATCCTCTTTATTTAGTCATCCTATTCACATGCCAGTATGACCGTAGCCTGATCTTCTAGATTAACACGCAAATTTATGTCTACCTGACACATTTATTTTACATTCTAGTAATTCTAGTTTCACTTTGTCTACTTTGGAGCAATATGCCTTCATCGTTCATGCTTCAGTACCATGATATCATAATCACGCCTTTTTTATTTTTTAATGAATGTGGAATATCGATTTAATGAATTCGAAAGCTAAGACACCTCTGTACATCTAACGGCAAAGATGTACCACAATAGGCAGTGTAAATGCTACAGACCAGGCTTTCACAAATGCCCGCCGACGTTTCGGTGTAATTTATGTTAATAAAAATGAAGATATTTTGTAGTAGGGCCGACACTATGAGGATATGACCAAAGATCATAAGGCATACAACATTCTTAATATGACTGGAAGTCTTTTTACCTTTGTCAGCTTATACTTACTTGGTCTATCACACATAAATTAGTACTCCAAAGCGTCTCTCGTTATAAATACAATAATTTTCTTTACATCTTATCGATTTCTCTGGATCCTCCTAGAAAAGAGAGTGCATTTTGTGTCCTCTGTTATGCATTACGCAACGTTTAATGTGGTCTCTCCGTCATATTTTACTTCATTTTACCTGAAATGTAAAATTACACTCGGCTACATAAGGAGATTCATCAACTTTTTAACCAATACATATTTATTCTACAAGCACAATACAATGTAATGCACTCACCGTATCTTTTTCATACAGCAATAACTCTCTTCTTGGACGCAGCTGTAACAATCTTTATAAAATTCGCTTCCTGACAACTTAAAGTCAGACTATTTAACACAACATCTTCGAAGCTTGGCTCTCGCCACTACATTACATTTTTCTGCCTTGTTCATTTCTTCTGAAGTTATATAAAACTGGTTTTTGACATGGAGTCTCCTGTGGCTCCCTTTTTCCTTGTAATGAAGGATGCTCCAAGAACAATTCTATTCTTACTGGAATTTATGAAAATTAGTACACATTATTAAATAAATTTACATATACCCTTGCAAGTTTGCGTGTCATTCACAGGCACCAGACACTTAACGAGATCCTGTGACATGAGTAAAGAAATTTTTCCTGTTACATGATTTGACATAATGATGGCGTAAGTTAGTTAATATTATACGTGATCGACAGACAAGTAACGGTTCCATTCTAACACCATCTCTCTGCGTAGCTTAACGTCCGGGTAGACGACGGGCGTCGAAGAGCCTTCAAGCAAGGATGTAACCTTACCACGCTGTCTGCGCAACAGCTGCGTTGATTACAATGTCACGACGAGCCAAACGGAGGGAAATAAAAAGACCAGGGCTAGGGGGACGCCAGTGTATAATAATACCTGCACTCTAAATCCGTATTCCGTAACGTTTTGTCTCTGGCGTTTATCTCTAGCTGTTCTTAAAGATGAACATAAAAGGGTAACCAGATAGCTTGACAAGTAAATACAGCCGGGACAGTGGGCCGGGGGAGATATGTGGGTGGGAGATGCGCCGGGCAGATAGTCTCGCCCTCGGCGATATTTCAACAAATATGTCCGCGTGCGCCACAATAAAAGCCAGCACGGCGCTTTACAGCGGGAAACGCCGCCGCCCTTTCGCGTCTTTCTACCCCCGCTCCCCCTCCGGCACTTAAAAAACATCTCTGTCCCGTCCCTGTAGAAAAACAGAGACCTGCACCGCACTTGATGCAGGTCTAGCGTCCGTCTTTAAACACACTTTTAAACACTTGTAAGTCGAGGATTAACAAACTCGTCCCGTAAAGCCGTCGGACTGCATTACTCGACGATAAAGATGGTTATTAACGTTAAGAGGGACGCGGCGGAGACGGCAGCGTGGAGGTCGGATTTGTGACGCAGTAAAAGAGCGGCTAATGGGCGAATCAGGTGAGCGGCTCATCAAGTCAAGCCAGTGTGAAAACGGACCAACTCCGCGCCGGTTCATAAAGCGCTTTACGACCCTCATCCAACAGCGAGTGGTTGACCTGGCAGCCAACGAATGAATTAATAATTTCTTTTTGAACAAAATGTCCGTTGAGAACAATACATTTATTATTCATAACTTCCTGTAACTTCTAAAACTATTCCGGGTACTCTCGTATGTATTTGTACTGTTATAAATCCATCCCTAATGTGGTGTGTGCACGTAACGCTCCGTCATATCTTTCGAAATGACGTAGGTTCAAATCCCCGTCCGGTCATTTTGATTTTGGTTTTCAACGATTTACCAAAATAATTCCTGACGTACTGCACGATGGTGGCTTCAAGAAGCCATGGCCGAATTCCTTACAGTTGCTTCCCCTCCCCAAATTCCTGCTGTTCTAATGAACCGTAAAGCCTAAAAAAAAAGTTTAGAATCAGACCTAATGGCGCTATGTCACATGGAATCGAAGTAAGGAATTAAAATATATTCTGAACATAAAACTTATTTTACTGTAATATTACATAACTTGAAAACTACGGAACAGATTCTTACACGATTTGCAATTTGAAATTATAGAGTTGGCCATAAAATTTGAGGCGTGTATCATCACGTTGCCATAACTAGGATGGAGCAGAAAATTAATATCTGATCAAAACAGTACCAAAGAAATGAGACTCTACGCCAACGTCATCTATCTTTTCTTTCGGAGGATTCAGTCTCTAAACCCGACAGATAGACGTATTGCCTAGAGCCGCCGAAGAGGTTGATAGCGAATTTATCAGTTCTCAGAGCACAGTTGTCGTTGGTTACAGCATTTTTGTAATTAGAGTTGTAATGAGAAACCAAAGTACACACACACAAAAAAAATGAATACCACATAGGCTGTTCAGTCATCACGTAAATCGCACTAAAAGTTAATAACTCGCGGTTCTTCTTTTGCTCAGTTGGTAGTGGTGCCGTGGTGGTATCAGGCGCTGATACGAGGCCCGGGGATGGAAGAAATTATCGTCATCAGGACTTGGACCGCGAGGTATGAGAGGCGATGGCGCACAACTCCTAATCACCAGATAGTACGCAGAAATTCCTCAGTTAAATCTCAAACACCGTATCGAGTGAGAACATACACCACTGTTGACGCTACAGCGTCCATCACAAAGGGACGTTAAGCCTGGTGCCTCCTTCTCACTCACAAACAACAATCTATAGGGGACACTCACACTATCACACCCATCAATGCCTACAATAACACACACATGGGAAGGAAACCGAAGACACCCCACTTTATCTCTTTAAGTTCCCAAAGAGGAGGAAATCCTTCACTGTTACCCCCGACTCCCGCAATCGGGTATGACATCATAAGAAAAAGTAAGTGAATTAGATATGACAGTTTATAACTGAACAAAAAACGACGTCGAGTTACCCTACTCCAGGTGAACAGCGTAACGTACAAAAGCTAGTACGTACAGACGAAGACAGTAGTCCCGAAACAAATTGCCTATTTATTATGCTCCGCTCTAGACACGACTAACTCATTGTTTTTTTTTTTTTTTTTTTTTTTTTTTTTTTTTTTTTTTTTTTTTTTAAACTGCTTAACGTCTCTTAACAGCGATGTCTTTAGAGACGGGAAAGGATGGGAAGGAATTTTGCCATGGCCTTATGAAGGAACCATCACGGCATTTGCCTGGAGTGATTTGGGAATACCTCATTGGAAGGAATAAAAGTTAGGAGGTACACTAAATTCAGGGTATCATATACTATCAATTCCCAGCACTTTACATAAAGTTAAAAAAAAAAAAAAAAAAAAAAAAAAAAAAAAAAAAAACGTCCCCGCGCGCATGTGACTCGCAGACGCAGAGGCAAAGTTCGGACTTGTTTGGTTAAAATAATGAAACATACCATTTTTAGTCGTAACAATCACTGAAACAACGAAATGTATTGATTTTCAAGGAACAAAGCGATTAGTTTCATACAACAGTTCGCTTGAGCAGATGCGGACGCATAGTGGGGGGCAGAGCTACTGTTGTGTGACGTATAGGTGTAGTCGCATTGGGGTAGAATCTCAGCGGCGACAGAGCCTACTAGAAGAGGAATCAGTGAGGGTTCCGTACACAGATCGAGTATTAAACGAAATTCATGAAAACAGCACATTTAAAACAAAAAACAATAAATACCCATAACATGTGATTTTTAATCGAGTTCACTATTTATTCTGTGAAATTGTCTTCCAAAAGATATATGTATTATTTTTTTTTTTTAATTGAAAAGGTATAGTGGGTGATCGAAAAATGTTCAGTATTTTTGCGGCATAATTACTATTCTTTTTGGATAGATATACATAATTTTTCGTCGAAGTATCAAAAAACTTGGCTCGTTTATTTGTTTTTTATTTTGTGTGAAAACCAAAAATATAATTTTTCTGTAACGCTTTGGTTGCTACATATCACCGTAATTTTTTAAAAGAATTTTTCTAATCATTTGTTCTGTAAATAAAAAGGTCATTAGATTTTTCTATGGGTTTCTCCAATATCGCTTACACATTGTGAAGTATAAAGAAAAATCCGAACATATTGAGAGTCTGCTTTCATTTGATTCCCATCATCTATTCAACAGTGTCTTCAACACTAAATTTTTACTTTTACTTTTTGTTATCACTGTAAAATTTTAAATAAAAAATCCTCAATTTTGGTAATGTTGATCTTACAATTAAAGATATTTCACCCTGTGGTTACTGTTAAGTTTCAAATGTCATTTGAGGTCAGAACTTCTTCTTAATGGTGTACTGAACCTCGTAAAGTGTAATAACTTTTCCTGGAAAGCGCACTGTGACCGAGGAGGTAACAGCTGCGATGTAACGGGGCCTGTAAACTCAGGTAGCTGCGTCCAATACAAAAGACGGGCCAGCGTGCTGGAACAAGGAAACATAAAGCAACGTCAGGACTTGGTATTCACGTCCGCAGGGCCACATAAACGCCGGGCCATTAACTGCGCCGACGTGAGCTGCCGAGGAACAGCGGGGCGCGTCGACGTCTGGGTCGTGGTGGATGTGTTATTATACAAGTGGAACACGAAGCGTAACATCTATTTTTGTTTCCGGACACATACACCAGATTATGACCCATAAATCTGTACATTCGTTTAGGAACTGTAACTCCTTAAGAACTAAAATTCTGTGTTACAGTCGTCGCTTACGAATCACCTGTTTGATATCATAACAGGAAGCTCACGGCCACGCTTAAGTTTGTAAGATGTGACCATGTTCAAGAGCATGCTGTGTAGTACTGAGTAGACCTACTGTTCGAAGCAGTTTTTCTCCTCACCTTGAAAAGAGATGATAAACCGTTAATTGTTACAGTCAGGGGCGGATCCAGGTTTTTGGTTTGGGGGGGGGGGGGCTTGAGTCGGGTAAAGTGTAGTATTTATAGTCTCCTCGGGCCTTGAATCCATAGAGCTAAATAAATGCGATCGCTTCATTATTATTATAGTTAAAAAAAAATCTTAAACCGTGTATACTACCGAAAATCTGTGTTCAGTTCAGGTAACCTATGTCAACATTTAGGGAGATATGTTTTCTATGTGCATATTGTGTTTTTGGGGTGTAAGGGTTTGGGAGAGGCTATATTAGCATCTTCCAAACAAATGTCAACCTCACCTTCACGTGGTGCACCCCGTTTGAACGGACTAGTTTCTCGCGACTGTCGGATTAGTGGTATAAGGAGTCGCTCACTGGTTGCCAACGGTCTCCTGAAAGGAGGTCGGAAGAGCGGGGAGTGGTCCAGGGCACCTTCTTGTTCTTGGGGTTGGGAACGGCTGCTAAAGGCGGATGAATCAGAAATGATCAACGGAATAGGAATGCAGAAGGCAACGGGAAACCATTGCTTTAAAGACCCAAAGGGAATCCGGAGACAATGTAATCCTCTCAAATTACGTATAGAATGGTGGCTTCTTCCTGGGTAAAATATTCCGGAGGTAAAATAATTCCCCAATTGTATTTCCGGGTGGGGACGGCTTAGAAGGGGTCTTCAGAAAATTTTGCGAATCGGAGTGTGGAATGTTAGAAGTCTGAATAAGGCAGGTGGACCAGAAATCTTAAATAGGGAGATGGACCGACTTAACTTAGATTCCATTGGGATTAGTTAGATTAAGTGGAAAGACGCACATGTTTTCTTGTCTGGGGCACACAGGATAATTAGCACAAAAGCTATCAGTGGAATATCTGGTGTAAGATTTACAATGAACAAGAAAGTAGGGAAGCGGGTGAGTTATAATGAACAGTTTAGTGACAGGATTATTTTGATGAGGATAGGAACTAATCCTGCTCTAACCACGTTAAAACAAGTGTATATTCCAACGTCATGGGTAGATGATGAGTAATAGCGCAAAATATATGAAGAAATCCACGGGTATTCGGAATACGATAGTGGGAGAAGTATATAGGGGAATACTGTAGGAGGTTTTGGTTTAGGTGGAAGCACTTAGTTATAATTTTGTGAAAAACATAAACTCGTCGTGGTCAACACACGAATCATGCGCGAAGAATATACACCTAGAAACTTCCAGGAGATACAGATAGAAACCAGCTAGAACTAGGTTATATAAGGTCAAACAGAGATTCAGGAACCAACTTATAGACTGTAACGCATATTCAGGCGCTGACATAGACTCCGACCGAAAACTGGTAGTTATGAAGTACAGGCCGAAATTCAAGAGAATAAAGAAGCAATATAAGCATAAAAGAAAACTGTACAGTGCTCGCAGAGTATTTTGAAAAACTTTTAAATTGTCCCGAACCAATACAACGATTCGCACCACAAGAACCTAAAGAACAAAATCCAAATTCATTACCACCTGATGAAAATGAAATTGTTAGGCAAATCAAAAGACTCAAAAACAACAAAGTAGCTGGTGAAGATGGAATCACTGCAGAGCTTCTAAAAGCAGCAGGATCAAAAACTATAAAAGAGTTCACAAAAATTATCCAAGACATTTGGAAAACAGAAAAAATTCCAGAATATTGGAAAAATGCGTTAATCCACCCTTTACACAAAAAGGGAGACAGAGCAAATGTTAATAATTACAGGGGAATCTCACTGCAGTCAGCGCCATACAAAATTTTCTCCCAGTGTCTCCTCGATAGGGGTCAACAACAACTAGAACCAAGGATCGGAGAATATCAAGCAGGATTTAGACCAGGTAGATGTTGCATAGAACAGATACTCAACCTAAAACTTATCCTCAAACATCAAAGAATTTGTAGCAACCGTTTAGTATGCACATTTGTAGAGTTATAAAAAGCATACGATCGAGAGTCATTATTCCAAATATTGAAAGAATAAGGGTTAGACCCCAAAACTCATGCTTTAATACAACAAACACTAACAGATACAAAATCCAAAATAAAATTTTTAGGGGATATATCAGAACCCTTCATTATTAAAACAGGAGTAAGACAAGGAGACGGACTTTCTCCGTTACTGTTCAACCGCGTCCTTGAAAAAGTGTTACAGGAATGGCGGAAACAAAAATCAATCCTTGTAATTGACCAGCCAATTATATTAGGCAGAGGAAAATTAAAGATAGATTGCCTAGCATTTGCAGACGACTTAGCAATCTTAACCCGTGACATTGCAATAGCCCAAAAACAGATCGAACTCTTGAAAGAAGTAACGGATAAAGTGGGTCTACAGATTTCATTCGAGAAAACAGAATTTATGACCTGCAATAAAGAAACACCAAAATACATGGAGACAAAATATGGAAAAATCAAACGAGTCTCATACTTCAAGTATATCGGTGAAACAATCCGAGAGAATGGAACTGAAGCAAAAGCTAATGAAATTAGATGCCAAAAGATGGAAACAGCTTATTGCCTAACACAAAATGTCTACAACAAAAAATGCATCTCCAAGCACACAAAACTGAGACATTACAATACAGTTATTAAACCAGAATGTCTTTATGGATCAGATACACTTATTTTTAACAGAAAAAAAGATATAAAAAACATTGAGAAAAAAGAACGCAAAATTATAAGGAAAATTTTGGGCCCAAGACTCATAGGAGACCAGTACGTACTCAAAAGTAATCAGGAAATACTACTATATGCAGACATTCACAGTGATATTAGAAAACGCCGACTAAAATTTTATGGACACATCAAAAGAATGAACCCTAACAGACTTACAAGACAAATAGTTAAATTCTATGAAAACCGAAGTAAATCAATATCGGATACAATGAAATGGATTGGAGAAATCAAGAAAGACCTCAAATTAGCAGGAATTGTTCCAGAATATTTCGAAAACAGAGACACATTTAAATCAAAAATTCACAAGTGGCAAGTTGACCGGGAGGAAAGATTAAAGAAAAGATCAGGAACAACATGGTCAGTTGAGAGAAAAGAAGCCCATAGCAAGCGTATGAAGGAAATATGGGCACAAAGGAAAGCGAACAAACGTTTCTGAGTACTTTGCGTAGTCCTAATGGGCTTATCCACAAATAATAATAATAATATAATAATAATAAGGATAACAGACTGGAAGTGAATAAATTGAAAAAATCTAACAGTATAGAAACAATTTGCAGGGATGGTAGACATGGGTCTACGAAATAACTCTGAAAGGAACTCAACTGAGCACGAATGGAACACTTTGCAGAGAGAAATAATCAGACAAGACGCCAGAAAACCTTGGATCACAGAAGAAATTTTGAAGCTGATGGATCAGAGGGGAAGTAATATATATATATATATATATATATATATATATATATATATATATATATAAAATGCTTAGGATGAAGCAGAAAAAGAACAGTACCGACATTTTAGAAATAAAATAAACAGGAAATACAAAAAAGCAAAAGAAACATGGCTGCAAGAAAATTGCGAAGAAGTTGAAAAGGAAATAGTCGTAATCAAAGTAAATGTGGCCTATAAGAAGATCAAACAAAATTTTGGAGGAATGAAGATAAGATGTGTAAACATTAAAGCTATTAATGGGAAACCTGTTTTAAACAGAGCTAACCGATAGAAGGAATACGTGATGAAACTGAATGGAGTGGATGATTTAAAGAGCAGTGTAGTAGAAAAAGAAGACAATGTCAACGCTGATGACTTAGGAGATCCAGTTTTAAGAACAGAATTTGGCAGCGCTTTGAGAAATCTGAAATCGAGAAATGCAGCTGGAATTGATGCAATTTCTGCAGATCTTCTGAGATTCCTAGGCGAAGAAGAACTCGAAAGATTATTCACACTGATATCAAACAGTTACGAAACAGGAAAGATTGCCACTGATTTTGATAAAAGTATTATCTTCACACTTCCGAAGAGAGCACAAGCCAACAAACGTGAGGTTTATCCCAGCACCACATGCTTCAAAATTACTGACCAGGGTAATATACAAAAGAATAGAACAGGTAAGACAAGAGATGAAGGTGATTTTGGATTTATGAAAAACAACTGAACAAGAGAAGCACTTCTAGCTTTAATATTAATACTTGAAAGGCAGATAAAAAAACAAAAACAAAAATATACTTTTATGTCATTTGTTTATTTACAAGAAGCTTTCGATAATGTTGAGTGGAACAAGATGTTCAAAATTTTAAAGAGGTCAGCTGTAAAATATCGAGACAGTAGAATATTTTATGATTTATGTAAGAATCAAGTGGCTATAATAATCGTAGAGAATCATAAGAGGTATGCATCAGTTAAAGGTGTTTGAGGCAAACTTGTAGTTTATTTCTATTAATATTCAATTTGTATGTAGAGGAAGCAATAAAGAAAGCAAAAGAAAAGTTTGAATGTGCCATAAGTATTCAGGGAGAAAAAAATCAGTATGCTACAATTTGCTGATGACATTGTCTGCTAACAAAACACACTGAGGATATTAGGAAGTTGCGAAATCTCATGAATAAAATTCTGAAGGAAGATTTTGGACTAAATATAAACCAAAGCAAGGCAAAAGTGATGCGATGCAGTAGAAATGATAGCAGTAATATTGGATTAAATATAAAAATAAGATTGCATGCGATAGAAGAAGTAAATGAATTCTTCCACTTGCAAAGTAAAAATTACAACTGATAGTCGAAGCAGCAATAATGTTAAAAGCAGAATAGCACAAGCGAAAGGAGCATTTATGATATATCTTTCAGTTTCAAATATCAATCTAAGACTCAGAAAGAACTTATTAAAACTCAGTGTGTGTAGAGCACTTTATTTTATGGTAGTGATTCCTGGCCTTTATAAATACCAGAAACAAGAAAAATTGAAGCATTTCAAATGTGGTGCTATAGAAGGATGCTGAAAGTACGCGGACACATAAAGTACGAACTAGATGCATTTTTGGAAATGATGGGCGAGAGAAGAAGCTTTTGAAAGATTCTTATAGAAAGATAGATGGTGGATCACATTTTAAGACTTGCAGGATTGGTTCATTTATTATTGGAGGGAAAAGTCTAAGGAATGAACTGTGGAGGTAGACAAAGATTAGAATATATAAAGCAAATAATTTAAGGAGTAGGTTGTAAGGGTTATGTTGAGATGAAGAGGTTTGCGCAAGATATGAAGAGGTGGAGGACTGCTCCAAAATAGTCGAGAAAATAAAAATGTGTATCTTAATATGAGGAATTCGGAATGTCTGTTTAAGCGGTGGCTGTGTAATACATAACCGAATATCAATAAAACAAACTACTTGCTTAGAAGATGTCACTGACAGTGTTCAGGAAGAAACATATGAGACGAAAGAAATCTATGACTTCCGCAGTTGGATGATAGTGGAGTGGTCAACAGCTCAATGTCGCCATTCTGCAATAATAATTCTGATAGTTGTTATAATAATTAGATATATAGTGGTGTGGTGGCTCAGTTGGAGAACGGAAGGTCCCTGGTTCGAATCCCTGTCTCGGTTGGAATTTTTACGAGCCAAAAAACTGACCTTCGCCTCTGCAGAGCTTTGCTTTGCTCAGGTGAAGCACGCTAGGACGCTCCGTGGTTTGGATTCCACGTAAAGCTGTAGGCCCCCTTTCCCCGGTAGGATTATCGGGGTAGGGCAGCCATGACAGAGGCGCATGCGCGGCTAATCGAAATTCTGTCACGCGGCGGCCGAACAATTCTACGGGATCTCCAGGCCAACACTTCCATACCGCGTTTACCTTCATAATGAAATGTAATGTTTCAAAGCATATTATCGTATTTATTTCCCCTAATACTATATCAGGAGTCGGAATTCGTAATTAGGGAACATATGTCATTAAAAAATCCACTAATTCTTAAGCTTTGAACATTTATTATTCACTTTCTGATATTTTCGCTGGCTATTAGCGGTGTATGTCGCAATAAGTACTGTTCTCATCGAACTCTTATCTGTTGGAAGTTTCTTAACATTTAGCGAGAACTGACACAAATAAGAGAACCTGTTTATAAAATTCATTTAAAGTTACTTAATCCATTTTTTGATATTAACTCAATTTCAATGTTCTAATTACATTTTTGTGTTCTGGTAAGTACTCCCGACTACATAGTGAAATGACAATGACTATTATTATTATCTGCGAATGGATCCTATCGGATACCAAACAATATTGAGTTTCATCATGGTTTGTAATTAAGAATTGTTAGATTACTGTCTGTTACCTGTTGGATGATATTTTAAGGATTTTTCCTCCTATGAAATATTACATCTGACAAAAATAGTTTTTGGAATGCAAGATAACTAATTGGCCGGCCTCGGTAGCGTAGGGGCTAGAGCACTAGCTCCACGTGCCGAAGGTCGCCGGTTCGAATCCGGCCGTGGGCATGGATGTTTAAGTGTTGTGTGTCTGTGTGAATGTCCTGTCCGTCCTGTGGTGACTATACATAGGAAGCATAAACGCACTGGAGAAACTAAAAATATTCACATGAAGAGATAGCATAAACACATTGAGCTGGGTGAATGGCTTAGTCGCAGAAAGCCATTAAAAAAAAAAAAAAAAAAAAAGATAACTAATGATTCGAAGCACACAGTACACTATGTAGAGTAATTTGCGTTGGTTTGTCACAACGCAGTTGACACTTATATTAATTTATGACAACTAACCCACGACTTCATTCATGTTTGTAAAGAATTTCAATTGATAGCTACGGACATACAACCACCAGGGTGTGCCATGGAAGACTCAAAGCGAACACCCCACACAAACGCAAGTGATTTGCGCAGCATATATATGGCTTCAAAGTTGAATATAGGGACACACATGTTTTTGGTCGAAATAGGAAAATGCCCCAGATCGACCACTTTAAACCACCATTTCTCCCACACCCACACGGCTACCGACATCCAACCACCATAGTGCACGATGGGAGAATTGAGGCCACTACCACACACAGACACCAATGATATGTGCTACATAGTTGTGTTTACAAAGAAGGACACACATGTTCTTGATAGAAATGACAAAATACCATGGGTCAAACATTTTTAACCGCCATATCTCCCATATTCCCACAGCTTCCGACATGCAACCACCGTAGTACACTCAAACACCAGTGGTCTGCGCTAAGTAGTTGTGGCTGGAAAGTGAAATATAGGGACACACATTTCTTCCATCGAAATATCAAAATGCCCTTCGTCGACCAATTTCAACCAACGTATTTCCCACACTCCCATAGCTATCGACATGCAAACGTTAACGTTGGAAGACTCGAGGCTACTATCACACATAAACACCAGTGGTCTGCGCTAAGTAGTTGTGGCTGGAAAGTGAAATATAGGGACACACATTTCTTCCATCGAAATATCAAAATGTCCTTCGTCGACCAATTTCAACCAACGTATTTCCCACACTCCCATAGCTATCGAAATGCAAACGTTAACGTTGGGAGACTCGAGGCTACTATCACACATAAACACCAGTGGACTGCGCTAGGTAGTTTTGGCTGCAAAGTGAGATATAGGGACACACATATCTATTTTTATATCAGGTCTGACGTTTTCAACCATCATATATACCACACCTCCGCAGCTACCAAGATGAAATCACAACAGTGCACGAGGGAAGACTCCTGGCTACTACCACACACAAACGCCAGTGGGCTGCGCTTGGTAGTTCTGACTGCAAGGTGAAATATAGGGACACACACGTCATTGGTAGAAATACGAGGCGCGTCCAGAAAGTAAGTTCCGTTTGGTAATAAAATGAAATTGTACACAGATACAGAAGAAATTTTTATTGCACAAAATTCTACAACTCTTAAACTACTTTTCCACATAACTGCCGAAATTTTGCAGGCATTTGTCATAGCGTGGCACCAGGTTTTGTATAACTTCTTCATAGAAATCTGCCGCCTGTGTCTTCAACCAGTTGGAAACAGTTTCTTTCAACTCGTCGTCATTGGTGAAGTGATGACCGCCAAGGAAAGACTTGAGATGTAAGAACAGATGAAAGTCGCTAGGAGCGAGGTCAGGGCTGTACGGAGGATGGTGAAACACGTCCCAGCCAAATCCCTGTACGAGGTTTTTCGTCACGTTTGCAGTGTGTGGTCGTGCGTTGTCGTGAAGCAAAACAACACCTTTTGACAGCAGTCCCCGGCGCTTATTCTGAATTGTACGGCGCAATTTCCGAAGTGTCTCGCAATAAGCATCTGCTTTGATTGTTTGACCACGCGGTAAGAAGTCAATGAGTAGGATGCCTTTCCAGTCCCAGAACACTGTGCACATCATTTTCCGAGGTGTCATCATTTGCTTCGGCTTAGCCTTTGGTGGGGATGAAGTGTGCCTCCATTCCATTGATTGCCGCTTACTCTCAGGGGTGTCGTAAAAAACCCAGGTTTCATCCCCTGTGACTATCCGTCTCAGAAATTCTTCGCCGCTTTCAGCATAACGGGTCAAAAACTCAACTGCACTACCCATCCGTTGTGTTTTGTGTTGCTCAGTGAGAGTCTTTGGTACCCAACGTGAGCAAAGTTTACGGAATTTCAGTTGTTTGGTAACAATTTCATGCATCAGTGATCGTGAAATTTAGGGGAAGTCCATAGCGAGAGCACTAATTGTAAACCTACGGTTGTACTGGATCTTGTCATCAATCGCGTGAACCAGTTCTTCTGTAACCAAAGGTGGACGCCCACTTCGTTCTTCATCGTGCACATCACTACGCCCGCCATTGAACTGTCGGACCAATCTTCTCACCATCGAATCACTCATCGCATTTGGTCCGTAAACATCGCAAATTTGCCGATAAAATTCACTTGGTTTCACTTTCCTCGCATTCAGAAACCGAATCACAGACCTGATTTCACAGGCGGCGGGATTTTCAATCCACGCCGACATTTCAAACAAGCACAACAAAGCGTACGTAACTGACAGCGATCTCGAAATGGCGCACGTTCTTCCCCTTGATACACATCGTCTACAGCGCATGTGCGGAACTGCAATCGCAGCGCTGCAGCGGAGATAAATTGAAACGGAACTTACTTTATGGACGCGCCTCGTAGAAAAATGCCCTACGTCGATCACTTTCAACCATCATATCTCCCACACCCCCATACTTACCGAAATCTAAGTACCATAGTGCACAATGGGCACTACCACATACAAACACCAGTGGTCTGTGATACGTAGTTGTGGCAGAAAAGTGAAATATACGGTCACACATGTCTTTGGTCGAAATACGAAAATATCCCTGATCGACCACTTTCAACCACCATATCTCCAATACTTCCACAGCTACCAACATTTGGCCAACGTTGTGCATGATCGGTGACTCCATGCTACTACCATACACAAACACCAGTGGTTTGCACTAGGTAGGGATGGCTGCAGGTGAAATATAGGGATGCACACGTCTATTTTATATATATATACAAAGTTTTCAGATTTACGGGGCAAAAGACAGTGCCAGTTGTGGCATGTTCACTATCTTTTAAATCAGCTGTTTGATGACTTTCCTCTCGCCAACCTGGTTGGCGAAAGGAATAAGAACGAAGAATTGCGCTGTTGTCGTTGTCCACTTGGGCAGGTCTCCCAGCTAAATAGAATGTCTCAAGGATACAAAGTTAAGAATAAACCAGTTACCTCCGGTTTATTGCTGAACATATATATTTTATAATTTTTTGACATCAGTGCCGTCGAACTTAATTACAAGGAAGTTATTTTATCAGATTCGCATTTTAGCATTAGTGAATATAACTAGGAAAAAATTCAAATGTCCTTAAAATTTCCATCTAATCATTTATTATTACCTTCGGCACTTGTCAGATGATGTTCATACGCTAGTAACTATATATCACCACTTTCCATAAATTCTACGTTTGAGCAAGATTTCGATAAACTCATAATTAGGGAAAAAACTTCACTTTTAGACTCTATGATCAACTCTTATATACTTCAGGAATAAAAACCGATGAAAACGCGAGACAGAAAGAACAACTCTGTGAAACTTACGAAACCATTTAGTCTGACTAAATTTGGATAGATACCACTGACCCATTCACACCGTGCACCAAATGGTCGATAATCTAAAAAAAAAAAAAAAAAAAAGAAATAGAACTCTAATACCTTGCCTCAGAAACGCTATTGAGCACTCGAACAAAAACTATTACAAGATCTCCGCACATAAACATGGGTTGCACATAAAATAATTCTGGTCCTCTGTAAACACAACCAGTGACGAGTACTCGTCATCCACCACCAAAAACAATCGCCTCCATCATTGATTCCGGACTCGTTATATAGATACATACTCACGACGCAAGGTATACGGAAGTTCTCCTGCTTTCGCGACTCGTCTTTGCAACTATTGTAAGTGACGTTACAGAAATTTCACTACAAACTTCCATTTTTAACTATATTGCTTTTTGAGATGAAAAAATCCATGTAACTTTACAAGAAATAAGTGGAGAATGCACCCCTACAAGACCATTTGCTCTCAACAAGAAAAGGTAACAAATAAAGGACTAACAATAACTATTGCAGGCCTGATATAAAGGTTAACAGAACTGATACTTAGCTTATCATAACACAATACAACATTTGATGTAAAATATTATTCAAATCCAAACGTTTGGACATAAATAAATAAGTATGCTGATTAAAAGATCAAGTAATGCAATAAAAACTAACTGGAACATTATGAAAAGTTAAATCGTGGTATCATCCACCGCAAAGTAAACAAATAAACTAAGTGAAAAATTAACGATAAATTTTAAAAAAGCTCAGCATCTGTATGATCTGTTTTTAATTAATACTATTAGACATCCGCTGAAGACAGTCACTACTGATAAAGATGCCTTAAAAATTCTTATATGCATTTATATAGGAATGAATGTTTCATTTTCGTAAACTTTGGTCAAGTTGGTTCAATAAAGTATGCGAGTTCGTTCTGATACACGATTGTGGAGGATACATTTTGCATGTTGAGTGAAGAGATTACGAAAACCATCCAATTCAAAGTGAAGGAATTGGGTTACAAAACATTGGTCAGTCCATTACTTGAATATGGTGGCGTAGTATGGAACCTACAGTTTGGAGTTGGTGGTGAGTGGTGGGAAGAGATGGATTGTGAGTCATTGGAAGACAATAGGAGAGTTAAGAGAATGATGGGACCATACAAGACGCTTGGAAGAGTATTAGTAGAAGAATTAGGAGTAGTGCATACAAGGGAAGAGATGCCCATGATAAAAAGATGGCATTCCATTTTAAGGCTAAGGGAGTCGGGAAATTTCCTTTGAAGATAAGGAAGTCAGGGGTTGGAATAAAAGAGATGAATAATTTACAAAAAAATTATAAATGGTAAAAGTAGACAGGTGGGGAAAGTCCACTCAAGGAATTTAAAAGAAAATATATAAGAAAAGATAAAATGGACGTGTAAAGAAATAACCGCAGGAACATGCGCTCCATCGCAACATTAAAGGTTGTTAGGAATCGTCTGTGATATGCAAAGTTCTTCTGTTCTGCCAATCATAATTCTATTAGATAAATTAGATTAATGTCAATGGTACGGGCGTAATCTGCCTTAAACTGAAGTGAAATTATTATTCTCGAAGGATTAAAAAGAGGTGATGACATGGGAAGAAGTTATCATAGTTTTCCTCAGGTATCAGTGCTTAATTTTCCGACTTCCCTAACATACGTAAATGATCGCTCGCTGTTTTATGCCTTGGTGAGAGCATGGGGTTGTTTGCGGATGACACTGGCATTACTTTAAAATTCCAATTAGTAAGAAACCACGATAACACTTCAAACAATACTTTTTTACGGGATGTGCAACTAAATTAGCACTTAACATAGACATGATATAATTAATTCAGTCAGGCACAAAAAATAATACAAACGATAGCTATTATAAATGGAATCAATTAAAATGTTTTTGTTAATTTTCTGTTTCAGTATTAATAGAACACAACTTTGTTCATCGTGTCCGTAACAGTGATATCATGCGCTCGGGCTTCGCTGCTGAATTAACTAAGACCAGAGACGTTATTACAAAATCGAGACTAATGGCGTTATTTCGTAAAAATGCTATTTAGTTCGGCAACCGCGAAGAAACAAATTGCCAGTAAACTACGTGTTACGTTTAAATTAAAAAAATTAATTATTGCTTGATTTTTGTTTATTTTTTTCAGACGATGTAGATTTTTATACTCTCTGTCGAGGGATATAGCTGTTAAATAAACTAAGAGATACATGTCACGATACACGATTTTTTAAGGTTTTGAGCATGATTTTTTTTAAAATTGTATTTAGTTTAGAAACTACCAGATGTCTGCGTTCAATCCGTTATTTTTGACAGGTTTAGAAGCTATTTACATTCGTACATTCGATGCAGATTTTTTTACAATACTACTCTCATTAGTGTCATAGTAAACTAAAAGAAATGAATTGCTAGTACTTTAATCCATCAATTTTTACGGGCTTAAAGTTGGCGTAAAAAGAATTAATAACTTAATCTGAAGCAACATTTCAAAAACTTAGTTCTACAACTTTTTCACTAAAAATTACGTCCACAAGATTTTTCCTGTAATCAGTATTTAAACTGCAGTCGTCTTCCCCATCCTATCTTGAGCAATTTATTTATGTTTATATACCAATTTCCCGCTTGAACAAATTTTTGTACTTCTCTATAGTATTAGATTCTACTGATCTCTCCAATATAAAATAGTTCGTAGATAATAAAGATATATTTAAAGAAAAGCAGAGACATTATCTTATTGGCAATTCCTTTCTCTCCACCCAAGAATATCCACAAAAGGACTATTTGTATCTAATACACTTTTTGCAAAAATTTAGTTCTAAATTTTAACGTTTGATTTTTGGTTTGTCTGTGGTTGTTTACAAATAAGTTTTCACCATTAATTTTTCTTGTGTGTATATTATAAATCATGAGATGTACCACGTCCCAGAGGTCATACCTCAGCAGGCATCTAAGGAATAAGAAAAAAATTACAAGTATCTCGCTCTTCACAGTGTTCGGTTGAACTTTTTATACTTTTTTTTTCAATCGGGCCTGCATTTACATACTCTCCAAATTTTTCTTTCATGGGAGATTCTTTAAGTTTGCTAATACTGTGCCTGTGTTCCTTCCATGTTCTTCCAATTTGAATCTGCACTTCAGCACTATCAGATTGTGATGAATGTTATATATCTGCTCCCGAATATGCTTTACCGTCAAAAATCTGTTTTCTAAAACTCTTTTTAAGAAATATAGTCTAGCTGATTTTTTTTTTGTATACCTGGACGTTTCCACGTGTGCATTATTCATGGATAATTTTTAAATAGCGTATTAACTGTGATTAGATACAAATTTTCAAAAATTCTAAGGCATATTTCACCTATAATGTTCCCTTCTCCCACTACCTCATGCCATTGCTTAAGACCATTATAACTTACTCCCCATCCAGTTTTGATATATATTTCCTCCATTTTATCATCTTATTGTGTATATGCGATGGGTTTCAGCTAGATTTCTATTTCCATCAGAGTAATTGCATCATTAATATGTAGACAATAACTCAGTCGTTATCTCATTCTCTTGACCTTTTATTGTTACCCCCTTGATAGCCTGTTTACTAACAAATATAAATCCCCGAGACTAGAAATCTTCTGCGACATTACATTTAATCTCACTAACCCGAATAGCAAGTCGTTCCATATGCCTCTTTAAGCTCACTTAAAAATCATCCGTAATCAATAATCAGATATCTAACATTCCACGCCCTGAGTTTTTTATTTCAGGAATACGATTACAAAGCATCGACATGCGATTTGGGTCTATGATGCAGTGTTTCCGATACGTTCTGCATACACATCATAATTAGTGACAGAACCTCTTCTAGATGTTATTTCTCAGCAGAAAGTACGAAAGTGCCTTGCATTAGTAACCCCTTCTTTCAGGAGAACGTTTACCAGAAGTGAGTCATTCAAAGAGGATGCGGGTACAAAATCTAGCCTAGCCATTGTCTTCGGTTTCCCGAAACCATTCCAGGCGAATTCCAGGATAGTTCCTTTTAAAAAACAATTTCTTTCCGTTCTCTGATGACCTCAATGCCGACGAGGCAAAAGCCTTAATAAAAAAATCATCCAGTCTCTAGAGTTTTTTCTGCACAGACAGGATGCACCATATGAAAGACATGTTGCCATTTGGTCGCAGGAGACTAATGCAAAGTTTACGTATTTTCCACATTTTCTTCTCAAATTCAGTTAAAACGTGAGCCTCTTGACATAGATCACTGAGGCAATATGACGGTATCTAGATTTTTCAAGGTTTAAGTGGTTCCATGGCTGGTAAATTTTAACCTATCGGGGCTTCTACAGCGGTGCAGGAGATGTCATGGTCCATATTTCCTAGTAATCATACTGCGTGCCAAACACGTCGGTTAAAACTCAAATCTCTCCGAATTGTGGATATCTAAGCAAATCTGAATCAGAAATATTACATTCGCTATCATGAATGTATTTCCATGTGACAGTTTTAGTTACACGAAACCTTAAAAAAACTATGGAAAATTTCAAATTTTTGTTTGTTGTTGTTACATACTGAATCTGACCTTATTCTGTTTGTGTTTCAGAAAGTTAGTGCCTTTGTTTCCAGAACTTTTGCGTCTGTTTAAACGTAATAAACGAATGATATTTAAATAACTGGGTAATTGAAGTGGTTGTTTAATTTCATGACTACTAAAGACAAGCTATTTATGAAGTAAAATTTCGGCTACCAATAAATTTAGCATTCAATGGTTTACAAAAAATGTTTAGACACAAAAAAATTTATGATTAAAGAAATTTGAAAATTCGAAATTTCCATCAGCATTTTTTGACAAATGAATCTAATAAAATATATGTGATACCAATATTTAATCATTATTTACGTTTTAGTATTACAGGAAATTTTTAATAACATTCAGACATCTGGTGTGATATTTTACCTATAGACAAGTTATACGGAAAGTGACTTTAAAGAAACGTAATGAAGAAGAAACCAGTCCTGCTGAATGATGATATTCGATATAACCATTATTTTTCAGTAATTTTTTATTATTATTTAAATAAAAATACTTTAGTAGTACCACCTTGATCTGGATGATGGTTTATTTGGTTGAGCTTCAATCACGGCGATTCTATTTCTTTAAGCTTGTAATACGTCTATTTTTTCAAACATTCTATGGTACTAGGAGTTTGGTGTCATAAGGTTCATTAGACCTAGAGACTTAACGCAGATAGATCAGGAAACCGTTCTTACATTTTGCTAAAACTATTGTAACCCCAATTAAAAACCGTTAAGTTGGGGTACACGGATGGGTCGAGCCAGGGCCGGCGTTAGGGGGGGGGGGTAAGTGGGTCAAAAGTACCCGGGCCCCGCCGGCTAATGGGGGCCCGATCACCGACTATAGGGGCCCTCAGGTCCTCAGGTCATGAAGCCAAGAATATGCCCATTGTCTCCCGGGCCATTTTGTAGAGCTAAAAAAAAAAAAAAGGTCGCCCATTTTACCCCGGGCCCGAAATTCCTAGCGCCGGCCCTGGGTAGAGAGCCATCTATTTGTTGTTGGATTCGGACGCGCGGTTTGGTACAGGCAGCACCTCCTGTCGGCCGCGGTGTGGATGATGTTGTTCTCACTTGTAGCTCACGAGCCAGCCAAAATACCTCTCCCCCACCTCCCTGTGGCCGACGCGTCGAGGAGCAAAAAGAAAGGAAGCACAGCCAGAACCAGTTACTTGGTGCTGCCATTATGGATGCTGCCCGCTTGTTTTTAAGTGGTATCGATAAATAATACCGTCATTACTATTCCAAACATTGTTAAGGCGCTCACCTGTGCCACGGAGAAGGCCTCCGGGGGAGCGGGGGGAGGGGGGACCAACAGTGGGAGGGAAGGAGGAAAAAGAAAATAAATATGCGAGGTGGAGGAATAGTAATAAGAAGTAAAAGGCGGGCCCCGATTAGCTCGCTATTAGAGGCGGAGATTTACGGCCGAGTTAATATTTCAGAGACCGTCGACACGGCAGGCGGGCCAGGCGTGAGTTGCCGTGATTTATCCGCGCGCCCTCAGTGACGAGAGAGGGAAACTGTCCGTCCGCGTGCTGGCGATTCTACCTGCAACGGGCAACGATCATTCCAAGCACCACTTGCATTTATTGTTTCTTTGGATGGTCTCGAACAAAGAATCCTGCGTTTCAGCGATACTACACATACGAGAGAATGTATAACTAAGCATAAAATAGTAAGACAGGCGAACAGAAATGATATATGACAGCGACTGCTTAGAGAAAATCGACTACGTTTCGGTCCGTAACAGGGTATGAGATACTTTACGAGACTTTACTGGAAATCTCTGCTTTATTTACTACTTATTGTACTATTTGTCTTTGCATTTATCCTTTGTTTTATAGATTTACTGCATTTTCGCCTCTCCATCAACGAGTATATTATGCGACATTCTTAAAGATTATAGGCATCGAAAGATGGATCATGTTAATTTGGATAAATTTACCATACACTAGGGTTACCAGACGTCCCCGTTTTCCGGGGACAGTCCCCGTATTTAGTTCTCTGTCCCCAGACAGATTTCGTCCCCGCAATGTCCCCGGATTTTTACTGTTGTCCTCAGAATTTTTTTAATCAGGCGAGAGTTCTTTAAAAGCCATGATTTGCTATTGCATTCGTTTGAAGCAAGACACATGAAGCGCACTTCTTTACTTGTACGTGCTTAGGAATAAAAGAAAACTACAAGGATACTGCGGCTTGAACATAAGCGTTGGAAAATCAAGTCTCCTTGCTGTGTGCAACATGGCTGTCTGTGATACTAATTTAAAACAAGAAATATGAACAATATGTGGCTTTTAAGTTAACCCAATCTTTTATCATATAGCTTATAAAAGTACAAAGCGTAATTAGGACAAATACCGAAAGCGTCCCCGGATTTTGGTGAAAAAGTTGTGTAGCGTCCCCGGATTTGGAGAAAAAATTCTGGTAACCCTACCATACACCCGCGAGTAACTATACTTATCCTTCTGATTTCATGCACTATCATCTCTTCCCTCTGCTAGTTAGTGCTATTCTTTGAACCACAGCCAGTCCCTTTATTAACAAACTTTGCTGCAGTCAAACTCCGAAACAAGACGTACCGTTGTGCCATCAGAGGTCCCTCCGGCCTTGACCTGAAGTTATACTCAATGGCTCCAGGAGTAACACCGTTGAGTCTCTCCAAAACGTTGGACGAGTGGGCCCTCTCCTCAGGCCTGCCGCGGTCACGGCACCACTCCAAAGCAGCTGTTTCTGTTGTGGTGTCAACGTCAACCTATGCATGCGACGGTAATTCTCTAGTCCTGCTGCTGCTCGTCTCCGGTATGCTACAGGGAGTCCATTACCTGTTCTCGGATAACAGGCGCAGATGTGAATGAAGGGGTTAATACGGAGGCGTTCCCTTGTGATTGTGGAATGTGGTCTACCGGTACTTTGGCGACAAGTATAGCTGCCTCACGTTACGGGTATTAGGACATGCAGTGTGCAATATTCTATTAAACAAACCTTCCCTCAAAATCACACTATGGAATTTAAAATATTCAGCGGATACAAATGCCACTTCGAAGCAGACCTACAGGGACTTCTTCGTGACAAATTTTAGTCTTTAGCCCATTCATTTGACCAGTTTACTTATATGTTTCTGTAATGTATACTATATATTGTGAAACTTAAATCATGTAATGTTTGTAATTTTTCAATTAAGAAAAAATATAGTTACAATGCAGTCACAAGGAGAAAAAAAAAATGCAGTCCAATATCTGGATATTGTCATCGAATGCCCCGCGAATCGGATATTGTACTATTTCACCAGTCGGATAAATGGAAATTCACAATGGAAGCCCCTTTCAAACACTTGTCTCATAGTGATTGTTCAACATGTGACGCTTTTCACACCCCTTAATATATGCTGTAACAGGCATGGCACGAAACTGTTCACGAACGACATTAATGTGCTCTAGTGTCCGTTCTACATGCCACAAACAATTCCAACCCAAATAATTCACATACCCGCCGGAGGGTGTGTATATGTACTTTGATATCCGACCATATTTCCTGGAGCCTTTATTTTTCTTTGTCGACAAGTGTATTAACGCAAAGATTGTTCCAGAATTGTGTAACTAGGCAGGTAATTTTTTTTTTTTTTTTCAACATGAGCGAATGAATTTTCTCTTTATTTACATCTACAATAAAAAGTAAAATAACAATTCTTATGAGCAAGATACAGTTTGAATGGTAGGTAGTTATTGTAAGAGAATCGCGCTCACCGTCAGTAGCTGGTCAATAGACCAACATGTAAAATTATGACAAAGATATCACACGTGCACATAAAAAAGAGGAAAGTAATACTATCGGAAAAGTTGGTATTAATGAACAAAGATATTTGAAAATTTAATTTGACAATGGACTACTATTTTGAAAGTTGATTTTTTTTAAGCTCAAGAGAGAAAGACAATTTTTATTATTTTATAACTTATTAAGAATAGATTCAACGGAGAAACAAAACTCACAAAATTTTGTGTACAACGACTCCAGAACAAAATTCTCCTACTGTTTGGGGGCATTACAGTAAAACATCTGACATTATTTTAAAGAGTCTTAATGCACTAAATTGTTACCGGGCTAGTGAAGGACATTGTAGTGAAACTTGTTCAATGAGGAATCGAATTTAGAAATGTTAATGAATCGATTAAATGGGACAGCCCAGCTCGTAGCAGGAGCTTGAATGTGAGACGTTACGTAAACCAATGTAAAAAAGGAAGTATTTTGGGACTGAAACCAATATTAAGAAGTCAGGAAGCAGTCTAGTAAACAGGAAAGATAAAAGCATTGGAGCAATAATTTCAGATAATTCTGAGGTCTGTATGTTTAAATATACAAACCGCTGAATGAATGCAGACAGGTGATGGTGCTTGCAGCAAAGTAGACGGGTTTGACACAAGTATTGGGCTCCATCTAAGCTAAGTGCAGCTATATTAGTTTTGCTTTCACTGTAGTATTCTGACTTAGTATTTTTAGAATAATTCGCTGTGCACTTATTCGTGTACAAATTCTTCTTAGATGCAAATCTGTGATCAAGAAAGTGGCAGGAAAAGATTACAAATTCCTTAATTTACTGGAGAGGGTGATGAGAGGTTGTACCAGAGTAATTAGGGAATTGGGATACAAGATTTTGGTCAGACCCACATTTTGGTTATCAAATAAAAGAGTTGGAGGGTGTGCAAAGAAGAGCAGCTAATTAGTTTGTGCCAGTTATCGCAGGAACCAGTCAGTAACTGATATGATAAAAAATGCTGCATTGGGAGACACTGGAGGAAAAGAGAAGGGTGAAGAGAGTGCTGGGAATGTACAGGGCATATGTTGGTGATGAGGCTTGGAGGAAATATTGGTCAGAGACTTGGGAATAGTGCATGGAAGGGGAAAGGCGACCATGACCACAAGCTGGCATCGATTTCATGCGTAAGGGAGTGGGGGAAATTTTTTTTTTTTGGTAAGGGTGTCAGGGATTGGAACAAATTACCAAGTGAAATGGTGAATAGTTTGCAAAAAACGCTTAAGGAATTTAAAATTAAAATTTGTTAATTGAAAAAGTTAATATGGGAGAAATTTAACACTCCAATTATAAAAGATAATCTTAAAAAAATGAAAAGGGGTAATTAAATGACTTGGGGAATTGCCACCTGAGTTTTAGCTCCATCGGAATTAAAAATTAATAATAACAGTTCATTTCTTATTGTCTTGTTCCTAAACTGCTTGGAACGCAGCCACTACCTGAAAATCTTAATGTTTCAACAGTTTTCTTGAATCTGAAAGAGACAGGAACTGAAGGAACGACCTGTGTCCTTGATGCCCCCAAGAATTTAACATTCTTTCTTGAGTAGCTGAACGAGATCCGCACTAGCGCTTCCTTTGTGCCAGCACACACGAACCCAAAAGATGACACTAACATAACATGCTATTCAGTATAGTAATACGATATAAATAACGCACACAGAAACGATTCAGATTAAGATCTTCAGTGAAACTTAAAGTATTATTACCGCTTTCAAGAGTTAAACAATTCAACAATTTCAAAACTAACACCACAAAAAGGGATTGATGCTCCAACCAATATAGCAGGGCTCCAAACCAAGAGCATCAATTACAAACAAATTCCCTATTTCAAAGCGTAAAACAGTCTCACCATTTGACGAAAAATTCTTGACTCTACGTGATAAATCTTTCATTCCCTTGCCTTGGGGAAAGATGCTTAATATTACGGGTTTAATAGATGAAATAATGGTTTTCTACGAAATTTAGTCACAATTAATAAGAGATTACCAGTAATATTTTTAGAAATATGTCTTCTTGTCTTAAAATACCTTGCACTGATGTAGGTAAGAATGGTAAAAATTTATTTTAAACAATAATATGCTTTACTTCGTGGAAGAAACAAGGACTGAGGCAATTTTTATCGCAGTAGTAAATTATGACAAGAACTGGTTTATCCCCAGTTAATTAAGATTCTATGCAATTATAAAGCCTGCTATAGAATTATTATTACTCAAGAGATGGTTAAGATGCTTTTAATCAATGCAGTGACATCATAGCGTTTATCTGCCGTGTTTTCTGAAAATTGAATCGCAAGTTCATTTTTCATCGGAATCGATTGGACCAGTTTAATTGCTTCTGGGAGGCTACTCTCGTGTTAAAGAAATCTAAATCACGCGTCTGCCAACTGAGAAACTTGAGTTGGCAAAACGAACAGCACGCTTTCCTCGATAAAACAGGTCCAGGACTTCTGTCGTTAAGAAACATTACAGCATGAATGTATCTACAGACATCGGTACCGTAATGCATATTACGATTGATCTGTGTTAACTGAAAGACGAATAAAGTATGTTTGTTTCGAAAAGAAACATAAGGCCTCCGATTGGGTGCAATTTTAAGTCCCTTATTGTATATGTTAATTAATCAGGATCTATCAATTCGCAGACAGTGCCATCACATATACAACCTATAGATCGCAGACAACATTACATCATTTCCGGAGCGAAACGATCACATGTCATACTTGGTGATAACAGTTTTATCTATCGGGAAAATTGAGATTAATTTTTTCCTTAAAAGGAAAAGTGTCTGGTAACCCAGATAAGTTGTAGTTAGGGAAATGTAGGTGTTGAGGAATGATATTAGAAACCGATTCTTCTGGAGCCACCACATTGATCACCTGATCGTGAATACAGACTGTAACGAACGCGTCTTGTGACGGCTAGTTACATTAATAAACTATATGTTTATTATTTAAAATGTGGAATATTTTAGTGGGCGTTTGGGCGCAGTGTACATTGTACAAGTGTGGAGCGGCAGATCTGAGGAATGCCAGCAGGCCGGTTCCTAGAATTAGCGAGGGGAGAATAGTGAGTGCCTAATGGAGGGGAGATTTGTGCTTGCCAGGTAGACAAACAGGGTGATCGGCGAGAGTTTTCTGTTTTTGCATGTGGCACGACGAACGAGTGAAGAGATATTCTATGCCGGCCGGCATTCACGATCGGTCGATGTGGACTGTCTATTTGTGAGTGGGACTGTTGCTGCTACCTGGATCCGGACACCCGCTATTTTGTTTGAGCAGATGAGCTCAGGCAAAGGACGACATCTGAGGAACTGTGCTACACTGGTCCATAGCAGAGAAGACCGTCATCCAATGTGTGGCGGCAGACATGTACATTCGGTAATTATACATCGCCAATGAAGGACACTGTGCTAGCTAGACTTTCAAGTTCATAGCATTGCCCAGCTACGACCCTGCAGATAAGAACTCTCATAGCCCGGAGCAAACATCTCTTTCAGAAGTGAAGTCGAAATGTTGACTTCGTTTACTGTTTAATTTTTTGTGTGTTTTATATAAAATACCCTGGCGCCCACAAAAGGACAACTGATTATTTTTAACTAATTTTGTTATATATGTCATGTGATTAATTGCAATAAAACCATTTGTGATTTCTCGTATAAAGTATTCACGCAAGTTCTACCTTTCATGATAATAAAATAAAATAATAAAATTAATTATAATTTTAAACCAGGTAATGAGGTCAGAACGTTACAAGACTCACACCTAGACGTAATAAGAATAGTGCGGCATGTGGTGGGGTATTCTATTAAAAATACTTTTCCTCCTCTATTGATCAAGGATCGCTGTTTGATAATGTTAGTAAGATCTGTCAGAATGTCAGAAAGGACGTACTGGCAAAAATAAATAGACTTCAGTCACGATGTCTTGAAGGCAGCGTGGAAGCAATGCATTCCACTCCAGCAGTCTCACTCGTAGATTCTTTGTAATTATCTATACCTACAGTAAAATTCCTATTAAGAAAGTTAGCATACAACAGTTACCAACTTGGAGAACGCATATGAGGACGAAAAGGTTGAAAAAGGTCTACCGTAGCAAGAACATAATTCTTGTCTTCCTCTGAAGACCACGGAAAATTAAAGTCGGTTCCCCACATCATTTACCCAGGATCTTATGACACGGCTTAGAGAAGAGTACTGTACATTATCTAGAACCATATGTAAATCATGATATTAACTGGAGAGTAATCAGATACCCTTTAGTAACAAGCGACAGTACATTTCGTACATATATAGACAGTTTGGAGATCCGTGGTAAAGACAGAATTTGATGTTACTCCTTCTGTTCCAACATCGTATTCCGCTAATAATTACCTTCCGGAAGAAACGCTGATCCTAAATATCTTCTTGAAGCTAATCAAACGCCTATAGAAAACATTAAACTCACTGAATGTACCAAAGGGAAGATAATATCACGATATCTTACCGACGATTCAATCTCGTACAGGAATAAGGCCTAATACGCTATCCGTGTGACAAAAAATGATCACTTGAAACGTTTGAGGCATGGAAAACAGAACTGAATAACTGAGATTCCGTGGTACAACCAGAAAAAAAGACATAATGTACATGTGAATAATTATAGTTAGATTGTAACAGTATTATTTATTTTTTCTTGGTAGAAGCTTTGTATTAAACAGGTAATAAGTAGTTAATTTAAGTTGCCGTAACAGGAGTGAAGCATTTAGAATATTTTATCATGGCGTTAAGAATGCTGTCGTATGTCAGCCATTATGGCAGGAAGGACACGCTTAAAGGTCAGTCACCCCCTTCCCACTATCCTTTTTGATACGGAGAGAAGAGTGCCACTGTACTATCCCTAAGAACGCTGAAGTCCCTTGGTGGGAAGGGAATCTTGGATGTTTGTCCATAAGACAGAGAGACTGAAAACTGCAGTGGGGATATCAGAAGCCAATTTTGGTGTCCCTCTCTGGTGACATATGACGAACACATTTACACTTACCCAGAGTGCATTTAAGTCCTATAGAACACAATAGGGCTCTCAAGTTTTTTTTTTTTCAGTTTGAAGGTGATGGTCGATCGTTGATAACCACCAGTGCCGAGAAGTGTCTCTGCATGTAAGTCCGCTTTCTCTCTCTCTATGTTGCTGCAAAAGTGCTCACTCTCGCCAGTATTATGATGTAAAGAAAACTAAATATATTAAGACGACTTGTTTAACTGTTTCTGCGTGAGGACTACGTTTGGACAAAGTGGTGATATTTAGACTACTGTTTACTGAACTATTCATGTGAACTTGGATGTTTGCATAGGTGTCACATTCAACTAATTGAAGGTGTCAATCTTTTTATTCAAGTTTTACAATATAAAACAGAAGTAAGAGTTGAATATTGTGATGTATCTACACATTAATTATTATCTTTTGTAAATGTTCCTGCCCTTTTCCCAGAGTTTAATAAGTGATTTCATAAACTGAATACAGTCAATCCTTAGTAATAAGTCCGATGGATAATGAGTTATACAGTACTATTATAGGTAGGGGTAGGAATATTATAATACCCTCATCATCAAACCAATCGAAACTGTATACTTTGTAACAGGCAGAAAAAAACCAAACAAACAGAAATTATAAGTCGTTTGATAATTGAAATGCATTAGAAGCATTGCGTCACTTTAAAATATAATGATTCCAGAAATCAGCAACACGGTTGAAACAATTGAAACATTTTACACTGGTGGTTCTTAAATAATCTGAGGCAAAGTCTTTCAACTTTCAAGTGTGCCAACATTTTGATCATAACTCGCTAATCAGCAAAGTAAAATCACTTGGTATATTTATTGAATGTATTGGACAGTTAGCCTGGGTTCACAAATAATTGATTTATTAATCATGAAACTAAAAAGTTATTAAACATTTAAATAAATTGCTTCTTTCTTCATAAAAATGATTTTCTAAAGTAATCATTTACATTTAGATTAGATGGATTTAGCTCAGAGTTCTTAATTTATTAAAAGCTTCTCATCGTAAATCAATGTTTACCACGTTAAGACGCGCACCGTGAGGTCTGGTATGTGCCCTCACTGACCACGTCTTCCCAGCTGACGATACAGTCGTCTGTGTCCTCCACAAGTAGTATAGTGCTAGGGAACAGCAGATCCAGCTTAGGTCCGGGAAGCGTGCATGGAGACGAACCCGGTCGTAATGCTCATCTTAGGTACGTCATCTTGCAAGGACGTCCTATGGGCTCTGCCTACCTCTTTGTGAGGCACAGATATCTCCTCCAGTAATTTGTGTTACAAATATAAACGTAAAATATTCTAACCCGGTGCTGCGTTAGGCTGAACGTTCTCTCCTCCCTTTTTCCGAATAATAGGAAGAAACGAAGAGAAACTAGTCTGTCTACAGCTAAAACAGCTGCAATTTGGGTATGCGGTATTCTCCAAAATATCTTTGCTAAATACGTGCTGAAACTCGGAAACAACTTTTATCTCCGTTTATTGAGGCAATAATTTTTTCTCTAGGAGCTAAGTTAGCCAAGTATTTCACTCACCAATGTTATTTTAAATCCCCGCCGGTACAAAGGTTCTCTTTTATACACCACCTGGCTGGCTATGACTTGCAACGGTTAC
This sequence comes from Vandiemenella viatica, assembly GCA_031002005.1. Classification (NCBI taxonomy): domain Eukaryota; kingdom Metazoa; phylum Arthropoda; class Insecta; order Orthoptera; family Morabidae; genus Vandiemenella; species Vandiemenella viatica. The sequence continues at coordinate 61,650,352 of CM061920.1, read as the reverse complement.
ACTTAATCGTGGTACATTATAATTCATTACATCGACCAACAAAAATTCTTTATATAAAACCTGGCTACTCCTCCATCTTACCGACTACAAGTTGCCACATTGAAGGAAGAAAAACCGGATTCAAGCGACTGAAATTTTTGAAGTAAAATAAAGACAAAATTAGAAGAGACAAAATCAAAAACTGAATCAGTTCTTATTCATCTAATATAAGAAAAAATCGTTTCATGCTTGATAAGGGAAGAAAGGGTGAGACTGTGTGGTCACATAATTAGAGTGGCTCCGAATAGATTAACCAAGTCATATTCAGTAACTAGAAACGCTCACGTGCAGATTATAGGACAGTTGGATGAAGGAAGCAGAAAAAGATATATCCACGAAAAGTCAAGAAGAAAATAAGTTATGAAAATTATTCTCAATATCTTAGATTTGTGTCTTCTTGTACCCGTAGGTATGTATATCATTACCTGATATGAAATTAATTAAATGTATGAGCAAGGATATCGTAATTCTGTTTATAGAACAGATGGTTGAAAAAGACTAATATGATGTCACTTGTATTTTATGACTGTTGTGATGTTCCCGGTACCAAAAGTCAAGAAATGAAAAAAAATCTAATATGGAAATAATATAAATCATTTTTAAAAATAATAATTAGTGGTTCACATCATCAATAGTTTTAAAGTGTTTTAGATTCCTCTTGATTCGACGAAATTTCTGACCTATTCTCGTGACACAATGTTGTATCATAACCGTCACATACTCTGGGCTATTGTCATTATAGAATTTCCGATTATAACTATTATTATGCAATACAGGCCACGGTTTGTAGAACGACTGTTAGTAAATTAGAAACTAAGTTCAATACAGTTTCCACTGGCATTACTATTTAAATATAATTTTTAATTCAGTCACTTATCGTTTGAATAACTGTAAATGATTTAGGGTTGTGATTTGATTGCGATGAAAAAACGCCTTTGTTAGTTGACTTTAATCCATGGTTTATTGCATCCAAAAAGCTCTACAGTACCAACAACACAATTTTAATCATACTTCAACTTAAATTTCACAAATTGCGCTAATTCTGATCACTCTGAAACTTGCAAACGGGAACAAAGCTAAAAGCGAATTTTAAACTATTATTAAAATATATTATAATAATAATATTATAATAAACACTGATATGCATTGGTAATTCTAATTTAGAAATACATTAATACTTTGCTACATAACTGTTAATTATTTGATGTGTTATTTCTCTCAGTAGCCAGCAAACTGATTGGTCACGTAGTCTGGTATCCTCAGTCCCAAGTGTAGACTATTTTGAATTCTCAGCTACTAGTCGATATTGAGTAATGCTTCAGAAAAAGATCATGTGACAACTACGACTCATGTAAAGCCAAGTATAGCATCAGATGCTCATAATTTCCGATTATATACCATACTGTATCAAATAATGTTAACAGTTCATTCTTGAATGAGTCGAATTAAATCAGTGCTTTGTCCAAAATCTATTTTAGATTGGCAATTTCATCATAGCGAAATTAAAAAACAAAATACCCTACAGGACGTTTATAAACATCGCTACGTACTTCTATGAGGTATCACAAATTGCAAGTACTGCTAAAAAATTGTTTACCCGTTCATTAAATTTAATCTTTCAACTTAGGTTACCACTTTTTTCTTTCTAGGTTTCATTCCTCCCGGGTGAAGCATAAGAGGCGAGCTGTTGTAGGGTTTCATAGGCCCTTTTCAACCAAACCAACCTAAGCATAGCAAGTGGTAATGAATTCGGCTGTAGCCTTAAATAGGGACCATGTCAGCATTTGTCTGTAATGACTACGGAAAACTACAGTCAGGATGGCCGAATGTGGGTTCAAATGTCCGTCCGACCGTATACTGGGTAGATGAGCGATTTAGCCATTTTCTTATGTTAAAACCCCCTACTGGGTTCGTATGATTAGTTGGGGATCATCGCCGTAATAAGCTGCGTTGGCAATTGTACTTCCTCAACTGATTTTCACGTTTTGGCTCATGAATGCAGCATTGATGCACGCTCTGGTCACTTATGTCGGTCGGTGAACGGTTTCTGCTGCGGCTTGATGTTCTTTTCTGTGGGCCGACCGGTCCTTCGGCTGGTTGGGTGTGACTGGGTTGGTGGTGACGTCTTGGAGCTTTCTCTTCAGGACATCCCCCGTAGCTGGCAGCGTGATCAGAACCACAGTTAAAACATCTCGGGGTTGCTTCTCGCGGACGTGAGCATACCAGGTTGCTGTGGTTCCCGCCGCAGTGGACGCAACACACTTGTTGCAGTCCGAGGATCTGTGCCCGACGCCTTGGCAACGGAAGTATTGTTGTATCGCTGCCATCGGATTCCTCCTCTTTGGTTGATTTTTGAAGTTCCGTCCACTCCTGTTCGTGTCTTGGCTGCTGGCAAGGTCGGTGTGCTTGGCTTTTGTGGGCACGATCCTGCCTGGTGCTGGGCGGGTGGTGGAGCTTCTGTCTTGAGGTGTTTCGGTGGAGTATTCTGGAGACGACTCTGCATGTTGTGTGCCCATTGCTGTATGCCTAGTGTTCCCTTGGGAGTCAATGTTGTATTTTATGTTCCTAGTTTCTAGGAATTTCTTGACGTCTTCGAGATCTGTTTGGCTCATACAGATGACAAGCAGCTGAGTTGGCGATGAGCATGCATGCGCCATTATTGTCTCGTCCTGATGGGATTTTCTTGATGTGGGACGTTTCTGATCGTCGTGGCTGCTCTCCTGTTGCTCGATGTCCTCACGGTTAGATGACGCCAGTGTCTCTTACTCCATCGCTGGTTCTATGTTGCTGCTTGAGCTTTGGTGACGGATGTAGAGCATTCGATGAAGATCGTCGAAGTACTCATCCTCCTTGAAGTTCTTAGAAAGAACGAGTGGTAGTTGAACTTAACGAGAGCAATCTTCCTTTATCGAGCTGATGGGCAACTCCGGTGGTTATTATATATCCAGACCACTACATAGCTGCGAAAATTGCGAGTAGTTTAGAGTTGTAGTGCCTGTCGTGTTGTTGCCGGACGCCACGTGTGTCTGGACGAAGCGCTGTTTGTCGTCGTAATCCCGCGCTGATTGGATTTTTCAGAGGCGCACTCTCCCGATTTTTAAACGCGCGCACATTACGCTGGCTGGACGCTCGCTGTTTGTCGAGACCCGGAGCTCATCTCCGAACTTATCCCTCGCAAATACAAAGCGCAGAGGACGGCGATAATATTTTCATTTAACAACCCCCGCCTACTGCCTCCCGCGCTCTCGACGTTGAGTAATCACTTTCGTTCGCTTGATAACTTCTCACTTCAGGGAGCGCTATCCACTTTCAGTTAATAATAACACTCCATGCTGAAAATTAATCATTGTACTCGGTGAGCAGATCTGACTAAAGAGGGCCATTTCTGTTTTCACCCTATTGCTTCACGTTTATTTCCAACTAAACCCTACCCTGTCAGGGTGTACTGCGATTCAAAATCCAGAGGCTGTAACTGAAAAAAAAAATGAATTTCACTAGTTATACGATTTTATTATTTCCATTTAAAATATGCTACAACTCTCGCTCTGATAGTTACAATTCGATCTGTTCCAAAATTTGAATTTTTATTTGTTATTGACTAATTCTCAGTCAGAAGAATTAACAGCAGACTTGACTTTCATTGGTTACCTGCAACAATTGTTAATTTATTATTAGTTGGATGAAAAGCAAGCCTTATAAATGACTCTTGGAGATGATAGACGTAGGGATATGTTGAAGTCAATCTCTTTCTCCTTTATGCACTACTTTTTATAATGCGTCTTTGAGTTGGAAACGGCCCTTAAAGGTGGGTGAATCAAAAATGATCCACGGCATGGGGTTGGAGAGGGTAAAACCCAGGACATATAATCTTCTCAAAATACGATATTGACTAAAACCAGTCGAGTGACTGATGACAGCAGAAGAAAAAGTTCTAATTGAATTGAATATCATCTAACTGTGATACTAATAAGCTTCTTCCAGATATGTTTTTTTACCCATTATTTTTGTCTTACATACAGCCTGTGATGTGAATTGGGTTATTCAAGCAGTGTTATTAAATTCAGTGACTATACACTGTTACACTATTTCCATGGACATGCGTTAAAGAATGATGGATTATTAACAGATCAGTACCCTAACAGTACTTTTGGTAACAGACGATTTAATACACGGGAAAGTGATGGAAATTTATAATGGATGGAAAACAACAATGAGAGTGTATTGTTTTTGGTTTATTTCTCCATAGGTTCATGCAGCAAAATTACTGATCATGTGTATGGAGACCTTTTCAGCCTAAACTACACTAAGGGGTGGGAGGGTGGATGGAAGTCGGCCGTGGCCTTAAAGGCAATCATCCCAGCATTCGCCTCAAAGGACTGCGGAAAACCTCAATCAGGATGACCGGACGGGATTTGAACCCCGTCCTCCCGAATGATAGGTAGGAGAGGGATTTTTTCCAAATGTATCTTCTTAATGAAGCAAAATTTCGTCTGTTTTACGTTCCAGTCAATCATAGTGAGGAAATAATGTTTTGAAATGCTCAGAATTAATAGTTAAAACTACTTCAGTTCTGCTTAATAGTTATGGTAATACTTTATTGGTGGTACATGGCTGTCTGTTACAGGGATCTAGCTTCAAAACTGAACATGTCTGTGTTGCATGAACCGAATATCGAATTTCGTATTGAAAATTTTGAAAATTATATAATATATGTAAAGTGACCCTAGTTTTTTTACCAAAGTGTTGAATATCGTTCTTTGAAGCTTGTCCAGTAGAAGATTTTTTTTTCATTTTTCTTCACTGGAAAATAAAGATTTCAAAGTTAACAGTTTTATATCGCTTTTTTTTCCCCCATCAAATCTATCTCAAAAGGCTACAACATTAAAATTAGTTACCGATTTCAACCACGGATTGTAATGAAATAACATATGCAAACGTACTTGTTTTTATTATTGTTTGAAAGTTGCGAGTAAGATAAACCAACCTTTTATTTTGTAGTTACTTTTCCATATAATGACACTATTTTATCGAAAGAACTCTTAACTGAGAATGCATTGTATCTTTATAGATAGGACAGGAGCTACCTATTAGAAAATTAAATAATGAATATTATTAGCATTGAAAGTTTCTGTCAGGTGCGCGATGATGGAAGGATGTGGCGATGCTTTCACTACCCCAACTCAAAATATTCTAGACTTTTATTTTTGCGCCAGGCGACTATCGTCTGACATACCACACACTAAGTTGGTGTATATATTTTTTTAAGTGTAACAGGAAACTGAAATAAGAAAGATACTCCGGTAACACCCTTTTAATTGCTGAAATGCAAAGTCATATTGAGAGAATAGTAGACTAATATTCTTTTGTGCAGTTTTCATTTTTAAAAAAGCTTTTTTATCTCTGGTAATAATTATTATCCGTTATGTTCGACAATACTTGAAAGACACCTAATTCATAGATTTAACTTTACCAACAAGACGTAACGTTCCAAAAAAAATTTGGAGATTGGCATTTGAGCTCTTTCATCTGCTTATCAGATTTTTTCGCTCCTTTCTGTTTTTATATGTTGTTTCTTTTGCCTTAAATGATTTTCTTTTTAGATATTTTACATAATAACAAATATTGTCTATAAGTATTGAAACGGGGAAGCAATTATATTCGAAACGTAAATGTTCAAAATGCTGGCTTTAAGCCATAAATACTTAGGAAAAAGAAATGTTTTTAATACTGGCGACAAAAATCGAGAACATGGCTTTAGGCAAGGATATTCATGTGAATCTCAGATGGTGGGCTATATGCAAGATATTTCGGATTAATGAGACAGGAGAGGCCAAGTTGGTAGTGTAACACTAGATCTGCCTGAAGCGTTTGACAGAGTGAGCCATAGGATGGTATTAAATAAGTTGAAAACAATTGGAGTTATTGTAATAGTGACTTGCTGGGTAGAATTCTTTTTTTAAAAAAATTGTAAAGCGTAAGAATAGGAAATGCATAATCAAAGGAGATAGAAGTAAATATACGAATGGCGCAGGGTAGTGTATTGGGACCGTTGCTGTTCATGATTCTAATGATTGACTGTATTGATGGTTTACAGTCACAACTTAGAGTGTTTGCAGATGACATAATCGTATACTATAGGATTAAAACATAAGAAGACTGTGAAGAGCTGCAGGGTGACCTGGAGAGAATATCTAAATGGAGAGCTTGTAACAGCCCTCATATCTGAATTTTGAATAATATTGTACTGTATGAAGTATTTGTAGTGAGCTAAAGTTTGCTTGAATATGATCTGGTATGTTTGTTTTGTAATTTCTTGTAAATCAGTGTATATAGACTTCTGTATTATGAAAGTTATTTAAAGTCCATTTAATATGTTTAAGAACAGAATTGTGCAAGAGAATTTCTGAAATGTTTGTAATGCCATGTATTAATGCAAGTTATGATGTCTACAGGACATGTTTGTACAGTTTAAACTGATTTCTGTAGATAATTTTGTATTTAAGTATCTCTACTTACTATTTTTTATCATTTCGAAATGATGTTAAGTGATTTTGTATTAATTCCGATTGTTTTTAATATGTTTAATTGTTTGAGTAATTGTTAATGTTCGAGAAATATCGGGCGGATGCCTTTGAAGAATTCCAGAAATTTCGATAGAGACTATATAAACAGATCGGCAGAAGGACAGAGAATTCAGTTTTACAGAGAGTTTATAGTTAGTTTTCAAGCTGAGTTCACAGAAGTTTTATAAAGATTATCTTTGCGACTGCTCAGAAGTGCATCTCTGTATTGTATTTATGCATGTGAATATCGCTGACTTCGTTTTGAGAAAATAAACAAATCTTCAACATAACCCTTTGGTGGACTTTTTAATTAATCAGTATATTAATTAAAAGACCCTAACAAGGTCAATATGGAATGAAGATAAATTCCAAAAAGATTCAGTTTATTGGTACACACATAAAAAAAAGAAACTAAAGGTGTTTATGATTGTATGGTGGGGTCAGAATCTTATATCTTTAAACGAGCAAATCTTGTATACATATATATATATTTCGAAACTCGGAAACGTCTATGACGATTTGGATGAAATTTGATATTTAGATAACGTTTTGATTTTTAAGTTTACCTAAATAGTCGTCTCCCCTAAAAAAAGCGAGTTTACAAAAAACGAACGATTTTTTCATTTGGTATCTCCAAAACGGCACTAGCGCCATTTCGTAGACAATTCAGGTACCAGAAAGCCTACATATAGTTTCTTTGATTTCAAAGAATATTTAAACTAACAGTTCTTGTATACTGGCTGACACGTGGAAATATTAGCACTGCAAGTTTAATTGTAAAACATTTAAAAAGGAAGATAGTTAAAAATTTATCATTGGTTTTGTCAGAGGTGATACTTTACAGAAACATCTTTGAAAATAATATTACTGGTACCAGTTATAAAGTAATCATCGTTTACTTTTTGACCGTAAAAGTGGTTGTCAGTTGTCACTAACACGCGAGGTATGAGCATAGTTTTATCGGAGTGAATGAATTTAGCACTGATGATGTTCTATCATGACGTCACAATCTGATAATGAAGTCTCATAGAACTCGACGAAACATATCGAAAATAAATTTATGTTCTTGACATCTCGCTTAGTTTTCGAGATGTAGCATGTCAAAAATCAGTTATAGGTATAGTTCCTTGTGCTTTTGGCGACTTTTCTTCTGGCCCAAGCCGTATTTCAACTTAACAACAACCATTAGGAACAAATAAAACATTGAAAGTACATTTCCACTGTATAGACATAGTGGTTTTGATTGATTTTTTTTCTGCTCCATGCCGGATCGAATGCGAACCTCTTCATTTGAGATATCAGAAAAATAAATTATTTATTTTCGATTTGTCTCTACTATTTTCATACGAATTCATCATCAAATTTGGCTATGGAGAAATTTATCTTCTGGTCCAGGTCACATTTCAACCAACCACGTCAATTTTGAGATACAATATCTCGAGAACTAAGGGAGATATAAAAAAAAATATTTTTTACTTTCAGTTTTTCTCATCGAGTTACATGTGAATCCATCATCAAGGGTTATCGTAGAATCCCCTAATTTACCACAAATCCCTGACTGATATTAATATTTCTATTTAACATAATAATAGCATTTTTCTTTGAAAGCAATTTATGAGGCGGTATTGCAAATGGATCTATGGAGTTGGATGAAATTTCATATGTAGATAACAATTTGCTTTTCAAGTTTTTAACATGATTTAAAAAAAAAAAAAAAAAAAAAAAAAAAAAAAAAAAAAAAAAAGGAGCAATTTTTGTATTTAGTTTCTCGAAAACGGCTCTAACCTCATTACGTAGAAGATTCAGGTACCAGTAAGCCTACTGATGTTAGTTAAGCTTCTCTTTGGTTAACTGTGCACCTAAAAACGCCTAGGAAGCCTTCAAGCCTTTTACTTTAATCAAACTTTACTCAGAACCTTGGATATTGAACAGAAATAGAAAGACGCCGAGCGAAGATCGAAAGGTGCCGAGCGAAGATCGGCCACCCAGGTACTTGCTTATTAAACGCTTGAAGTGTAAATATCTTGGCATAAAGTTCAATAATAAACTTAGCTGGCTAGATCACATTGGGAAGGTGTCAAGTAGATGTTATAAAATCGTTCATTTACTGAAGAGGGTGATGAGAGGATGTACCAGAGAATTGTACAATTGGGTTACAAAATACTGGAGGACCCGTGGGAAATTTTTTCGAACACAATGAATAGTACGGTTGGGGGTTTGCAGGTGCGGGTCCAGGGGGGGGGGGGCTAGGGGGTTCAAGCCCCCCCCCAAAAGTATCTAGGTCTACCCCCGACCTTTTTTTATTTTTTTTTTAGCTCTACGGATTTGAGGCCCGAGGAGGCTATAAAGCCGACTCAAGCCCCCCCCCCCCCTCAAACCAAAATCCTGGAACCACCCCTGGGGGTTTGTAATAGGATGGAAGAAGGCCTCATTTGTTTCAATCGTTTATTTGTTTAGTGTAATAGGTACGTGATAAAAAAATAGGTCAGTGAAGCAGTTTATAAATAGCTCTGTGATACGTGCCACTGCATATAGCGTCTTAGCTCTGAACTGTCTCATAAGCGGAATATTCACAGTTATTACTTTTGATCTTTAAGGGTTAAATTCGAAAAATTTCGTTTGTAATTTACAATGTTGCCTGAGTTGAGACCTTAATCCTTTAAATGATACCTCATTTATTAATTTAGGTTAGGTGTCAATGGCGATAAATGACTCGTAACTAGAAAACACATTATGGAAATAATAATACATTTACACTTGAAGTGACAAAATGCGTAAAATTCCTTTCTTAAGATATGATGTGACCAAAGTAGAGACATTAATATTTAATATGATAGCTCATTTATCCATTTCGGTTAGATATCAAGGGAGAATAATGGCTCATGATAAAAATATACGTTATGGAAATAATGATATTTTAACCTTTAAGGGTTGAATTTGGAAAAATTCCTTTCTAAAGATATAATGTGACCACGGCGTAGACCTTAATATTTAAAATGATAACTCATTTATCAATAACGGTTTGATATGAAGGAAGATAAATGGCTCATGACACAAAAACGTGTTGCAGATATATTAATACTTTTGCCATTTAAGGGTGGAATTCAGAAAAATTCCTATAATACTGTTTGATGTCATCAAAGCGGGGATCCTTATCTTTATAATGATACTTCATTAAAAGATTTCAGACAGTCATATATCCAGGGAGATATATGACTTGCAACAAAAAAAACAGCGTTTTTGAAATATTGTCATTTTTGCACTTTAAGGGTCTAATTTCGAAAAATTTCTTTCTTAAAATATGATGTGACCAAAGTGGAGACCATAAGCTTTAAAATGTAAGCACATTCATTGATTACGGTTAAGTATGAAGGGAGATAAGGGCTTATGAGCAAAAAAAAAAAAACACCTTTCAGAAATAATATATATGATGATTGGTCAGACCATTGCTTGAATATGTTGATGTAGTATGGGACCCACATTATGAGTATCAAATACAGGAATTTGAGGGCGTGCTAAGAACTGCAGTTAGATTTTTTAGTGGAAATTATCGCAGGAAGAGAGTGCTGGAAATGTCAATGCATATGTTGATAGTGGGGCTTGGAAGGATGTTGGTCCAAGAATTAGGAATAGTGCATGGAAGAGGAGAGATGACTATTACCGCAAGCTGGCACTAAATTTCACGCGTAAGGGAGGGGCAAAATTTTGTTTTGTGGGCAAGGGTATCAGGAATTAGAATAAATTACCAAGTGAAGTGAAAAATAATTTACCAAAAGCGCTGGAGCATTTTAAAATTAAGATTCTCAAATCGCGTATGTAGATGGGGGGTTGGGGTGGGGGGGGGGGGAATTTAACACTTAAGGTATATAAGATAAGTTTTAAAAAAATAATACAATGAGGTAATTGGATGACTATGGGAATTCCCGTCGGAGTATATGCTTCATCGCAATTAGATTAATAATAGCAATAAACAACAGATAACTTGCAATTAAAAAAAAAAAAAAAAAAAAAAAAAAAAACTAGACTACCCGTGCGAAAATTTCACTAGTAAAATACAATGAATAGTGAGGCTGAATGCTTGTGATATAATGAAAAGTAGAACCGCACTTTGTAGCAAATATTTATTTGTTTAGTGTAATAGGTACGCATCAAAACATATTAGGTGACATATTATGTCACTGACCCTAACAGAATACAACCAACCTGAACAAAATGCACACAGCATATATGCATCTCTGTGATATGAGCTGATAGGCGAATAAAATGTTTACACTGGAATTGTATAGTAACTCAAACATGTTTCTGTAACAGAAAAAAATATCTGAAAAGCTACTTATTGTACAAAAAATTGTAGTATAAAAAACTAAAAACACGCTTGCGTAATAATGTGAACTAAAAGGTTAAAAATAATCTTTAAATATAAAGATTTTGTTTAACAGTGGTAGGACGTCACACAATTCAGGATAAATTAATTTTTTTGAATAAGTTTAAAGAATAAAATCACTGATTACAAAATTAACTTTAATGTAAACAAGCATGGGGTGCTATATCAGTTGTCTTGTATTTTTTGTCGTTGGCTGTTTGTAAAGGTAGAGTCATTGTCAAAAGTTGTGTAGAGAGCACCCCACGCTTTTTTTACATTAAAGTTAATTTTGTAATCAGCGACTTTATTCTTTAAGCTTATTCAAAAAAATTAATTTATCCTGAATTGTGGGACGTCCTATCACTGTTAAACAAAATCTTTACATTTAAAGCGTGTTTTTAGTTTTTTAAACTACAATTTTATTTTTAGCTTTTTAGTTCAGATAGTTTCAAAAGTATGTTTCCTACTGTTGGCTTTTCTTCGCCAATCTCTCTTTTTGTTTGTGTTGTAGCTTCATTTTTAATTATTATTTCCAAGAGTTAAATACAATTAAATGGTCAGCTCTGCCAATAGCAGGGTAATTGTGGAAGACTACTCTTCTATAATAGTACGAAGTAATGTTTCGAATACTCACTATTCAAAATCACGTTATGTGACTGCAGACAGAGAAACCTTTCTGGATAGGAGACAGTGGAAGACGATCGTCTTCAGCAACCAAGGCTCGTAAATCACACCCGGAAAACTGGAGATGGTCCCCAGCGATGATGATGATGGCTATATTGGACGGAAAATCTGCGAAGGGTCTGGCCGCCAAATGACGAAGGTTTCTCGAATCGCGCCTGTGCACTAATGTCGCGGCTGCATTTGCCTAACTCGGTAATTCCATCAAGTATAGGGTACGTGTAGTTTAACTTGAAATCCGAACTATGGGTTATCCTAAACTTTTCCATTTATAATATCCGCAAAAATTCGAACCAAAATCGGGATTTGATCGGGGAACGTCTGTTCGCCAGTAACGAGACAATTCGGACTTTTTGAAGTGGGTGAAAATTGAACTGAAATTTTCTATTACATTCAACCACTTTTAAGTTATTTCTGGCAACGCAGTGAGAGTGAGATTATTGAATTTTTATCGGTTCTTAATAAGTGTACAAAATTTCAAACGATTCGGACGTCAGGATGCGGGTAAACACTGAGATGAAAGATTCCATTACACGCAACCATTTTTCTATTGTTACCGTCAAAGTAACGAGAATAGCAGGTCGTTGCTAAGAGACTGCTGTATTGTCAACGGTTCTTAAAACGTGTGCAATTTTTTTCTATTTTTACTGTCAAAGTAATAAGAATATCATGATATAGCTATGAAATTATTGTATTGTAATCAGTTATCAATACATGAGCAAAATTTCAAACAATTCGGACATCTGTAATTGGGATAAAATTAAATTGCAAAATTTCACGACATTCAACCATTTTTCTGTTGCTACTGTCAAAGTAATGAGAATAGAAGGATATAGCTATGAAATTATTGTATTCTTAATATGTGTGCCAAATTTCAAACTGCTCGGAAATCTGGAAGTGGGTCAAAATGGAGTTATAAAATTCCGTTACATACATACAAGTCAAGCTAATATAAAGCGTGTAAAACAGTTTATTGACATCTCATCAATACTGCTGCTGCAATCTGAAGACTTGGCTCTGAACTGTTTGATACACGTGACCACTTTAAGCATCAAATGCCAAAAAATTGTTTCTTAATTTATGATTTAACCTAATTGGAGACCTTAATCTCGAAAATGATTTGTCATTTATTGATTTTGGTTAGTTATCGAAGGAGATAAATGGCTCGCAATAGTAATAATAATAAAAAAACAAATTGTAGAAATAATATTGACACTTTTGCCCTTATCAAATTCAAAAAATTCTTTTTATAAAATATGGTATGACCAAAGTTTTAGAAATGATATTTTTGTCTCTTAAGGGTTGAATTTAAAGAAAATTCTTTCTTAAAGTATGATGTGTTCAAAGCGGGTACTATAATATTTTAAATGATACCTCGTTTATCGATTTCGGTTAGATATCAATGGAGATAAATGGCTCGTGACGGAAAAATGTGTTGGAGGAATATTAATACTTTTGTCCTTTAATGGTCGAATTTTGAAAAATTCTTTTCTTAAAATATGGTCTAACAAACGGAAGACCTCAGTCTTTAAAATGATACCTCGTTTATCAATTTTGTTTAATTATCATGGGAGATAAATGACTCGAGACACAAAAACGTATTTTAGACATACTGATATTTTTGCCCTTTAAGAGTTAAATTCAGAAAATTCCATTCTTAAAACATGATGTAACCATTGCGGAGACCTTAATATTTAGAATGATACCTCATTTATCTTTCTCGGTTATATATTAATGTAGAAAAATGGCTCGTCACACAAAAATGCGTTTAAGAACTATTGACACTTTTTCCCTTTAAGAGTTCAATTAAAAAAAAAAAAATCTTTCTCAGTATATGATGTAACCAAAGCTGAGACACTAATCTTCATAATCCTACTTCATTTATCAATTTCTTTTATACAGGGTGTCCACAAATGAATATCGGGGTTTTAATGCTTTATAAGATTTATTACATTATGCTTACAGTTATAAATGATATGTCAAATGAAAGAGCAACTCAAACAGTTTTGTTCGTTGGCACTAGTGCGCATGTGCGTGAAATGTTTCCTCTGCGATCCGCTAGAATGCGGTAGTAGCAAAGATGGCGACTAGTGAAGAGAAAGCGTTTTGTGTTTTACAGTTTTCAAAGACTGAATCTGTAGTTACTGTGCAGCGTGCGTTCCGCATTAAGTTTGGGCGTGATTCTCCAAGTGACAATAACATCCGTAGATGGTATCATCAGTTTGAAGATACAGGCTGCCTTTGTAAAGGGAAAAGCGCGGGACGACCAAGAGTTAGCGAAGAGACTGTTGAACGAGTGAGAGAGTCGTTCACTCGTAGCCCAAAGAAATCTGTTCGGAAGGCTAGTCGCGAATTAGAAATTTCTAAGTCGACTGTTTGGAAAGTTTTAAGGAAACGCTTGCAACTACGTCCTTACCGTTTACAGTTGTTACAGGCTCTAAAGCCTGCAGACCATGGTTTACGTGCCAAATTCGCTAACGAAATGTTGTTACATGACGATGAAGATTTTCTACATCATGTTGTCTTCAGTGATGAATCGACCTTTCACCTCAGTGGACATGTTATCACTCATAATGTGCGGATCTGGGGCTCAGAAAATCCTTAAGAGATCGTGCAAGTGCAACGAGACTCCCCTAAAATCAATGTTTTTTGTGCCGTATCCCGGCGGAAAGTTTACGGACCTTTCTTTTTTGATGAACCGACTGTAACTGGTACTTCTTACCTTGATACACTAGAGCAATGGCTCTTCCCTCAGTTGGAACAATATGAACCAGAGAACTTCATTTTCCAGCAAGATGGTGCGCCACCTCACTGGCATAACGAAGTACGCGGTTGGTTGAACGTAACTGTACCCGACCGCTGATTTGGCCGCAAGGGGCCCAATGACAGAGCTTGCTATGCGTGGCCTTCACGTTCACCTGACCTAACGCCATGCGATTTCTACCTTTGGGGTTTCATCAAGGATCGTGTGTATGTGCCTCCGTTACCAGCCAACCTCCTTGAATTACGACAGAGGATTGAAGCAGCTGTTGTAACAGTTACTGAAGACACACTGCTCAACGTTTGGGAAGAACTCGGCTACAGACTTGATGTGTGCCGTGTGACAAATGGTGCCCACATAGAACACTTGTAAGCTTGTATATAAAACTGTTTGAGTTGCTCTTTCATTTGACATATCATTTATAACTGTAAGTATAATGTAATAAATCTTATAAAGCATTAAAACCCCGATATTCATTTGTGGACACCCATATCCAAGACGATAAATGGTTCGAGACACAAAAAACGTATTTTAGAAATATTGACATTTTTGCCCTTTAAGGTCGAATTACGAAAAATACCTTTGTTAAAATATAATGTTACCACGATGGAGACCTTACTCTTTAATATGATACCTCATTTATCTATATCGGTTAGGTATTAAGTGAGATAAATGGCTCGTGACACAAAAACGCGTTGCAGAAATATTGTTAGTTTTGCCCTTTAATTTCGAAAAATTCCTGTCTTAATATATGATGTCACCAAAGCGGAGATCCTAATCTTTAAAATGATACTTTATCGAACGATTTCAGGTAGGTATCCAGGGAAATAAATGACCCGTAACACAAAAAACAGCATTTTAGAAAGACTGACATTTTGCCTTTTAAGGGTCGAATTATGAAAAATCCTTGCTTAAAATGTGATGTGACCAAGGTGGAGACCATAAGCTTTAATATGACTCCTCATTCAATGATTTCGGTTAAGTGTGAAGGGAGATAATGGCTTGTGACAAAAATAAAAAAAACCTTATAGAAATAATATATATTATAATAAGGCACAAAAATATTGCTTGTGATATCAAAACTTTACATACTTTGTAAGCGTATATGCTTTTTTATATCACCCCCTCCCCTCTTAATTTAGCACTGTTCTTCCTCTTCTTCTTGGGGTAGTATTTTTCACATTTCATCTAATTCGAAGGGAATTTAGCTAGAGAAGTGAGAGCAAAAGAAAAATCAATTTCAAGCAAAACACACAACTTATGATTCACTAGATAATTTACTACCGACCTTCCACTGAAAATACTTCTCTTTTTTCTTTGTTTTATTAACACAAACATTTGCCAGTTCACAATTTTTAATTACTTACTTTTCTCGCACAATTATTGTACATTAAACCGTTAACAATAATTCAGTTTACTGCTAGTGAATAAGTGATATACTTCTTTTTGCTTTCTCCGCTACATATTATTGTTGACAATAACCAAACAAAGATATTCTACTTCTCCAGCATTCATAGTCAGAGATGCTAGAACACTGTCTTAAATACATACATTGTCTGCTTCATACTTCTAACACATTAAAATTAGAAAAGAACATTGCAGTAAGAAAACAAATAAAAATACGTATATGAAGGAAAACGTTGTATCCTTACAACTTATATAGGCCATTGATCATATGAAAATCTTCATACCTGAACCCGGTGGGTCAGCGATAATTTTTGGACCAGGCTACAGGTTCAAATCTCAATCCCGCTACGCAGATCTCTGTTTTCCACTAAATCACTCCTTGAGAAATGAGGGATGATTTGTTTAAAGGTGATCGCCGAATTCCTTCCCGCACTTTGTCTCGAATCCTCTCCCACCTTTAATTACAACGAGGTCGAGGGTTAAAAAAAAAAAAAAAAAAAAAATCAAAAACCGAAACTACATCGAAAATGATCGTTAGTTGACGGTAATATGACTGTAATGACCATAAGGATATTTTCGTCGACGAGTCGAAGCGCCCTTTCTAGTTACGAAAAAGGTTTTGTAAGGGAAAGCCATAGCAATAGTAGGCTGAAACTTTATTTCCCTGCAAGGTGATGTGATTTTGGTCACTTGAAACCTGTTTCGTAATACAATCTAACTACCCTTGTCCAAGGAAATGAGATCTTATCGAGATTTGAAAGCAAGTAATGAACTTTCCGGATTAAAGTTCAATAGTCAGTAGTGGAACGGTTAGTCCATTGGTAAGAAACTGGAAAAAAACTTGACTTTCATCAAGTGGCTGACAGATAACGCCTCCCTTGGGTAACTAGAAAACTATACGTCCTCTGGAACCAACGTTTCGCATTGTGCCGCTAATTGTAGATTGATAACGTCGATAATTACCCCAATTTAAAAAGCAATTACCAGATGTGACTTCCCCCCGACGTTGATTCCATCTCCGCAGGCTCACTGAAGGCGCATTAGACTTTCTAATTGAGTGCGTCTTGATTATTTGGAAATGGGAGATAATGTCCTGAATGCAAATGAATTTTTTTGGAGCAGAAACGAATTGAAATAAGAAAAACAACAAGAGTGGTTACCCGCAGTTGTTGTCGGCCATATAAGTCTAAACTGTGTTAGCATTTTATTACTTCTGAATTATGGGAGGGAAAATATTGAGTGCTAAAGTTGTCTAACCTGTCTGAGACCGCGCCGTCCGGACTGTGTTTACACAGAAACACTCCTCCTTTACACCTCACGGCCATTGATATAGTGCGCCCTACATCATGGGCTAACAAGCTCTTTTGGAACAAAAAATGACGTAAACGTGAGCTCGACTAAGGTTTGAAGCGGTCGGATTCACGATTATTTCGGCCGTATTTTGTCACACCGAACAAAAGCTGGCACATCTAATACGTGCTGGCCGTTACAAACTAGGAAATTACCGAAAAATATCCCTCCAACTGTGTGTAAAAGTGGGAGTTAACTAAACCGGTTATTTTTTTTTTTTTCATCCGATATGTAGGCTCATTATTATTTAGGAGCTCCATCGCTTTTTAAAGGCATTCGCTTCACATTATAGATAAGTATTTATCGACCAATATTCGGTTCGATAAAATTTTATACAGACGGCTAGTCGACAAAATATAGGACCGTTCGAGTAGTTGAGGATGTTTAAATTACTCGTCTGTAGAAAGAATTAAATGAAAGGTATGGCACAACTAAAAAGGACGTAAACGTCACTGCGAGAAAGTAGAACGTTATTTTCTAAGCCTGATAATTACGACCTTGTCCTCATTATCACAACCCAGTACACTGAAGTTTTGAATAAGTTAGTTAAGGGCAAGAATGTTTTCATCGACATCATCCAGGTTATATTATAAAAATGTCGAATAAACTTTGTAGTATGCCTTGTCTTTTGCATTAAAGTAGTTGATTATATTGCAGATGAAATTGATCGTTAATTAATGGAGTGGATTTTTTTTTATGTCTGTCCGTAGTTTTTCTCCAAATGAATACAAAATATATGCTCTCCATTAACAAAGAAAAGAGATTCTGAACTCAAGCTTTGTCGTGTTGTCGTGTCTCAATACAATTAATGTTCGCTTGTTTGTCTTCGCTCGTCTGCATTCACAAAAAAAAAAAAAAAAAAAAAAAAAAAAAAAAAAAAAAAAAAAAAAAAAAAAAAAAATGTGGATTGAAAGAAGGAAAGTAGGAATTTTGAATTGAGCAAACGTATCAGATGAATAATGCAATTGCATCTAAAGAGATTAAATAGTTTTCGAGAATGGACGCAATGCGGTTTTACTGTATTGTATCTGTATGTATATATGTATATGTTAAGCACAGAATTCAATTGTGAAGAGCAATGAAACTCTTTGGGTGTTTGCAGCTTCTTGCTTCTGAAGGGCTTAAGAGCATCTTAAAGACATGAAGCCGAACAATAATTTGTTGATTTTGAGTTGCGGAACAAACTGCCAGACAACATTTATAATATCTTACTAACAGAAAGGATATTTTTGCCACTAGATCTATTGTTTAGCAATTGATAATTCAGGATATTCACTAGATATATCTCAGAAGTTACATATACATTAATCAGTAGTAGATATAGTATTTTAAGTATTGGAGCAGTTAGTAGTACACAATAATGTGAAAGTAACTATCGATACTTTATTTCTTGGTTAGCTGTTTTGAGTTGAATAACTACAAAACACAAACTAATTTTTATAGGCCTTCCTAAAAGTCTAAATCCTTATGCGTAAACAGTAAATGATTACCATTTTTGCACTAAAAGACGAATTGTTTTAGCTATGCTAGAGTTTGCTGAAATACATTTGACGTTATCAAATATCACCAAACCTTTTGTCACATCTAATGTAACTAGCACACTGTAATAGGGTATTGTTAAGTCTAAAGAGGTTAGTTACAAGAATTTTACAAGCAATTAATAACAGCAGAGAGGCGAAACTAAGGATGCATCCATGAAGAGAGAACACTTAAAGATATAACTAGACATTTCTATTATTTTACTAGAAAATTGTGGTTAAGAGAAGGTTTCCAGACAATTAAGGAGAAAGAAAAAGGCTAAAGGTTACTGACGACATGAAAAAAAGCAGATATATAAGGTAACTGTTTGTGAGATAAGAGACAGATTTTTAAATTAGCAGCATGATTTTAAAACAGGATACTAATGTGAATTTCAGTGAAGGGGCAATGTGCAAGACATTGCAAATGGAATTGGTATTGGAGGCCTAGTTGATAGTACATATCTAGAATCTGAAAGAATGAGGGGCTAATTGAGATATAAAAGCGTTGACGAGGATGAAAAACTGACTTACTGGGCGGAGGAGTTTTAAAGAAATATGAAGCAAAGAGTTAGGGTAGAATACGGAGTATCAAAAGAAGTGTAAGTGAAAACATAGTGCGTCACGGTAGTGTGTTAAGACAATTGGTGTTAGTTATTGTAATGAATGATTGTGTTGATCGTTAACAGTCAAACTTAGCAGATGACAAAATGCTTTCTAATGGGAATAAAAAAGAGGAGAATTATGAACAGCTATGAGGGATCTGGACATAACGTGTGGTCAGACATGCTAACCACACCATTGACTGAGGATATATACCAAGTAGAGGCAATTAGATAAACAGATTAAAAACAAGTTTTGTATAATTATAAGAAACTAGCTCTTACCCGCGACTTCGTACGCGTGGATTAAGAATTTTTTTTCCAGAATTAAATATAGAAAGTTGTTGGTAACGAAGGATTGGTCCCAAACAATATCGAGTCGGAATAATATGACAGGAAAGCTATCACTATATCATTGTACCGTCGAACCTGTCTCTTGAAGAGAATCAATTTCCAACATATTTCTGTCATCATACGATAAGGTCTCAAAATTTCGTGACTACAACTGTTAATCATACTGGAAAAAATATCTTGCGCCCTTCATACAGATTTCCTTATAAAATTCCATCACAACGATATAGCCATTTAGTCGTCAAACGCAACAAAAAGACAGAGACTTACTTCCGTATTTATAATAATACTAGCTGACCCGGCAATGCTTCACTATTGCTGGACTTGAGTAGGCACATAGATTAAATGAAAAAATATTTACATATAAATTTTAAACTGCTGTTTCATTCATTTTCAGTTGGAAATGGTGAGAGGGGATGCGCTTTGGAAAACATATGCAGGCAGTATTTTTCTGTTTGTTTTAAAGTATAAGTGTGCAAATTCCCATTGAAATCTGATGAAATATGTGGTTTGCCTAAATTATGGGGTAAAAACGTAATGGGGTTGGAAAGGGGGAAAGGGGATGAATATTCGGAAACCATACGTAGGCAGTATTTTTCTGTTTGTTTGAAAGTATAAGTGTACAAATTCTTATCTGAGGCCTGGATCTGAATAAAAATTCCCAATACCACTATATATTCGCGGTGGAAATTACCTATAGATGTTTTACTTTCTCATATTGAATGTTATTATGGTTGAAATACGGCCTGGGCCAGAAGAAACGTCACCAAAAGTTCATGGAGTAATAGACTACCTATAACTGATTTTTAACATGCTAAAACTCGAAAACAAAGCTAGATATCAAAAATTATATTATTTATTTTCGATTTGTCTCGTCGAGTTACATTATGGGGAAGAGGGGTGGGTTTTTAAATATTTGTTTTTTGATAGGAACCATTTTCGACATTCCCTCGACAATTCACCATAGCTTCGACTTTTGGAGCTAGCTGAAAGAAGAAACAGCCAAGTGCTAGGTCCAAAATCACCGACAAATATCCCCCACAATAGATGACAGCAACCAGATGTCCTAGATGTTGCCGTCGTGAAGGACATCAAGCGTGAAATTAAACTCAAAACCATCAACGACCTTTCATCTGATCGCCAACCGTTTGCCTAAATTATGGGGTAAAAACGTAATGAGGTTGGAAATGGGGAGAGGGGATGAATATTCGGAAACCATACGTAGGCAGTATTTTTCTGTTTGTTTTAAAGTATAAGTGTACAAATTCTTATCTAATCGGATAAAAAATGTGGTTTACCTAAATTATGGGGTAAAAACGTAATGGGGTGGAAAGGGGGAGAGGGGATGTATATTCGGAAACCGTATGTAGGCAGTATTTTTATGTTTGTTTTAAAGTATAAGTGTACAAATTCCTATCTAAATCGGATAAAAAATGTAGTTTGCCTAATTTATGGGGTGAAAACGTAATGGGGTTGGAAAGGGGGAGAGGGGATGAATATTCGGAAACCATACGTAGGCAGTATTTTTCTGTTTGTTTTAAACTATAAGTGTACAAATTCCTATCTAAATCGGATAAAAAATGTGGTATTGCCTAAATTATGGGGTAAAAACAAATGGGATTAGAAAGGGGGAGAGGGGATGAATATTCGGAAACCATACTTAGGCAGTATTTTTCTGTTTGTTTTAAAGTATAAGTGTACAAATTCCTATCTAAATCGAATAAAAAATGTGGTTTTGCCTAAATTATGGGGTGTTATGGGGAATAGGGGGTGACTTTTGGAAATTTTTTTTTCACAGGAACCTTCGCAGACCCACACTCGAAAACTTTCCAAAGTTTCATTGCAATCTGATAAATGGTATAGGAATGTATACAAGACGAACAAACCCACAAACAAACATTGATTTTTATAAATAAGATTACTGTGGTTCACACTCACACACTGACTGCGAACAACACCTGAGGGATCATTATAACGTAAAAAAGTCTAAACCTACAACATTGCACCCCTAACTTTCTAATATCTACAGTTTAACATTCAATCCGAATAACCTACGGCTCAGGCCTGACTCTTACGATGAAAAACAATTTTTAAAAAGCTTAGCTTCCACGGAGATTTAAACCGGAGACCACGACGTTCGTAAGCAAGCGCTTTAACCACTGATCTGCCAGTCCACTACACGGAAACACGGTACGGAGACGTCCATATTGTAACGAACGCGTCTTGTCACCGCTAGTTACATTAATAAACTATATGTTTATTATTTAAAATGTGGAATATTTTAGTGGGCTTTTGGGCGCAGTGTACAAGTGTGGAGCGGCAGATCTGAGGAATGCCAGCAGGCCGGTTCCTAGAATTAGCGAGGGGAGAATAGTGAGTGCCTAATGGAGGGGAGATTTGTGCTTGCCAGGTAGACAAACAGGGTGATCGGCGAGAGTTTTCTGTTTTTGCATGTGGCACGACGAACGAGGGAGGATATTCGATGCCGGCCGGCCAGCACGTTCGGTCGATGTGGACTGTCTATTTGTGAGTGGGACTGTTGCTGCTACCTGGATCCGGACACCCGCTATTTTGTTTGAGCAGATGAGCTCAGGCAAAGGAAGACATCTGAGGAACTGTGCTACACTGGTCCATAGCCAGAGAAGACCGTCATCCAATGTGTGGCGGCAGACATGTACATTCGGTAATTATACATCGCCAATGAAGGACACTGTGCTAGCTAGACTTTCAAGTTCATAGCATGCCCAGCTACGACCCTGCAGATAAGAACTCTCATAGCCCGGAGCAAACATCTCTTTCAGAAGTGAAGTCAAAATGTTGACTTCGTTTACTGTTTAATTTTTGTGTATTTTATATAAAATACCCTGGCGCCCACAAAAGGGCAACTGATTATTTTTAACTAATTTTGTTATGTATGGCATGTGATTAATTGAAATAAAACCATTTGTGATTTTTCGTATAAAGTATTCACGCAAGTTCTACCTTTCATGATAATAAAATAAAATAATAAAATTAATTATAATTTTAAATCAGGTAATGAGGTCAGAACGTTACAATGGCGAACCAAGAGGGGCTTTTCGATTATTAATTGCAAAAATTAATTATGCTATGAACGAAGACAGCACTATGTCCTTGGTAACTTTCTTATTTTGTAGATAGAAAGTAGTTCGTATTAGTTTGCGTAGTTAATGCATGTATAAATTCATGTTGTACTTGTTGATCTTAGATGC
>CM061920.1:61547118-61626488 GCA_031002005.1 Vandiemenella viatica | reverse complement strand
GCATCTCATTCTGGGGAAACTCGTCACAAGCACAGAGGGTATTTAAATTGCAAAAGCGTGCTATAAGAACTATTTGTGGAGCAAGTCCACAGACGTCGTGCAGAAATTTATTTAAAAACCTGGGTGTACTAACAATGCCAGCACAGTATGTATACTCCGTACTATCATTTGTGGTGGAAAATCCTGAACACTTCAATCTTAATGCTGACATACATAGCCATAATACTAGGAATAAATATAATATTCACAAGGATTACAAATCACTGCCAATTGTACACAAAGGGTTAACATTTACTGGAGCTTCCTTATTCAATGTCTTACCAATAGAAATTAAATGTTATCTACAAAAACCCAACTACTTTAAGTCCAAACTGAAAGAGTTTCTGCTTCAGAACCCATTTTACTCTGTGAAAGAATTTTCTTCTTGGAATTTTGTAACTGAGAATGACTGGTAAAATAGTATGTATGGTGTATGGAAGGGGAAGGTGACAAAGTTGTCCACAATTACTAAAATGATATATGGTTTTTTTTTCTTTCTGTTAAAACTTTTGTCAAATGAAGTAATTAGACTGTTTACGAAATTTCACTCATATATAGTAACTATCATGGGATATGCACTCAAAAACTCCTGTGAAAAATTTTCATACTAACAGGTTTTTAAGTAATTGACTGCTTATGAGTTGTTGGTAATATAATTGATATTGTTAATAGGCATGTGTACTGTTTCACATAAACAGCAACTAACGTGATATAATATGTAGTCGCAAATTACAGTGAAACTTATCATGGTAACTGGTTGGTAAGAAAATAACTGGTTATTAGATGCTGGTAACAAGTGTATACACTGTTCCACATAATAAGTATTAATTAACTCGGGATTGTATGTGTAGATTATAGGAGATATTGGTTATACTAATGGGTTGTAGCTAACTTGTCAATATATAATAATATTATCAATTATATAGTAATATTGACATTAAAAATAAGTGTATGTACTGTTCCACATCCCCGAGATTATTCTCACATGGGATCAAAGTGAACATATCTATCTATCTATCTTAAGAACTGTAGAGGAAGACAGAGATTAGAATATATGAAGCAGATAATTTAGGACGTGGGTTGTAGGGGATATGTAGAGATGAAGAGGTTGGCACAAGATAGGAAGGAATGGAGTATTGCATCAAACCAGTCGAAAGACAGATGAAAAAAAAAAAAAAAATATCCCGATTACATAGTGAAATGGCAATGATTATTATTATTATTATCTGCGAATGGATCTATCGGATACCACAAAGTCTTGAGTTTCATCATGGTTTGTAATTAAGAATTTTTAGTTTACTGTCTGTTACCGATTGCATGATATTTCAAAGAATTTTCCTCTTATGATATACAACATCTTATAGTTTTTGGAATGCAGAATAACGATGCATACAGTATGTAGAGTAATTTGCGTTGGTTACGTTACAGCGGAGTTTGCACTTATTTTAATTTATTTATTACTAGCCCACGACTTCATGTTTGTAAAGAACTTTGATCGACAGCTATCGATATGCAACCACCATGGTGTGCGATGGAAGACTCAAAGCTAACACCACAAACAAACACAAGTTATCTGGGTGGCATATATATTGCTGATAGGTTGAATATAGGGACACAAATGTCTTTGGTCGAAATAGGAAAATGCCCCAGATTGATCACTTTAAACCACCATTTCTCCCACACCCACACAGCTACCGACATGCAACCACCATAGTGCACGATGGGAGACTCGAGGCCACAACCAAACACAGACAGCAATGTTATGTACTATGTAGTTGTGTTTGCAAAGTGAAATATAAGGACATACATGTCTTTGATCGACATAAACAAAATACTCTTGATCGACCATTTTCAACCACCATATGTCCAACATCTCCACAGATTCCGACTTGCAACCACCGTAGTGCACGATGAGAACTTAAGGCTACTACCACACTCAAACACCAGTGGTCTGCCCTAGGTACTTTTGGCTGGAAAGTTAAATATAGGGACACACATTTCTTCCATTGAAATATGAAAATGCCCTCCATCGACCAATTTCAAACTCCATATCTCCCACACTCCCATAGCTACCGACATGCAAATACCGTGGTGAACGTTGGGAGACTCGAGGCTGCTATCACATATATATACACCAGTGGACTGCGTTAGGTAGTTTTGGCTGCAAAGTGGAATATAGGGACACACATGTCTATTTTTATATCAGGTTTACCGTTTTCAACCACCATATGTACCACATCTCCACAGTTACCAACATGAAATCACAACAGTGCACGAGGGAAGACATCTGGCTGCTACCACACACAAATGCTAGTGGTCTGCGCTTGGTAGTTTTGACTGCAAGGTGAAATATAGGGAAACACACGTCATTGGTTGAAACAGAAAAATGCCCTAGGTCGATCACTTTCAACCACCATATCTCCCCCACCCCCATAGCTACTGGATACTACCACACACAAACACCAGTGGTCTGTGCTGCATAGTTGTAGCAGAAAAGTGAAATATACGGTCACACATGTCTTTGGTCGAAATACGAAAATATCCCTGATCGACCACTTTCAACCACCATATCTCCAACACCTCCACAGCAACCAACATTTGGCCAACGTTGTGCATGATCGGTGACTCCATGCTACTACCATACACAAACACCAGTGGTTTTCACTAGGTAGGGGTGGCTGCAGGTGAAATATAGGGATACACACGTCTATTTTTATATATATACAAAGTTTATATATATACGGGGCAAAAGACAGTGCCAGTTGTGGCATGTTCACTATCTTTTAAATCAGCTGTTTGATGACTTTCCTCTCGCCAACCTGGTTGGCGAAAGGAATAAGAATGGAGAATTTCACTGTTGTCGGTGTCCACTTGGGCAGGTCTCCCAGCTAAATAGAATGTCTCAAAGATACAAAGTTAAGAATAAACCAATTACCTCCGGTTTATTGCTGAACACATATATTTTATAATTTTTTAACATCAGTGCCGTCGAACTTTATTACAAGGAAGTTATTTTATCAGATTCGCATTTTAGCATTAGCGAATATAACTAGGAAAAAATTCAAATGCCCTTAAAATTTCCTTCTAATCAGTTATTATTACCTTCAGCAATTGTTAGATGTTGTTCATACGCTAGTAACTATATATTACCACTTTCTATAAATTCAAAGTTTGAGTAAGATTTCAATCAACTCATAATCAGGGAAAAAGCTTCGCTTTAAATCTATGATCAACTCTTATATACTTAAGGAATAAATACCGATGAAAACGCGAGACAGTAAGAACAACTCTGTGAAACTTACGAAACCATTTAGTCTGACTAAATTTGGATAGATACCACTGACCCATTCACACTGTGCACCAAATGCTTGACAATCTAAAAAAAATAAAAGATAGAAATCTAATACCTTACCTCAGAAACGCTATTGAGCACTCGAACAAAAACTATTACAAGATATCCGCACATAAACATGGGTTGCACATTAAATAATTCTAGTCCTCTGTAAACACAGGCAGTGACGAGTACTCGTCATCCACCACCAAAAACAATTGCCTCCATCATTGATTCCGGACTCGTTATATAGATACATACTCACGACGCAAGGTATACGGAAGTTCTCCTGCTTTCGCGACTCGTCTTTGCAACTATTGTAAGTGATGTTACAGAAATTTCACTACAAAC
The DNA here is from genome assembly GCA_031002005.1 of Vandiemenella viatica. Taxonomy (NCBI): domain Eukaryota; kingdom Metazoa; phylum Arthropoda; class Insecta; order Orthoptera; family Morabidae; genus Vandiemenella; species Vandiemenella viatica. The sequence goes on along the minus strand of CM061920.1, from coordinate 61,622,767 downwards.
TTCCATTTTTAACTATATTGCTTTTTGAGATGAAAAAATCCATGTAACTTTACAAGAAATATATGGAGAATGCACCCCTACAAGACCATTTGCTCTCAACCAAGAAAAGGTAACAAATAAAGGACTAACAATAACTATTGCAGGCCTGATATAAAGGTTAACAGAACTGATACTTAGCTTATCATAACACAATACAACATTTGATGTAAAATATTATTCAAATCCAAACGTTTGGACATAAATAAATAAGTATGCTGATTAAAAGATCAAGTGATGCAATAAAACCTAACTGGAACATTATGAAAAGTGAAATCGTGGTATCATCCACCGCAAAGTAAACAAATAAACTAAGTGAAAAATTAACGATAAACTTTAAAAAAGCTCAGCATCTGTATGATCTGTTTTTAATTAATACTATTAGACATCCGCTGAAGACAGTCACTACTGATAAAGATGCCTTAAAAATTCTTATATGCATTTATATAGGAATGAATGTTTCATTTTCGTAAACTTTGGTCAAGTTGGTTCAATAAAGTATGCGAGTTCGTTCTGATACACGATTGTGGAGGATACACTGGGCATGTTGAGTGAAGAGATTACGAAAACCAGCCAATTCAAAGTGAAGGAATTGGGTTACAAAACATTGGTCAGTCCATTACTTGAATATGGTGGCGTAGTATGGAACCTACAGTTTGGAGTTGGTGGTGAGTGGTGGGAAGAGATGGATTGTGAGTCATTGGAAGACAATAGGAGAGTTAAGAGAATGATGGGACCATACAAGACGCTTGGAAGAGTATTAGTAGAAGAATTAGGAGTAGTGCATGCAAGGGAAGAGATGCCCATGATAAAAAGATGGCATTCAATTTTAAGGCTAAGGGAGTCGGGAAATTTCCTTTGAAGATAAGGAAGTCAGGGGTTGGAATAAAAGAGATGAATAATTTACAAAAAATTATAAATGGTAAAAGTAGACAGGTGGGGAAAGTCCACTCAAGGAATTTAAAAGAAAATATATAAGAAAAGATAAAATGGACGTGTAAAGAAATAACCGCAGGAACATGCGCTCCATCGCAAAATTAAAGGTTGTTAGGAATCGTCTGTGATATGCGAAGTTCTACTGTTCTGCCAATAATAAAATTCTATTAGATAATGTCAATGGTACGGGCGTAATCTGCCTTAAACTGAAGTGAAATTATTATTCTCGAAGGATTAAAAAGAGGTGATGACATGGGAAGAAGTTATCATAGTTTTCCTCAGGTATCAGTGCTTAATTTTCCGACTTCCCTAACATACGTAAATGATCGCTCGCTGTTTTAGGCCTTGGTCAGAGCATGGGGTTGTTTGCGGATGACACTGCCATTACTTTAAAATTCCAATGAGTAAGAAACCACGATAACACTTCAAACGATACTTTTTTACGGACTGTGCAAATAAATTAGCACTTAACATAGAAAAGATATAATTAATTCAGTCAGGCACAAAAAATAATACAAACGATAGCTATTATAAATGGTCTTAGAGTAAAGGAATCAATTAGAATGTTTTTGTTGATTTCCCGTTTCAATATTAGTAGAACTCAACTTTGTTCATCGTGTCCGTAACAGTGATATCATGCGCTCGGCCTTCGCTGCTGAATTAACTAGGGCCAGAGACGTTATTACAAAATCAACACTAATGGCGTTATTTCGTAAAAATGCTATTTAGTTAAGCAACCGCGAAGAAACAAATTGCCAGTAAACTATGCGTTAGGTTTAAATTAAAAAAATTAATTATTGCTTGATTTTTGTTTATTTTTTTCAGACGATGTAGATGTTTATACTCTCTGTCGAGGGATATAGCTGTTAAATAAACTAAGAAATACATGCCACGATACACAATTTTTTAATGTTTTGAGCATGAATTTAAAAAAATGTATTTAGTTTAGAAACTACCAGATGTCTGCGTTCAATCCGTTATTTTTGACAGGTTTAGAAGCTATTTACATTCGTACATTCGATGCAGATTTTTTTTACAATACTACTCTCACTCAGTGTCATAGTAAACTAAAAGAAATGAATTGCTAGTATTTAATCCATCAATTTTTACGGGCTTAAAGTTGGCGTAAAAAGAATCTGAAGCAACATTTCAAAAACTTAGTTCTACAACTTTTTCACTAAAAATTACGTCCACAAGATTCTTCCTGTAATCATTATTTAAACTGCAGTCGTCTTCCCCATCCTATCTTGAGCAATTTATTCATGTTTATATACCAATTTCCCGTTTCACTTGAACAAATTTTTGTACTTCTCTATAGTATTAGACTCTACTGATCTCTCCAATATAAAATAGTTCGTAGATAATAAAGATATATTTAAAGAAAAGCAGAGACATTATCTTATTGGCAATTCCTTTCTCTCCACCCAAGAATTTCCACAAAAGGACTATTTGTATCTAATATACTTTTTGCAAAAACTTTGTTCTAAATTTTAACGTTTGATTTTTGGTTTGTCTGTGGTTGTTTACAAATAAGTTTTCACCATTAATTTTTCATGTGTGTATATTATAAATCATGAGATGTACCACGTCCCAGAGGTCCTAGCTGAGCAGGCATCTAAGGAATAAGAAAAAAAAATTACAAGTATCTCCCTCTTCACAGTGTTTCATTAATGTTCGGTTGAACTTTTTATACTTTTTTTCGTTTTCAATCGGGCCTGCATTTACATACTCTGCAAATTTTTCTTTCATGGGAGATTCTTTAAGTTTGCTAATACTGTGCCTGTGTTCCTACCATGTACTTCCAATTTGAATCTGCACTTCAGCACTATCAGATTGGGATGAATGTTATATATCTGCTCCCGAATATGCTTTACCGTCAAAAATATGTTTTCTTAAACTATTTTTAAGAAATATAGGCTAGCTGATTTTTTTATTTTTTTTGTATACCTGGACGTTTCCACGTGTGCATTATTCATGGATAATTTTTAAATAGCGTATTACCTGTGATTAGATACAAATTTTCAAAAATTCTAAGGCATATTTCACCTATAATGTTCCCTTTCCCTTCTCCCACTACTTCATGCCATTGCTTAAGATTATTATAATTTACTCCCTATCCAGTTTTGATATATATTTCCCCCATTTTATCATCTTATTGTGTAAATGCGATGAGTTTCAGCTAGATTTCTACTTCCATCAGAGTAATTATATCATTAATATGTTTACAATAACTCAGTCGTTATCTCATTCTCTTGACCTTTAATTGTTACCACCTTGATAGCCTGTTTACTAACAAATCTAAATCCCCGGGACTAGAAATCTTCTGCGACATTCCACTTAATCTCACTAATCTCAACAGCAACTAACTTTAGTCGTTCCATATGCCTCTTTAAGCTAACTTACAAATCATCCGTAATCACTAATCAGATATCAAACATCCCACGCCCTGAGTTTTTTTTATTTCAGGCATACGATTACAAAGCATCGACATACGATTTGTGTCTATGATGCAGTGTTTCCGATACGTTCTGCATACACATCATACTTAGTGACTGAACCTCTTCTAGATGTTGTTTCTTAGACGAAAGTAGGAAGGTGCCTTGGATTAGTAACCGCTTCTTTCAGGAGAACGTTTGCCAGAAGTGAGTCATTCAAAGAAGATGCGGGTACAAAATCTAGCCTGGCCATTCACTTTTCGGTTTCCTATGGTTTCCCGAAACCATTCCAGGCGAATTCCAGGATAGTTCCTTCAAAAAGCCATGGCTGAATTTCTTTCCGTTCTCTGATGACCACAATGCCGACAAGGCAAAAGCCCTAATGAAAAAATCAATTAGTCGCTAGAGTTTTTTCTGCACAGACAGGATGCACTATATGAAAGACAAGTTGCCATTTTGTCGCAGGAGACTAATGCAAAGTTTACGTATTTTCCACGTTTTCTTCTGAAATTCAGTTAAAACGCGAGCCTCTTGACCGAGATCACTGAGGCAATATGACGGTATCTAGATTTTTCCAGGGTTTAAGTGGTTCCATGGCTGGTAAATTTTAACCGATCGGGGCTTCTACAGCGGTGTAGTAGATGTCATGGTGTAAATTTCCTAACAACCATATTGTGTGCCAAACACGTCGGTTAAAACTCAAATCTCTCCGAATTGTGGATATCTAAGCAAATCTATATCAGAAATTTTACATTCGCTATCGTGAATGTATTTCCATGTGACAGTTTTAGTTACACGAAACCTTAAAAAAATTATGGAATATTTCAGACTTTTGTTTGTAGTTGTTACATACTGAATCTGACCTTATCTGTTTATGTTGAAGTAGTTGTTTAATTTAATGACTACTAAAGACAAGCTATTTATAAAGTGAAATTTCGGCTACCAATAAATTTAGCATTCAGTGGTTTACAAAAAATGTTTAGACCCCAAAAAAATTTATGACTAAAGAAATCAGAAAATTCGAAATTTCCATCAGCATTTCCTGACAAATGAATCTAATAAAATATATGTGATACCAATATTTAATAACTATTTACGTTTTTGGATTGCAGGAAATTTTTAATAACATTCAGACATCTGGTGTGATGTTTTACCTATAGACAAGTTATACGAAAAGTGACTTTAAAGAAACGTAATGAATAAGAAACCAGTCCTGCTGAGTGATGATATTCGATATAACCATTATTTTTCAGTAATTTTTTATTATTATTTAAAAAATACTTTTAGTAGTACCACCTTGATCTGGATGATGGTTTATTTGGTTGAGCTTCAATCACGGCGATTCTATTTCTTTAAGCTTGTAATACGTCTATTTTTTTCAATCATTCTATGGTACTAGGGATTTGGTATCATAAGGTTCATTAGACCTAGAGACTAAACGCAGATATTTAATTTTAATTTAATTTAATTGCAATGGAGCACACGCTCCGGTGAAATTTCCCTACACATCCAACTTCCCCTATCCTACACTCACCTAGATTTGCCCTCTACAAATTTTAACCTTAAATTCTTTTAACGTTTTCGGTAGGTTATTCATCATTCCCCTTGGAAACTTATTCCAATCCCTGACACCCATACCTAAAAAAGAAAATCTTCCCACACCCTTGTGCCTGAAATCGACTGTCAGATTGTGGTCATGGTCATCTTTTCCCTTCCATGCACTACTTTTCATACCTATTGCAATATCTTTCCATGCCTCATCGCCAGTATACGTCCTGTACACTCCCATTACCCTCCTCATTCTCCTCCTGTCTTGCAATGAATCCCATTCCAGCTCCTTTATCATATCTGTCACTGATTGCATTCTGCGATAATTTCCAGAAACAAATCTAGGTGCCCTTCTTTGCACCTTCTCCAACTCCTGTATTTGATACTCAAAATGTGGATCCCATACTACACTACCATATTACAGCAATGGTCTTACCAAAGTTTTGTAACCCAATTCGTTCACTTCTCTCGTGCATCCCCTCATCACTCTCTCCAACAAGTGCAGAATTTAGAAACCTTTTCCTACCACCTGTCCAATGTGTCCTGCCCAGTTGAGCTTGTTATCAAATGTAATGCCAAGGTATTTACATTTCAAGTCTTCATCAAGCAATATCAGGAAACCGTTCTTACATTTTGCTAAAACTATTGTAATCCCACTTAAAAACCGTTAAGTTGGGCGTACACGGATGGGTCGAGCCATCTGTTTGTTGTTGGATTCGGACGCGCGGTTTGGGACAGGCAGCACCTCCTGTCGGCCGCGGTGTGGATGATGTTGTTCTCACTTGTAGCTCAAGAGCCAGCCAAAATACCTCTCCCCCACCTCCCTGCGGGTCGACGCGTCGAGGAGCAAAAAGAAAGGAGGCACAGCCAGAACCAGTTACTCGGTGCTGCCATTATGGATGCTGCCCGCTTGTTTTTAAGTGGTATCGATAAATAATACCGTCATTACTATTCCAAACATTGTTAAGGCGCTCACCTGTGCCACGGAGAAGGCCTCCGGGGGAGCTGGGGGAGGGGGGACCAACAGTGGGAGGGAAGGAGGAAAAAGAGAATAAATATGCGAGGTGGAGGAATAGTAATAAGAAGTAAAAGGCGGGCCCCGATTAGCTCGCTATTAGAGGCGGAGATTTACGGCCGAGTTAATATTTCAGAGACCGTCGACACGGCAGGCGGGCCAGGCGTGAGTGGCCGTGATTTATCCGCGCGCCCTCAGTGACGAGAGAGGGAAACTGTCTGTCCGCGTGCTGGCGATTCTACCTGCAACGGGCAACGATCATTCCAAGCACCACTTACATTTATTGTTTCTTTGGATGGTCTCGAACAATGAATCCTGCGTTTCAGCGATACTACACATACGAGAGAATGTTTAACTAAGCATAAAATAGTAAGACAGGCGAACAGAAATGATATATGACAGCAACTGCTTAGAGAAAATCGACTACGTTTCGGTCCATAGCAGGGTATGAGTTACGAGACTTTACTGGGGATCTCTGCTTTATTTACTACTTATTATACTTTTTGTCTTTCTACTCACAACTGGATTTTAACATGGGAGCTGCATTTTCGCCTCTCCATCAACGAGTACATTATGCGACATTCTTAAAGATTATAGGCATCGAAAGAAGGATCGTGTTAATTTGTATAAATTTACCATACACCCGCAAGTAAATATACTTATCCTTCTGATTTCATGCACTATCTTCTCTTCCCTTTGCTAGTTAGTACTATTCTTTGAACCACAGCCAGTCCCTTTATTAACAAACTTAGCTCCAGTCAAACTCCGAAACATGACGTACCGTTGTGCCATCAGAGTTCCCTCCCGCCTTGACCTGAAGTTATACTCAATGGCTCCAGGAGTAACACCGTTGAGTCTCTCCAAAACGTTGGACGAGTGGGCCCTCTCCTCAGGCCAGCCCCGGTCACGGCACTACTCCAAAGCAGCTGTTTCTGTTGTGGTGTCAACGTCAATCTGTGCATGCGACGGCAATTCTCTAGTCCTGCTGCTGCTCGTCTCCGGTATGCTACAGGGAGTCCATTACCTGTTCTCGGATATCAGGCGCAGATGTGAATGAAGGGGTTAATACGGCGGCGTTCCCTTGTTATGGTGGAATGTGGTCGACCGGTACTTTGACGACAAGTATGGCTGCCTCACGTTCCCGGTATTAGGACACGCAGTGTGCAATATTCTAATAAACAAACCTTCCCTCAAAATCACACTATGGAATATAAAAAATTCAACGAGATACAAATGCCACTTCGAAGCAGACCAACATGGACTTCTCCGTGACAAATTTGAGTCTTTAGCCCATTCATTTGACCAGTTTACTTATATGTTTCTGTAATGTATGCTGTATATTGTGAAACTTAAATCATGTAATGTTTGTAATTTTTCAATTAAGAAAAAATATAGTTAAATGCAGTCACAAGGGGGGGAAAAAATGCAGTTTAACATCGGGATACTGTCACATCGAATGCCCTGCAAATCGGATATTGCACTATTTCACCAGCCGGCTAAATGGAAATCCACAATGAAAGCCCCATTCAAACACTTGTCTCATAGTGATTGTTCAACATGTGACGCTTTTCACACCCCTTAATATATGCTGAAACTGTTTACGAACAACATTAATGCGCTCTAGTGGCCGTTCTACCTGCCACAAACAATTCCAACTCAAATCATTCACATACCCGCCGGAGGGTGTGTATATGTACTTTGACATCCGACCATATTTTCTGGAGCCTTTATTTTTCTTTGTCGACAAGTGTATTAACGCAAAGATTGTTCCAGAATTGTGTAAGTAGGCAGGTAATTTTTTTTTCAAGATGAGCGAATGAATTTTCTCTTTATTTACATCTACAATAAAAAGTAAAATAACAATTCTTATGAGCAAAATACAGTTTGAATGGTAGGTAGTTATTGTAAGAGAATCGCGCTCACCGTCAGTATCTGGTCAATAGACCAACATGTAAAATTATGACAAAGATATCACACGTGCACATAAAAAAGAGAAAAGTAATACTATCGGAAAAGTTGGTATTAACGAACAAAGATATTTGAAAATTTAATTTGACAATGGACTACTATTTTGAAAGTTGATTTTTTTTAAGCCGAAGAGAGAAAGACAATTTTTATTATTTTGTAACCTATTAAGAATAGATTCAACGGAGAAACAAAACTCACAAAATTTTGTGTACAACGACTCCAGAACAAAATTCTCCTGCTGTTTGGGGGCATTACAGTATAACATCTGACATTATTTAGAAGAGTCTTAATGCACTAAATTGTTCGGGCTAGTGAAGGTCATTGTAGTGAAACTTGTTCAATGAGGAATCGCATTTAGAAATGTTAAAAAACCAATGAATCGATTAAATGGGACATCCCAGCTCGTAGCAGGAGCTTGAATGTGAGACGTTACTTAAACCAATGTAAAAAAGGAAGTATTTTGGGACTGAAACCAATATTAAGAAGTCAGGAAGTAGCCTAGTCAACAGGAAAGGTGAAGGCATTGGAGCAATAATTTCAGATAATTCTGAGGTCTGTATGTTTAAATATACAAACCGCTGAATGAATGCAGACAGGTGATGGTGCTTGCAGCAAATTAGACGGGTTTGACACAAGTATTGGGCTCCATCTAAGCCAGGGGTCCCCAAAGTGGTCGATACCGACCCCTTGGGGTCGATAAGAGATCTCCCGGGGTCGATTAATACTGGGGGGTCGAAAGGGGGTCGATTAATACTAAAAAGGATAAATTAAACTTTACAGGAAAAAATAGCTATGTTCTACTAACAATCAGGTCAATAAGAAAAATTAAAGCCCATCCTCTCAATTGCCGTCTGTTTGCGAAGTCATGTGACGTAAATGATGAAACTTTCAACAAATTAATTTTGCTCACTGAGGTAAGGTGGTTGTCAAGAGGTGATAGTTGCAGAGACTCATCTGAAGAGTGCCTTAGGAAGGTGGATTCATCGATATGTGACAAGTTAAAACAGTGCAACAACCATCTGTTCATTTTGGCAGGTCTTTATTTGAAATTTATTCCATCTATCCATAGTTTTGTTCCTATTTTTTAAGATTATAATAACGGTGAAAAGTATCTCGTTTTTCTGTTAATTTTATTGGGTGGATTTTATAAATTATTTCGTTGAGTTGTTATGCAGGCCTCCATATTGCTTACCATCAGAAATACCAAAAATGATTTAATGTTTTTATTAAATACTTGTGGGGGTCGGTAAGAAGGCAAATATCGTGTCAAGGAGTCGACGGGGTAAAAAGTTTGGGAACCCCCGATCTAAGCTAATTGCAGCTATATTAGTTTTGTTTTCACTGTAGTATTCTGGCTCAGTGTTTTTAGAATAACTCGCTGGGCACTTATTCGTGTAAAATTTCTTATTAGATGCAAATCTGTGATCAAGCAGGTGGTAGGAAAAGATTACAAATTCCTTCATTTACTGGAGAGGGTGATGAGAGGATGTACCAGAGTAATTAGGGAATTGGGTTACAAAATTTTGGTCAGACCCACATTTGGTTATCGAATAAAGGAGTTGGAGGGTGTGCAAAGAAGAGCAGCTAATTAGTTTGTGCCAATTATCGCAGGAACTAGTCGGTATCTGATATGATAAAGAAGCTGCATTGGGAACACTGGAGGAAAGGAGAAGGGTGAAGAGAGTGATGGGAATGTACAGGGCGTATGTTGGTGATGAGGCTTGGAGCAATATTGGTCAGAGACTTGGAATAGTGCATGGAAGCTGGCATCGATTTCATGCGTAAGGAAGTGGGTGAAATTTTCTTTTGTTTGTAAGGGTGTCAGGGATTGGAACAAATATACCAAGTGAAATGGTGAATAGTTTGAAAAAAACGCTTAAGGAATTTAAAATTAAAATTTGTTAATTGCAAAAGTTATTATGGGAGAAATTAAACACTCCAATTGTAAAAGATAATCTTAAAAAAAATGAAAAGGGGTAATTAAATGACTTGGGGAATTGCCACCTGAGTTTTAGCTCCATCGCAATTAAAAAATAATAATAACAGTTCATTTCTCATTGTATTGTTCCTAAATTGCATGGAACGCAGCCACTGCCTGAAAATGAAATTTTAAGCAATTATCTTAAAGTTTCAACAGTCTTCTTGAATCTGAAATAGACAGGAACTGAAGGAACGACCTGTGTCCTTAATGCCCCCAAGAATTTAACATTCTTTCTTGAGTAGCTGAACGAGATCCGCACTAGCGCTTCCTTTGTGCCAGCGCACACGAACCCAAAAGATGACACAAACATAACACGCTATTCAGTATAGTAATGGAAATACGAAAAAAATAACGCACACAGAAACGATTCCGATTAATATCTTCAGTGAAGCTTAAAGTCTTATTACCGCTTTCAAGAGTTAAACAATTCAACAGTTTCAAAACTAATATCACAAAAAGGGAGTGACGCTACAACCAATATAGCAGGGCTCCAAACCAAGAGCATAAATTACAAACAAATTCCCTATTTCAAAGCGTAAAACAGTTTCACCATTTGACGAAAAATTCCTGACTCTACATGATAAAACTTTCATTCCCTTGCGGAAAGATGCTTAATATTACGGGTTTAATAGAGGAAATAATGATTTTTAACGAAATTTAGTCACAATTAATAAGAGATGTCCAGTAATATTTTTAGAAATACGTCTTCTTGTCTTAAAATACTTTGCACTGATGTAGGTAAGAATGGTAAAAATTTATTTAAAAAAATATCATGCTTTACTTCATGAAAGAAACAAGGATTGTGGCAATTTTTATCGCAGTAGTAAATATTGACAAGAACTGGTTTATCCCCAGTTAATTAACATTCTATGCAATTATAAAGCCTGCTATAGAATTATTATTACTCAAGAGATGGTTAAGATGCTTTTAATCAATGCAGTGACATCATAGCGTTTATCTACCTTGTTTTCTGAAAATTGAATCGCAAGTTCATTTTTCATCGGAATCGATTGGACCAGTTTAATTGCTTCTGGGAGGCTACTCTCGTGTTAAAGAAATCTAAATCACGCGTCTGCCAACTGAGAAACTTGAGTTGGCAAAACGAACAGCACGCTTTCCTCGATAAAACAGGTCCAGGACTTCTGTCGTTAAGAAACATTACAGCATGAATGTATCTACAGACATCCGTACCGTAATGCATATTACGATTGATCTATGTTAACTGAAAGACGAATAAAGTATGTTTGTTTCGAAAAGAAACATAAGGCCTCCGATAGGGTGCAATTTTAAGTCCCTTATTGTATATGTTAATTAATCAGGATCTATCAATTCGCAGACAGTTCCATCACATATACAACCTATAGATCGCAGACAACATTACATCATTTCCGGAGCGAAACGATCACATGTCATACTTGGTGATAACAGTTTTATCTATCGGGAAAATTGAGATTAATTTTTTCCTTAAAAGGAAAAGTGTCTGGTAACCCAGATAAGTTGTAGTTAGGGAAATGTACTTGTTGAGGAATGATATTAGAAACCGATTCTTCTGGAGCCACCACATTGATCACCTGATCGTGAATACAGACTCACACCTAGACGTAATAAGAATAGTGCGGCATGTGGTGGGGTATTCTATTAAAAATACTTTTCCTCCTCTATTGATCAAGGATCGCTGTTTGATAATGTTAGTAAGATCTGTCAGAAATGTCAGAAAGGACGTACTGGCAAATTAAATAGACTTCAGTCACGATGTCTTGAAGGCAACGTGGAAACAATGGATTCCACTCCAGCAGTCTCACTCGTAGATTCTTTGTAATTATCTATACCTACCGTAAAATTCCTGTTAAGAAAGTTAGCATACAACAGTCACCAACTTGGAGAACGGATATGAGGACGGAAAGGTTGAAAAAGGGTCTACCGTAGCAAGAACATAATTCTTGTCTTCCTCTGAAGACCACGGAAAAATTAAAGTCGATTCCCACACAATTTACCCAGGAGCTTATGACAACGGCTTAGAGAAGAGTTTTGTACATTATCTAGAACCATATGTAAATCATGATATTAAGTGGAGAGTAATCAGATACTCTTTAGTAACAAGTGACAGTACAGTACATTTCGTACATATATAGAAAGTTTGGAGATCCGTGGTAAACAGAATATGATGTTACTCCTTCTGTTCCACATCGTATTCCCCTAATAATTACCTTCCGGAAGAAACGCTGATCCTAATATCTTCTTGAAGCGATAGTGAACTCGTGATTTTCAATAACTCGCTCAGGGTAATCAAACGCCTATAGAAAACATTAAACTCACTGAATGTACCAAAGGGAAGATAATATCACGATATCTTGCCGACGATTCAATCTCGTACAGGAATAAGGTCTATTACGCTATCCGTGTGACAAAAAACGATCACTTGAAACGTTTGATGACGCTTATTAGGAATGGTTATTGAGGCATGGAAAATAGAACTGAATAACTGAGATTCCGTGGTACAACCAGAAAAATAGAAGACATAATGTAAATGTGAATAATTATAGTTAGATTGTAACAGTATATTTATTTTTTCTTGGTAGAAGCTTTGTATTAAATAGGTAATAAGTAGTTAATTTAAGTTGCCGTAACAGGAATGAAGCATTTAGAATATTTTATCATGGCGTTAAGAATGCTGTCGTATGTCAGCCATTATGGCAGGAAGGCCACGCTTAAAGGTCAGTCACCCCCTTCCCACTATCCTTTTTGATACGGAGAGAAGAGTGCCACTGTACTATCCCTAAGAACGCTGAAGTCCCTTGGTGGGAAGGGAATCTTGGATGTTTGTCCATAAGACAGAGCGATTGAAAACTGCAGTGGGGATATCAGAAGCCAATTTTGGTGTTCCTCTGGTGACATATGACGAACACATTTACACTTACCCAGAGTGCATTTAAGTCCTATAGAACACAATAGGGCTCTCAAGTTTTTTTTTTTTTTTTTTTTTTTTCGGTTTTAAGGTTGATAACCACCAGTGCCGAGAAGTGTCTCTGCATGTAAGTCCGCTTTCTCTCTCTCTCTCTATGTTGCTGCAAAAGTGCTCACTCTCGCCAGTATTATGATGTAAAGAAAAATAAATATATTAAGACGACTTGTTTAACTGTTTCTGCGTGAGGACTACGTTTGGACAAAGTGGTGATATTTAGACTACTGTTTACTGAACTATTCATGTGAACTTGGATGTTTGCATAGGTGTCACATTCAACTAATTGAAGGTGTCAATCTTTTTATTCAAGTTTTACAATATAAAACAGAAGTAAGAGTTGAATATTGTGATGTATCTACACATTAATTATTATTTTTTGTAAATGTTCCTGCCCTTTTCCCAGAGTTTAATAAGTGATTTCATAAACTGAATACAGTCAATCCTTAGTAATAAGTCCGATGGATAATGAGTTAAACAGTACTATTATAGGTAGGGTAGGAATATTATAATACCCTCATCATCAAACCAATCGAAACTGTATACTTTGTAACAGGCAGAAAAAAACCAACAAACAAAAAAGTTGAAAAATGCATTAGAAGCATTGCGTCACTTTAAAATATAATAATTCCAGAAATAAGCAACACGGGTTGAAACAATTGCAACATTTTACACTTGTGTTTCTTAAATAATGTGAGGCAAAGTCTTTCAACTTTCAAGTGTGCCAACATTTTCATCATAACGCGCTAATCAGCAAAGTAAAATCACTTGGTATATTTGTTGAATGTATTGGACAGTTAGCCTGGGTTCACAAATAACTGATTTATTAATCATGAAACTAAAAAGTTATTAAACATTTAAATAAATTGCTTCTCTCTTCATCAGAATTTACAAATGATTTTTAAACTAATAATTTACATTTACATCAGATAGATTTATCTCAAAGTTCTTAATTTATTAAAAGCTTCTCATCGTAAATCAATGTTTACCACGTTGAGACGAGCACCAGGAGGTCTGGTATGTGTCCTCACTGACCACGTCTTCCCAGCTGACGATACAGTCGTCTGTGTCCTCCACAAGTAGTACAGTGCTAGGGAACAGCAGATCCAGCTTATGTCTGGGAAGCGTGCATGGAGACGAACCCGGTCGTAATGCTCATCTTAGGTACGTCATCTTGCAAGGACGTCCTATGGGCTCTGCCTACCTCTTTGTGAGGCACAGATATCTCCTCCAGTAATTTGTGTTACAAATATAAACGTAAAATATTCTAACCCGGTGCTGCGTTAGGCTGAACGTTCTCTCCTCCCTTTTTCCGAATAATAGGAAGAAACGAAGAGAAACTAGTCTGTCTACAGCTAAAACAGCTGCAATTTGGGTATGCGGTATTCTCCAAAATATCTTTGCTAAATACGTGCTGAAACTCGGAAACAACTTTTAACTCCGTTTATTGAGGCAATAATTTTTTCTCTAGGAGCTAAGTTAGCCAAGTATTTCACTCACCAATGTTATTTTAAATCCCCGCCGGTACAAAGATTCTCTTCTATACACCACCTGGCTGGCTATGACTTGCAACGGTTACACTTAATCGTGGTACATTATAATTCATTACATCGACCAACAAAAATTCTTTATATAAAAACCTGCCTACTCCTCCATCTTACCGACTACAAGTTGCCACATTGAAGGAAGAAAAACCGGATTCAAGCGACTGAAATTTTGAAGTAAAATAAAGACAAAATTAGAAGAGACAAAATCAAAAACTGAATCAGTTCTTCTTCATCTAATATAAGAAAAATCGTTTCAGGATTGATAATGGTATGAAGGGTGAGACTGTGTGGTCACATAATAAGAGTGGTTCCGAATAGATTAACCAAGTCATATTCAGTAACTAGAAACGCTCACGTGCAGATTATAGGACAGTTGGATGAAAGAAGCAGAAAAGATATAGCCACGAAAAGTCAAGAAGAAAAAAAATTATGAAAATTATTCTCAATATCTTATATTTGTGTCTTCTTGTACCCGTAGGTATGTATATCATTACCTGACATGAAATAAATTAAATGTATGTGCAAGGATATCGTAATTCTGTTTATAGAACAGATGGTTGAAAAAGACTAACATGATGTCTCTTGTATTTTATGACTGTTGTGATGTTCCTGGTACCAAAAGTCAAGAAATGAAAAAAAATCTAATATGGAAATAATATAAATCATTTAAAAAAATAATAATTAGTGGTTCACATCATCAATAGTTTTAAAGTGTTTTAGATTCCTCTTGATTCGACGAAATTTCTGACCTATTCTCGTGACACAATGTTGTATCATAACCGTCACATACTCTGGGCTATTGTCATTATAGAATTTCCGATTATAACTATTATTATGCAATACAGGCCACGGTTTGTAGAACGACTGTTAGTAAATTAGAAACTAAGTTCAATACAGTTTCCACTGGCATTACTATTTAAATATAATTTTTAATTCAGTCACTTATCGTTTGAATAACTGTAAATGATTTAGGGTTGTGATTTGAATGCGATGAAAAAAACGCCGTTGTTAGTTGACTTTAATCCATGGTTTATTGCATCCAAAAGCTCTACAGTACCAACAACACAATTTTAATCATACTTCAACTTAAATTTCACAAATTGCGCTAATTCTGATCACTTTGAAACTTGCAAACGGGAACAAAGCTAAAAGCGAATTTTAAACTATTATTAAAATATATTATAATAATAATATTATAATAAACACTGATATGCATTGGTAATTCTAATTTAGAAATACATTAATACTTTGCTACATAACTGTTAATTATTTGATGTGTTATTTCTCTCAGTAGCCAGCAAACTGATTGGTCACGTAGTCTGGTATCCTCAGTCCCAAGTGTAGACTATTTTGAATTCTCAGCTACTAGTCGATATTGAGTAATGCTTCAGAAAAAGATCATGTGACAACTACGACTCATGTAAAGCCAAGTATAGCATCACATGCTCATAATTTCCGATTATATACCATACTGTATCAAATAATGTTAACAGTTCATTCTTGAATGAGTCGAATTAAATCAGTGCTTTGTCCAAAATCTATTTTAGATTGGCAATTTCATCATAGCGAAATTAAAAAACAAAATACCCTACAGGACGTTTATAAACATCGCTACGTACTTCTATGAGGTATCACAAATTGAAGTACTGCTAAAAAATTGTTTACCCGTTCATTAAATTTAATCTTTCAACTTAGGTTACCTCTTTTTTCTTTCTAGGTTTCATTCCTCCCGGGTGAAGCATAAGAGGCGGGCTGTTGTAGGGTTTCATAGGCCCTTTTCAACCAAACCAACCTAAGCAGAGCAAGTGGTAATGAATTCGGCTGTAGCCTTAAATAGGGACCATGTCAGCATTTGTCTGTAATGACTACGGAAAACTACTGTCAGGATGGCCGAATGTGGGTTCAGATTGTCCGTCCGACCGTATTACTGGGTAGATGAGTCATTTAGCCATTTTCTTATCATGCACGAAGAAATCATTTTTTATGTTATTACTTTCATTCGTCCCAGATAAAGCCTGGGAGGCGGGCTGCTGCAGGGTCTCGAGGACCGTTCACAGCCGACTAGCCTAAAGGGGAGGAAGGGGGATGGAAGTCGGCCGCCTCCTTGTAGGGAACCATCCCAGAATTCACCTTGAGTGTCTTGCGTAAATCACGGAAAACCCCAGGCAAGATAGCTGAAAGGGATCCAGGACAAATTCACCCTTTTTTTTTTTTTCGCTGCCTCATCGGCTGTTGTTGCAGTACCACTACCTTTGGTAGTATAACTTATAGGTGTCAGTTGGGTGTTGTTTTGGGGATACACTTTGGGGGAAAAAGGCTATGGACGCCGTAGGCGTCCTTGTGTTAAAACCCCCTACTGGGTTCGTATGATCAGTTGGGGATCATCGCCGTAATAAGCTGCGTTAGCAACTGTACTTCCTCAACTGATTTTCACGTTTTGGCTAATAGTTGCAGCATTGATGCACACGCTGGTCACTTATGTCGGTCGGAGAACGGTTTCTGCTGCGGCTTAATGTTCTTTTCTGTGGGCCGCCCGGTCCTTCGGCTGGTTGGGTGTGGCTGGGTTGGTGTTGACGTCTTGGAGCTTTCTCTTCAGAAGACATCCCCCGTAACTGGCGGCGCTATCAGAACCACAGTTAGAACATCTCGGGGTTTCTTCTCGTGGACGTGAGCATACTAGGTTGCTGTGGTTCCCACCGCAACGGACCGTTGCAGTCCGAGGATTTGTGCCCGAAGCCTTGGCAACGGAAACATTGTTGTATCACTGCCATCGTTTTCCTCCTCTTTGGTTGATTTTTGAAGTTCCGTCCACTCCTGTTCGTGTCTTGGCTGCTAGCAAGGTCGGTGTGCTTGGCTTTTGTGGGCATGATCCTGCCTGGTGCTGGGCGCGTGGTGGAGCTTTTGTCTTGAGGTGTTTCGGTGGTGTATTCTGGAGATAACTCTGCATGTTGTGTGCCCATTGCTGTATGCCTACTGTTACCTTGGGAGTCCATGTTGTATTTAATGTTCCTAGTTTCTAGGAATTTCTTGACGTCTTCGTGATTTGCTTGGCTCATACAGGTGAGAAGCAGCTGAGTTGGCGATGAGCATGCATGCGCCATTATTGTCTCGTCCTGATGGGATTATCTTGATGCGGGACGTTTCTGATCGTCGTGGCTGCTGTCCTGTTGCTCGGTTGTGTTTGGTTGTTGCTCGATGTCCTCGCGGTTAGATGACGCCAGCGCTGGTTCTATGTTGCTGCTTGAGCTTCGGTGACGGATGTAGAGCGTTCCATGAAGATCGTCGAAGTACTCATCTTTCTTCAAGTTCTTAGAAAGAACGAGTGGTAGTTGAACTTAACGAGAGCAATCTTCCTTTCTCAAGCTGATGGGCTTGTCGTATCAGTGAACTCCGGTGATTATTATATATCCAGAACACTACATAGCTGCGAAAATTGCGAGTGGTTTAGAGTTGTAGCGCCTGTCGTGTTGTTGCCGGACGCCACGTGTGTCTGGACGAAGCGCTGTTTGCCGTCGTAATCCCGCGCTGATTGGATTTTTCAGAGGCGCACTCTCCCGATTTTTAAACGCGCGCACATTACGCTGGCTGGACGCTCGCTGTTTGTCGAGACCCGGAGCTCATCTCCGAACTTATCCCTCGCAAATACAAAGCGCAGAGGACGGCGATAATATTTTCATTTAACAACCCCCGCCTACTGCCTCCCGCGCTCTCGACGTTGAGTAATCACTTTCGTTCGCTTGATAACTTCTCACTTCAGGGAGCGCTATCCACTTTCAGTTAATAATAACACTCCATGCTGAAAATTAATCATTGTACTTGGCGAGCAGATCTGACTAAAGAGGCCCATTTCTGTTTTCACCCTATTGCTTCACGTTTTTATCCAACTAAACCTTATCCTGTCAGGGTGTACTGCGATTCAAAATCCAGAGGCTGAATTTTACTAGTAATACGATTTTATTATTTCCATTTAAAATATGGTAAAAATCTCGCACTGATAGTTACAATTCGATCTGTTCCAAAATTTGAATTTTTATTTGATATTGACTAATTCTCAAACAGAAGAATTAACAGCAGACTCGACTTTCATTGGTTAACTGCAACAATTGTTAATTTATTATTAGTTGGATGAAAAGCAAGCCATATAAATGACTCTTGGAGTTGTTAGACGAAGGGATATGTTGAAGTCAATCTCTTTCTCCTTTATGCACTACTTTTTGTAACGCGTCTTTGAATTGGAAACGGCCCTTAAAGGCGGGTGAATCAAAAATGATACACGGCATGGGGTTGGAGAGGGTAAAACCCAGGACATATAATCCCCTCAAAATACAATATTGACTCAAACCAGACGAGTGACTGATGACAGCAGAAGAAAAAATTCTAACTGAATTGAATACCATCTAACTGTGATACTAATAAGCTTCTTCCAGATATGTTTTTTTACTATTATTTTTGTATTACGTACAGCTTTTGATGTGAAGTGGGTTATTCAGGCAGTGTTATTAAATTCAGTGACTATACACTGTTACACTGTTACCATGGAGTTGCGTTAAAGACTGATGGATTATTAACACATCAGTATCCTAACAGTACTTTTGGTAACAGACGATTTGATACACGAGAAAGTGATGGAAATTTATAATGGATGGAAAACAACAATGCGAGTGTATTATTTTTGTTTTATTTCTGCATAGGTTCATACAGCAAAATTACTGATCATGTATTATTAATTTTTGACCATATAACTTTCATGTTTCTCAAAAAAGATTAGTTCACTTAACACGGTGATCAGACACCACAACGAATAATTGCTCAGTGGATTTGAAGCTTTAAAGATAGCAAGGAATTTTTTTTTTTTTTTTTTTTTTTTTTTTTTTTTTTTTTTTTTATATAAATTCATTCCTCCCAGCTGAAGGCTGGGAGGCGGGCTGCTGGAGGATCATGGAGACCACTTCAGCCTAATTACACTAAGGGGAGGGAGGGGGGATGGAAGTCGGCCGTGGCCCATGGGAACCATCCCATCATTCGCCTCAAAGGACTACGGAAAACCACGGAAAACCGCAATGAGGATGGTCGGACGGGATTTGAACCCCGTCCTCCCGAATGATAGGTAGGAGAGCGATTACGCTCTCCTCCCACATCGATGACGGAATTTATTTAATAGCTTCAGGTGTTATTAACTGAAGCGTCATTTATACCCCTGCGGGATAAATCGTTTAAGAAATACGTTTCACAAATGGATTAATTGTTAGTTCACTGGCTTCGGCGCGAAATTTGGTTCGTAACTTAAAAATCAGTAATGTTATGAAAATGAAGAAATCAAGGCCTCAGGGAAACATCAAGCCACTCTGTAATTCGTTAATGGTATAAAGCTGTGTGTATAAATTAAAAATGAAATCTTTCTTTTTTAAAAGTGTGAACATAAGAATTTAATTCTCTCCAAATGTATCTTCTTAATGAAGGAAAATTTCGTCTGTTTTAAGTTCCAGTCAATCATAGTGAGAAAATAATGTTTTGAAATGCTCAGAATTAATAATTAAAACTACTTCAATTCTGCTTAATAGTTGTGGTAATACTTGATCTGTTACAGGGATCTAGCTTCAAAACTAACCATATCGAATTTCGTGTTGAAAATTTTGGAAATTATATGTAATGTGCCCTTTGTTTTTTCTTACCAGAGTGTTGAATATCGTTCTTTAAAACTTGTCCAGTAGAAGATTTTTTTTTTTAATTTTTCTTCACTGGAAAATAAAGATGTCAAAGTTAACAGTTTTACATCGGTTTTTTTTTCCCATCAAACCTATCTCAAAAGGATACCACATTAAAATTAATTACCGATTTCAACCACGGACTGCAATGAAATAACATTTGCAAACGTACTTGTTTTTATTATTGTTTGAAAGTTGCAAGTAAGATAAACCAACCTTTTATTTTGTAGTTACTTTTCCATATAATGACACTAATTTATCGAAAGAACTCTTAGATAGGACAGGATCTACCTATTAGAAAATTAAATAATAAATTATATTAGCACTGAAATTTTCTGCCAGTTGCGCGATGATGGAAGGGTGTGGCGATGCTTTAACTACCCCTACTCAAAATATTCCAGACTTTTATTTTTACGCCAGGCGACTACCGTCTGACATACCACACACTAAGTTGGTGTATATATTTTTTTAAGTGTAACAGGAAACTGAAATAAGAAAGATACTCCTGTAACACCCTTTTGATTGCTGAAATCCAAAGTCATATTGAGAGAAGAGTAGACTCATATTCACTTGTTACATTGTTGAAATATGAATCTTAATTTTGTTATAGTTCCTTAAGTGCAGTTTTCATTTTTAAAAAAGCTTTTTTATCTTAGGTAATAATTATTACACGTTATGTTCCACAATACTTGAAAGACACCAAATTCATAGGTTTAACTTTACCACCAAGACGTAACGTTCCAAAAAAATTTGGAGATAGGCATTTGAGCTCTTTCATCTGCTTATCAGATTTTTTCGCTCCTTTCTGTTTTCATATATTGTTTCTTATGCCTTACATGATTTTTTTTAGATATTTTACATAATAACAAATATTGTCTATAAGTATTGAAACGGGGAAGCAATTATATTCGAAACGTAAATGTTCAAAATCCTGGCTTTAAGCCATAAATACTTAGGAAAAAATAATGTTTTTAATACCGGCGACAAAAAACGAGAACATTGCTTTAGGCAAGGATATTCATGTGAATCTCAGATGGTTGGCTATATGCAAAATATTTCGGATTAATGAGACAGGAGAGGCCAAGTTGGTAGTGTAACACTAGATCTGCCTGAAGCGTTTGAGAGAGTGAGCCATAAGATGATTTTAAATAAGTTGAAAACAATTGGAGTGGTTGTAATAGTGACTTTTAAAAAAAGCAAAGCGTAAGAATAGGAAATACATAATCAAAAAAGATAGAATTAAATATGCGAATGTCACAGGGTAGTGTGTTGGGACCGTTGCTATTCATCATTCTAATGAATGACTGTATTGATGGTTTACAGTCAGAACTTGTGTTTGCAGAAGACATAATGGTATACTATAGGATTAAAACATAAGAACACTGTGAAGAGCTGCACGGGGTGACCTGGAGAGAATATCCAAATGGAGAGGTCAATATCGAATGAAGATAAATACCAAGAAGATTCAGTTTATTAGTACACACGTAAAAAACTAAAGGTGTTTATGATTGTATGGTGGGGTCAGAATCTTATACCTTTCTTGTATATACATATATATATATATATATATATATATATATATATATATATATATATATCGGAAACGTCTATGACGATTTGGATGAAATTTGATATTTAGATAACGTTTTGACTTTTAAGTTTACCTAAATAGTCGTCTCCCCTACAAAAAAGCAAGTTTAAAAAATACGAACGATTTTTTTCATTCGGTATCTCGAAAACGGCACTAGCACCATCTTAGACAATTCAGGTTCCAGAAACAAATAGTTTCTTATCATCTCAAAGAATATTTAAACTAACAGTTCTTGTATACTGGCTGACCCGTGGAAATATCAGCACTGCAAGTTTAATTGTAAAACATTTAAAAAGGAATATAATTAAAAATTTATCGTTGGTTTTGTCAGAGGTGATACTTTACAGAAACTTCTTTAAAAATAATATTACCGGTACCAGTTATAAAGTAATCATCGTTTACTTTTTGACTGTAAAAAGTGGTTGTTAGTTTGTCATTAAATACTACCACGCGAGGTATGAGCATAATTTTATCGGAGTGAATGAATTTAGCACTGATGATGTTCCATCATTACCGTGACTTCACAATCTGATGAAAGTCTTAATATAACTCGACGAAACATATCGAAAATAAAGAATAAATGTTCTTGACATCTCGCTTAGTTTTAGAGATGTAGCATGTCAAAAATCAGTTATAGGTATATTGTGATTTGGCGACGTTTCTTCTGGTCCAAGCCGTATTTCAACCTAACAACAACCATTAGGAACAAAATAAAACATTGAAAGTACATTTCCACCGTCTAGACATAGTGGTTTTGGTTGATTTTTTTTTCTGGTCCAGGCCGGATCGGATCCAAACTTCTTCATTTGAGATATCAGAAAAATAAATTCTTTATTTTCGATTTGTCTCTACGAGTTTCATACGAATTCATCATCAAATTTGGCTATGGCGAAATTTATCTTCTGGTCCTGGTCGCATTTCAACCAACCAATTTTGAGATACGATATCTCGAGAACTAAGCGAGATATAAAAAAATATTTTTTTACTTTCAATTTTTCTCATCGAGTTACATGCGAATCCATCATCAAGGGTTATCGTAGAATCCCCTGAATTACCACAAATCTTGCACCATTAATTAATCCCTGATTGGCATTAAGATTTCTATTTAACATAATAATAGCATTTTGTTAGGGTTCTATGGTGGTTTAAATTGCTAATTAATTAATTAAAAAATCCACCAAACAGGTTATGTTTGAAGATGTCTGTTTTATTGTGATCCAAACAAGTCAGCGATATTCACAAGTATAGTTACAATACAGAGATGCACAGTCGCAAAGAAACTCTCTGTGAACTCAACTGAATGGTTGAAACTCTCTGTAACACTGAATACTGTCAACTAAACTGACTTACTAACTGAATGAAAGTCTCTGTCCAGGCGATCTGTTTATATAGTCTTTATCGAAATTACGAGAATTCTTCAAAGGCATCCGCCCGATATTTCTCGATCATTAACAATCGCTCAAACAATCTAACATACTAAAAACAATCGGAATTAATACAAAATTAATTAACAACATTACAAAATGATCAGAAATGGTAATTATAGATACTTAAATACAAAATTATTTACAGAAATCCTTTCCAACGGTAGAAAAATGTCCTGTAGACATCGTAGCTTACATTAATACATGGAATTACAAACATTTAAGAAATTCTCTTGCATCATTCGGTTCTTTAACATATTAAATGGCCTTTGAATAATTTTCTTACCTAAAACAAAGTCTATATACACTGATTTACAAGAAATTACAAAACAAACATATCAAATCACTTTCAACCAAACATTAGCTCACTACAAATACTTCATACAGTACAATGCTATTCAAAATTCAGGTATTAGGGCTGTTACAATTTTTCTTTGAAAGAAATTTATGAGGCAGTATTGCAAATGTATCTAGCGAGTTGGATGAAATTTCATTTTTTAAAAAAAAGGAGCAATTTTTATATTTGGTTTCTCAAACGGCTCTTATCTCATTACGTAGAAGGTTCAGGTACCAGTAAGCCTATTGATGTTAGTTAAGCTTCTCTTTGGTTAACTGTGCACCTCAAAACGCCTAGGAAGCCTTCAAGCCTTTTGCTCTAATCAAATTTTACTCAAAATCTTGGATATTGAACAGAAATCTAAAGATGCCGAGCCAAGATCCAAAGATGCCGAGCGAAGATCGGCCACCCAGGTACTTTTTTATTAAAAGCTTGAAGTGTAAATATCTTAGCATAAAGTTCAATAACAAACTCAGCTGACTAGATCACATGTCGAAGGTGTCAAGTAGATGTTATGAAATCGTTTATTTACTGAAGAGGGTGATGAGAGGATGTACCAGAGAATTGTACAATTGGATTACAAAATACTGGCGGACCCGTGCGAAAATTTTTCGAACACAATGAATAGTAAGGTTGGTGGTTTGTAATAGGATGGAAGAAGGCCTCATTTGTTTCAATCATTTATTTTTTTAGTGTAATAGGTACGTGATAAAATGCTACATCAGTGAAGCAGTTTATAAATAGCTCTGTGATACGTGCCACTTCATCTAGCGTCTTAGTTCTGAACAGTTTCATAAGCGCAATTTTCACAGTTATTACTTTTCCTCTTTAAGGGTTAAATTCAAAAAATTTCGTTTGTAATTTACAATGTTGCCTGAGTTGAGACCTTAATCCTTTAAATGATACCTCATTTATTAACTTAGGTTTGGTGTCAACGGAGATAAATGACTCGTAACGAAAAAAACACATTATGGAAATAATGATACATTTCCACTTCAAAGGTCAAAATGCGTAAAATTCCTTTCTTAAGATATGATGTGAGCAAAGCGGAGACATTAATATTTAATACTAGCTGACCCGGCAATGCTTCACTATTGCTGGACTTGAGTAGGCACATAGATTAAATGAAAAAAATATTTACATATAAATTTTAAACTGCTGTTTCATTCATTTTCAGTTGGAAAGGGTGAGAGGGGATGCGCCTCGGAAAACATATGCAGGCAGTATTTTTCTGTTTGTTTCAAAATATAAGTGTGCAAATTCCCATTGAAATCTGATGAAATATGTGGTTTTGTCTAAATTATGGGGTGAAAACGTAATGTGGTTGGAAAGGGGGATGAATATTCGGAAACCATACGTAGGCAGTATTTTTCTGTTTGTTTTAAAGTATAAGTGTACAAATTATTATCTAAATCGGATAAAAAATGTGGTTTGCCTAAATTATGGGATAAAAACGTAATGGGGTTGGAAATGGGGAGAGGGGATGAATATTCGGAAACCATACGTGGGCAGTATTTTTCTGTTTGTTTTAAAGTTTTAGTGTACAAATTCTTATCTAAATCGGATAAAAAAATGTGGTTTGCCTAAATTATGGGGTAAAAACGTAATGGGGGTGGAAAGGGGGAGAGGGGATGAATATTCGGAAACCATACGTAGGCAGCATTTTTCTGTTTGTTTTAAAGTATTAGTGTACAAATTCTTATCTAAATCGGATAAAAAATGTGGTTTGCCTAAATTATGGGGTAAAAACGTAATGGGGGTGGAAAGGGGGGAGGGGATGAATATTCGGAAACCATATGTTGGCAGTATTTTTCTGTTTGTTTTAAAGTATAAGTGTACAAATTCTTATCTAAATCGGATAAAAAATGTGGTTTGCCTAAATTATGGGGTAAAAAGGTAATGGGGTGGAAAGGGGGAGAGGAGATGAATATTCGGAAACCATATGCTGTCAGTATTTTTCTGTTTGTTTTAAAGTATAAGTGTACAAATCCCTATCTAAATCGGATAAAAAATGTGGTTTTGCCTAAATTATGAAGTGTTATGGGGAACAGGGGGTGACTTTTTGGAAATTTTTTTTCACTGGTACCTTCGCAGACGCACACTCGAAAACTCTCCAAAGTTTCATTGCAATCAGATAAATGGTATAGGAATGCATAGAAGACGAACAAACCCACAACCGACAGATTTCTTTCTGTCAAATGTTGTTGTCCTATCGTAGTCCAATGGAAAAAATAAATAAAACGTGTTACAGAGTGATCACTTTATTTATCGATTTTATGTCTCAATAATTAACAACGATTACTTACAAAAATATGTTTTCTATTTCGTACACTGCATGACGTTAGTAATAATGTGATGATATTTTAATTGTAATGCTTTGTGATACACGATATTTTTTGTTTGGTTACCTGGCGCGTAAACAAATAAAACTGACGGTTTTCCAACGCGGGAGCAGGCAACATACAACTGTCCATGAGAGAAGCATGGATTTTCAAGATTATCGTCGCAAACACTCAACGACTCACTCTGGGACTTATTTATGGTCATAGCGAAAGCAAGCAGCATTGGAAATTGTAGTCGTTTAAATTCAAATGGTACGTCAGTTGGTACAATTGGGATGCGAGGTATCAACACATATTCTCCCTCATATTTTCCCCTTGGAATGGTTGCTTCGATCACATTGTTCAGTAATTTTTTCACTGCTAGCCGTTTGCCATTACAAA
Source organism: Vandiemenella viatica (assembly GCA_031002005.1). Taxonomy (NCBI): domain Eukaryota; kingdom Metazoa; phylum Arthropoda; class Insecta; order Orthoptera; family Morabidae; genus Vandiemenella; species Vandiemenella viatica. The sequence continues at coordinate 61,596,562 of CM061920.1, read as the reverse complement.
GACGCAGTTGGTTGATATTTCGCAATATTATGACCACCGATCCTACTTTTAATTGAAGATTATGAGGCAGCAATCCTGGCAAATCCAGTGAGTTCAAAAATTCTGGTGGATAGTTGACGACATCATCTTGGTTAGTTGCACAATCAACTGATTTGTATGTCCTTAATTCACCGGCAATTTCATTTACATCCGTGTTTTTGTCTCTATAATATAGCTCGTTCGTTCAACCGAAAATTTTACAGGAAATGTAATGCAGCCAGTCAAAACGTCTACAGAGATTTTGTCATTACCAATTCCAATGAATTGTTTTAAAAACATTTTTTCAGATCGATCATTTTGTAATTTCAAAGATAATCATAAAGCGCCTTTGTTTTGTTATGATTGACTGGCAGTAATATTATTTTCGTTGATGGCACGCAACCCTTTTTTTCCCTTGGAACTTTATTTTGGGCAGGTATAGACTAATATCCATCCATACAGTCTAATCAACTTGAAGGCATACCAGAGATAATCCTAATGTACCTTTGTTTTGTTTTGATTGACTGGTTTGTATGGAAAAAGGAAAGTGTTGAATTTTACGATTTTCCTCGCAATTTTTACATTTTTGCTCTCCATAAAAACCTTCATTGTGAATTAACAAAAATATGAAAAAAATTAGCCGAATTGGTCGAGCCGTTCTCGAGTTTTACGGATAGCAACACATTTGGTTATTCATTTTTGTTTATATAGATTTTAAAAGTAAGAAAGTATTTTTACTTGCAGCCAATTCAATCATCGTGAATTCAACCTGAACATAATTTAAAACGAATGGAACCCATCACCACAAGGCTTACCAGAACAGAAAGTATTTTTACTTGCAGCCAATTCAATCATCGTGAATTCTACCTGAACATAATTTAAAACGAATGAAACCCATCACCACAAGGCTTACCAGAACATTGCATTCTTAAAATAAAAGGATAAGTGTGGATCGATCGTCAGACGATAATGCATATTGCTTCTCAACTGAAATACCAGTAATCGATTTTGCTTTTTAGGTATTCTTAGTATTGCTTCCTGCTAAACTGATGCATTCTATTTTCATAGTCGAAACTTTCGTGGTAGGCGGTATGGGTCTACATATAAACACACTGAACAAATAAACACACAATTGGTTTTCGAGAGAAGCGAAAATTTAAAAGCATCCAAGAAAATGCCACGCACAGAGGAAATAATGATAACACGTACGTCAGTGATATTATTTTTTCTGATCACACGCAGACATACATTAATATCCATGGAGCCTATGAAGTCATACCAAAGATAATCCTAACGCGCCTTTGTTTTGTTTTGATTGACGGAAAAGAAAAGTGTGGTTTTTACTATTTTACTTCTAATTTTTACGTTTTATCTCTCCATAAGAACCTTCCCGGTGCCGTAACGAAAATATAAAAAAAATAATTAGCCGAATTGGTCGAGCCGTTCTCGAGTTATGCGCTTACCAACACATTTTGCGATTCATTTTTATATTATAGATGATTGCTCATTTATTAATTTCGGTTAGATATCAAGGGAGAATAATGTCTCATGATAAAAATATACGTTATGGCAATAATTATATTTTTACCATTTAAGGGTCTAATTTCGAAAAATTTCTTTCTTGAAATATGATGTAACCAAAGTGGAGACCATAAGTTTCAAAATGTCAGCACATTCATTAATCTCAGTTAAGTATGAAGGGAGATAATGGCTTATGAGGAAAAAAAAAAAAACACCTTTCAGAAATAATATATATATATGATGATTGAGGGTAAACAAATGAAAATCTGCGACACAGTTACTTTTGTTGCTTTAATTTATTTTGTGCATGACGCGTTTCGTGAATTTATTCCCATTTTCAAACGCACTATAAGTAGGTTTACATGTTTTTAGTTATAGAAATATGAGGAGTTGTTGTGTTTATGTCTAGGCTTCAAGCATATCATCTTTGAATTGTATAAATGTTAATTCTTTAAATCATCTTTGCCTTGTGTACAATGCACAAACTTTCAATCTGTGTTCATCGTCCATAACGTTTGTGTAATTTAAGGATGTATTTGTGTGTGTTTCTGTGGTGCCATTTTCGTCAGAAACCTTCAAAAAACGTAATTGATAAGAAAAATGTTTCCATCATGTTTTATTACATAGTCTTTATACCATAGGACAGCATCCCAAAATTCTTTTCCAGAAATCACATGAAAACTGTACAAACGTCCAGCAGAAACAAACACAACAACTCCTCATATTTCTATAACTAAAAACATGTAAACCTGCTTATAGTGCGTTTGAAAATGGGAATAAATTCCCGAAACGCATCATGCACAAAATAAATTAAAGCAACAAAAGTAACTGTGTCGCAGATTTTCATTTGTTTACCCTCAATTTGAAACAGTTGCAGACTTTCACTAATCCATTTTGTTATGGATAAAGTTAAGATATATGATGATTGGTCAGACCATTACTTGAATATGTTGATGTAGTATGGGACCCACATTATGTGTATCAAATACAGTAATTGGAGGGCGTGCTAAGAAGTTCAGTTAGATTTTTTATTGGAAATTTTCTCAGGAAGAGAGTGCTGGAAATGTCAATGCATATGTTGATAGTGGGGCTTGGAAGGATGTTGGTCGGAGAATTAGGAATAGTGCATGGAAGAGGAGAGATGACCATTACCGCAAGCTGGCACTAGATTTCATGCGTAAAGGGAGTCGCAAAATTTTGTTTTGTGGGCAAGGGTATCAGGAATCAGAATAAATTACCAAGTGATGTGAAAAATAATTTACCAAAAAAGCTGGAGCAATTTAAAATTAAGATTCGCAAATCGCGTATGTAGATGGGGGGTGGAATTTAACATTTAAGGTATATAAGATAAGTTTAAAAAAAATTAATACAATAGGGTAATTAGATGACTATGGGAATTCCCATCGGAGTATATGATTCATTGCAATTAGACCAATAATAACAATAAACAACAGATAACTTGAGATTTATAAAAAAAAAAAGAAAATAGACTACCCGTGCGAAAATTTCTCTAATAAAATACAATGAATAGTGAGGTTGAATGCTTGTAATATAATGAAAAGTAGAACCGCACTTTGTAGCAAATATTTATTTGTTTAGTGTAATAGGTACGCATCAAAACATGTTACGGGACATATTATGTCACAGAGCCTAACAGGAAACAACCAACCTGAACAAAATGCACACAGCATATCAACATCTCTGTGATATGAGCTATTGTGCGAATAAAATGTTACACTGGAATTGTATAGCAAAAAAAATGTTTCCGTAACATAAAAAAATATCCGAAAAGCTACTTATTGTATAAAAAACAGTTTATTGACATCTCAGCAATACTGCTGCTCAATCTGAAGACTTGGCTCTGAACTGTTTGACACACGTGACCACTTTAAGCATCAAATGCCAAAATATTCTTTCTTAATTTATGATTTTAACTAATTGGAGACCTTAATCTCTAAAATGATTTGTCATTTATCGATTTTGGTTAGTTATCGAAGGAGGTAAATGGCTCGCAATATTAACAATAATAAAAAAAAAACAAATTGTAGAAATAAGATTGATACTTTTGCCCTTATCAAATGCCAAAAAAATTTTTTTTGTAAAATATGGTATGACCAAAGCAGCCAGCTTGGCCTTTATAATGATACGTCATTTACCGATTTCGGTTAGGCATCAAGCGAAGTAAAAAAAAAAAGTTTTAGATATGATGAAATTTTTGTCTCTTAAGGGTTGAATTTAAAGAAAGTTCTTTCTTAAACTATGATGTGTCCAAAGCGGGTACTGTAATATTTTAAACGATACCCCGTTTATCGATTTCGGTTAGATATCAATGGAGATATATGGCTCGTGACGGAAAAATGTGTTGTTGAAATATTAATACTTTTGTCCTTTGAGGGTCGAATTTTGAAAAATTCCTTTCTTAAAATATGGTGTAACTAACGGAAGACCTTACGAAGACCTCAGTCTTTAAAATGTTACCTCGTTTATCAATTTTGTTTAATTATCATGGGAGATAAATGACTCCAGACACAAAAACGTATTTTAAACATACCGATATTTTTGCCCTTTAAGAGTTAAATTCAGAAAATTCCATTCTTAAAACATGATGTAACAATAGCGGAGACCTTAATCTTTAAAATGATACCTCATTTATCTATCTCGGTTATATATTAATGTGGATAAATGGCTCGTGACACAAAAATGCGTTTAAGAACTATTGACACTTTTTCCCTTTAAGGGTTCAAATACAAATATATATATATGTATATATATATATCTTTCTCAGTATATGATGTAACCAAAGATGAGACACTAATCTTCATAATCCTAGTTCATTTATCGATTTCTGCTATACATCCAAGACGATAAATGGCTCGAGACACAAAAAATGCATTTTAGAAATATTGATATTTTTGCCCTTTAAGGTTCGAATTACGAAAAATACCTTTGTTAAAATATAATGTTACCACGGTGGAGACCTTACTCTTTAATATGATACCACATTTATCTATATTGGTTAGGTTTTAAGTGAGATAAATGGCTTGTGACATAAAAATGCATCGTAGAACCAATGATACTTTTTCCCTTTAAGAGTTGAATTCCAAAAAAATTCTTCCTTAATATATGATATCACCAAACCCGAGACACTAATCTTCATAATCCTACTTTGATTTCGGTAATATATCCAAAAAGATAAATTGGTCGAGACACAAAAAAACGCATTTTAGAAATATTGACATTTTTGCCCATTAAGGGTCCAATTACGAAAAATACCTTCCTTAAAATATAATGTTACCACGGCGCAGACCTTACTCTTTAATATGATATCTCATTTATCTATATCGGTTAGGTATGAAGAGAGATAAATGGCTCGTGACACAAAAACGCGTTGCAGAAATATTGTTACTTTTGCCCTTTAAGGGTCGAGTTTCGAAAAATTCCTGTCTTAATATATGATGTCACCAAAGCGGTGATCCTAATCTTTAAAATGATACTTCATTAAACGATTTCAGATAGGTATCCAGGGAGATAAATGACTCTTAACACAAAAAACAGCATTTTATAAATATTGACATTTTTACCCCTTAAGGGTCGAATTATGAAAAATCCTTGCTTAAAATATGATGTGACCAAGGTGGCGACCATAAGCTTTGATATGACACCTCATTCAATGATTTCGGTTAAGTGTGAAGGGAGATAATGACTATACATACTTTGTAAGCGTATATGTTTTTTTTATATCACCCCCTCCCCCCCCCCCTATTAATTTCGTACTGTTCGTCCTCTTCTTCTTGGGGTAGTATTTTTCACACTTCATCTAATTCGAAGGGAATTTAGCTAGAGAAGTGAGAGCAAAGGAAAAATCAATTTCAAGCAAAACACACAAGTTATGATTCACTAGATAATTTAATACCGATCTTCCACTGAAAATACTTCTCTTTTTTCTTTGTTTTATTAACACAAACATTTGCCAGTTCACAATTTTACATTACTTACTTTTTCGCACAATTATTGTACATTAAACCGATAACAATAATTCACAGTTTACTGCTAGTGTATAAGCGACATACTTCTCTTTGCTTTCTCCGCTACATATTATTGCTGACAACAACCAAACAAAGATATTCTACTTCTCCAGCATTCATAGTCAGAGATGCTAGAACACTCTCTTAAATACATACATTGTCTGCTTCATACTTCTAACACATTAAAATTAAAAAGAACATTGCATTAAGAAAACAAATAAAAATAGGTATATGAAGGGAACATTGTTTCCTTACAACTTATATAGGCTATTGATTATTTGAAAATCTTCAAACCTGAACCCGGTGGGTCAGCGGTAATGTTTGGACCAGGCTACAGGTTCAAATCTCAATCCCGCTATGCAGATTTCTGTTTCCCACTAAATCACTCCTTGAGAAATGTGGGATGATTTGTTTAAAGGTCATGGCCAAATTCCTTCCCGAACTTTGTCTCGAATCCTCTCCCACCATTAATTACAACGAGGTCGAGGGTTAAAGAAAAAAAAAAAAAAAAAAAAAATCAAAACCGAAACTACATCGACAAGATCGTTAGTTGACAGTAATATGACTGTAATGACCATAAGGATTTCGCCGTCGACGAGTCGAAGCACCCTTTCTAGTTACGAAAAAGGTTTTGTAAGTGAAAGCGATAGCAATAGTAGGCTAAAACTTTATTTCCCTGCAAGGACATGTGATTTTGGTCACTTGAAACCTGTTTCGTAATACAATCTAACTACCCTTCTCCAAGGAAATGAGATCTTATCGAGATTTGAAAGCAAGTAATGAACTTTTCGAATTAAAGTTCAATAGTCAGTAGTGGAACAGTTAGTCCATTGGTAAGAAACTGGAAAAAAAACTTGACTTTCATCAAGTGGCTGACAGATAACGCCTCCCTTGGATAACTAGAAAACTATACGTCCTCTGGAACCAACGTTTCGCATTGTGCCGCTAATTGTAGATTGATAACGTCGATAATTACCCCAATTTAAAAAGCAATTACCAGATGTGACTTCCCCCCGACGTTGATTCCATCTCCGCAGGCTCACTGAAGGCGCATTAGACTTTCTAATTGAGTGCGTCTTGATTATTTGGAAATGGGAGATAATGTCCTGAATGCAAATGAATTTTGTTGGAGGAAAAACGAATTGAAATAAGAAAAACAACAAGAGTGGTTACCCGCAGTTGTTGTCGGCCATATAAGTCTAAACTGTGTTAGCATTTTATTACTTCTGAATTATGGGAGGGAAAATATTGAGTGCTAAAGTTGTCTAACCTGTCTGAGACCGCGCCGTCCGGACTGTGTTTACACAGAAACACTCCTCCTTTACACCTCACGGCCATTGATATAGTGCGCCCTACATCATGGGCTAACAAGCTCTTTTGGAACAAAAAATGACGTAAACGTGAGCTCGACTAAGGTTTGAAGCGGTCGGATTCACGATTATTTCGGCCGTATTTTGTCACACCGAACAAAAGCTGGCACATCTAATACGTGCTGGCCGTTACAAACTAGGAAATTACCGAAAAATATCCCTCCAACTGTGTGTAAAAGTGGGAGTTAACTAAACCGGTTATATTTTTTTTTTTCCATCCGATATGTAGGCTCACTATTATTTAGGAGCTCCATCGCTTTTTAAAGGCATTCGCTTCACATTATAGATAAGTATTTATCGACCAATATTCGGTTCGATAAAATTTTATACAGACGGCTAGTCGACAAAATATAGGACCGTTCGAGTAGTTGAGGATGTTTAAATTACTCGTCTGTAGAAAGAATTAAATGAAAGGTATGGCAGAACTAAAAAGAACGTAAACGTCACTGCGAGAAAGTAGAACGTTATTTTCTAAGCTTGATAATTACGACCTTGTCCTCATTATCACAACCCAGTCCACTGAAGTTTTGAATAGGTTAGTTAAGGGCAAGAATGTTTTCATCGACATCATCCAGGTTATATTATAAAAATGTCGAATAAACTTTGTAATATGCCTTGTCTTTTGCATTAAAGTAGTGGATTATATTGCAGATGGAAATTGATCGTTAATTAATGGAGTCGACTTTTTTATGTTTGTCCGTAGTTTTTCTCAAAATGAATACAAAATATATGCTCTCCATTAACAAAGAAAAGAGATTCTGAACTCAAGATTTGTCGTGTCTCAAAAAAATTAATGTTCGCTTGTTTGTCTTCGCTCGTCTGCATTCACTAAAAAAAAAAAAAAAAAAAATGTGGATTGAAAGTAGGAATTCCGAATTGAGCAAACGTATCAGATGAATAATGCAATTGCAGCTAAAGATATTAAATAGTTTTCGAAAATGGACGCAATGCGGTTTTACTGTATTGTATCTGTATGTATATGTTAAGCACATAATTCAATTTTGGAGAGCAATGAAACTCTTTGGGTGTTTGCAGCTTGCCTCTGAAGGGCTTAAGAGCATCTTATAGACATGAAGGCGATCAATAATTTTTTGATGAATTTTGAGTTGCGGAACAAACTGCCAGCCAACATTTATAATATCTTACTAACAGAAAGGATATTTTTGCCACTAGATCTATTGTTTACCAATTGATAATTCAGGATATTCTCTAGATATATCTCAGAAGTTACTTATACATTAATCAGTACTAGATATAGTATTTTAAGTATTAGAGCAGTTAGTAGTACACAGTAATGTGAAAGCAATTATCGATACTTTATTTCTTGGTCAGCTGTTTTGAGTTGAATAACTACAAAACACAAACTAATTTTTATAGGCCTTTCCTAAAAGTCTAAATCCTTATGCGTAAATAGAAAATGATTACCATTTTTGCACTAAAAGACGAATTGTTTTAGCTATGCTAGAGTTTGTTGAAATACATTTGACGTTATCAAATATCACCAAACTTTTTGTCACATCTAATGTAACTAGCACACTGTAATAGGGCATTGTTAAGTCTAAAGAGGTTAGTTACAAGAATTTTACAAGAAATTAATAACAGCAGAGAGGCGAAACTAAGGATGCGTCATGAAGAGAGAACACTTAAAGATATAACTAGACAGTTCTATTATTTTACTAGAAAATTGTGGTTAAGAGAAGGTTTTCAGACAATTAAGGAGAAAGAAAGGCTAAAGGTTACTGACGACATGAAAAAAAAAAAAAACAGATACTGTATATAAGGTAGCTATTTGTGAGATAAGAGACAGATTTTTAAATTAGCAGCATGATTTTAAGACAGGATACTCATGTGAATTTCAGTGAAGGGGCAATGTGCAAGACATTGCAAATGGAATTGGTACGGGATGCCTAGTTGATAGTACATATCTAGATCTCTCCAAGGTAACTGAAAGAATGAGGGGCTAATTAAGATATAAAAGCGTTGACGAGGATGAAAAACTGACTTACTGGACGGAGGAATTTTTAAGAAATATGAAGCAAAGAGTTAAGGTAGAATACGCAGTATCAAAAGAAATTTAAGTGAAAACATAGTGCGCCAGGTAGTGTGTTGATACAATTGGTGTTAGTTATTGTAATGAATGATTGTGTTGATGGTTAACAGTCAAACTTAGCAGATGACAAAATGCTTTCTAATGGGAATAAAAAAGAGGAGAATTGTGAACAGCTATGAGGGATTTGGACATAACGTGTGGTCAGACATGTTAACCACACCATTGACTGAGGATATATACCAAGTAGAGGCAATTAGATAAACAGATTAAAAACAAGTTTTGTATAATTATAAGAAATTGCTTCTTGTAGGCATAAAGCGTATTTATTTTGACATATAACTTGATCATAAATTGAACTGGACAGGAGACAGTTGACAAGTGTTGGAAGAGGTTCAAAAACCCAGAATTTAATGGAGATGGTTATGTTGAACTGTCTCAGGGAAGTGGAAGAATTGTGACACAAACCCTTGGTCAAACTATTGTTTGAGTGTGATAGTTTGCATGGGACCCACAAATTTAGCTATCAAACAAAATAGTTTGAACGGATTCAAAGGAGGACAACTACATTTGTTTTTCGAAATCACAGTAAACACCGGAGATGGGTTTTATCAGAGATTACTTGCTACCTCTTCTTTACAGGACCATTTGACGCGCTTGATTTAATTACGAAGTTTATGAAAATATGCCAAGCTCTACTCGGATAAATATTTTATAACGAATCTGTTGAGCTAGTAACATCAGCCCTTTCAAGTAAAATAAAAGTCAGTTCTGCAAATTTGCTTAAGCAGATTGTAAGAAGTTCAGAAAACTGGCTCCAGTCAACAAGATGGTGAAATTTAGTACTTCTGATTTGTTTGTTGATTGAAGCCTACATGTTTGCCAGGTGGAATCATCTGCCGCAGATATTTGATTTCACCACTTATCAGCTTACGCAGAATAGTTATAGAAATCTAGTGCCTGTCACCTTTAATCCCTTCAGTTTTATAACCTAAGTTGTAAACTAAGTTAATAGCTGAAAGAATAAGCTGACTCCACTAACCTCTCAGTTCCTTGTAATAGAAACTTCGTACTCAAGAGTATGCGTTATAACTCACTGTTTCACATCAATGTACTAAACCTATCTTATAATACATGTAACGTTATTTCAAAACTAACCTGAATAATCATTACCTGCGATCCGACGAAACCAATATAAGTTTTTTTATATCTCTTTTTGTACCCACTATGAAATTATTTATTTTAAGACTGTTTATGTACAGGGCGTCCCCTCTGATTTCAAAGTACAATATAAAATAAGCTATTAAATAGAGAACCTTGCGGTTGCACCACAGATTTTTGTGTAATTTCGTTTAATTTAATGCTTAAATTTTGTTTCACGTGTTGAATAATTATCAAAAATTACTGCTTCACAAGAGACAAATCACTCCAGGCAAATGCCGAGATGCTTCCTTAAAAATTCCATGGCCGAATTCCTTCCCATTCCTTGCCCCCATCCTTTCCCGACTCTAAAGATCTCGCTGTTGAGAGACGTAAAGCAGGTAAAAAAAAAAAAAAAAAAAAATCACAAGAGAGAGCCCAATTGGGTGTTATTGTATGCTGAATCATCGTCACCAATCGCTATCCTAACAAATTTCTGACATGTGCTTGACACGGCGCCAACAGATTTAGACTCAATTAAGGCTTGGTATGACAAATTTCTACCCACTAGGAGTGTAAACAATCAGGTTCGTGAGTTATTCTTTTTAACATTTCCATAGCGATTGACGGGACGAGATGGACCGACCAAGCGGCCAACGCGATTTCCAGACATAACCCCTCTGGATTTTTCCCTGTGGGGTATTGTAAGAGACATTCTATATGCCTCACATGTACGAGATGTTGGTCATCTCCGCAGATGAATTGTGGATGCAATCAGTTTGATCGATCTAAACTTGCTTGGGCACACATGGGGTGAGACTGCGTATCGCTTAGACATTTTGAGGGCTACGAATGAAGCACGCGTAAAAGTGCACTGATTGTTTGCGTAAAACTTTTTGAGTTGCTTTACAGGATCTACATCTATACTCTGCAATTCACAAATACTGTGGGTGGCAGAGGGTGCTAAGCACCAATCCTAACTCAGTGCATTCCAATCCCGAACAGAACGAGGAAAGAAAGAATACATAAATGTATCAGTACGGCATCTTATTTCTCGAATCTTATCCCTCCAGTCATTGCGACCTAACCATGCAAATCGCAATGTTCTATGTTTAATAGTTCTTTTTATATTGTAGTTTTAAATCAGGGCAGTTCCATGTGGACACCCTGTACTATTCCCGAAGTCTTACTTGTTTCGTTTAACATACGTTTTGTAACTGCTTACATTTTTTAAAACTGTAAGTATTCTGCTATACGAATGGGATAATAATTTTTCATGAGTTACCATTTTTACTATCATTTCCATTTTACGTTTATATATTGTTTGCCATCGCGTTGATAACTGTATGATATCATTCTGAAATTCCTTTGTATCAGTACACAACATGGGCAGATTCACTGATGTTGATGATAAAAAAAACGAGATATTAAAACGACGAGTAACAAGCAAACCAGGTATTGTGAAGCAAGCTAATGCAGCAATAGTGGAGAGTATTAAAACCATGAAGACGGGAACATTTAACGGTTATAGGTAATACAGTGTTATGCAGTAAAGCTGGATCTTATTGTTTTGTTAATTCTAATCTTCTCGTTTTAAAATTAAAATAATTGTAAGAATGTTTAACATTAATTACGAGTCCAAAGACGTGAAAAAATTGCTGTTTCAAGGTTATTATCATTTCTCCACCGACAACACGCTGTACCACATGGGCGAAATGGTTCTGGTGAATAAACATCAATTAAAGCAGTTGTTGGTATAGAGTATTTGGTTTAAAAGCATTTATGAAGCAACTGTGGAAAAACTACCAACAACAAAATTATTATTCCTGCACTTATATTCTGGTAAACCAATACTTTTCATCGAAGGATTGCAACGATATTTCCCTTGTCAGATCTCTGCAGTTGTGGAGCCAGCAAGCCCAGTCATCGTTGCGGTAATAGGGAGCTTACTAATTCACGAGGACGACTTCATTAGCGGCTATCAGGCAGACAGAAGTGCGCGCTCATCGCGACCAGTTTATCTCTCCGTCCGCCGCAGAAAGTTGTTTACCTGGCTGTCGCCTTATCGCATCCTCCAATCCGCCGGGTCTCCTGTGGGAACGAGCTGCTCCGCGCAGCGGGACGCCGCAACCCAGACTCTGTCACACTCAGCCCGGCGGCTGCCAACGAATTGATTGCTCATCAAGAGATCAGGCCTATGCTGTGGTCTAGGAATGTACTTCGTAAACGTCTTTCTACAGGGAGCTAGAGAACACATAGTTCACTTAAAACTGAAACAGATATGTACTATTTTTAGTGAGATATCAGATTAAATATAAAAAAAAAAAAACACTGGGTGTATCATATATGACAGAAACAATACTGTATGTTTCATAACTACTATAAATATCAGAATTAGTCTCTTATGCAACAAAATCTTCTCGGGTGTCCAGCCGAATGGTGGTGTAAAAACACGACGTTTCGACAGCTGACTCTGCTGTCTTCATCAGGTATCTCGTAGTTGTTCTCAGCAGTTAGTATTTTATATTTGTTCACTGGTTAGGTTTACAAACAATTCTCTTTGTTCAGCACTAAAAATGATATTTCCCTGGTACATACCGATAACGTAGGAAGCCTTAACAATGATAATCTAGAAATGCAGTATACTTCACAAAAGACGACCACATTGCTAAAAACGATTGTTTTATTAACTGAGTTTATTGAACAAAATACCGCCTCAAAGATTTTCAGTTAAACTTACCAACGATATGTTACAAATATAATAGTTTCGGGTTACGATGTAGTAAAGAAATATATGTAACTAAAAGAAAGTTTTGGAAGTAATTATTATCGAATTAAATAGTGAAACAGGAAAAAAGAGAAAAGAAAAAAACAGACACCGGAATGGAATACCTTTTTTGACCTTACACAATTTCGCCTTGTTGGCGTAGCCGTCGATAGAAGTGGTAAAAGACTGGGAGTAAGATCGGAAAAAATTCAGTCAGTGTCTTTTGAAGGAACCGTCCCGGCATTCACAGAAGAGATTTCGTGAAAACATGCGAAAGCGAAATCTGTGCAGTATGATTACCAGGACAGATTGACAGATTGTTACCGTTCAACCACCATGCTCGGTGATCAATCCCATTGTAGTTTTTGATTTGCTATGTATTTCTTGAAATAACTTCACAAGAGTTTCAAAACAGTTTCGCTGCACAAAAAAAGTAGATTCCTTTTTAATTTGACATGGACAAGCATAGACATGAACTAAGAAAATACATTATAAAACATAAATAACTCCTACTAGTATTGCCTCGTAGTATCTCACTGCAACCATAACTACACTGGCGGAATTTAAAAGTGCGACACGCATACGAAAATGTGATAAATGAATCCAAACTGGCCCCAAATATCCTAATATGAAGAGTATTAAATAATTAAATTGAGAGTTTTACATGTAATAGTATGAAAATTTCGGTGATATTTATTATGAAAAATGCTATGTTTTTTGCCGTATAACTGGTGTACAGTGTGGTGTAACATGACACTTCTTCGTCCACACGTTCTTGTTGTCTAAGTATGTATACCAAGGCGAATAGTGACGACCCTGTACATCCAAATCTCTGTCAGAGAGGTCGGGCAATTGGCGCGTTTGAAGCGGATGTCAGTATACAGACTCATTACACAGTGGATGAAAGAAGGCTCAATACTTCTAGAGAAAGTACTTGTCCATACAGAAGAACAACAGTACGTGAAGACTGCCAAAATGTGTGGGCCTGGGTGGCTGTTGCTGGCAGACGAGTGATTGCAGGCCAGATCCAAATAGTGGTTACAGAGTAAGTCAACAATTGCTTGAAGCTGGGTTACACTCTCCGATTCCTATGCAATATGTTCCATCAACCTGATTTCATTGCTAGTATCTTGTAACCTGGTGTAATTCAAAACACAAATGAACACGTGAATGTCAAACATTTGTGTTTAGGAAATAGTCTCAATTCTGTCTGTGGCAAAATGATAATCGCAACATGTACGTAGGAGTAGTGGAGAAATTGCTTACCCTGGTGTATACGGTTCGGATCTTTATGACGAGTAGTAAATTTTTCCTGACTTATTTTTAAGCTGCAGTGCTGAATTTAACGCTGATTGAATGTTTCTGATTGAATTTAAATGAATTTTAGATAGGCTATAAATGCATATTCATGTCATTTTCCTAATTTTGATCATATTATGATGATTTTTGGTCATATTTTGAGAAAAAATCTGGTAACTTTTTAATAGTAACAGATATGATAAAAGAGCTGTAATGGGATTCCCTGGAAGACAGGAGGAGGGTGAAGAGGGCCATGTGAGTGTACAAGGCGTATGTTGGTGATGAGACATGGAAAGATATTGGTGTAAGAATTAAAAGTAATGCATGCAAGGGAAAAGATGACCACGACCACAAGCTGGCGATTACAGGCAAGGGTGTATGGAGATGTTCTTGTTTAGGTAAGGGTGTCAGGGATTCTAATAAGTTACCAAGAGAAATGATGAATAATTTACCAGAAACGTTGAAAGAATTTAAAGTTAAAATTAGTAGAGGGCAAATGTAGATGGGAGCAGGAAAGGGAGAAGATGGGTGCTTAGGGAAATTGCCACCGGAGCGTGCGCTCCATTGCAATTTTAATTAAATATTATTATTAATAATATTATTGTACTGCCTGGAGTGATGGGAAACAATCAGACCTGTGAAAACGAGCTCGACACCACAGAGTTACACTTTAGTAATATGAGTAGCGTCTACTTGCCCTGCATCCAGCACAAACCTCACCCCCATTGGCTGCTGGCCATTCCTCCTCGGTGGACAGCTTAGACTGATTCGCTGTGTCTCCTCAGACCATCTTCCAGAACTGCCAATTAATATCAAATTTGAATCCCTGGTCTCAATTAAAACTAGATTTTCGATTGGTAAAAAGTTTACGTTTATCAAAGTCGCTTCACCGAAAATTTAGAAACCGTAGGCACTAATGTCAAAATTGAAGTATGTAGTAACTTACTTCTCATTAGAAGAGAACACGCAGTACTGCAGCCAGCGACACGATATCACATCTAAAGCGAACCTCTTTCTCTGAAAAGCTAGTAACCATGCAAGTGGTTGGTTTGTTCAGTGACGTCAGCTGTCACTCCCTCCATCACCGTCGCTGTCATCTTTGCATCTGCCTCCGCTGCCTGCGGGCGCCTCCTTATACAGACCCGCGACAATGGACAACAGTAAATCCATAGCAACGTTCATGGTTTCACTGTAATGTTAATATCTCCATGGAGACGTTAATATAGCCATGGAAACGGTGGTCTACGAGTTAATTGTCGAACTTACGAAGTTACGTAAGGGAATTTATAAAGGAGTGATTTAGTACAGGTGAAAGAGTTCTTTCCTGTAAATTATGTGAAACTAAAATGATTTCAACAAAATGATTAATAATTTAATTTCCCAGTGGTACTGTCAGTGCACAGAAAGAAAGCGACACTACTAGATAAAATAAACGATGTATAATCGAGCATGTTCTAATGTATAGTAAATTTAAATGTTTGGTCATATTTTGATGTTTTTAGGTCATTTTTAACCATTTTTAAAGTCCTAATTACCTAAACATTTCTCTATTTTTTCGGTCATAACGATCCGAATCTTACTGCTATGATTTCAAATGCGCACACAGGTCTAGCCACTGGTGACATTATCTGGGGGCAATCAGTTTCGACAGCAGGACTGAGTTGGTTGTTGTTGAAGGCACAATGACAGCCCACCACTACGCCCCCAATTGTGATACCCTTCATGTCCACCATCCAAATCGCATCTTCCAACTGGATAAAGCCCGTCCTCATACTGTGGCCATCACGACACAAGCCTTGAAATGGATTGCTGTTACAATTTTGACCGCATGGTCCCCTGATTTGTCCCAAATAGAGCATGCAGACATTGAGAGACGCACACCTAGAAGACATCCGAGCACTTAATAGATTCAATGCTGGCAAGGATCCACAGATGTATAGGTGTTCATGGTGGGCGCACTTATTAATGGCAACTATATCTAGAGGTAATAAACTTAGCATGATGGGTTTCAATTTGTTATAATTTGTTCTGGACATGGTCCTAGATATATCTACAAACTTTTCTAAAATTCCATAATTCCGGTCTGGTTATAGCACTTTTAATTTCCGCCAGGACATTGGTCCTGTATTGGATCTTGTCAGACCCTAAAAACCAGTACGACTGCAGTTCGAGATTAGCGGAACGAACGTCCCGTAGTCTAATATCTAAATGCATATCTTGTATCAGACAGCAGTCTTTTGGCCAAAAAGAATGCCTGCCACAGTTGGAGGTTAGAATGCAGAATCCCTTACTCGACAGTTAAAGGTCGTTCAGTTGCAGTCCAATTTAAAGAAATGTTTCAATAACATTATATGGCAAAGTAATCTCAAAATAGAAACATTTGTTCATTTTATTAATTTTTATGACAACCCGTTGAATATAATTTTATAAAATTAAAAATAAAATATCTACTTTTGGATTAAGGAAACAGATGACAAGAGAAAATTTGAACTATGAAACTTATTTTGATTACAAACTAAATCTCTGTGGACATACGGAGAGATAGTGGAGCGACAGAAATAGGATTCCGTTTTTATAGGTAAAGGAACCGTATAAGCTGTAGGAATCACATTTCTTACTATCGGTCAAATTTTCAACTTTTTATATATATTCAATCTTATACGTTTCCATTTTATACTCTTGTGTTTATTCCCTGTCTCATAATGTTTTAACCCATCCAGCGATGATCTTTTTCTCCCAAACATGGCGTAACTATTGTTACCAAACACCGTTGGCGGAGATCCAGACGACTGTGTTTGTGTTTTGAAATCTACAGGGTGTTTCGAAAATGAGTGATATATTTCAAAAATCAATAAAAAAAACAAAAAAAAAAAAAAAAAAAACGTGCAGCGATAGAAATACACCGTTTGTTGCAATATGCTTGGTACAACAGTAAATTTTCAGGCAGACAAACTTTCGAAATTAGTACACTTACAGCAGAAAGACGACTTACAGAATGGCGAACACACAGACTGCGTTTACTTCTATATCTTTCAAATCGCCTACCGCGCTTCTGTTGTTGAAAATTGTAACTAATTTCGAAAGTTTCTCTGCCTCAAAATTTACTGTTGTGGCAAGCATATTGCAACAAACGGTGTATTTCTATCACTGCCCGTTTATTTTTTATTGATTTTTCAAATATACCAGTCATTTTTGAAACACCCGGTATATTGCGCGAACTTTAAAAAAGGTAGAACGGGATTAATTTACATAAGATTTTTGACTTCATCAATGGTCATCCCAACTGCCAAATTGAGCCGAGTCATGGACTCGTTCAGTTTTGTAATGAACATGGGTAATGTCTTGGCATTCCACTCCTGTTTCATGTCACACAATTGTGCGACCACTTAGTAAGTATTATCAGTTGGTAAAGCACTATTCCCACACTGTGCTAAGAGGCTTCTAAGGAATTACTGACCTCGCACATTTTCAGTCAACAAACAAGAGGATCACTATCGTTTGATGTTCTTTATTGCCAATCGAAGCGCAGCTATCATGGATAACGGCCCAAAGTTATAGTGTAACAGACAATTTAATGGTGCATCCCTGAGATTAATAAGGGACGATACTTAATCATGATCGCACATTTCTTAGTACACTGAACCGAAATAAATTCACTATCCTCTTAGTTTCTGATAACTTATGAATTAAAAGAAGTTTAATCAGTCTCACTTGCATACTAATTAAATGAACGTAGTTAAGAAAAAATGAATAAAGCAGACTTTTCTCTGATATAAAATTCGTTAACTTGGTTGCAGTCATAATTTGGTGTCTAATCACAACAGGATAACTATATGGGACCGAGCGTGGTGGGTGAGTGGATAACGCTCTGGCCTCGCATTCGGGAGGAAGCGGATTTGATTCCCCGTCCGGGTATCCGAATTTGGGTTTTCCATGGTTTCCCCAAATCACTTCAGGTGAAAACCGGGTTGCTTACTTCAAAAGGCCATGGCTGAATTCCTTCCCGTTCCTTGTCCCAGACCCATCTCGCCTCTAATGACCTCGACGTCGCGCAAAGCCATAAGTAAAAAAAAAAGCTATGTGGGTAAAACACAAGTATGAAATACTGGAAACACTGCTGATGTCTCTTTAATATATAGATGGTTATCCTCTCAAAGACCGGCCAGGGCGCTAATGACCTCGATGTCGATGCGCCCTAAAACAACAACAACAACAACAAAGACCGGCCAGTGTGGCTCAGTGCGCTGAGGCATCGCACAGTGGGTCGAGGAGATACAACAGGACGCGGCACGAGCCCAAGTGGTCTATAGACGGTTTACCACAGCCATCAAGGTGAGTGCCGGGACGGTCCCCACATTTCACAAACAAAATATACAATACTCAGAACATAGTTACACGATTCGCTGACAGATGGAAACACTTCACTGCCTCCATTAGTACGTAGTACGATCTGGCAGTAGATATGAAACGCTTGGCTTCAGCACGGGCTTGCGGCCGTGAAACAAAAAATGAAAATTTGACGGTGAGTAAAAACTCATGAAAGACTACCACAGACTCAAACATTCTGTGAAAAGGTGGTGATAAAGAATATCCTCTCAAAATATGTTTCGCTTTTCTTTAGAAATTAAAGAGTAGTAATAATTAGGTAAGGCCCAATTTACTTATCGTAGCCTTTCCGAATCTGTTTCAGGCATACTGAAGCGAGTCACACCAGGTGGCTAAGGATCAAGGCTAACCAGTCGCGATGCAGCCGTAGCGCACTTAATTAATAAAACATGACGTCGCTTGAGGTTTATTAAGATGTAATGTTTATCCGGGAGAGGTATCGTGACCCTCGGAGCCACTATAAAAGGCGCTTGGGCAATGCTGAACTTAATTAATGTCCGGACAAGAATGTGTGAGTTTATTGTGAGATTTGTCGTGACGATAAACACGGCACCTAAGTGGCAGCGCTGCTGGAGTTATGACTTTATAAACACGGAGACACGGCGATTACATTACCCGCCAAGACACTCGTTCGCGGAAAATGAATGCAGAGCTTCAGTGAAAGAAATAAATCTCAAGTGGCTTTCTCAACTCACTCACTGTAAGAACAATGAGAAAACCACTCA
The DNA here is from genome assembly GCA_031002005.1 of Vandiemenella viatica. NCBI lineage: Eukaryota > Metazoa > Arthropoda > Insecta > Orthoptera > Morabidae > Vandiemenella > Vandiemenella viatica. Next base: position 61,577,264 of record CM061920.1, on the reverse strand, counting down.
TTTAACAGTTGCTCCTGCTATTAATTAGGAGGATAAATATACTACACATTCTATGAAACCCTTGCGTCATAATTTTTGTATTGCAGAAATATTATGTTTACGACTTACTTGTTAGAAATATCTTCTTTAATAGTAAAATAATTAGTGCATATAGTTTTATTATAACTGATTTTCCCGTATCATTACGTATGTATAGAGCAACACAGGAAGGTGGGTGGGTAATCTGATGCTTTACAACCTCCAGGCATAGAAACCAATGATGTGGAGTATCATGAATAGGAAAACAAATCATACGTGAGCGTATTAAGAAAACATTCAAACATTTCATTGAATTGCGTTTGGGAAGCTGGAAAATCTATATATATTAAGATGAATGTATATATGTTTGTTTGTTATTTTGTTTGTTCCTCATTAAAGTCCACAGTTTTCATCCGATTTCGATGAAAGTTAGCACAATTATACTTTGAAACAAGGAGAAAAGTACTGTCTACATTTGGTTGAAAAATTTTCTGTATAAGTAATACATGTTGTCGTATAATTTCGAAAAATTACTGAACGGTGATAGACGCGTAGGATGTGTAAGTCTCTGTACTGTTTTTCCATATAGCGGTCTGGTAGGTCTGTGCTTAAAGCGCTTGCTTACTGCTGTTTGGGTAGTAGTCTCCGGTACAAATCTCCGTGCAGGTAAAGATTTTTTTTAAATTTTTTTTGATCGTAAGAGTCACGCATGGACCGTCGGTTATTCGGATTGAATGTTAAACTGTAGATATCACGAATTTAGGGGTTCAATGTGAGCCAAATCGTAGGTAGTCTTGCAGTGTTGTAGGTGTACACTTTTTTACGTTAAATTGATCCCTCAGGGGCTGTTTTCAGTCAGTGTGTGTGTGTGTGTGTGATCTGCAGTAATAATACAATAAATGCGGATGTAAGTCTCTGTCTTTTTGTTACGTTTTGACGTCTAAATGGCTATATCGATATTGATGGAATTTGACAACAAAATCTTTAGGAAGGGCACAGGACATTTTTTCCGGTATGATTAACAGTTGTAGTCAAGAAATTTTGAGAACTTATCGAATGGTGACAGAAATATATTGTAAATTGCTTTTCTTCAAGAGACAGCTTCGACGGTAGAATGATACAGTGATAGCATTCCTGTCATATTATGCCAACTCGGTGTTGTTTGGGACCAATCCTTCGTTACCAACAACTTTCTACAATCAATTCTGGCAAAGAAATTCTTAATCACGCGTACGAAGACGCGGGTATCAGCTAGTACAAGATAAAAAGATGCTGGATTGCAGTATTGACATTAGTAAGTCCGACGACAAAGGTCTTCACATTGGCTTTCTGACAATGAATGAACCAATGAGCTGCATGGAATGCAGTAATCGAGATTGTAACGTTACTAACCATAAACCCTTTGCACTAATTGTCATCTTTTGTTGTATTCTACTTGTTTCACGTTTCTACAGAAACACATTCGAAGAAGAAAAAACAATGGTTTATTTCCCTTCTCTTCTCACTTAATTGATTCTTCGGATTTCACAGATTTTTCAGGTAGCAGTATTATCATGAGGTTTAAGTTCAATGAAGTTTTAATAACTGTACTTCTACCAGATAATAATATTATATTAGAAATCTTCAACATTTTAAATACAATACTTACAATTAAATCACTGTAGCAATGATCTTGTGTATTCATAAAAATAGGAAATTAAAATTCCTCGCAAATGTAAAGCAATAAAATAATTTAAGGGAACATGCCCTAATTGTTGAGAGTTATGAATCAGATTTTCTTTTAACATTTACATTCAATAGGTATTTGTTTGAAGAGTCGAATCTCCTTCACGAAAATTTGTAAAAATGTAATGTAGGAACGGATTTCTAAAGAAATTTAATTTAAAGATTCAACACTCCAAAAATATGTGCGAATATTTAATATATATGTATGAAACCCATTTTTCGACCCTTTTTTTTGAAAATCACATTGATTATATCAAATTATTACAATAATTAAAGCATTTGTTGACTTCTGAAATATGTCTTCTGATTGAATTGGGAGATAAGGAAAGCTCCTTTTTTAAAATGATCATCGTCATTCAAGACAATTAAATTCGTAATAGAACTTGGAAGTAAATTGGTCTTTGTGAAGGAATAATCCTGTCATATACCTGTGATTAATTTTAGGAAACAGTGGAAAACGAAATCTGGACTGAAAATCGAGTCCTTTCGAATAAGACAAAGCATCAGTAGGATTTTAACTAATTTAAAATTATGTACCTCAATGTACACATCCATTTACATTTCCATGACAACCAACGTTTTCCATCTCACATTTATAAAACATACTTTAAGTTTACATAAAACCACAAATAGATATTTTATGAAATATCAAATCGTACGCTCTTTGCTTGTATTTTCTTTTATTAAAAACAATTGACTCATATAATTATTTCCGGTTTGAAAATTTAAAATTGCAAGATATTCTTTTTTAGGGATGTCATGAACACTGCAAAACGGAGATGTAAAACAATACTGATAAATAATTCTGCCAAAACAATTGAAGGTTTATTCGTTTCACTTCTTTTATAGAAGCATTTTGAGTGATGTATTGTGTTAATTGTGTATACATGTCAAAGTATGGTTATGTTATTGCATTTATACATTTAAAGTAATAATATAAGTTACAATCTAAGACATACATTTTCCATTTGAATTCCTTTGATTATATTCCATTCTCTGCTTCAGAAATTTGGCGGTATTTATTTATCAGTATTATTCAGTAGATTGCGCAAAATCAGAATTTGGTATAACTGAATCCGTCAAGTATGAAATTACTTATGATTACTATGTGAAATGTAATGATTGGTGAAAACTGTACAAAACCAAAGTTAGTAAAAAATTTCATATCTTCTAAATCCAACTTGTTTATTTGATATCGATCAAAATTGTCTAAGCGAGGTGGCGGTTGAGAGGTAACGCTCTGGCCTCACTCCGAGCGCGGTGGATGAGAGGTTAATACTCTGGCCTCACATTCGAGAGGACGCCGGTTCGAATCACCGTCTGGACATCCACATTTTTGTCCACCCCCTCCTGTCCTGCCTCCAATGACCTGACCGAGCGTGTTGGTGTAACGGCTAGCGTTTTGGCCTCGCATTCGGGAGGATGGCGGTTCGAATCCCCGTCCGGGCATCCAGATTTGGGTTTTCCATGGTTTCCCCAAATCACTCCAGGCAAATGCCGGGATGCTTCCTTCAAAAGGCCATGGCCGAATTCCTTCCCATTCCTTGCCCCCCATCCTTTCCCGTCTCTAAAGACCTCGCTGTTAGAGAGACGTTAAACAGATAAAAAAAAAAAAAAAAATCCAATGACCTGAACGTCCACAAAGTGTAAAACAATAAACAAAAGAATCTGATGTTATTAACAAAAGAAAACGTAAAGTAATTAAAAAAAAGTTGCCGATCAATGGGTGACTAACCAAAAACAAGATTCAAAAATTGAATCAGTTCTGAATCGAAATTCCGCACACCTAGCAACGTTTGATCTTGCATTTTAGATACAAAGAAACTGATGAGATCATATAACAACAGGAGCTCATTTTAACAGGCAGGAACGTCCTTCATTGTAATTCATAGGTGTATTGAGTGATAACATTGCTCACTCGTAGTAATCCAAGTCGCCACTTGCGATAAGACGGTCACAGCGTCTTCACTAACCGCTGATGTGTTTCACATTGTCGCCCGATAAACATATTACGACCTCCGCAATAAATTCCGTCAACCTTTAACAGTAAGCAATATAAGTGGTTTTACACCTCATTTATAAACGCATTTGCTTGTTAGTTAGTCAGCTCTGACACGGCGGATGTTAATACTGGAGGCAGGCTTCATCGTCTCGCTTGTATCTCCGGACGCAGCAGGAGAGAGCAATTTATTGCATCACATTGATCATTTCATGATCGGCTCGCACTGGCCATCAATCATACATCGTTTAAGATTCCAAACAAGTATAGGTAGCCTGTCAAAGGAAACGTGTGCGTACTGAAGCATGAATACCGTACCACTGCGTCCTCTGTTTAATCTCCGTCGCATACCGAGACGTTCAAGTTCACGAACAGAAGAACACAAACTTTACAGAAAAAAATCAACTGGTTTTCTTCAACACTTTTGAATATCGGAGTTGTTTCATTATCAAGGACTCTAAATCATGACATCAGAAAATAAATTAAAAAAAAAAAAGATTGCTGGTAGAGAAGAAAGAAACTCGCGTTTTACTTGTATAAAAATGTTAATATACGTCGGCAAATTGAGTTCTTCAGTTTATAGCAGGTAGCGTAGTTCTTCCATTTTTATCTGCGTGAACCTTACGACATAAGAATAATTTATCTGGTATCGTGTTATTTTCACCGAATCAAAAAAAGAATTGGGTGATTCACTTATGTGAAACACATACTCTGCAGCAATGGAACAAGTAAAAAATAAATCTTGGATAGTATCAATTTTATTTCCAGTGTCAGCTGGAGGCAAATCGAAAATGGGAATAGTCCATAAAAAATAATTTTCTCATTTGATGTAACTGAACAAATGATTTAAAGGCTGAACGAATATGGATATATGACCCAGTAATTTTGCATCATATTTCCTCGTAATGGGATTATATACAGGCTAAGAAATGATATTTTTATTTATCATCATGTTAATCTTTCACTTTTGTAAATGATGAAATAAAATCTAAATTACCTTAATGTACAAAACAATTAAATACAAATGGTTATCACTTCGATAGTTAATCTTAAATAGCTACATATTTTCTAGTCTCCTAAAATAAAATATAATCAGTAAATAATAGTAGTATGAAATGAAGTAGTTGCTGCTACTTCTCGTATCGTGAACGCAACAAATCCACTACTACGCTTACTCAGAAAATGATGATTTGACATGCCGACAGAGTCATATTAAAACTAAACAGGTCAATTCAAAAGCGAGAGAAAAGAATGTGAATCTGCTGATAGGGTAAGTTCGGTGGTTGACGTTTCAGTTTAATCTGTAGCTCATACCTTACCAGTGAGACACGTCTCCTTAGTCAGATCACACCAGCCTTCCTGTTGTGGATTGAATTCGCTTCTGCATTCCATTAGGTAACCACTAAGTTGTTTCCATTAGGTAACCACTAAGTTGTTTCAACAATACATAGAAGATACGTCAGTGTAATACTGGCCAATACTTTGGAATATTTTCTCTTGCTGTATTCAACGACAAAGGAAAGGTATGGTTGTTACATATTTTTCGTGTTTTTCCAAATTATCCGTGAGTTATTTTCAAATTCTAAGAACCTCATACTGATTTCTAAATATTAAAAATTATATTTTCATACAGATTTAAAGATTGGGATATGTCAGCCAGAACGACGCAATAGTGTTTCGGTGAGAAATGTCTGTCACAGATTTCAGTTTAGGTATAACTTTCACATTTTTGTTGCTCTATTTAGGCCTATCGACGCAACTATTCACATATTGTAGTGTTCATACACGATGTAGATTTAAAGATTTTTACTAATATTTTCTCCTGAAGCCGTTTGGGGCATGATGACTCGTATTTCTATAAAAACTTTAACTCAAGTAGTACAAAAGAAATCTTATAAAATTTCACCACTATGTGCTCCGGGCCTATATTTACCTTTTACTTTATTAATATTTGAATCTGTAATTTTTGTCTTTTTAAAAGGAGTTTTTCAGTTGAAATCATTACTGTACCTCTGTGAAATAACAGCAGACAAATAGAATGTTAGGTTTGCTACAGCGAAAAATAAAACAATCTGTTGAGTCCGAGACTACTAATGTTATGATTGTGAAGTCCCGGGATTGACTATCGGTTCCTGATATTTTATCTCTGTAGAATTCCACTTATGTTCTTGCAACTATCATATTTTTATGTGATGGGTTCCAGTTCAATTAGCAAAAATTTTTACTACTTCATCCAATGACTCAGCCAGTGATTTAGTTGAGTACTCTACTATTTTGCATCAAAATAAATAAAAATTTATTCCCTTTACGATATTCTTATTTTTCGTTAAGAAACAGTAACCTTTTCCACTAGTCCAAACTAAAGGCAGCCAACGACGTTGATATGACGTTCCTTTATCATGAAGAGTAGCAGTAAACAACACACTGCTAAACAACAATTTTTATATACTTTTGATGTTAACATCTCATTTGAATATCGTTACCCATTAGATTCCAAGCTTCTAAATTTTAATATACTTCTTGAAAGCAAGCGACTTAACCACTGAGCTACCAGATCGCTTACAATTTAAGTTTATGATGGAGGATAAAAACTTATCAGCGCCATTACATGAAAATTTATAGAGTTTCGTGAAATTCTTTTGTTTTTATTATGTGCTGATACTAGTTGTATTTAAGTCACTGAAAGAAATGCCGTTTTATTTGTTTTCCTGCCAAACACTTAGAAATTATTCGATGAAACCACTCTTATTTAATTTAATGACAAGTACATTGAGTGATGGCGTGTGGTGTTGGGCAGAGAAACAAGTTGCCTTACATCTCCGTGAAAGCAGACGTCATAATCTCACTAGCTCGAGAACAGGGGAGAAGAGGGATACCTGCAAAAATAGTATGTTAGCAATAAGAGGCAACATTAATTTAACAATCGAGATATTCAATATTAATCCAAATAAGCAGAGTGCTTGAAAAATAGTACAAAAAGAATCAGCAATAGGACTCATCTATACATGGATGATAGTAATTCTTTACACCTGACCAATTACTATTTTTGTATTAAACTCAAAATTACAATGTAATTAGTTGCTTCTCATATATCTTAATTTATATATTGACTAATGTACGCCCGTGACTGTTTTTTGCGTATCGTCACAGATCTAGAATAGTTTCGGTTTCTAGAAAGAAAGATAATAACAAGTTGACCTGATTTGACTAAATGTAAACTTGACCAGTGTTTCGGAGTGAATAAAATCTGTTGAGCTTCAAGAACTCAGAAGCATTAATAGAGGTAGGTATTAAACACGAACAGGGACGATAGCGCAATCGTATAATTGCTTAAATAGAAACTTACTTGTATTTGACCCTTAAAGTTCAGACTGCAAAATTAAAAAATTCCTATTTGCTTCGAAAACATCACGTAGTCTTTTATTGAGACTGGGAAAACACTCATAATGTAACCACTGGTCATAGTATCTGTAAAGGCCAGAGAACTTACTACACTTTCCATATTAATACACAGTTGAGCAACTCTGCAGAAATTAATTTCCATAGTACTCGATTCGGTAACATATTTGGTCTGATGTTCACTTAAAATAACCTAATAACTCACATACAGCGAACATGAACAAAAGCCATTAACGAAAGTGGCCAGTAAAATCCCTAAAAAGCAAATAAACCGTAATGCATAAACTTTGGTCAAGCAACAACATTAGTGAAAATTTTAATTAGAATGAAATTTTTCCAAGCCGGAATAACAATTTTCATTCGTGGTTACAGCAGAGACCATGAGTTACTTTTTCTCAAGTTTTTCTTTTAAGTTGCTTTCATTAGCATCATGTTACTGAAAAGCAGATCCACTTTTTCCAGCCGCAAAATTTATAAATATATTTTTAACTATGAAACGCTACGAAAAGCAAACTTAATGACTGTACTATGGCTATTAATTTGGTAGTAGTTGCTTAGCTATTTAATTGTGGACATAACCACGAATTTCTTATAATAGTATCACTGGTCGCTGTTTTGCGAGCGAAGGCTGGCCCATGACGTCACCATTTTCCAGCCAATAGGTATCGAGGTGAATGGGTGACCTTACGAAATCATGTAGTAGATGTGTGTTTCTTGTTAAAAATAATTGGACTATAATATTAAAATTACCATAGTTTAATTTCTTTGCTGCTTTTATTCCGAAAATATTTTGGCTTTCGTATTGATAACACGAAGCGATACATCTTTCTATACATAATTTACTTCCTATGGATAAAAATTCTTATGGAAGGATTTCCGGAAAGGCGACCTATACGAAAAACTACAGTGTTGCTTTAATGGATATAGTATAACGACAAAATATTAGTCACACTGAATGTCTTATTTCATAAATACTTTAGTAAAACACACAGCACGACTTTGAGTTTCACCCACTGTGTAATATACCTTCGATGTTACTAAGAAGTTCTAACCTCAGGCCCAGTTATACAGTTAAGTCGCTTAGTCTATGTCTTTCAGGTAGTTTGTGTGCTCTGTGATGTGTGTTTACTGACCGTGGAATATTCCGCTAAGTGGCCGATCGAGCCTTAGGAGTTGCCCCCTCCACAGAGGAACTCTTAATTGGTTTACACTGTCGTTTTAGCGCGTCGCTCGCGACGGGCTAGTTGATATTTACAAGTTTTGATTTTCTCCCTTTTGTGGTGGAGTGTTTTATCGCCCACAGGTGCGAGCGCCCGTGTTGGGGGAGGGGGGGGGAGGTGTGCTCGCTCGGTCCTGCCTAACTAAATCTCTGTCATCGCCAACACCCGGACGCCTCATCTGCAATTCAAAACAAATAACTCTGGGCCCCCTTAAAGATGAGCTTTACGAGTTATAACGATGGAGTTTCGAGAGGAAGACAGTACAGTCGCCGCCTCGGCGCACTTGGCTTCATCGACAGCCTTCTAAACCCCATCATGGCCCCCTGCAGTGCACACTGAATGCGTGAGAAGAATGCAGAACTATCGAGGAAAGTGTTCTCGAAGGCATATTATAACGTAAGGGTCTTCATCAGTGAGATAAACTCTACCAAAGGTTTCTTCTGGAACAACAGGAGTGTTCACACATTTTACAAAAAGACTTTTTATATCCATATTTTGGCTATATGCAATATTAAACAATCTGTGCAATATATCGTTCTGATATTGAAGCGATCTCAAGGTATTTTAAATTCTTTCTGTACGTTATTTGTAACATCGTGTTTATATTTATTTCATGCTTGTTTTGTTTTATCGACACGAATGACTCGAGTGGCAATTGCCGAATGTGATAGAAATTACACACATAGCGCTCCCTATTACACTATAGATTTTGGCATGCAAATGTTTTATAGGTGTCTTTTTGTGTCGTTATTTCAATCTGCTGAAACTTATTAACTTCCAGAGAAGTTTCCGTTATCATGCGTGTGATAGTACGTATAATTCTCATGGTATTTTATATCGGTCCGTTTTGTTAAAGCATTAGTGTTTATGTTACGGTTGTGAATAATGTGACAGTTATAAAACAGGTTTTGTTACTTATCAGACTTTCACGTTAATTTTTACTGCAAAGTGTATTTTAACTACATACACAAAATCGGAATATGTCACCCAGTATAGATTTAGGTATTTATCCTAACAATCATGAACTTTAACTGTGTGTGTTGTTACCTCATGAAGTGGTCTCGTTTGTATAACTTCGCCGTTTTAATATATCTGACGTAACTAACATAAAGTTGATCATATAACTACAATGTACAGATATTTATTTCTTTAATCGTTATATAATCAATGGTATCACATGTTGCGAGCTCTGAATTTCTAGAAACTTCACTATGCTTTAAGTTATTGTGAAACCAATTAAATAAATAATTCAGTATTATACATTCTGTTATCTTCAACAAATTTTTGGATGGCTGTCAAAATTAATTTTAATCATAATGTTTTGTGGAAGGCAATCAGAGGATGGTACAGAGACCTTATCCTCATCTGCTGTTGTTCTGTTTATTAAAAAAACTAACATCTTTGTTTAGTTTCTTTTATTAAGATCGTAGGCTTCTAATCCCTCCAATTTGTGTATCACTTCAGGTATCTTTTCAAGCCTTCTTGCGTGGTCTCATACTTTTCATAGCATGAAAAGGATACCAGGGTATTTGATGCACTGCTTGACATGTTACAGTTGTAAACAATTTATTAACAATACAGAAACACTTAAAAACTCAAGAATCTGCAGTTAGGATATTTCGCAATGTGTCTCTTGTTTTTAATTCATCTTGTTTTTGTTTGCTTAATGGATTACTTCGTGCATATATTCAAATTAAGAACAGCATGTTTCTTTCATAGTTTCTTTCTATATTATTTTAAAAGATAATAATATGCGGAAAACGAATTACAGGACAGTATTCATTGAAAAGTTGCCACAAAAAAAGAGTACATACGAAATTATCCTATGTGACCTATCGTGTGATTTTCACTGACTCAGTTAAAATAAACATTATTCTAACCGTCTGAGTACATTAAGAAGAAATTCAGGAATGTAATGTCGAATGAAATAATGATCATAATGATGTATGGTGCAACATCAAATGTTTTTATCAAATCTGCCATTTAAAAACAGCCTAATAACACACGCAATTCCTCACACACAAAAATTACCAATTTCTGTAGCTTAGACCAAAGATGTCTTAGTTGATTATAATTGTTCTCTTCGTTTTGATGTTCATAACACAAGCAAGAGATGATCATAACACCTCTTTACAAATCAGGAATATTAACATAAACATCGCAGCTAGTCACTACGATGTTTAATCAAATGCACCTCTGCACTGACACATCACCCCTACAACTTTCTTCAGTCGAATAAATTGGGAACATTTTAACCGAGCAGGGCGGTGTAACGGTTAGCGTTCTCGCCTCGCATTAGGGAGGACGGCGGTTCGAATCCCCGTCCGGGCATCCAGATTTGGGTTTTCCATGGTTTCCCCATATCAATCCAGGCAAATGCCGGGATGCTTCCTTCAATAGGCCATGGCCGAATTCCTTCCCATTCCTTGCCCACATCCTTGCCCCCCATCCTTTCCCGTCTCTAAAGACCTCGATGTTAAAAAGAGACGTAAAGCAGTTACAAAAAAAAGGTAACATTTTTGAAGTGAAGCTGTTCAGATTTAACTTGGCCTCGTAAAGCCACAAGAAAAAAAATTAATTAAACGAATATATTGAATCATAACATTTTTCTTTGTATTTTTTAATTTTTTTATTGGTTTATAACCAATAATAAATAGAATCAAAATAATATAAATCAAAACAAGACGAAAGTAATTAATTGTAGCAGAAATGATACCAATACCAGTAGATTATATATATATATATATATATATATATATATATAGGTTCGGAGGCGATAGCAGAAGTTAGTGTATTTTATTACTTAGGAAGCAAAATTACAACCGATGGTCCAAGCAGCAATGATAAAAGCAGATTAGCACTAGCGAAAAGAGACTTCATGAAAAAGATAAATCTTATATTTTCAAATATTGATATAAAACTCAGAAAGAACTTTTTAAAAACTCTATGTGTGCAGCACTGCACAGCACTGCACAGCACTTTATGACAGCGAAACATTAAATTTAGGAATACAAAGAAGAAGGAAAATTGAAGTATTTGAAATGTGGTACTAAAGAAGGATGCTGAAAATTAAGTGGACGGATAAGTACGAATCGTTTTGGAAATGATGGGCAAGGAAAGAAGTTTGTGGAAGAGTTTTACAGAAAGAAGAGACAGGATGGTAGGTCATATTTTGAAATATGCAGGATTGGTTAACTTGCTAGTGGAGGGAACAGTTGAAGGTAAAAATTGCAGAGAAAGACAGAGATTAGAATATATGAAGCGAATAATGGAGGATGTGGGTTTTAAGGGGTACGTTGAGATGAAAATTCGTTTTGAATGTTTAATCTAGTTCTTAAAAAAGGATAAATGCATTACATTTCGAATTTTGGTTTGTAGCAACGAAACGCTTTCCATTAAGCAATTGCTTTCCAATTGTTCAGGTAGGTATTCCACTTGTCTGCCAATATGCTGTAGTATCTTTCCCACAACAGAAAGCACTTTTATAATATTTATATATTTATATGTGTATGTGTATGTGTGTGTGTGTGTGTGTGTGTGTAAGTCTGTGTGTGTGTGTAAGTGTGTGTGTGTGTGTGGAGCTTGTTATGACAATGAAATAAAAGTTATGTTTCTGAAAATAGATTAGTTATCAATAAAGCCTCAAGAAGCAAAAAATTCCAAGATATTAAAAAAAGAGTGATTATTGTTCAAATAATAACATATAGCACCGTCGTACCTTCAAAAACGATAATTGTTTTGCCTACGGGTAAATGTGTAACATCTCTGCAACTAACCGGTTTTGTTTTATCTGCTCTTCTGTCATTTTTCTTGTTTCGACAGGAACGGAAGCATCCAAAGAACGTTCCCATGAAACAATCGACTCCAAGCAAGCACAAATCGAGTGGAATTTCGAATACAACGCGGATAGTATGCGGGAATGCGAAAGGAGTCAACACAAAGGGGACAGCGTTGGACTAAGATTCCAGCAGCTGTCTCGCTGCAACAAGAAAGGTAACGACCAGTGTCTTTGGTTAAAGTAATTGGGTGGACAGGAAAGTAAAGAAACAAAATAAAAATTCCGTGCATTCAAACAGCTTGTAATTTCTTTTGGATTGCGAATGTGGCCTGCATGTAATCAAAGCACGTGATCTTTTGGAGCTAAGTACGCAACGCAAGCAAAAAATCATCAAGGCCTTTTAACTAGTTGGCTCCTTCATTCTCCTTGACTGTAGCTTCATCACACGAAATTTAATTAAGAAGTCATATAAACATAGATGGAAAAACTAAAATCATAGCATCGCACACACAAAATAAATTTCATTTTACTGAATCTTGTTAGCTTATAAAATATTTAGCTTTTGATAATTTTTATTTTAATGCCGTGAGTGAATGCGGAAAATATCTATTGGCTGAATTCTCTTCAGATATCGAGTTTTAACTGTTCTTTAAAAATATGTGGTGGCTAAAAATTTCACTGAACTCTTTATGGTTAAAAAATAACTTGTAAAAGAAAGATTTAAGCGGGTCCTTCATCCGTTTGTCGATGTGTAGGCAACCGCCTAATCTGTAACAGCAATGCAACACATTCTGTATAATTCTAACCGATAACTACGACACAATATTAAAAGCACAATAAAAACTATACACTGAAATTAATACACTCTTTTGCACAACACAGTAATGTACACCTGTGAGTGATATAGAATCTTCTGTCATGAATAAGGGAAAGTTGCAAAACTTGGTTGGTTTCTTAGACAAGGGTGAGGAATAAGAATATTTATGAAGCCAAATATTTAGATCAGTTAAACGTTATTTGAACCTCAGGGAGAGATATTATAGAATATTACACTACTCCTTGTCTTAAGCAGTAATATTCCAAATCACTAAGATAAAGCACTACACTCATGATTTACTGTCGTCCTAGGGTAGGAAGAATGAGATATAAAGTCACACAACACAAGTACTGATATCCAAAATCTCAATGCATTAAGAAAAATACATTTATCTTGTTTATTCGCAGGGACGGCTCAAATTTCTTTTCAGTTGCTTCCTTATACCTTATTAAAGTTTAATCAAAGGAAATGCGATTGTGTATTACAGGAAAATATTGACTGTTTACTGGTATCTAACAGTCCCTTGAAATTCAGCTATTCGTTCACTTACCGCCCTGTATTTATATCTTGGAAGAGAACTGGTTGTGCTAGCGTAAGCTACCAGTCAGATAGATTAATACATCCCAAGACTATTATCATGCTGTAGACGGTGACGGAACCGAGGTATGTAGCGTTTTACCAGATATTAAATGGTAGCAAGTTAATATATGAAGGAAGCACAAATTATACAATCATCTTTGTTATTTTGTACTGTAAAAACTAGGTTATGGCCATTCTGCTTGCATCAGATATTTTAATTTATTCCAAACTGATTTTTGCCTATTAAAAGTTTCAGATGCTTGTATGAAGTCAGTGAATTATTTACATGTTTAAAATATTGTGTACACAAACTTCCAGAATAGAATTTTTTCAGGGAATTGTCGCGATTTGTTGGCATTATATCTGGAAGTGTTGTATCTGTATAAGTTGAAATATCATAAATACCTTTGAAGCTAGCAGTTTCGGTGAATTCACTAAAGATGTAGGATTCAAATATTGTATTTGTGAAGGGTGTATTGTGAATAATAGAACGGTTTATACAAGTTCTAAGTTTGATGTTTGCGACATCAATTGAGTTTTAATCAGCGAGTGTGTTCAAAAAATGGGCAATCCAAGTTTTTAATTGGGGGCAGTTTGACTGATTTCGGAAAAGCAATCATGACCGACATTTGAATGGGAGGACCGGGATTTAAACCCCTGTCCTTCCTATTGCCACGCTCTATAAATTTCAAAAACATGAACTGAAAAAATGCTCTTATTTATGGCGTGGTGTAAACATATTTAGTGTAAATATATCGGAAAATAACTTGATAAGCGATGACAAACAGTAATTTCTCTATGTATCACAGAGAATTCAGATTTTGAGAATTCTCTGAATGCTCTCTTTGTGGGGTACTATTATTTGCGGTCTGATTTTTGCGCATCTACCTCACTGCACATGTCTTTATCAGTCCGCAATTGGCAGATAATGTGAACAAGTCCGTGTACTAACGACTACAATTGCACGAAATTATCTGTATAACCGTTTGTCTGTGTATTCACAGTTTACAATAGACCCTAATTAAATCAGTGAAATCGGAAGCAGCCCAAGTCGGGCTTTCTTCAGTTCCGATGTTTTCACAGAACTCTATTTTGTTCTAAGTACACCAAACGCGTACGGAGAACCATTATTTTAGATCAGAGGTTAGAGATAAGAAATTTTATGTAAGTCAGTGACTAGAGTAGTTTGTGGTCTCACAACTCCGTAATCGTAACGTTTCCGTCTACATATTACCAATGGTTTTAACTTACTATTACCGCTGTTTTATTCTCAGACGGATGCGCGTGAAAAAACAAAAATGCTTAGATCTTATTAACGTGTTTCAAGAAGATAATTCATTATTTCCAGAAAGAGGATATCAATATTTCCCTCACGACAAGAACTTATGCTAGAATTTTTGTCCCTCAAGTATACAGTGACATCAAAATATAAAAATAAAGAATGGCAAGTTTGTAGTAGAAGAGTTTGAAACAAGGTACAGTATTTACAACTTGAAGGGAATGGAAGTCTTCTCACGATACATGCAATTACCTGTGAAATGAATCATGTGATAAAGTTTTCCCAAACGAAGAGAAGCATGAATTGTATGTAGTTCATCTACAAAGGCACCAGCAAGATTGTTGTAAAGCCTTTGGTTGACGGAATATAATAACATAATTCTGGTATGTGTAAACGAAAATGAGCTGACACTGTAATACTGTTGTTCACAACGTTCTTAGCGCATTCTTAAAAGATGATGCCGATAAATAAAACCAAACTAGAAAACGTCAGGAAAATATACAAGTACATTGTTCCAAGGTATTAAAATTTTTATAACGATATAAATAAGTAGCCAGTAACTGATAAACAAAATAATTGTGTGTTTCAAGTAATATTAAACTGTTAATGTAATGTGAATCAATTTAATATAATTTTATTATTATTATAACATCATAAGTCAGAAAAGGTTAACACACAAAAATATTTCCTAGCTTTGATAGATTTCAGAAATTTTTAAAGCAATAAAAAGCCTAAAAAAAACTGGTTACAGTCGGACGCGTGTAGTAGAAATGTTATTAATTCGTCCTGAAAAAAGAATCAAGAAAATACCGTCTAGGTGTTTTCTGGTCCTTTTGTTCTCCTAATTGATCCTAATTTGATTCGGGTTATTTTTATTTTTTTTTTTTCATAAAAGTATTGAAATCTTGATGTCAGCCAGTAACTTTAAATTGGTTTTGACATATAACTGATACCAACTTTCTAGTTAACTTTTCAATCAATATATTCTTGACGGTGATAATGAGAAAACTAGTAAACATTATTATTTCTCCAAGCCCATTATGAGGCGCTTATAACTCGTTCCTTTTTTAATGCTCGCTTAGGTTCCCAATACCTTTTAAGTCCAGCTAATAATTTTTCCATTTTTTCATGTAAGATGGGTTTCCAACGTTTAGTAATTTTTGGTGGAGGGGACCAAGAGTTAACAATATTACAAAATTTTGAGTGATCTGCAGACGTGTTCTAGTAAACATGCCTTCACCATAATTCAAATCACACAGATACATGTGTGTTTCTTTATTGGGAAGGTCCTGTTTTATATAGGCTGCCACAAAATTTAATGTGAAAATATGTATAATAAGACCAAAGTGTATACGTCTCCTAATATGTATACGTCTCCTAAAATACTCCTTTTATTTTTGCTTCCAAATGTCGTTTTAGTCACAGTAACACGTTATCAAGAAATGATTAATGCGGAAAACTTACAGGTCGCGAATTAGTAAACAACATGTCGCAGTTTGTTGTGAATTACTGGTTATTTGCTTCTGAACACCTGTTGCTTTTCCTACATTACACGTCTCCACACATCTAATTCGAGTGTCTGAATTTATACCAACTTGAGTTTTAAAACCAATCTGTACTTTTATTTATTGATGTGTTTTTAAATTAAGAAAAAAATTTACGTAATTATTCATAATTGCTGGCTTTTGGTTTGTTAGGAACATAATTTAACTTAACACATGAAGGACCTTTAATTAAAATTAAATGCATATTATTTAACTTTAAATCAGTAAAATTACTATCAGTAGCGGAAGAAACTACAAAATGTATATGAACTGTACAAATGTACCGAATATAAATGAAATTTAAAATTTATTTGAAAAGTATTAAACAAGTGATGAATTACTACACCATCTGCCTGTGTATACCGACATCTGATTCCCATGTTTTCCATTATTTTATTTGACTAGATACATTCCTCTTATTTAATAGTCTCTTATTAATCTGAATCTTTAGAATGTGTTTTGAATATAGTTCAAGTGGATATTTAAAGCAAATATTTAAAAAAATCTTGAACTGACTTTAACTGATCTCATTTGAGACTGTTATAAACGTTAGTTCAAGGCATTCAAGTGTGGAGGTAGTTACAGGACTATGATTTTCGTACCGATGTGCTCTGTGGTTCTATTTACATCTCGTCTACAGCATTTATTCATAATATTAAAACAGTCAACTGCATTAATCGGCAAACAAGTCTTACCTGCAATCTTTCACAAATGACTACGAAGTGAATATTCAACTAATTTTTCCAAATAATCAAGGTCGCGAACATAATTAAGATAAGATATACGTAACTGTATTTAGAAACTATAATTTAGAATTAAATTAAAAAGATGCATATTATTTGTGAAAGATGTTTCTAAAAAAAAATAAAAAAAAAAAAGTTAACAAGTCTCTTATACGTGATATTACGATGGTTCTAAGATTCTAAAGAAAATGTTATGTCCGAAGTCGGTACCGAAAAAAGTGTGTTTCTTTAAGAAACATTGTTGAAATAATGTCAGAATCACATCACAGTGATTAAACTGAATTCTGAATCAGTGAAAAACTGGATTTTTTAAAGAATGTATTTCATTATGCGTTGCCAACGTAATAATCAAGTTTGTGCGCAAAAATGAATAAAGAACTGTTCCATATGTTAGCCTCGTGGAATGGTTCTCGCGTGTCGTCCACTTTATGTCGTGTCTTAAGGATGTACACGACTGTCTGTTTAGGTATTCACGCAGTGGCGACTTAATCAAACTCCACCTAAACCGGGCGTCGCACCCACGATGACAGAGAAAGAATTTCGGATTGTGAAACGGGTCTCTGGCCAGGCCATTAGGAGCGGATTAATGTCATTTCGTACTTTGTATCTCGTTCCAGAGGACCACGCTGATGAGAACATTCAACGGCGCCTGATTTATGATCCATATATTAGGACAGGCCGCTACATAATGCATTTCAGCATGAAATCGAGCCAGCCTAGTCGTTAAACGTGGAAATCTCGTACGAAGCTGCTTATAGCAGCAACACATTAATCTACCATCATATTGGAATGCGATCCTTAACGTTCGTTATTAATGAATTGCTAGGAACGTATATGTATTTTTCAGGTGCTTAGCTGGCTTGGAAATGACAAATTGTGTCCGGTAGTGGCCAAAGATTGTGGCATCTGCTGGCCTGGACTTGTCGCACAAAATCAATTTATTTAGGGATCAGATTTCGAAAACACATCGCCTACGTTTAGTTGTGTAGTCGCTATTTATCGTTAAAGCTTTATAAAATGCATGTAATAAAATGAGGAATATAATCCATAGGGACCAGTTCCATAACCAAGCTGGATAATGAATGAGCAATTACGTGGTACTTCATGTATTACTATGGTTTCCAGTAATCGAGATGAAGAAATTTTCAGCATCTAGTACACAAACAGAAAAAGAAGGTACAATACAATAATTCTAATTGACAGATTGTGATGCAGTGTATTTGGACCGCGAGCTTTGGCTATTTGTTCTGCAGAATTCGAAATAATATTACGAGCACTAGCTCCAACTTTCAATCTTCCCTGTCAGGACATATAGGCCTACACCACAATGCAGTTTACAATCATGTAAACACATATAGATCTAATAAATAAAATGTAAACAGCAATTCTTCCTATCGCAGTACCAGTATGAACAGCCCTTGGACAGAATTCAACCGAGATGAAAAATGAACAGAATGGTTTCCTGTTTCAAAGGAAATTTCATTCACATTATTCAGTGTTCAACTATGTTGGTTTCAAGTATACTGTTTACAGACAACATAAATGCAATCAGCATAAGTAAGCTCGATAGTAAGGAAAGTTTAGTCTACGAATTATGAAGAACTTTAACAAATATAGAAAGGAGCTGTGTACAGTACATACACGTCTTTATCGCGGTTATTGACGTTGGTTTTTAGGATTGGTATTTCGAGAGATTGAGACTATTTAGAGGGAATGATGTGTTTGGTTACTATTATTATTAAGTGAATACAAATCACAATTCAGCACATAAAATAATTGTAAAAAAAAAAAAAAAAAAATACTAAATTTTATATGCTTATATCTATGCTACTAGCATAATGAATCGCAAACTCATTTATTTTTAGGAAATCACTCAACTGATTTGGGCATCCTCAAAGGACAAGCTTCTACTACCGGATCGTTCGGCTTTGTGCTCCCCAGTCACATTTCGGGGATGAAATCACATACGACATGTGCAGCGAGTCCGCGCATCTCCTGTGATTGGTCCTAGTTCTATTTAGACCAGTCCACATTTCTCTGGATAGGTTGAAACCAGGTGATCTTCCCGATATACACTGGAGATCTCTTGGGTGAGCTCGTGACGATTCTTCCTATTCCCTTCTCCAAACTTATTTTCAAGTAGGATTTTTGCTGACGCAATGGGAGGCGTTCCGAAGCGAAGACTATTGTTATTCAGATACGCAGAGAATGAGCGTAACGGTAGTTGCTGGTTGTTTCGAAATTTCCCATACTTTCTAATGAGTGTAACGTTGTCTACACAATTATGGAGGAGGAATGTGTCTGAGGCTCGGCGACCAGAAGAGAGGATGGTTTTCATTATTCCGCATTTGTTTGTTCAGATCATTATTGATCTTCTGCGGTTGAATACTATTGAACCATATAGAGCAACAGTACACAGCTTCAAAATAAACCAGTCCCAAAGTAGATGAATGAAGAGTTGACGTTGATGAACCTCATGTAGTGCTACACAACTTTTGTATGAAACTGTTCTTGGTACAGAGTTTGCAGCTGTATATACTACGATCCTATGCATTGTGACTCCTAAATACTTTTGGTATTTACCGTGGTTCGTTGCCCTCTGTTGGACAGTTTATTGTTCAAGTGAAAGCACTAGGCTGCAGCCTCCACAGGTGAAACTAGTTTCCCACGATTTTTAGGTTATTTGTGAGAAAGGTCTGCGTCTCGTCTATAACATTTTGAGCATTGCTAGTGACCAATTATCAGCATGTAAAAGTGACGTTCTTGTAGACATGTCAGCAATGAATAGGACAAAGATCAATACTGAACCTTGCGGGAGACCGTTGTTCAATGTCACTAGTCTACTTGTGTTGCTGCCCATAATAATCTGAAATGCTCTGTTGTTTAGCATATCGTCAAGAATATTTGCCGGTTTTTGGCAAATTAATATCTCCTTCCAGACTGTGCCATACACTGATGGTAGGTCTATAAATCCAGCTGTATCTTCAAACCAGCCACTATCTATGTTGTTAACGAAAGAACTTTGTCTTTGCAGCTTCTGTTTGGACGGAAGCCAGCTTTTTTGGTGGAATTTATTCCAAGACTTTTTGCCCTCTCTAGTAATTTATAGACTGTACTTAACAGAGCAATTGGGCGATAACTTTTTGACTGTCACAACCTTGGGTCAACTGTTATTTGGGATATATATAACTTGAATTTTTTCCACTAAAATAACATAATCGAATTTCATTTCCGCGTGGAATAAATATGCCTCCCAACTATGTAAATGGATCGAGATTTATAATATCCTGCACACATAGTTCTGTACTAAATCCCAAGGGTATTATCTTTCTCACTGCGCCCTGGTGGGTTTGGATATATTGTTTGTATGGTTTTCAAGTGTCCAATGTCGGGTTTTTAAGCTAATATTTGTTTAAATAAGCAATCCGGCCTGTATGAATAATTCTAAACCATGGTATAGGAGTTCAGACCAGAGTAGTGATACGGGACGGTCTGTTTCTCGACGAGGTCCATATTTATCTGGTGTCGCTATACTGCTGCAGAACAGCGGCGGGCGTGCGTGGAATGCTGTCGTTCTGCGCGCTGGGACTCGAATTAAAATACCTGTCTTCCTGCCCGTGTGATCAACGTGTAATCAACGGGCGCCGATTAGCGACACATTGCTACGAGCTAGGCACAATTTTCGACCGCCTAATAACCCGCATTGACAGCTCGATCCGATCATTAACAGCACAGTTTTGAAACTGAATGGTAATTCGTGGGTTATCAGATCATTAGGGACAATCATTCAATGTATTATGGCCAATTGGAATTGAATATTCGCCACTTCTCCCTCATCCAGTATCAAATGAGCCCTTACTTCTCATCATTACAGTCGAATACCCACTTCCAAATAGCTTTCCATTTTGTCAGCCGTATTTCCGTTTCCTCATGAAAATTGATCACTCATCCGACTTTGCAACTAACTTTAACAATCCATGATGATGAAGTTAACTCAAGTATTATTACTAATGTGATCTGAATACAATCATTTATTTTTACATGGAAGTATGAGCAATTAAGGCTACCTTAATGTCCAAAATTGCACATTAAAACCCAAATTCTGGTACAAACGTTTATTATGACTCCGATTTATTTTATTTACTTTTGAAGTTTCATATTTTTCTCGTGGTTTAGATATTTCTTTGAAGTGAAAGGCACTAGTGACTTGGAAAAATCGTCTCGAAAATTGTTGACGCTTTGCATGAAATCGATGTGGTAACAACACTGACAGCTGAAAGACGTCTTATGTAACAAAACTATTTACTTCCTACCTGTTTCAATCATGTGGCCTGTCTAACGTGATATTTGAAACACTATTAACATATTTTATATTTATATCCTATTCTAATAAAAATTAATTGCAAAATTTTAGAAATAAAATGGGTGTAGTGGTACTGATAGAGTAAAGGAATATAATGTATCTTATTACACGTAATAACGTAAATAAATGTCCCTTCTGGTTGGTGGTATAAGTACAGTACAAACTTTTATCTCTGTCGACTTTTTGAATTTTCTCTGTATTCTTTTCAGTTCGGTTTTTTTCTTGCTTCATCCACTGCATTACCCTGTTATGGTATCGCTGCTCCTAAAGTTAATTATTACCTAATTTCTTAATTTTCAAATCAGTACCTTAGTTTAGAATTGATTCAAAAGTTCTAATATAATTTCAGATTTACTATTTTTTTACTCCAGTGATAGCCTACTTGAATATCTCTATTTTTATGTATTATTTTAATTTCCTTTACTTGTCTAACAATTCGCGTTCACAGTAGTGTGCTTTCGTTGTGTTGTATGTATAAAAGACGATTCTTCGGATGTTACCAAGTGAAGAGCTTTCATTGATATTAGTGGAAGTTTGGGAAAAAACTGGATCATGCCAAAAAAAAAAAACCTTTAGACTGGACATTTCAGTTTTTTTGTGAAAGAAAGTGATTGTTAGTTGTTTTCAAATTTTTTGAATATATGTTATACAGTTTTCTTTATTTAGTTGGAATAAAAGAGCAATATATGATTATCAGTGATTCCCATACAATTTCGACAGATATTTTAGGAACATTGCATTGATCAATCTGGTAAAAAGTTGGTGAAAGACATAATGAGATTAATGTTCGTCGTTTTCAGTATTATGTAGCCAATCTAATATATAGCTTAGTATTTGAAAGACATGATTTAAGAAACTCTCCAATTCTCTTCTTACAATTTAATATGACCCATACAAAGCTCTCCACTGATGAAGTATTGTCCTTAAAATAAGGTATACTTAGATTTATTTATTTATTAAATTGTACGAAAGTGTATTTATATTTCTAAACTGTTTTAGTGTTGCATATTTAATAGCACTTTATTCTTGTTTTCCCACAGCATCAGGCGATCTAAGCATGGTTCCTACTAACGGTTATCGAAGATACAGCTTCATACAGATATTAAATGTCATATGCTTTGATGAATGCCTTTCCTTAATTTAAACTAGCTAATTAATACATATATTAATATTTTAGTTATTTTTTGCTACGTATTTCAAAACAAATAGCTTACTGATACGAGAACTATAGTCTATATTATTTAGAATGTCAGTATTCTCATTGTTTTGATACTTACTCCACCTCATTTTGTGTTTTTGTTAAAATAGTCGCAAATGTTAACAGAGTCATTTTACGTAATCCCTAGCATATTTCTCTAGAAAGAAGTCTTCTAAAAATGTGCTTTATTTATTTACACCCTGTAATGAACATCTACTTCATGTTGTAAGGTAACGGGCTTATAATTTTCTAAGTATTTGTGCAGTTACCATTGTGTTTAAGTTTACAATATCCTGGGATTATATTCCATTCTCAGTAAATACTACTTTACGATTATGTGTGAGGTGTAAAGAGAGTTGTTTCAATAAGTTCACTATTCGCATTATGACATTATATGTGGTGACAGCTGATGCTAATCATATAGCCAAAGAGCAATAGAGCGATTAGTAACTTTTATTTTAAAGGCTGTCCAACCATCAAAGAAGACACACAAACGTGTGTAACATTTCAGTACTGAAATCCGTTTTCTTCTTTTCATTTTCCTTTTTCTTTTTTATCTCCCTGCAAGCCTTTCACAGCACCTACATGATTTAATAGATGCACTGAAGCCGAAAAAGAAGAGAGACGTCTCTTTTAACCTGTTGGAGAAATTTTATTTCGTGTAGATTTGTCTCGCCAACGAAAACAGTGCGCCCTAAAGAAGGTCCGGGGACAGCGTGGGTTCCATAAATCCCCCCAAAACCTACACTACAGGCCGACTGTCGGGGCAGATATACCGCCCGCCTAATTTCACGCTAATTCAGGGCTGCACCGGTCCCAAGATACAGAACCTGCCTTCTTAGCATCGGAGACTTTCTCACCCACTTCTTAAACTAACAATGTCAACCGTTTCACTATCTTCACCATCCGTCAGTCCTTCATGCATATCTTCATTCCATCAGTTAACTGTATACCAATAAATTTGACAACAATAATTACAAATCAGTTGACCAAAGGAATTTACTAAACTTCATGTTTATTTGCTTATGGTTTTACTATTCATCGACGTCGAGAGGAACGAAAGGAACGAAAAGGAATTCGCCATCGTCTTTGAGAGCATCCATTAATTACGTGAGCCCAAAATAGGGGGTGGGGGATGATGTTGACAAAAACTCACCTAATCTTATTTAAAGGGAGAGGGGGGTCAGTAAAAATCCACGTCAAGCAGTAGAGCTAAAAAATAAAAATCCTCACGTGATGGAGAGGGGGCGATCCCACCAGATCCTACCAAATCTCACCAAGTGGAAAGGGGGGGGGTCTAAATTTAAGAAAATGCACGACACGTAATCCATGGATGCCCCATTTGAAAGCAACCATCCCGGCTTTTGCCTGGAGTGATTTCAGTAAACCATGGAAAATCGAAATATGGATTGCCGGAGAGGGATTCGAACCTGCGCCCGCCTGAATGCGAAGCCGGAATGTTACCTCTCTTCAACACGTTCTACTCTCTGAAAAGTGAGCGGTAATGTTACTCTTATGGCAAAAAATTTAAAGAAAAACTAGAATCATCACTTTTTATTTTACCTTGCAGTTCTGTGTCGTAGTTAAGAACCGTTGTAGCGGTCAGAAACGGGTTGATATGGTCTAAGTAACAACTCCGCTACATTTCCTCAAATCTAAAAATTTTTTACGGAATGTTACACTAATAGTTCGTATCTTATTATAGGTACATCTTCTTTCGCCACCGAATTTTAAACTGCTGAAAGCAGAGCGTACATTTTGATTCTTTTTACTAACTTCACTTCAATGTAGCTTAATCTCAATGAATCTCTACAAAGTATTGTTGCTGTTAACGTGAGTATTGAAACTTATTTAAAGTTGTTCGTGACCATGTTCCCTGTACGTATCGATAATTTAAATTCTGCAGTACCGGCTGTGGCCAGTGTAGATGTCAAGTTGCAGAGGCTGCAGCTGGCGATCCTGACAAAGCGGCACTTGCACCTGTCAACTGAGGGAATCGTTCGGTCAGTTGTGTACTTTTCTAAATAGGTCTACAGATGTTGTTACACTATGTTGTTAACTGGTTCTCATTCTGTGTGTTAACTGTAATTTACGTAAATGTCATAGAAGCATCAAACCATAAGTAAGTAAATATGTCACCACTTGTAAACGAAGACGGTCCTGTTAATAGATATAACGCTAAACAATATACCAGGAGCGTGCATTCTTAGCTGTTATCATAATTTGACCTCGATCTTCATGGAGATGGTAAACAGCAGCAGCAGAGTCAATAAAATGCGGGAATTCTGCCGACTATAGGTCCTTATAATTGATCTTACTGTTCGATTGATGTAAGAATTGTTAAACAATGGGAAACCCCTTGAAACATTTTACAGACAACGATTATTGTCCCCATATTAATTTTACCGTCGAAAGTGAAGGTAATAAGCATGCTGCAGTGAATTCAATACAACAGAATCGTGAACAAATAAAGAGATGGTACTACAAAATGATAAATCTTTTATAGCTGAGTGACACAGCTAGAAATCTTCCTGTGTTCAGTGGGAATATTCATTGCACAGAAAAGTAATGTGCAGTCAATGTGTTCTTTCCTATGCTTTATTAGTACTGCTATAGGGCTATTAAAAATTGAGAATGGTCTATATGCTTTATCATCCTGCAACGAAGCTCACAGCAAAACACCGGAGGTACGTCGTAGCAATAATTAATAACATAATCTTGAAGACAGCAGTATCTGATCGGCAGGAAGTTCTGAGTTAAACACTTAGTTGCCTGAAATTATTATAGTAAATTGATGTTCATCTAAATAATGATTAAACTCAACGATTAATGATCATTTCGAAAACTGTAACAAGGTGAATATAGTCTGTACATCTCTTCCAGAGTCCTCCAAGACACAGACTGACAAAAACTGACTACTCTCGCAGCGCACATCAAAGTTCTTCTACAATACAACGAAATTTCTGGAAGCCCAGAATAGGTGACCACAAATGTTCTAGAATATCAACAATGGCTAAGGACAAAAGTAAATAACCAGCTATAATTACACTTATTTATTTATTTTCGTATAATATACAAAAGGTATGGACAAATGTGCACATTGCAAGCTCGTATAGTATCGTATCTCTGGATCTAGTGTTTGATCCATTCAACTTCATTGATCGACGCATCGTGTCCGCTACTCTTCCTTTGTACCCCCAATGAGGACAGTCAGAAACTATGTGGTGGATTGACTGAAAGGTGTTTCCACATTCACATTTTGCAGAACTGACCCAGCACTATTACACTATCTGATAACAATCCAATTGTTATTAATTTAGCTAAATGTTTCTATTTTAATACAAATACAAGTAGTCTACTTTAATCAGGGTAATCAGGTTATGATGCGTTAAAATGTTCTGAAATAACCATCCACAGCCACCGCACGCGATAACAATAATTTAATATCAGTACTGAAATCACGTAATAATTATTACAATAACTTTTACATACATTAAAAAGATTATAAATCACAGAAAAACTATATAATCTGACATTCCGACATTCCTGAACTTCATCGTATAAAATTATAAATTTTATGAACAAACATTTAACTAATTTGAAAGGTGATTTAATTGAGAGGCCCCTGTTACATTTCAGTTCCTGAATTTGACTGAACTGGATTCGAAAAATGATATTAACCCCAAATCTGATTCACTGGACGAATTATATACCACCAGAATTACTAGGGTCGTTCCTAAATTTTGTGCCCTGAACCTAATGCTCATGACTTTAAAGCAAAAGTTACCGTCTGTCCTTCAACAGGTCCTCTCAGCTCCACTCATATGTCCCAATTATTGGCATTCGCATTAAAAGATTATTCATGGGTGTAAGAACATACAACATTATCTTACAGAAAATTTTAAAGATTGAAAATGAAGTGTGTGGAAGGGGGCCATAATTTGTGAATGAATGTGGTGTTGCGGTGCCCAGTGCTGCCCAAACTTAGAATCCCCGGCAATTAGACTTATGACTGGGTGTACTGACATGATGAAACCTAACTAATCTCGAAAATTGGAGTAGGCTTCAAGAAATTATTAAGGCGAATGCTGCGTCAGTTCCCAATCTTCGCCTCAAAAACGACACGTTTAGAAAAATACACTTATCATACTGAAGACGAAAGGTTCCACGTTTCGCTGTCATATGACAATAGAAAGTTTCCCCCTATAGGTTAAGTACACCGCAAATAACAAACACACACACAAAAAATCCTACAGAAGACTGAAGAATTTCTAATGTTTGAATAGAGGCTCTTTATACAAACATACATACCTTGCACAGTCATTTTTACATTAATTGGGAAATAAAGCCTGAAGGCTGAAATATGTTTAGAACGATAGGGATTTACCTGCGTGACCTTTGTCGCGAGAATAAAAGGATAGCCGTGTGGAGAACTGTCGGATTTCCGCACGGATAACTGAAAGGCTATATCAACTCGGACAGCAAAGATTGCCAAGGACTCATTCGAAAACAGAATACAGCCGTAGAATTTTTACGGAAAAATGTGGACTAGAATATTCATCAAGCATAAGAATGTGCTTTGAAACTCTAACGAAGCATGTAAATAAATTACATTGTAACATTAGGAATATTGGTGGTTGTCTTAGTGGAATTTGAGTTCATTATAGTTTTCCTTCGAAATACAGTAGTAGTGACGCTAGCTTAACCAGCCAATCAAACAGTGTTTTCAAGATGAAAATCAGAGTCAAAGAAAGGCAACGAGATAATTATCAGATAAACTAAAATGTTGCATTTTCTCCAATATGCATGACCAATGGCGACCGAGTTGCAATTTCCAAGATATCAGGCGAGGCTAACGTTAAAACCCAACACGGAAAGAGTAGGCACCTAGAGTTGACTTGGGAGCGCGGAAACGATGATGAGGCCATTCGAGTTCTGTTTCTGACGGTGATGCCAAGCGATTAGTATTCTGTTTCTGGTGGTTATTCGATACTGTATGCTTTTATGATATTGGTCTGGAAGGAGCTCCAATCTGGAATTGTGATTCTATGATACAACTTGCATTAACTGTCTGAAATTTGTTATGAGCTTTATAGACGTTCTGAGCTAGCGGCAGGCTCTTTTGGTGAGCGGAAGACGACAAAACTTATCATCCTTTGAACTAGTGTTAGTTGTAGGTACAACTGGTACCAGTCAACGCTGATAGCAGCTGCCACGACGCGTCTGATAGGAGAATACACCTGTTCCAACCTGCACATCTCCGGACGCAGTCACCATGATTAGTAACATTGTCTACTGTAAAGAGCTTCCCACACAGTAACGACCCTGTTTTGACGCAAGTCAGTAGTTTGTCTCATACTCTACCTGATGTTTGCGTTCAACTTGTGCATATCTCAAGATTTGTTTTTGTCTTGTGAAATGGTTCAAGTTTTGCTTTTGAAAGAATTCATTTTTTTGGTATAAAATCACATTTTGAAATAATTAGTATTATAAATATGAATAATAATTTGCATAAATCAACCAACAGAGGTGAATACTCCATAAATTAAATACAACTTCCGGATGTCTGCATCGAGTTGCTTTTTCTGATCAAGCCAAGAAATAATGTATCGACCTTGGAGTACTCCAAAGGTTTCAGCAGTTGCGCTGCTGGTCGTCGTAAAAGTCCTTACATGAGTTAACCTGCCACAGGTCGAACGCGAATCTACTACCAGGAGTGCCTAATCGTTTAAGGACGCATGTTGTGAAGAAATAATTGACAGATAATTTGGTTAGACAGGTATGATAGTCTAAGTATGTATTATAACTCATATGACTCGAAACATAATACAACAGAATAATTTTTTAAAATAGCTATAAACTTTAGCCGTGAAAGTTTCTTAACCTACGCCTCCTTGTGACAGTCACATATGCGTATAACAAAACTGTTACCGGAACTGTACAGCTCTGGTCGCGCTGTTAAAATCGCCTATTGTAGTAACTGAGCGGCTAGTCACCACGGCCAAAGTTTGGATTCGTCTCTGATCAACCACTCCTCGATTAGCTTTCGAAGATATGTGGCCATAAGATCAGAGTGACTACGTTCTGCCCACACTTATAGCTAGTAATGAGCAGGAATCAGCGATACAAATGAAAACATGTAGTTGAAAGAATTGAGTGACTTTAATACTTCAGTAAAAATGGGCACATAGACATACACTTGAAATAAATGAAAAACACTGCATAAACTAGCTCTCATAAAAGGCATCTGCTACTAATAAAATCCTGTCACTCGGGATATTCTTTCTCAGCCAGCCAGAGGGTGTAAACTGCATTAGCCATTACCTAATAAAATCTGCATGCCGTATGGCGACGTGGTCCATCCTTGGAATCGGCGAAACGACTGCTTCGGAGGCCGTTCTAGACTGCGCTCTCCAGAGTAGAAACGTGGTGGGGAGAAGTCAGGTGACTTCATCCTATTCGTCTAAAATCCCTGGCTAAGGGCTTTGTAGTTACCCTGGTAGGGGGACCGCTTCCCACGGGAAGTGACTTTGCCCAACCTTGAGCTCTGCTTCGTTGGGTGGGATTACATTACATAGGCTGCAGCTTGAGAAAAATTATCCCGAACAAAAGTTAGAACATATTATAGCTAAAATCTCTCAATATGCTACACTTCCCCCCTTGGGGAAGAGTCGAACCCAGGGCTTTAGCCTAGGTGAGACTCTTACCTGGTAGTCTGCAAAATCTGGACTCAAATGCTTAAACAAAAATACACAATAAATGTTGATTAAATAAAAGTGCCTTGAAATGATTAGATATCTGACTTAACTCTATCTTCTATTTGTTATTGGATTCAGCTTCTAGGATAACATTTTCTAAAGCTACTACATGAATTGTTGATTACATAATTTGTCTTGAATTGACTACACTGATGGATTTGATCAATTGTTTGCACATTTCTACTTCTACTTGCTGTAATCTTTATCATTTTCTAACTGCTACATTGCATTCAACCTTAATTCTACTTAAGCACATTATACATATAATTTTTTTTCAAAATAAATCATAATTGAAATAATATATACATAAATTTATCAAAATTTCTTTTATCTCCGATCATGGCGAGAGATTACAGATACTTCATCATGATCTGGATCAAAAGATCGTCTGTGTCCAATAGCCGAATGAGGTCTCTCAAATACTACAATATCCTCATCATTGAGTTCATTGTTAATGTCTCGGTTAACGTGAATAGGTCTTCTTCCTCTTATACGAGATAATTCAGTACCACTAGAGTGGTTTACAATAGTTGTTTTCACACAAATCTGATTACAGCATTCACCTGCAGTATTACGCCAAAAATACTTAAAACAATTCCTTAGACAGCTACAATGTTTACATAGGCAAAATGTGATGATGCAAAAAATAAGAACTACACAGACATACGATAAGATCGAATACTGAGACAATGAATAATTTGTAAAAGCGTTTCTCTCTTGTTCTTC
>CM061920.1:61281384-61546118 GCA_031002005.1 Vandiemenella viatica | reverse complement strand
TACTCCAGGCAGTACAATAATATTATTAATAATGATATTAAGTAAAATTGCAATGGAGCGCACGCTCGGTAGAAATTTCCCTACGCACCCATCTTCTCCTTTCCTGCTCCCATCTACATTTGCCCTCTACTAATTTTAACTTTAAATTCTTTCAACGTTTTTGGTAATTATTCATCATTTCTCTTGGTAACTTATTAGAATCCCTGACACCCTTACCTAAACAAGAACATCTCCTTACACCCTTGCCTGAAATAGAGCGCCAGCTTGTGGTCGTGGTCATCTTTTCCCTTGCATGCATTACTTTTAATTCTTACACCAATATCTTTCCATGCCTCATCACCAACATACACCTTGTACACTCACATGACCCTCTTCACCCTCCTCCTGTCTTCCAGTGAATCCCATTACAGCTCTTTTATCATATCTGTTACTATTAAAAAGTTACCAGATTTTTTCTCAAAATATGACCAAAAAATCATCATAATATGATCAAAATTAGGAAAATGACATTATGCATTTATAGCCTATCTAAAATTCATTTAAATTCAATCAGAAACGTTCAATCAGCGTTAAATTCAGCACTGCAGCTTAAAAATAAGTCAGGAAAAATTTACTACTCTTCATAAAGATCCGAACCATACACACCAGGGTAAGCAATTTCTCCACTACTCCTACGTACATGTTGCCGATTATCATTTTGCCACAGACAGAATTGAGACTATTTCCTAAACACAAATGTTTGACATTCACGTGTTCATTTGTGTTTTGAATTACACCAGGTTACAAGATACTAGCAATGAAATCAGGTTGATGGAACATATTGCATAGGAATCGGAGAGTGTAACCCAGCTTCAAGCAATTGTTGACTTACTCTGTAACCACTATTTGGATCTGGCCTGCAATCACTCGTCTGCCAGCAACAGCCACCCAGGCCCACATATTTTGGCAATCTTCACGTACTGTTGTTCATCTGTATGGACAAGTACCTTCTCTAGGAGTATTGAGCCTTCTTTCATCCACTGTGTAATGAGTCTGTATACTGACATCCGTTTCAAACACGTCAATTCCCCGACCTCTCTGACAGAGATTTGGGTGTACAGGGTCGTCACTATTCGCCTCGGTATACATACTTAGACAACAAGAACGTGTGGACGAAGAAGTGTCATGTTACACCACACTGTACACAGTTATACGGCAAAAAACATAGCATTTTTCATAATAAATATCACCGAAATTCTTATACTATTACATGTAAAACTCTCAATTTAATTATTTAATACTTCATATTAGGATATTTGGGGCCAGTTTGGATTCATTTATCACATCTTCGTATGCGTGTCGCACTTTAATTTCCGCCAGTGTAGTTATGGTTGCAGTGAGATACTACGAGGCAATACTAGTAGGAGTTATTTATGTTTTATAATATATTTTCTTAGTTCATGTCTATGCTTGTCCATGTCAAATTAAAAAGGAATCTACTTGTTTGTGCAGCGAAACTCTTTTGAAACTCTTGTGAAGTTATTTAAGAAATCATAGCAAATCAAAAACTACAATGAGATTGATCACCGAGTATGGTGGTTGAACGGTAACAATCTGTCAATCTGTCCTGGTAATCATACTACCCAGATTTCGCTTTCGCATGATTTCACGAAATCTCTTCTGTGAATGCCGGGACGGTTCCTTCAAAAGACCATGACTGAATTTTTTTCCGATCTTACTCCCAGTCTTTTACCACTTCTATCGACGGCTACGCCAACAAGGCGAAATTGTATAAGGTCAAAAAAGGTATTCCATCTGGGTCTTTTTTTCTTTTCTTTTTTTCCTGTTTCACTATTTAAGTCGATAATAATTACTTCCAAAACTTTCTTTTAGTTACATATATTTCTTACTACATCGTAACCCGAAACTATTATACTTGTAACATATCGTTGGTAAGTTTAACTGAAAATCTTTGAGGCGGTATTTTGTTCAATAAACTCAGTTAATAGAACAATCGTTTTTAGCAATGTGGTCGTCTTTTGTGAAATATACGGCATTTCTAGATTATCATTGTTAAGGCTTCCTACGTTATCGATATGTACCAGGGAAATATCATTTTTAGTGTTGAACAAAGAGAATTGCTTGTAAACCTAACCAGTGAACAAATATAAAAGACTAACTGCTGAGAACAACTACGAGATACCTGATGAAGACAGCAGAGTCAGCTGTCGAAACGTCGTGTTTTCACACCACCATTCGGCTGGAAACCCGAGAAGATTTTGTTGCATAAAAGACTAATTCTGATATTTATAGTAGTTATGAAACATACAGTATTGTTTCTGTCATATATGATACACCCAGTGTTTTTTTTTTATATATTTAATCTGATATCTCACTAAAAATAGTACATATCTGTTTCAGTTTAAGTGAACTATGTGTTCTCTATCTCCCTGTAGAAAGACGTTACGAAGTACATTCCTAGACCACAGCATAGGCCAGCATCATTGATGAGAGCTCTTGATGAGCAATCAATTCGTTGGCAGCCGCTGGGCTGAGTGTGACAGAGCCTGGGTTGCGGCGTCCCGCTGCGCGGAGCAGCTCGTTCCCACAGGAGGGACGGCGGATTGGAGGATGCGATAAGGCGACAGCCAGGTAAACAACTTCTGCGGCGGACGGAGAGATAAACTGGTCGCGATGAGCGCGCACTTCTGTCTGCCTGATAGCCGCTAATGAAGTCGTCCTCGTGAATTAGTAAGCTCCTATTACCGCAACGATGACTGGGCTTGCTGGCTCCACAACTGCAGAGATCTGACAAGGGAAATATCGTTGCAATCCTTCGATGAAAAGTATGGGTTTACCAGAATATAAGTGCAGGAATAATAACTTTGTTGTGGTAGTTTTTCCACAGTTGCTTCATAAATGCTTTTAAACCAAATACTCTATACCAACAACTGCTTTAATTGATGTTTATTCACCAGAACCATTTCGCCCATGTGGTACAGCGTGTTGTCGGTGGAGAAATGATAATACCCTTGAAACAGCAATTTTTCACGTCTTTGGACTCGTAATTAATGTTAAACATTCTTACAATTATTTTAATTTTAAAACGAGAAGATAGAATTAACAAAACAATAAGATCCAGCTTTACTGCATAACACTGTATTACCTATAACCGTTAAATGTTCCCGTCTTCATCATTTTAATACTCTCCACTATTGCTGCATTAGCTTGCTTCACAATACCTGGTTTGCTTGAAACCCGTCGTTTTAAAATCTAGTTTTTTTTTTATCACCAACATCAGTGAATCTGCCCATGTTGTGTACTGATACAAAGGAATTTCAGAATGATATCATACAGATATCAACGCGATGCCAAACAATATATAAACGTAAAATGGAAATGATAGTAAAAATGGTAACTCATGAATAATTATTATCCCATTCGTATAGCAGAATACTTACAGTTTTAATAAAAGTAAGCAGTTACAAAACGTATGTTAAACGAAACAAGTAAGACTTCGGGAATAGTACAGGGTGTCCACATGGAACTGCCCTGATTTAAAACTACAATATAAAAAGAACTATTAAACATAGAACATTGCGATTTGCACGGTTAGGTCGCAATGACTGGAGGATAAGATTCGAGAAATAAGATGCCGTACTGATACATTTATGTATTCTTTCTTTCCTCGTTCTGTTCGGGATTGGAATGAACTGAGTTAGGATTGGTGCTTAGCACCCTCTGCCACCCACAGTATTTGTGAATTGCAGAGTATAGATGTAGATCCTGTAAAGCAACTCAAAAAGTTTTACGCAAAAAATCAGAGCACTTCTACGCGTGTTTCATTCGTAGCGTTCAAAATGTCTAAGCGATACGCAGTCTCACCCCATGTGTGCCCAAGCAAGTTTAGATCGATCAAACTGATTGCATCCACAATTCATCTGTGGAGATGATCAACATCTCGTACATGTGAGACATATAGAATGTCTCTTACATTACCCCACAAGGAAAAGTCCAGAGGGGTTATGTCTGGAGATCGCGTTGGCCGCTTGGTCGGTCCATCTCGTCCCGTCAATCGCTATGGAAATTTTAAAACGAATAACTCACGAACCTGATTGTTTACACTCCTAGTGGGTAGAAATTTTTCATACCAAGCCTTAATTGAGTCTAAATCTCCTGTCGCCGTGTCAAGCACATGTCAGAAATTTATTAGGATAGCGATTGGTGACGATGATTCAGCATACAATAACACCCAATTGGGCCCTCTCTTGTGAAGCAGTAATTTTGATAATTATTCAACACCTGAAACAAAATTTAAGCATTAACTTAGACAAAATTACACAAAAACTTGTGGTGCAACCGCAAGGTTTTCTATTAATAGCTTATTTTATATTATACTTTGAAAATCAGAGGGACAGCCTGTACATAAACAGTCTTAAAATAAATAATTTCATAGTGGGTACAAAAAGAGATAAAAAAAACGTATATTGGTTTCGTCGGATCGCAGGTAATGATTATTCAGGTTAGTTTGAAATAACGTTACATGTATCATAAGATAGGTTTAGTACATTTATTTGAAACAGTGAATGATAATGCATACTCTCGAGTACGAAGTTTCTATTACAAGGAACTGATTGGTTAGTGGAGTCAGCTTATTCTTACAGCTATTAACTTAGTTTACAACATAGGTTAAAAACTGAAGGGATTAAAGGTGACAGGCACTAGATTTCTATAACTATTCTGCATAAGCTGATAAGTGGTGACATCAAACATCTGCGGCAGATGATTCCATCTCGCCAACATGTAGGCTTCAATCAACAAACAAATCAGAAGTACTAAATTACGCCATCTTGTTGACTGAAGCCAGTTTTCTGAACTTCTTACAATCTGCTTAAACAAATTTGCAGAACTGACTTTAGTTTACTGAAAGGGCTGAAGTTACTAGATCAACAGATTAGTTATAAAATATTTAGCCGAGTAGGGCTTGGCATATTTCATAAACTTCGTAAATAAATCAAGAGCGTCAAATGGTCCTGTAAAGAAGAGGTAGCGAGTAATCTCTGATAAAACCCATCTCCGGTGTTTACTGTGATTTCGAAAAACAAATGTAGTTGTCCTCCTTTGAATCCGTTCAAACTATTTTGTTTGATAGCTAAATTTGAGGGTCCCAAGCAAACTATCACACACAAACAATAGCTTGACCAAGGGTTTGTGTCACAATTCTCCCACTTCCCTCAGACAGTTCAACATAACCATCTCCATTAAATTCTGGGTTTTTGAACCTCTTCCATCCTTTGTCAATTGTCTCCTGTCCAGTTCAATTTATGATCAAGTTATATGTCAAAATAAATACGCTTTATGCCTACAACAAGCAATCTTTATATATAAAGATAAATGTATATTTGTTTGTTTGTTTGTTTTTTTGTTAGTTTGTTTGTTCTTCATACAAATACACAGTTTTCATCCGATCTCGATGAAACTTTGCACACTTATCCTTTCAAACAAGGAGAAAAATACTGTCTACATTTGGTTGAAAAATTATGTATAAATAACACATGTTGTCTCATAACTTCGAATACGGCGATAGACAGACACGTTGGATATTGTAACGTTCTGACCTCATTACCTGATTTAAAATTATAATTAATTTATTATTTTATTTTATTATCATGAAAGGTAGAACTTGCGTGAATACTTTATACGAAAAATCACAAATGGTTTTATTTCAATTAATCACATGCCATACATAACAAAATTAGTTAAAAATAATCAGTTGTCCTTTTGTGGGCGCCAGGGTATTTTATATAAAATACACAAAAATTAAACAGTAAACGAAGTCAACATTTTGACTTCACTTCTGAAAGAGATGTTTGCTCCGGGCTATGAGAGTTCTTATCTGCAGGGTCGTAGCTGGGCAATGCTATGAACTTGAAAGTCTAGCTAGCACAGTGTCCTTCATTGGCGATGTATAATTACCGAATGTAATGTCTGCCGCCACACATTGGATGACGGTCTTCTCTGCTATGGACCAGTGTAGCACAGTTCCTCAGATGTCGTCCTTTGCCTGAGCTCATCTGCTCAAAAAAATAGCGGGTGTCCGGATCCAGGTAGCAGCAACAGTCCCACTCACAAATAGACAGTCCACATCGACCGAACGTGCTGGCCGGCCGGCATCGATATCCTTCCCTCGTTCGTCGTGCCGCATGCAAAAACAGAAAACTCTCGCCGATCACCCTGTTTGTCAACCTGGCAAGCACAAATCTCCCCTCCATTAGGCACTCACTATTCTCCCTCGCTAATTCTAAGAACCGGCCTGCTGGCATTCCTCAGATCTGCCGCTCCACACTTGTACTACCATGCTCATATTAATCCGAACGACCTGAATTGCACATCGCTACAATTCCTCCTGGGACTTATTCAACCCATTATACACATCTACCAAGACAGTACTATACCCGGTAGGTGGTACATTCACGTTACTATCCAAAATTGAGACTCACCCAACTCACAAAAAAACGTGACATATTTGAACATATTCGTTATACAAACGGAAATATGGATTATATTTCGTTAATAAAAGAGTTGTGCAGACATTGATGCATTTAATTTTAGCTTTTTAAAACATTCAAGAGAAATTACGTTTCCATACAGAACATAAAAAATTACCGCTTTCAAACAAAAAGTTAATTTTGAACAAACGCTAGGGTCAGAAGAAAGTATGACATTATACCGATCATCTGTCACTTAAAATAACTAACTATTAATGATAAAATCAATATTTGCGTGTAAAGATAGTTTTAGGTGAATGCGTTGACAAATAATTGCAGCTTTTTGAAGTTAGTTAATTTTGCGGTGTGCTATGAAGACATGTTGTTCTTTTACTACTACATTTAAACTTATTTTAGAAACATACGGAAAAACTTATAACTTAATTACTGTTGTTGGTGACATGAGATGTCGTCAACGCAGTCTGAGTTGACAGTATTTTAGCGTCAAAAAACTTATTTTCACCTACCATTTATAACGAAAGCTGCTTAAGGCGAAATGAAAACTCTTTTTAAAACAAAACAAGATGAGGGTTCAGTAGTTGAAGACACAATTTCGCATAGTGTTGTCACCTTTGTGGTTTTAGTGGTGTTTCATAAGCAGGGAAAGTCAAAAACCGCTCAAGGCCCTCCCAAACCAAAATCCTGGATCCGCCACTGGAAATATGTGTGTTTGATAAGGGACAGACAATGTGATTTTGGCGAGGCTAGAATCACGAGTAGCTTTCTTTCACTGTTGACGTCACAGAAGCGTTCATATTTACGTCGACAGCTGGTTAAGAAATATTTGATACTTTCAGTTTCAAGTATGATATTCCCTGACGCAGTTAGGAAAGAATCAAGGATATATTCTTCGCATAAGCTATGTGTAGGTTCGGTACGTTTATAAAGGGAATAAAAATAAATTTAAAAAAATATGAAATACTGGATTCGAACTAAGAACCGTCCGTTAGCAACCTTGAACGCTAAACACAGGACCATGGCGCTCGCTGCTTTCTTCCTCGGCAAAGTGTATGCAACGCAGCTAAGGAAGACAGTTTCATTCAATCTGTCTTGCAGACAAACTTTTCCGAAATAATCTCTTTGTGATTGTTTCTGTAATTTCATAATACAAAAAATCTACCTCGTAAACATGGTTATTCCCGTGTTTGTCCATTAACCGAAAATTCTAATCGATTATAAATAAGTGCTATTGCTGTTTTTAAATTCTTCCATAATACTGCCAGATAGGACCAACTTATTTTAAAATTAAAACTGGGCGAAATTAAAAATGCATCATTCAATTACAATTTCTTAAATTAAGAACAGGGTTAATTTTAGGGATTTATAGAAACCAAAGGAAAATATTGCCCAGTTTACAAGACAGTTTCGCGGCTCAGATTCGTGATTCTTTAACTACAATACTCCTCGACACTTTCCCGTTGTAAATAATTCCAGGACGATAGTGCTTAACAAATTGTATGGTGACTGCATTGCTTGTGACTTTTCACGCTAGAGGCGAGTCTAGAAAACTATATGGTACGAATAGAACTGCCACTTGCCAATGGACACAGAGAGCACTTTCATAAAGCCAATTAAGGAAGAATGACAGGTATTTCCTTGTTCAGTCTTGATGACGTTTGAGAATAGAAATTATTTATAAACCATTCTCTGTAAAACATAATTATTACCCATATGTAGTCACTTTATGTTTTACACATATATTATGTTTTTTAACAAGTGAAAGGAAATAAAGAACGAAAAATATACAACTTGAAGCTGGCTCGAACTCACGACCGTTGGATCATCACACCACGGCTTACCACAGAGCTACGACGCCTTGCAGGCGAAGCCCCGCCATCATGTAAGCGAAGTAAAGATATATAAGAAAGAAAATTTCGTAATTAAATGGTTATTGACAATCTGTATAAAGAATCAAACTGTTATAAAGGAAGAAATCAATTATAAAGGTATAATACGTCAAACAGGAGGAAAACGGAAATGTGTTCTACTTTTGATAACGTCTACTAGCTATGAGACATTATTCCCTGAACACGGAAAGCTCTTCAGCACTGCTAGAAGGCAGACAATCTGACAACGATGCAGGAAGTTTGACAACGCTGTATGAGGAAATAAATCTTAAATTTCCTCTTACCGGCCTCTATAACACGTAAAATAAATAATTTATCACCAGCACATTAGTTCAAAAGTTTAGGTTTGTCTTCACTATCCAACTTAAATAATCAGGATGATATAAAAATACAGTGGAATCCATATTTATTGTACGAAGGAAATCCCAAAAGTAAGGCGACCAAACCAATTGTAGATACAAAATAAATTTATTTTCTGTAATATATTCATCATTTTAAATGTTGAAAATTATCTATTTTTCTATATAATCACCTTTTTGACGAAGCAGTTTTTTAAGCATTGTGACAGATTGTAATGACTGAGTGTGATGGGATAAGCAGTGACGCTCTGGCCTCGCATTCGGGAGGATACAGATTTCACTCCCTGTCCGGCCATCCAGATTTGTGTTTTCCATGGTTTCCCCAAATCACTCTCTGATGCTGGGATGGATGTTTTAAAAGACCATGGCCGAAATCCTTCCGTTCCTTGTCCCCAGTCCGTCACCTCGACGTCGACGAGGCGTAGCCATAAGCTAAAAAAAAGCTATATCTGGTATGTTCTTTGAAAATAGTCACTCTTTCAAAAATTCAGAGATGAGTGTGCTAGAAATCGTTGTTATGAGGA
This sequence comes from Vandiemenella viatica, assembly GCA_031002005.1. NCBI lineage: Eukaryota > Metazoa > Arthropoda > Insecta > Orthoptera > Morabidae > Vandiemenella > Vandiemenella viatica. Next base: position 61,536,861 of record CM061920.1, on the reverse strand, counting down.
GTGAATTTAAGAGATGATTCATTTTATAGCTCATTGCTTTCGGTTAGAGAAGATTTTATTCAGCAAGATTTAATAGAAATAGTTTATTTGTCTGATGTGTTAATTTTTATCTACTGTTTATTACAAAAATTACATACGTTATATGTAAGAGTGGGTATGTTGGAATGGTTTGAAAATGAAAGGGGAAAAAATCACCCAAACACAGTTTCAAACCCATTCCAACATACCCACTCTTACATATAACGTATGTAATTTTGTAATAAACAATGATAAAAATTAACACATCAGACAAATAAACTATTTCTATTAAATCTTGCTGAATAAAATCTTCTCTAACCGAAAGCAATGAGCTATAAAATGATCATCTCTTAAATTCACTCCTCATAACAAACGATTTCTAGCACACTCATCTCTGAATTTTGAAAGAGTGACTATTTTCAAAGAACATACCAGATATAGTTTTTTTAGCTTATGGCTATACGCCTCGTCGACGTCGAGGTGACGGACTGGGGACAAGGACGGAAGGATTTCGGCCATGGTCTTTTAAAACATCCATCCCAGCATTCAACGAGAGTGATTTGGGGAAACCATGGAAAACCAAATCTGGATGGCCGGACAGGGAGTGAAATCTGTATCCTCCCGAATGCGAGGCCAGAGCGTCACTGCTTATCCCATCACACTCAGTCATTACAATCTGTCACAATGCTTAAAAAAACTGCTTCGTCAAAAAAGGTGATTATATAGAAAAATATAATTTTCAACATTTAAAATGATGAATATATTACAGAAAATAAATTATTTTGTATCTACAATTGGTTTGGACGCCTTACTTTTGGGATTTCCTTCGTACAATAAATATGGATTCCACTGTATTTTTACATATCAGCCTGATTATTTAAGTTGGATAGTTGAAGACAAACCATAAACTTTTGAACTAATGTGCTGGTGATAAATTATTTATTTTACGTGTTATAGAGGCCGGTAAGAGGAAATTTAAGATTTATTTCCTCATACAGCGTTGTCAAACTTCCTGCATCGTTGTCAGATTGTCTGCCTTCTAGCAGTGCTGAAGAGCTTTCCGTGTTCAGGGAATAATGTCTCATAGCTAGTAGACGTTATCAAAAGTAAAACACATTTCCGTTTTCCTCCTGTTTGACGTATTATACCTTTATGGAATTGATTTTCCTTTATAACAGTTTGATTCTTTATACAGATTGTCAATAACCATTTAATTACGAAATTTTCTTTCTTTATATATCTTTACTTCGCTTACATGATGGATGGGGCTTCTGCCTGCAAGCGTCGTAGCTCTGTGGTAAGGCGTGGTGTGATGATCCAACGGTCGTGAGTTCGAGCCAGCTTCAAGTTGTATATTTTTCGTTCTTTATTTCCTTTTCACTTGTTAAAAAATACATAACATATATGTGTAAAACATAAAGTGACTACATATGGGTAATAATTATGTTTTACAGAGAATGGTTTATAAATAATTTCTATCTCAAACGTCATCAAGACTGAACAAGGAAATACCTGTCATTCTTCCTTAGATTGGCTTTATGAAAGTGCTCTCTGTGTCCATTGGCAAGTGGCAGTTCCATTCGTACCATATAGTTTTCTAGACTCGCCTCTAGCGTGAAAAATCACAAGCAATGCAGTCACCATACAATTTGTTAAGCAACTATCGTCCTGAATTATTTACAACGGGAAAGTGGTCGAGGACTATTGTAGTTAAAGAATCACGAATCTGAGCCGCGAAACTGTCTTGGTAAACTGGACAATATTTTCCTTTGTTTTCTATAAATCCCTAAAAATTAACCCTGTTCTTAATTTAAGAAATTGTAATTGAATGATGCATTTTTAATTTCGCCCAGTTTCAATTTTAAATAAGTTGGTCCTATCTGGCAGTATTATGGAAGAATTTAAAAACAGCAATAGCACTTATTTATAATCGATTAGAATTTCGGTTAATGGACAAACACGGGAATAACCATGTTCTACGAGGTAGATTTTTTGTATTATGAAATTACAGAAACAATCACAAAGAGATTATTTCGGAAAAGTTTGTCTGCAAGACAGATTGAATGAAACTGTCTTCCTTAGCTGCGTTGCATACACTTTGCCGAGGAAGAAAGCAGCCAGAGCGCCATGGTCCTGTGTTTAGCGTTCAAGGTTGCTAAACGGACGGTTCTTAGTTCGAATGCAAGTATTTCATATTTTTTTAAATTTATTTTTATTCCTTTATAAACGTACCGCAACCTACACATAGCTTATGCGAAGAATAATCCATGATTCTTTCCTAACTGCGTCAGGGAATATCATACTTGAAACTGAAAGTATCAAATATTTCTTAACCAGCTGTCGACGTAAATATGAACGCTTCTGTGACGTCAACAGTGAAAGAAAGCTACTCGTGATTCTAGCCTCGCCAAAATCACATTGTCTGTCCCTTATCAAACACACATATTTCAGTGGCGGATCCAGGATTTTGGTTTGGGAGGGCCTTGAGCGGTTTTTGACTTTCCCTGCTTATGAAACACCACTAAAACCACAAAGGTGACAAACCACTATGCGAAATTGTGTCTTCAACTACTGAACCCTCATCTTGTTTTGTTTTAAAAAGAGTTTTCATTTCGCCTTAAGCAGCTTTCGTTATAAATGGTAGGTGAAAATAAGTTTTTTTGACGCTAAAATACTGTCAACTCAGACTGCGTTGACGACATCTCATGTCACCAACAACAGTAATTAAGTTATAAGTTTTTCCGTATGTTTCTAAAATAAGTTTAAATGTAGTAGTAAAAGAACAACATGTCTTCATAGCACACCGCAAAATTAACTAACTTCAAAAAGCTGCAATTATTTGTCAACGCATTCACCTAAAACTATCTTTACACGCAAATATTGATTTTATCATTAATAGTTAGTTATTTTAAGTGACAGATGATCGGTATAATGTCATACTTTCTTCTGACCCTAGCGTTTGTTCAAAATTAACTTTTTGTTTGAAAGCGGTAATTTTTTATGTTCTGTATGGAAACGTAATTTCTCTTGAATGTTTTAAAAAGCTAAAATTAAATGCATTCAATGTCTGCACAACTCTTTTATTAACGAAATATAATCCATATTTCCGTTTGTATAACGAATATGTTCAAATATGTCACTTTTTTGTGAGTTGGGTGAGTCTCAATTTTGGATAGTAACGTGAATGTACCACCTACCGGGTATAGTACTGTCTTGGTAGATGTGTATAATGGGTTGAATAAGTCCCAGGAGGAATTGTAGCGATGTGCAATTCAGGTCGTTCGGATTAATATGAGCATGGTAGTACAAGTGTGGAGCGGCAGATCTGAGGAATGCCAGCAGGCCGGTTCTTAGAATTAGCGAGGGGAGAATAGTGAGTGCCTAATGGAGGGGAGATTTGTGCTTGCCAGGTTGACAAACAGGGTGATCGGCGAGAGTTTTCTGTTTTGCATGCGGCACGACGAACGAGGGAAGAGATATTCGATGCCGGCCGGCCAGCACGTTCGGTCGATGTGGACTGTCTATTTGTGAGTGGGACTGTTGCTGCTACCTGGATCCGGACACCCGCTATTTTGTTTGAGCAGATGAGCTCAGGCAAAGGACGACATCTGAGGAACTGTGCTACACTGGTCCATAGCAGAGAAGACCGTCATCCAATGTGTGGCGGCAGACATGTACATTCGGTAATTATACATCGCCAATGAAGGACACTGTGCTAGCTAGACTTTCAAGTTCATAGCATTGCCCAGCTACGACCCTGCAGATAAGAACTCTCATAGCCCGGAGCAAACATCTCTTTCAGAAGTGAAGTCAAAATGTTGACTTCGTTTACTGTTTAATTTTTGTGTATTTTATATAAAATACCCTGGCGCCCACAAAAGGACAACTGATTATTTTTAACTAATTTTGTTATGTATGGCATGTGATTAATTGAAATAAAACCATTTGTGATTTTTCGTATAAAGTATTCACGCAAGTTCTACCTTTCATGATAATAAAATAAAATAATAAAATTAATTATAATTTTAAATCAGGTAAATGAGGTCAGAACGTTACAATATCCAACGTGTCTGTCTATCGCCGTATTTCGAAGTTATGAGACAACATGTGTTATTTATACAGATAATTTTTCAACCAAATGTAGACAGTATTTTTCTCCTTGTTTGAAAGGATAAGTGTGCAAAGTTTCATCGAGATCGGATGAAAACTGTGTATTTGTATGAAGAACAAACAAACTAACAAAAAAACAAACAAACAAACAAATATACATTTATCTTTATATATAAAGATTGCTTGTTGTAGGCATAAAGCGTATTTATTTTGACATATAACTTGATCATAAATTGAACTGGACAGGAGACAATTGACAAAGGATGGAAGAGGTTCAAAAACCCAGAATTTAATGGAGATGGTTATGTTGAACTGTCTGAGGGAAGTGGGAGAATTGTGACACAAACCCTTGGTCAAGCTATTGTTTGTGTGTGATAGTTTGCTTGGGACCCTCAAATTTAGCTATCAAACAAAATAGTTTGAACGGATTCAAAGGAGGACAACTACATTTGTTTTTCGAAATCACAGTAAACACCGGAGATGGGTTTTATCAGAGATTACTCGCTACCTCTTCTTTACAGGACCATTTGACGCTCTTGATTTATTTACGAAGTTTATGAAAATATGCCAAGCCCTACTCGGCTAAATATTTTATAACTAATCTGTTGATCTAGTAACTTCAGCCCTTTCAAGTAAACTAAAAGTCAGTTCTGCAAATTTGTTTAAGCAGATTGTAAGAAGTTCAGAAAACTGGCTTCAGTCAACAAGATGGCGTAATTTAGTACTTCTGATTTGTTTGTTGATTGAAGCCTACATGTTGGCGAGATGGAATCATCTGCCGCAGATGTTTGATGTCACCACTTATCAGCTTATGCAGAATAGTTATAGAAATCTAGTGCCTGTCACCTTTAATCCCTTCAGTTTTATAACCTATGTTGTAAACTAAGTTAATAGCTGTAAGAATAAGCTGACTCCACTAACCAATCAGTTCCTTGTAATAGAAACTTCGTACTCGAGAGTATGCATTATCATTCACTGTTTCAAATAAATGTACTAAACCTATCTTATGATACATGTAACGTTATTTCAAAACTAACCTGAATAATCATTACCTGCGATCCGACGAAACCAATATACGTTTTTTTATATCTCTTTTTGTACCCACTATGAAATTATTTATTTTAAGACTGTTTATGTACAGGCTGTCCCCTCTGATTTTCAAAGTATAATATAAAATAAGCTATTAAATAGAAAACCTTGCGGTTGCACCACAAGTTTTTGTGTAATTTTGTCTAAGTTAATGCTTAAATTTTGTTTCAGGTGTTGAATAATTATCAAAAATTACTGCTTCACAAGAGAGGGCCCAATTGGGTGTTATTGTATGCTGAATCATCGTCACCAATCGCTATCCTAATAAATTTCTGACATGTGCTTGACACGGCGACAGGAGATTTAGACTCAATTAAGGCTTGGTATGAAAAATTTCTACCCACTAGGAGTGTAAACAATCAGGTTCGTGAGTTATTCGTTTTAAAATTTCCATAGCGATTGACGGGACGAGATGGACCGACCAAGCGGCCAACGCGATCTCCAGACATAACCCCTCTGGACTTTTCCTTGTGGGGTAATGTAAGAGACATTCTATATGTCTCACATGTACGAGATGTTGATCATCTCCACAGATGAATTGTGGATGCAATCAGTTTGATCGATCTAAACTTGCTTGGGCACACATGGGGTGAGACTGCGTATCGCTTAGACATTTTGAACGCTACGAATGAAACACGCGTAGAAGTGCTCTGATTTTTTGCGTAAAACTTTTTGAGTTGCTTTACAGGATCTACATCTATACTCTGCAATTCACAAATACTGTGGGTGGCAGAGGGTGCTAAGCACCAATCCTAACTCAGTTCATTCCAATCCCGAACAGAACGAGGAAAGAAAGAATACATAAATGTATCAGTACGGCATCTTATTTCTCGAATCTTATCCCTCCAGTCATTGCGACCTAACCGTGCAAATCGCAATGTTCTATGTTTAATAGTTCTTTTTATATTGTAGTTTTAAATCAGGGCAGTTCCATGTGGACACCCTGTACTATTCCCGAAGTCTTACTTGTTTCGTTTAACATACGTTTTGTAACTGCTTACTTTATTAAAACTGTAAGTATTCTGCTATACGAATGGGATAATAATTATTCATGAGTTACCATCATTTCCATTTTACGTTTATATATTGTTTGGCATCGCGTTGATATCTGTATGATATCATTCTGAAATTCCTTTGTATCAGTACACAACATGGGCAGATTCACTGATGTTGGTGATAAAAAAAAAACTAGATTTTAAAACGACGGGTTTCAAGCAAACCAGGTATTGTGAAGCAAGCTAATGCAGCAATAGTGGAGAGTATTAAAATGATGAAGACGGGAACATTTAACGGTTATAGGTAATACAGTGTTATGCAGTAAAGCTGGATCTTATTGTTTTGTTAATTCTAATCTTCTCGTTTTAAAATTAAAATAATTGTAAGAATGTTTAACATTAATTACGAGTCCAAAGACGTGAAAAAATTGCTGTTTCAAGGGTATTATCATTTCTCCACCGACAACACGCTGTACCACATGGGCGAAATGGTTCTGGTGAATAAACATCAATTAAAGCAGTTGTTGGTATAGAGTATTTGGTTTAAAAGCATTTATGAAGCAACTGTGGAAAAACTACCAACAACAAAGTTATTATTCCTGCACTTATATTCTGGTAAACCCATACTTTTCATCGAAGGATTGCAACGATATTTCCCTTGTCAGATCTCTGCAGTTGTGGAGCCAGCAAGCCCAGTCATCGTTGCGGTAATAGGAGCTTACTAATTCACGAGGACGACTTCATTAGCGGCTATCAGGCAGACAGAAGTGCGCGCTCATCGCGACCAGTTATCTCTCCGTCCGCCGCAGAAAGTTGTTTACCTGGCTGTCGCCTTATCGCATCCTCCAATCCGCCGTCCCTCCTGTGGGAACGAGCTGCTCCGCGCAGCGGGACGCCGCAACCCAGGCTCTGTCACACTCAGCCCAGCGGCTGCCAACGAATTGATTGCTCATCAAGAGCTCTCATCAATGATGCTGGCCTATGCTGTGGTCTAGGAATGTACTTCGTAAACGTCTTTCTACAGGGAGATAGAGAACACATAGTTCACTTAAAACTGAAACAGATATGTACTATTTTTAGTGAGATATCAGATTAAATATAAAAAAAAAACACTGGGTGTATCATATATGACAGAAACAATACTGTATGTTTCATAACTATAAATATCAGAATTAGTCTTTTATGCAACAAAATCTTCTCGGGTTTCCAGCCGAATGGTGGTGTGAAAACACGACGTTTCGACAGCTGACTCTGCTGTCTTCATCAGGTATCTCGTAGTTGTTCTCAGCAGTTAGTCTTTTATATTTGTTCACTGGTTAGGTTTACAAGCAATTCTCTTTGTTCAACACTAAAAATGATATTTCCCTGGTACATATCGATAACGTAGGAAGCCTTAACAATGATAATCTAGAAATGCCGTATATTTCACAAAAGACGACCACATTGCTAAAAACGATTGTTCTATTAACTGAGTTTATTGAACAAAATACCGCCTCAAAGATTTTCAGTTAAACTTACCAACGATATGTTACAAGTATAATAGTTTCGGGTTACGATGTAGTAAAGAAATATATGTAACTAAAAGAAAGTTTTGGAAGTAATTATTATCGACTTAAATAGTGAAACAGGAAAAAAGAGAAAAGAAAAAAAAGACACCAGAATGGAATACCTTTTTTGACCTTATACAATTTCGCCTTGTTGGCGTAGCCGTCGATAGAAGTGGTAAAAGACTGGGAGTAAGATCGGAAAAAAAATTCAGTCATGGTCTTTTGAAGGAACCGTCCCGGCATTCACAGAAGAGATTTCGTGAAATCATGCGAAAGCGAAATCTGGGTAGTATGATTACCAGGACAGATTGACAGATTGTTACCGTTCAACCACCATACTCGGTGATCAATCTCATTGTAGTTTTTGATTTGCTATGATTTCTTAAAATAACTTCACAAGAGTTTCAAAAGAGTTTCGCTGCACAAAACAAGTAGATTCCTTTTTAATTTGACATGGACAAGCATAGACATGAACTAAGAAAATATATTATAAAACATAAATAACTCCTACTAGTATTGCCTCGTAGTATCTCACTGCAACCATAACTACACTGGCGGAAATTAAAGTGCGACACGCATACGAAGATGTGATAAATGAATCCAAACTGGCCCCAAATATCCTAATATGAAGAGTATTAAATAATTAAATTGAGAGTTTTACATGTAATAGTATAAGAATTTCGGTGATATTTATTATGAAAAATGCTATGTTTTTTGCCGTATAACTGGTGTACAGTGTGGTGTAACATGACACTTCTTCGTCCACACGTTCTTGTTGTCTAAGTATGTATACCGAGGCGAATAGTGACGACCCTGTACACCCAAATCTCTGTCAGAGAGGTCGGGGAATTGACGTGTTTGAAACGGATGTCAGTATACAGACTCATTACACAGTGGATGAAAGAAGGCTCAATACTCCTAGAGAAGGTACTTGTCCATACAGATGAACAACAGTACGTGAAGATTGCCAAAATATGTGGGCCTGGGTGGCTGTTGCTGGCAGACGAGTGATTGCAGGCCAGATCCAAATAGTGGTTACAGAGTAAGTCAACAATTGCTTGAAGCTGGGTTACACTCTCCGATTCCTATGCAATATGTTCCATCAACCTGATTTCATTGCTAGTATCTTGTAACCTGGTGTAATTCAAAACACAAATGAACACGTGAATGTCAAACATTTGTGTTTAGGAAATAGTCTCAATTCTGTCTGTGGCAAAATGATAATCGGCAACATGTACGTAGGAGTAGTGGAGAAATTGCTTACCCTGGTGTGTATGGTTCGGATCTTTATGAAGAGTAGTAAATTTTTCCTGACTTATTTTTAAGCTGCAGTGCTGAATTTAACGCTGATTGAACGTTTCTGATTGAATTTAAATGAATTTTAGATAGGCTATAAATGCATAATGTCATTTTCCTAATTTTGATCATATTATGATGATTTTTTGGTCATATTTTGAGAAAAAATCTGGTAACTTTTTAATAGTAACAGATATGATAAAAGAGCTGTAATGGGATTCACTGGAAGACAGGAGGAGGGTGAAGAGGGTCATGTGAGTGTACAAGGTGTATGTTGGTGATGAGGCATGGAAAGATATTGGTGTAAGAATTAAAAGTAATGCATGCAAGGGAAAAGATGACCACGACCACAAGCTGGCGCTCTATTTCAGGCAAGGGTGTAAGGAGATGTTCTTGTTTAGGTAAGGGTGTCAGGGATTCTAATAAGTTACCAAGAGAAATGATGAATAATTTACCAAAAACGTTGAAAGAATTTAAAGTTAAAATTAGTAGAGGGCAAATGTAGATGGGAGCAGGAAAGGGAGAAGATGGGTGCGTAGGGAAATTTCTACCGGAGCGTGCGCTCCATTGCAATTTTACTTAAATATCATTATTAATAATATTATTGTACTGCCTGGAGTGATGGAGAAACAATCAGACCTGTGAGCACGAGCTCGACACCTCAGAGTTACACTTTAGTTACATGAGTAGCGTCTACTTGCCCTGCATCCAGCACAAACCTCGCCCCCATTGGCTGCTGGCCATTCCTCCTCGGTAGACTGCTTAGACTGATTCGCTGTGTCTCCTCTGTAAAGGTTGTTTTGGGCTTTATTACTAACTAAGAATGATTTTATAAATGTTGGAGACATTGGCGAAGTTAGAGTGGAGAGTTGCAGTCACACAGCACAGACGCAAGCAAAATCGTTGCCCCGTTCAGGAATGCTGAATAGCATGTCAGCAATACATTCTTGTGACGCAAAACAGAGCCGAAGTGGGCCCTGTACAACCAATAAATCATGCTATTCATTACCAGCGAGCTTAGGAGCAACATCGGGTAGCGAACCGCTAGCTTAAAGCTTAGCCGCCCTGCCTCGGACGTCGTAACGATCTTAAGTTCCATCCAGTATTAGTAGACTGACTTTCACTTAATATCCTCTTCGCTCAGACTAGCGACCCAGTAGAACAAGTGTGGACTCCGCTTCTTGGTATCATGGTCAAATGTACTATCGGCAGCTTGATTCCATTAAACCGTTTATCCACACTTCGTGTTGATCATTTGAATGTATAGTAAAAGGGTCGTGACCTACACGTGGTGTCAGACAATCCTGATTAAATTAATTAGGTAGCTTGCAAGAAGTCAAGGCGGTAACCGGAAGAAAATAAGAAGAGGAGATAACCGGGATGTCAGTCACATGCAAAGCCACATTCCCAGTTAATGGTCAAAACGCCCAACGCAGTCACCTAACCACAAGGCCAGCCAGTTACACTTCCGACCATCTTCCAGAACTGCCAAATAATATCAAATTTGAAGCCCTGGTCTTAATTAAAACAGATTTTCGCTTGGTAAAAAGTTTACATTTATCAAAGTCGCTTCACCAAAAATTTAGAAACCTTACGCACTTATGTCAAAATTGAAGATGTAGTAACTTACTTCTCATTAGAAGAGAACACGCAGTACTGCAGCCAGCGACACCTCTAAAGTGGACCTCTTTTTCTGAAAAGCTAGTAACCAGGCCAGTGGTTGGTTTCTTCAGTGACGTCAGCTGTCACTCCCTCCATCACCGTCGCTGTCACCTTTGCATCTATCTGCCTCCACTGCCTGCGGGCGCCTCCTTATACAGACCCACGACAATGGACAGCAGTAAATCCAAAGCAACGTTCATGGCTTCACTGTAATGTTAATATCTCAATGGAGACGTTAATATAGCCATGGAAACGGTGGTCTACGAGCTAATTGTCGAAGTTACAAAGTTACGTAAGGGAATTTAGAAAGGAGTGTTTTAGTACAGGTGAAAGAGTTCTTTCCTGTATATTATGTGAAACTAAAATGATTTCAACAAAACTATTTAAAATTTAATTTCCCAGTGGTACTGTCAGTGCACGGAAAGAAAGCGACACTACTAGATAAAATAAACGATGTATAATTGAGCATGTTCTAATGTATAGTAAATTTAAACGTTTGGTCATATTTTGTTGTTTTTAGGTTATATTTAACCATTTTTAAAGTCGTAGTTACCTACAAATTTCTCTATTTTTTTCAGTCAACAGCTGTGATTTCAAATGCGCACACAGGTTGCTAGCCACTGGTGTCATTATTTGGGGGCAATCAGTTTCGACAGCAGGACTGAGTTGGTTGTTGTTGAAGGCACAATGACTGCCCAGCACTATGCCCCCTATTGTGATACCCTTCATGTCCACCATCCAAATCGCATCTTCCAACTGGATAATGCCCGTCCTCATACTGTGGCCATCACGACACAAGCCTTGAAAGGGATTGTTATCACAATTTTGACCGCACGGTCCCCTGATTTGTCCCAAATAGAGCATGTCAGGGGCAAACCCATTAGATCACATGATCTCCCAGTACAACTGACTTTACAAGACATTCAGACATTGAGAGACACGCACCTAGAAGACATCCGAACACTTATTGGATTCAATGCTGACAAGGATCCACAGACGTATAGGTGTTCATGGTGGACGCACTTCTTAATGGCAACTATATCTAAAGGTAATAAACTTAGCATGATGCGTTTCAATTTGTTATAATTTGTTCTGGATATGGTCCTGGATATATTTACAAAGTTTTCTAAAATTCCATCATTCCGGTCTGGTTATTGCAATTTTAATTTCCGCCAGGACATTGGTCCGGTATTGGATCTTGTCAGACCCTAAAAACCAGTACGACTGCAGTTCGAGATTTGCGGAACGAACGTCCCGTTGTCTAATATCTAAATGCATGTCTTGTATCAGACAGCAGTCTTTTGGCCAAAAGAGAATGCCTGCCAAATTTGGAGGTTAGAATGCAGAATCCCTTCCTCCACTCTTAAAGATCGTTCAGTTGAAGTCCAATTTAAAGAAATGTTTCAATAACATTTTATGGCAAAGTAATCTCAAAATAGAAACATTTATTCGTTTTATTCATTTTTATGACAACCCGTTGAATATAATTTTATAAAATTAAAAATAAAATATCTGCTTTTCGATTAAGGAAATATATGACAAGAGAAAATTTGAAGTATGAAACTTATTTTGATTACAAACTAAATCTCTGTGGACATACGGAGAGAAAGTGGAGTGACAGAAATAGGATTCCTTTTTTATAGGTAAAGGAACCGTATAAGCTGTAGGAATCACATTTCTTACTATCGGTCAAATTTTCAACTTTTTATATATATTCAATCTTATACGTTTCCATTTTATACTCTTGTGTTTATTCCCTGTCTCATAATGTTTGAACCCATCCAGCGATGATCCAAACATGGCGTAACTATTGTTACCAAACACCGTTGACGGAGATCCAGACGACTGTGTTTGTGTTTTGAAATCTACAGGGTGTTTCGAAAATGACAGATATATTTGCAATAAAAAAAACGTGCAGCGATAGAAATACACCGTTTGTTGCAATATGCTTGGTACAACAGTAAATTTTCAGGTAGACAAACTTTCGAAATTAGTTACTATTTTCAACAACAGTCTGGAAAAATCTAAAGTTCTAAGGAATAAACCATTTTTCCACAGCAAACTTGCAATCTGTGAACAGTACACGCTTACAGCAGAAAGACGACTTACAGAATGGCGAACTCACAGACTGCGTTTACTTCTATATCTTTCAAATCGCCTACCGCGCATCTGTTGTTCAAAATTGTAACTAATTTCGAAAGTTTGTCTGCCTGAAAATTTACTGTTGTGCCAAGCATATTGCAACAAACGGTGTATTTCTATCACTACCCGTTTAGTTTTTATTGATTTTTCAAATATATCAATCATTTTTAAAACACCCGGTATATTGCGCGAACTTTAAAAAAGGTAGAACTAGACTAATTTACATAAGATTTTTGACTTCATCATTGGTCATCCCAACTGCCCAATTGAGCCGAGTCATGGACTCTTTCAGTTTTGTAATGAACATGGGTAATGTCTTGGCATTCCACTCCTGTTTCATGTCACACAATTGTGCGACCACTTAGTAAGTATTGTCAGTCGGTAAAGCACTATTCCCACACTATGCTAAGAGGCTTCTAAGGAAGTCGCACATTTTCAGTCAACAAACAAGAGGATCACTATCTTTTGATGTTCTTTATTGCCAATCGAAGCGCAGCTATCGTGGATAACGGCCCAAAGCTATAGTGTAACAGACAATTTAATGGTGCATCCCTGAGATTAATAAGGGACGATAGTCGCACATTTCTTAGTACACTGAACCGAAATAAATTCACTATCCTCTTAGTTTCTGATAACTTATGAATTAAAAGAAGTTTAATCAGTCTCACTTGCATACTAATTAAATGAACGTAGTTAAAAAAAATGAATAAAGCAGACTTTTCTCTGATATAAAATTCGTTAACTTGGTTGCAGTCATAATTTGGTGTCTAATCACAACAGGATAACTATATGGGACCGAGCGTGGTGGGTGATTTGTTAACGCTCTGGCCTCGCATTCGGGAGGAAGCGGATTGATTCCCCGTCCGGATATCCGAATTTGGGTTTTCCATGGTTTCCCCAAATCACTCCAGGTGAAAACCGGGTTGCTTACTTCAAAAGGCCATGGCTGAATTCCTTCCCGTTCCTTGTCCCAGACCCATCTCGCCTCTAATGACCTCGACGTCGCGCAAAGCCATAAGTAAAAAAAAAAAGCTATGTGGGTAAAACACAAGTATGAAATACTGGAAACACTGCTGATGTCTCTTTAATATATAGATGGTTATCCTCTCAAAGACCGGCCAGGGCGCTAATGACCTCGATGTCGATGCGCCCTAAAACAACAACAACAACAACAACAACAAAGACCGGCCAGTGTGGCTCAGTGCGCTGAGGCATCGCACAGTGGGTCGAGGAGATACAACAGGACGCGGCACGAGCCCAAGTGGTCTATAGACGGTTTACCACAGCCATCAAGGTGAGTGCCGGGACGGTCCCCACATTTCACAAACAAAATATACAATTATCACACTCTGAACATAGTTACACGATTCGCTGACAGATGGAAACACTTCACTGCCTCCATTAGTACGTAGTACGATCTGGCAGTAGGTATGAAACGCTTGGCTTCAGCACGGGCTTGCGGCCGTGAAACAAAAAATGAAAATTTGACTAGGCAAACGGTGAGTAAAAACTCATGAAAGACTACCACAGACTCAAACATTCTGTGAAAAGGTGGTGATAAAGAATATCCTCTCAAAATATGTTTCGCTTTTCTTTAGAAATTAAAGAGTAGTAATAATTAGGTAAGGCCCAATTTACTTATCGTAGCCTTTCCGAATCTGTTTCAGGCATACTGAAGCGAGTCACACCAGGTGGCTAAGGATCAAGGCTAACCAGTCGCGATGCAGCCGTAGCGCACTTAATTAATAAAACATGACGTCGCTTGAGGTTTATTAAGATGTAATGTTTATCCGGGAGAGGTATCGTGACCCTCGGAGCCACTATAAAAGGCGCTTGGGCAATGCTGAACTTAATTAATGTCCGGACAAGAATGTGTGAGTTTATTGTGAGATTTGTCGTGACGATAAACACGGCACCTAAGTGGCAGCGCTGCTGGAGTTATGACTTTATAAACACGGAGACACGGCGATTACATTACCCGCCAAGACACTCGTTCGCAGAAAATGAACGCAGAGCTTCAGTGGGAGAAATAAATCTCAAGTGGCTTACTGTAAGAACAATGAGAAAACCACTCATTTTACAGTTGCTCCTGCTATTAATTAGGAGGATAAATATACTATACATTCTATGAAACCCTTGCGTCATAATTTTTGTATTGCAGAAATATTATGTTTACGACTTACTTGTTAGAAATAACTTCTTTAATAGTAAAATAATTAGTGCATATAGTTTTATTATAACTGATTTTCCCGTATCATTACATGTGTATAGAGCAACACAGGAAGGTGGGTGGGTAAACTGAGGCCTTACAACCCCCAGGCATAGAAACCAATGATGTGGAGTATCACGAATAGGAAAACAAATCATACGTGAGCGTATTAAGAAAACATTCAAACATTTCATTGAATTGCGTTTGGGAAGCTGGAAAATCTATATATATCAAGATGAATGTATGTTTGTTTGTTTGTTGTTTTGTTTGTTCCTCATTCAAGTCCACAGTTTTCATCCGATTTCGATGAAAGTTTGCACAATTATCCTTTGAAACAAGGAGAAAAGAAACTGTCTACATTTGGTTGAAAAATTTTTTCTATAAATAATACATATTGCCTTATAATTTCGAAAAATTACTGAACGGTGATAGACGCGTAGGATGTGTAAGTCACTGTACTGTTTTTCCATATAGCGGTCTGGTAGCTCTGTGCTTAAAGCGCTAGCTTACTGCTGTTTGGGTCGTAGTCTCCGGTACAAATCTCCGTGCAGACAAAGATTTTTTTAAAATTGTTTTTGATCATAAGAGTCACGCCTGTACCGTCGGTTATTCAGATTGAATGTTAAGCTCTAGATATCACGAATTTAGGGATTCAATGTGAGGCAAATCGTAGGTAGTCTTGCAGTGTTGTAGGTGTACACTTTTTTACGTTATATTGATCCCTCAGGGGCTGTTTGCAGTCAGTGTGTGTGTGTGTGATCTGCAGTAATAATACAATAAATTCGGAATATCCACAGCACGATCAATAGCTGCAAGAGTCCCACAGGGATCTGTCTTAGGGCCAACGCTATTCAACATATACACCTCAGATATACCGACTCCTCAAAACACCTCGACTGCACAGTACGCTGATGACACAATCATATACTCTTCGCACAATGACATTCATATTGCACGCAATAACCTTCAGGAAACAATAACGCAATTAACTAAATGGCTCAATCAGTGGCGTATATCTTTAAATCCCGCAAAATGTCAAACCAAAATCTTCACTCTCAGACGCCCACCAAAACCCCCGGAGATAAACATCATGGGAAGTAACATAGCATGGAATCCAAATGATCAATCTATTAAATACCTAGGAGTCGATCTTGACAGGCGCTTAACATGGAACATACACATTAACAACAAACTAAACCAAGCCTATGCCAGATTACACAAATTGTATCCTGTGATAAACAAAAAATCATCATTAAAAACAGAATGCTGCCTGCTAATTTACAAAATGATATTACGGCCACTAATAACATTTGCATGTCCTATATGGGGATGTGCTAGCCGTAGCAAATTACATAGAATACAAATATTTCAAAACAAACTACTCAGATTAGCAGTGAACGCACCATGGTATGTAAGAAATAGTCAGCTACACAGAGAGTTAAATATTGCTTACATTTACGAATTTATAAAACAACAAACAATACATTTCATCAAACGAATGAGTAAAGTTGCTGGTGCATAATTTTACAAACTAGGGAAAAGAACCGGCCAAACTAGGCTAAAAAAACGACTTCCTCAAGATATTTTTCTATCAGGCAGTGATTCCGGAGAAGAAGTGAACCAGCTAATAAATTAAATACCGTGTGGCCTATTTGACATCTCGTTTGTTAAGTATAGATCAGATTTTTGTCAGCGCTCGATATAACATGTATACTGTATATATAAAAAGTGTAATTATTTTAAACCAATTTCATTTTAACTGTTTGGATTACTGTTCTAATTCTGATAACTGTTTTTAATACTGACATTCATGTTGCTAACATTGTTATAAAAATTTATTGTATCACTGTATTGTAGTCACTGAAGGGCCCTGTGGGTTGACCTCAACCATGACAATATGTAAGTTATGCTTTTTGTAAAATTCAACATCGTCCTGTATAGCAATACTTGCTGAACGGATAATAAATTCATTAAACAACAAAAAAGGAAGTAAATCTCTGTCTTTTTGTTACGTTTTGGCTACTAAATGGCTAAATCGATATTGATGGAATTTGACAAGAAAATCTTTAGGAAGGGCACAGGACATTTTTTCCGGTAAGATTAACAGTTGTAGTCAAGAAATTTTGAGAACTTATCGAATGGTGGCAGAAATGTATTGGAAATTGATTTTCTTCAAGAGACAGCATCGACGGTAGAATAATACAGTGATAGCTTTCCTGTCATATTATGCCAACTCGGTGTTGTTTGGGACCAATCCTTCGTTACCAACCACTTTCTACATTCAATTCTGGCAAAGAAATTCTTAATCACGCGTACGAAGTCGCGGGTATCAGCTAGTACAAGATAAAAAGATGCTGGACTGTAGTATCGACATTAGTAAGTTCGACGACAAAGGTACTCACACTGGCTTACTGACAATGAATGAACCAATGAGCTGCATGGAATGCAGTAATCGAGATTGTAACGTTACTAACCATAAACCCTTTGCACTAATTGTCGCCTTTTGTTGTATTCTACTTGTTTCACGTTTCTACAGAAACAAATTCGGAGAAGAAAAAACAATGGTTTATTTCCCTTCTCTTCTCACTTAATTGATTCTTCGGATTTCATTGATTTTTCAGGTAGCAGTATTATCATGAGGTTTAAGTTCAATGAACTTTTAATAACTGTACTTCTACCAGATAATAATATTATATTAGAAATCTTCAACATTTTAAACACAATACTTACAATTAAATCATTGTAGCAATGATCTTGTGTATTCATATAAAATAGGAAATTAAAATTACTCGCAAATGTAAAGCAATAAAATAATTTAAGGGAACATGTCCTAATTGTTCAGAGATATGAATCAGATTTTCTTTTAAGATTTACATTCAATAGGTATTTGTTTGAAGAGCCGAATCTCCTTTACGAAAATTTGTAAAAATGTAATGTAGGAACGGATTTCTAAAGAAATTTCATTTAAAGATTCAACACTCCAAAAACATGGGCGAATATTTAATATATATGTATGAAACCCATTCGTCGACCCTTTTTTAGAAAATCACATTGATTATATCAAATTATTACAATAATTAAAGCATTTGTTGACTTCTGAAATATGTCTTCTGACTGAATTCAGAAGATAAGGAAATCTCCTTTTTTAAAATGATCATCGTCATTCAAGACAATTAAATGCGTTATAGAACTTGGAAGTAAATTGGTCTTTGTGAAGGAATAATCTTGTCATATACCTGTGATTAATTTTAGGAAACATTGGGAAACGAAATCTGGACTGAAAATCGAGTCCTTCCGAATAAGACATAGCATCAGTAGGATTTTAACCAATTTAAAATTATATACCTCAATGTACACATCCATTTACATTTCCATGACAACCAACGTTTTCCATCTCACATTTATAAAACTTACTTTAAGTTTACATAAAACCACAAATAGATAGTTTATGAAATATCAAATCGTACGCTCTTTGTTTGCTTGTATTTTCTTTTATTAAAAACAATTGGCTCATATAATTATTTCCGGTTTGAAAATTTAAAATTGCAAGATATTTTTAGGGCTGTCATGAATACTGCAAAACGGAGATGTAAAACAAAATTGATAAATAATTCTGCCAAAACAATTGAAGTTTTATTCGTTTCACATCTTTAATAGAAGCATTTTGAGTTATGTATTGTGTTAATTGTGTATACATGTCAAAGTATGGTTATGTTATTGCATTTCATACATTTAAAGTAATAATATAAATTAGAATCTAAGACATACATTTTCCATTTGAATTCCTTTGATTATATTCCATTCTCTGCTTCAGAAATTTGGCGGTATTTATTTACCAGTATTATTAGCAATTGAGGAAAATTATCCAAAATATTCAGTAGATTGCGCAACATCAGAATTTGGTATAACTGAATCTGTCAGGTATGAAATTACTTATGATTACTATGTGAACTGTATAAAACCAAAGTTAGTAAAAAATTTCAAATCTTCTAAATCCAACATGTTTATTTGATTTCGATCAAAATTGTCTAAGCGGTTGAGAGGTAACGCTCTGGCCTCACTCCGAGCGTGGTGGATGAGAGGTTAATACTCTGGCCTCACATTCGAGAAGACGCCGGTTCGAATCACCGTCTGGACATCCACATTTTTGTCCACCCCCTCCTGTCCTGCCTCCAATGACCTGACCGAGGTGGTGGTGTAACGGCTAGCGTTCTGGCCTCGCATTCTGGAGGACGGCGGTTTGAATCCCCGTCCGGGCAACCAGATTTGGGTTTTCCATGGTTTCCCAAATCACTCCAGGCAAATGCCGGGATGCTTCCTTCAAAAGGCCATGGCCGAATTCCTTCCCATTCCTTGCCCCCCCCCCATCCTTTCCCGTCTCTAAAGACCTCGCTGTTAGAGAGACGTTAAACAGATAAAAAAAAAATCAATGACCTGAACGTCGACAAAGTGTAAAACAATAAGCAAAAGAATCTGATATTATTAACAAAAGAAAACGTAAAGTAATTTAAAAAAAGTTGTCGATCAACAGGTGACTAACCAAAAACAAGATTCAAAAATTGAATCAGTTCTGAATCGAAATTCCGCACACCTAGCAACGTTTGATCTTGCATTTTAGATACAAAGAAACTGATGAGATCATATAACAAGAGGAGCTCATTTTAACAGGCAGGAACGTCCTTCATTGTAATTCATAGGTGTTTTGAGTGATGACATTGCTCACTCGTAGTAATCCGAGTCGCCACTTGCGATAAGACGGTCACAGCGTCTTCACTAAGCGCTGATGTGTTTCACATTGTCGCCCGATAAACTTATTACGACCTCCGCAATAAATTCCGTCAACCTTTAACAGTAAGCAATATAAGCGGTTTTACACCTCATTTATAAACGCATTTGCTTATTAGTTAGTCAGCTCTGACACGGCGGATGTTAATACTGGAGGCAGGCTTCATCGTCTCGCTTGTATCTCCAGACGCAGCAGGAGAGAGCAATTTATTGCATCACATTGATCATTTCATGATCGGCTCGCACTGGCCATCAATCATACATCGTTTAAGATTCCAAACAAGTATAGGTAGCCTGTCAAAGGAAACGTGTGCGTACTGAAGCATGAATACCGTACCACTGCGTCCACTGTTTAATCTCCGTCGCATACCGAGGCGTTCAAGTTCACGAACAGAAGAACACAAACTCTACAGAAAAAAAAAAAAATCAACTGGTTTTCTTCAACACTTTTGAATATCGGAGTTGTTTCATTATCAAGGACTCTAAATCATGACATCAAAAAATAAATTTCAGATCGATGTAATGGTAAAACAAAGAGGTATAAGGTGAAAGACTGTCATTCATATTCATTCATATTTGAAAAGTAGTGTAACATAAATTGTTATCAAGATGTAGCTATGATGGAAAATAAAAAAAAATTGAAAAAATAAAAACAAATTAAAAAAAAAAAGGTTGAAGGTAGAGAAGGAAGAAACTCGCGTTTTACTTGTATAAAAATGTTAAAATACGTCGGCAAATTGAGTTCTTCAGTTTATCGCAAGTAACTTAGTTCTTCCATTTTCATCTTCGTGAACCTTACGACATAAGAATAATTTATCTGGCATCGTGTTATTTTTGCCGAATAATAATAATAAAAAAAATAAATAAATAAATAAATAAATATATAAATAAATAAATAAATAAATAAAAAGAATTCAGTGATTCACTTATGTGAAACACATACTCTGCAGCAATGGAACAAGTAAAAAATAAATCTTGGATAGTATCAATTTTATTTCGAGTGTCAGCTGGAGGTAAATCGAAAATGGGAATAGCCCATAAAAAATAATTTTTCTCATTTGATGTAACTGAACAAATGACTAAAAGACTGAACGAATATGAATATATGACCCAGTAATTTTGCATCATGTTTCCTCGTAATGAGATTATATATAGGCTAAGAAATGATCTTTTTATTTATCATCATGTTAATCTTTCACTTTTGTAAATGATGAAATAAAATCTAATTTACCTTAATGTACAAAATAATTAAGTACAAATGGCTTATCACTTCGATAGTTAATCTTAAGTAGCTGCCTATTTTCTGGCCTCCTAAAATAAAGTATAACCAGTAAATAACAGTAGTATGAAATCAAGTAGTTACTGCTACTTCTCGTATCGTGAACGCAACATATCCACCACTACGCTTACTCAAAAAATGATGATTTGACATGCCGACAGAGTCATATTAAAACTAAAGAGGTCAATTCAAAAGCGAGAGAAAACAATGTGAAACTGCTGATAGGGTAAGTTCGGTGGTTGACGTTTCAGTTTAATCTGTAGCTCATATCTTACCTGTGAGACACGTCTGCTTAGTCAGATCACACCAGCCTTCCTGTTGTGGATTGAATTTGCTTCTGCATTCCATTAGGTAACTTCATAACCACTAAGTGGTTTCAACAATACATAGAAGATACGTCCGTGTAGTACTGGCCAGTACTTTGGAATATTTTCTCTTGCTGTATTCAACGACAAAGGAAAGGTATGGTTGTTGCATATTTTTCGTCTTTTTCCTAATTATCCGTGAGTTATTTTCTAATCCTAAGAACCTCATACTGATTTCTAAATATTAAAAATTATATTTTCATACCGATTTAAAAATTGGGATATGTCAGCCAGAACGACGCAGTAGAGTTTCGGTGAGAAATGCCTGTCACAGATTTCAGTTTAGGTACAACTTTCACATTTTTGTTGCTCTATTTAGGCCTATCGACGTAACTATTCACATATTGTAGTATTGATACATGATGTAGATTTAAATATTTTTACTAATATTTTCTCCTGAAGCCGTTTGGGGTATGATGACTCGTATTTCTATAAAAACTTTAACTCAAGTAGTACAAGAGAAATCTTTATAAAATTTCACCACTATGTGCTCCGGGCATACATTTACCTATTACTTTATTAATATTTGAATCTGTAATTTTAGTCTTTTTAAAAGGAGTTTTTTCAGTTAAAATCATTACTGTACCCCTGTGAAATAACAGCAGACAAAGAGAATGTTAGGTTTGCCACTGTGAAAAATAAAACAATCTGTTGAGTCCGAGACTACCAATGTTATGATTGTGAAGTCCCGGGATTGACGATCGGTTCCTGATATCATTTTATCTCTGTAGAATTCTACTTATGTTTTTGCAACTATCATATTTTTATGTGATGGGTTCTAGTTCAACTAGCAAAAATTTTTACTACTTAATCCAATGACTCAGCCAGTGATTTAGTTGAGTACTCTACTATTTTGTATCAAAATAAATAAAAATTTATTACCTTTACGATATTCTTATTTTACGTTAAGAAACAGTAACCTTTTCCACTAGACCAAACTAAAGGCAGCCAACGACGTTGATATTACGTTCCTTTATCATGAAGAGTAGCAGTAAACAACACACTGCTAAACAACAATTTTTATATACTTTTGATGTTAACATCTCATTTGAATATCGTTGCCCATTAGATTCAAAGCTTCTAAATTTTAATATACTTCTTGAAAGCAAGCGATTTAACCACTGAGCTACGAGATCGCTCACAATTTAAGTTTATGATGGAGGATAAAAACTTATCAGCGCCATTACATGAAGATTTATAGAGTTTCTCAAAATTATTTTGTTTTTATTCTGTGCTGATACTAGTTGTATTTAAGTCACTGAAAGAAATACCGTTTGATTTGTTTTCCTGCCAAACACTTAGAAAATATTCGATGCAAACACTCTTATTTAATTTAATGACAAGTCCATTGAGTGATGGCGTGTGGTGTTGGGCAGAGAAACAAGTTGCAATATTCTGCTGCCAAACGTGAAAGCAGACGTCATAATCTCACTAGCTCGAGAACAGGGGAGAAGGGGGAAACCTGCAAAAATAGTATGTTAGCAATAAGAGGCAATATTAATTTAACAATGGAGATATTCAATATTAATGCAAATAAACAGAGTGCTGGAAAAATAGTACAAAAAGAATCAGCAATAGGTCTCATCTATTCATGGATGATAGTAATTCTGTACACCTGACCAATTACGATTTTTGTATTATACGCAAAATTACAATGTAATTAGTTGCTTCTCATATATCTTCATTTATATATTGACTAATGTACGCCCGTGACTGTTTTTTGCGTATCGTCACGGATCTAGAATAGTTCCGGTTTCTAGAAAGAAAGATAATAACAAGTTGACCTGATTTGACTAAATGTAAACTTGACCAGTGTTTCAGAGTGAATAAAATCTGTTGAGCTTGAAGAACTCAGAAGCATTAATAGAGGTAGGTATTAAACACGAACAGGGACGATAGCGCAATCGGATAATTGCTTAAATAGAAACTTACTTGTATTTGACCCTTAAAGTTCAGACTGCAAAATTTAAAAAATTCCTATTTGCTTCGAAAGCATCACGTTGTCTTTTATTGAGACTGGGAAAACACTCATAATGTAACCACTGGTCATAGTATCTGTAAAGACCAGAGAACTTAGTACACATTCCATATTATTACACAGTTGAGCACCTCCGCAGAAACTAATTTCCATAGTACTCGATTCGTTAACATATTTGGTCTGATGTTCACTTAAAATAACCTAATAACTCACGTACAGCAAACATGAACAAAAGCCATTAACGAAAGTAGCCAGTAAAATCCCTAAAAAGCAAATAAACCGTAATGCATAAACTTTGGTCAAGCAACAACATTAGTGAAAATTTGAATTAGAATGAAATTTTTCCAAGCCGGAATAACAATTTTCATTCGTGGTTACAGCAGAGACCATGAGTAACTTTTTCGTAAGTTTTTTAAGTTGCTTTCATCAGAATCAAGTCTACTGAAAAGCAGATCCACTTTTTTTTTTCAGCCGCAAAATTTATAAATATATTTTTTAAAACTATGAAACGCTACGAAAAGCAAACTCAATGACTGTACTATGGCTATTAATTTGGTAGTAGTTGCTTAGCTATTTAATTGTGTACATAACCACGTATTTCTTATAATGGTATCACTGGTCGCTGTTTTGAGAGTGAAGGCTGGCCCATGACGTCACTATTTTCCAGCCAATAGCTATCGAGGTGAGTGGGTGACCTTACGAAATTATGTAGAAGATGTGTGTTTCTTGTTAAAAATAATTGGACTATAATATTAAAATACCGATAGTTTAATTTCTTTGCTGCTTTTATTCCGAAAATATTTTGGCTTTCGTATTGATAACACAAAGCGACACATCTTTCTATACATAATATACTTCCTATGGATAAAAATTCTTATAGAAAGATTTCCGGAAAGGTGATGCGACCTATACGAAAACCTGCAGTGTTGCTTCAATGGGTATAGTATAATTACAAAATATTAGTCACACCGAATGTCTTATTTCATAAATACTTTTGTAAAACACACAGCAGGACTTTGGGTTTCACCCACTGTGTAATATACCTTCGATGTTACTAAGAAGTTGTAACCTCAGGCCCAGTTATACAGTTAACTCGCGTAGTCTATGTCTTTCAGATAGTTTGTGTGTTCTGTGATCTGTGTTTACTGACCGTGGAATATTCCGCTAAGTGGCCGATCGAGCCTTAGGAGTTACCCCCTCCAAAGAGGAACTCTTAATTGGTTTACACGTCGTTTTAGCGCGTCGCTCGCGACGGGCTAGTTGATATTTACAAGTTTTGATTTTCTCCCTTTTGTGGTGGAGTGTTTTATCGCCCACAGGTGCGAGCGCCCGTGTTGGGGTGGAGGGGGGGGGGTGCTCGCTCGGTCCTGCCTAACTAAATCTCTGTCATCGCCAACACCCGGACGCCTCATCTGCAATTCAAAACAAATAACTCTGGGCCCCCTTAAAGATGAGCTTTACGAGTTATAACGATGGAGTTTCGAGAGGAAGACAGTACAGTCGCCGCCTCGGCGCACTTGGCTTCATCGACAGCCTTCTAAACCCCATCATGGCCCCCTGCAGTGCACACTGAATGCGTGAGAAGAATGCAGAACTATCGAGGAAAGTGTTCTCGAAGGCATATTATAACATAAGGGTCTTCATCAGTGAGATAAACTCTACCAAAGGTTTCTTCTGGAACAACAGGAGTGTTAAAACACATTTTACAAAAAAGACTTTTTATATCCATATTTTGGCTATATGCAATATTAAACAATCTGTGCAGTATATCGTTCTGATATTGAAGCGATCTCAAGGTATTTTTAATTCTTTCTGTACGTTATTTGTAACATCGTGTTTATATTTATTTCATGCTTGTTTTGTTTTATCGACA
The DNA here is from genome assembly GCA_031002005.1 of Vandiemenella viatica. Taxonomy (NCBI): domain Eukaryota; kingdom Metazoa; phylum Arthropoda; class Insecta; order Orthoptera; family Morabidae; genus Vandiemenella; species Vandiemenella viatica. The sequence continues at coordinate 61,511,513 of CM061920.1, read as the reverse complement.
CGAATGACTCGAGTGGCAGTTGCCGAATGTGATAGAAATTACACACATAGCGCTCCCTATTACACTATAGATTTTGGCATGCAAATGTTTTATAGGTGTCTTTTTGTGTCGTTATTTCAATCTGCTGAAACTTATTAACTTCCAGAGAAGTTTCCGTTATCATGCGTGTGATAGTACGTATAATTCTCATGGTATTTTATATCGGTCCGTTTTGTTAAAGCATTAGTGTTTATGTTACGGTTGTGAATAATGTGACAGTTATAAAACAGGTTTTGTTACTTATCTGACTTTCACGTTAATTTTTACTGCAAACTGTATTTTAACTACATACACAAAATCGGAATATGTCACCCAGTATAGATTTAGGTATTTATCCTAACAATCATGAACTTTAACTGTGTGTGTTGTTACCTCATGAAGTGGTCTCGTTTGTATAACTTCGCCGTTTTAATATATCTGACGTAACTAACATAAAGTTGATCATATAACTACAATGTACAGATATTTATTTCTTTAATCGTTATATAATCAATGGTATCACATGTTGCGAGCTCTGCATTTCTAGAAACTTCACTATGCTTTAAGTTATTGTGAAACCAATTAAATAAATAATTCAGTATTATACATTCTGTTATCTTCAACAAATTTTTTGATGGCGTGTCAAAATTAATTTTAATCATAAAGTTTTGTGGAAGGCAATCAGAGGATGGTACAGAGACCTTATCCTCATCTGCTGTTGTTCTGTTTATTAAAAAAAAATCTAACATCTTTGTTTAGTTTCTTTTATTAAGATCGTAGGCTTCTAATCCCTCCAATTTGTGTATCACTTCAGGTATCTTTTCAAGCCTTCTTGCGTGGTCTCATACTTTTCATAGCATGAAAAGGATACCAGGGTATTTGATGCACTGCTTGACATGTTACAGTTGTAAACAATTTATTAACAATACAGAAACACTTAAAAACTCAAGAATCTGCAGTTAGGATATTTCGCAATGTGTCTCTTGTTTTTAATTCATCTTGTTTTTGTTTGCTTAATGGATTACTTCGTGCATATATTCAAATTAAGAACAGCACGTTTCTTTCATAGTTTCTTTCTATATTATTTTAAAAGATAATAATATGCGGAAAACGAATTACAGTACAGTATTCATTGAAAAGTTGCCACAAAAAAGAGTACATACGAAATTATCCTATGTGACCTATCGTGTGATTTTCACTGACTCAGTTAAAATAAACATTATTCTAACCGTCTGAGTACATTAAGAAGAAATTCAGGAATGTAATGTCGAATGAACATAATGATGTATGGTGCAACATCAACATCAAATATTTTTATCAAATCTGCCCATTAAAAACAGCCTAATAACACACGCAATTCCTCACACACAAAAATTACCAATTTCTGTAGCTTAGACCAAAGATGGCTTAGCTGATTATAATTGTTCTCTTCGTTTTGATGTTCATAACACTAGCAAGAGATGATCATAACACCTCTTTACACATCAGGAATATTAACATAAACATCGCAGCTAGGCACTACGATGTTTAATCAAAGGCACCTCTGCACTGCCACATCACCCCTGCAACTTTCTTCAGTCGAATAAATTGGGAACATTTTAACATTTTTGAAGTGAAGTTGTTCAGATTTAACTTGACCTCGTAAAGCCACAAGAAAAAAAATTAATGAAACGAATATATTGAATCATAACATTTTTCTTTCCTTTGTATTTTTTATTTTTTTATTGGTTTATAACCAATAACAAATAAAATCAAAATAATATAAATCCAAACAAGACAAAATTGATTAATTGTAGCAGAAATGATACCAATACCAGTATATTATATATATATATATATATATATATATATATATATATATATATGTTCGGAGGCGATAGCAGAAGTTACTTAGGAAGCAAAATTACAACCGATGGTCCAAACAGCAATTATAAAAGCAGATTAGCACTAGCAAAAAGAGACTTCATGAACAAGATAAATCTTATATTTTCAAATATTGATATAAAACTCAGAAAGAACTTTTTAAAACTCTATGTGTGCAGTACAGCACTTCATGACAGCGAAGCATGAACTTTAGGAATACAAACAAGAAGGAAAATTGAAGTATTTGACATGTGGTACTATAGAAGGATGCTGAAAATTAAGTGAATGGATAAGTACGAATCGTTTTGGAAATGATGGGCAAGGAAAGAAGTTTGTGGAAGAGTTTTACAGAAAGAAGAGACAGGATGGTAGGTCATATTTTGAAATATGCAGGATTGGTTAACTTGCTAGTGGAGGGAACAGTTGAAGGTAAATTGCAGAGAAGACAGAGATTAGAATATATGAAGCGAATATATGAGGATGTGGGTTTTAAGGGGTACGTTGAGATGAAAATTCGTTTTGAATGTTTAATCTAGTTCTTAAAAAAGGATAAATGCATTACATTTCAAATTTTGGTTTGTAGCAACGAAACGCTTTCCATTAAGCAATTGCTTTCCAATTGTTCAGGTAGGTATTCCACTTGTCTGCCAATATGCTGTAGTATCTTTCCCACAACAGAAAGCACTTTTATAATATTTATATATTTATATGTGTATGTGTATGTGTGTGTGTGTGTGTGTGTAAGTGTGTGTGTGTGTGTGGAGCTTGTTATGACAATGAAATAAAAGTTATGTTTCTGAAAATAGATTAGTTATCAATAAAGCCTCAAGAAGCAAAAAATTCCATGATATTAAAAAAAGAGTGATTATTGTTCAAATAATAACATATAGCACCGTCGTACCTTCAAAAATGATAATCGTTTTGCCTACGGGTAAATGTGTAACATCTCTGCAACTAACCGGTTTTGTTTTATCTGCTCTTCTGTCATTTTTCTTGTTTCGACAGGAACGGAAGCTTTCAAAGAACGTTCCCATGAAACAATCGACTCCAAGCAAGCACAAATCGAGTGGAATTTCGGGTACAAAGCGGATAGTATGTGGGAATGCGACAGGAGTCAACACAAAGGGGACAGCGTTGGACTAAGATTCCAGCAGCTGTCTCGCTGCAACAAGAAAGGTAACGACCAGTGTCTTTGGTTAAAGTAATTGGGTGGACAGGAAAGTAAAGAAACAAAATAAAAATTCCGTGCATTCAAACAGCTTGTAATTTCTTTTGGATTGCGAATGTGGCCTGCATGTAATCAAAGCACGTGATATTTTGGAGCTAAGTACGCAACGCAAGCAAAAAATCATCAAGGCCTTTTAACTAGTTGGCTCCTTCATTCTCCTTGACTGTAGCTTCATCACACGAAATTTAATTAAGAAGTCATATAAACATAGATGGAAAAACTAAAATCATAGCATCGCACACACAAAATAAATTTCATTATACTGAATCTTGTTAGGTTATAAAATATTTAGCTTTTGATAATTTTTATTTTAATGCTTTGAGTGAAAGCGGAAAATATCTATTGGCTAAATTCTCTTCAGATATCGAGTTTTAACTGTTCTTCAAATCTATGTGATGGCTAAAAATTTCACTGAACTCTTTATGGTTCAAAAATAACTTGTAAAAGAAAGATTTAAGCGAGTCCTTCGTCCGTTTGTTGATATGTAGGCAACCGCCTAATCTGTAACAGCAGTGGAACACATTCTGTATAATTCTAACCGATAACTACGACACAATATTAAAAGCACAATAAAAACTATACACTGAAATTAATACACTCTTTTGCACAATACAGTAATGTACACCTGTGAGAGATATAGAATCTTCTGTCATGAATAAGGGAAACTTGCAAAACTTGGTTGGTTTCTTAGACAAGGGTGAGGAATAAGAATATTTATGATGACAAATAGTTAGGTCAGTTAAACGTTATTTGAACCTCAGGGAGAGATATTATAGAATATTACACTATTCCTTGTCTTAAGCAGTAATATTCCAAATCACTAAAATAAAGCACTACACTCATGATTTACTGTCGTCCTAGGGTAGGAAGAATGAGATGTAAAGTCACACAACACAAGTACTAATATCCAAAATCTTAATGCATTAAGAAAAATACATTTATCTTGTTTATTCGCAGGGACGGCTCAAATTTCTTTTCAGTTGCTTCCTTATACCTTATTAAAGTTTAATCAATGGAAATGCGATTGTGTATTACAGGAAAATATTGACTGTTTACTAGTATCTAACAGTCCCTTGAAATTCAGCTATTCGTTCACTTACCGTCCTGTATTTATATCTTGGAAGAGAACTGGTTGTGCTAGCGTAAGCTACCAGTCAGATAGATTAATACATCCCAAGACTATTATCATGCTGTAGACGGTGACGGAACCGACGTATGTAGCGTTTTACCAGATATTAAATGGTAGCAAGTTAATATATGAAGGAAGCACAAATTATACAATCAACTTTGTTATTTTGTACTGTAAAAACTAGGTTATGCCCATTCTGCTTGCATCAGATATTTTAATTTATTCCAAACTGATTTTTGCCTATTAAAAGACCGAGCGTGGTGGTGTAACGGATAGCGTTCTGGCCTCGCATTCGGGAGGACGGCGGTTCGAATCCCCAACCGGGCATCCAGATTTGGGTTTTCCATGGTTTCCCCAAATCACTCCAGGCGAATGCCGGGATGCTTCCTTCAAAAGGCCATGGCCGAATTCCTTCCCATTCCTTGCCTCCATCCTTTCCCGTCTCTAAAGACCACGTTGTTAAAAAGGGACGTTAAACTGTTACCAAAAAAAAAAAAACCTATTAAAAATTTCAGATGCTTGTATAAAGTCAGTGAATTATTTACATGTTTAAAATATTGTGTACACAAACTTCCAGAATAGAATTTTTTTCAGGGAATTGTCGCGATTTGTTGGCATTATATCTGGAAGTGTTGTATCTGTATAAGTTGAAATATCATAAATACCTTTGAAGCTAGCAGTTTCGGTGAATTCACTAAAGATGAAGGATTCAAATATTCTATTTGAATATTTGAAGGGTGTATTGTGAATAATAGAACGGTTTATACGAGTTCTAAGTTTGATGTTTGCGACATCAATTGAGTTTTAATCAGCAAGTGTGTTCAAAACATGGGCAATCCAAGTTTTTAATTGGGGGCAAGGAACTGTATGGATTTCGACATGACCGTCTGAATGATGCATCCAGGTATTCAGTTTGACTGATTTCGGAAAAGCAATCATGACCGACACTTGAATGGGAAGACCGGGATTTAAACCCCTGTCCTTCCTATTGCCACGCTCTATAAATTTCAAAAACATGAACTGAAAAAATGCTAGCTATCACTCTTATTTATGGCGTGGTGTAAACATATTTAGTGTAAATATATCGGAAAATAACTCGATAAGCGATGACAAACAGTAATTTCTCTATGTATCACAGAGAATTCAGATTTTGAGAATTCTCTGCATGCTCTCTTTGTGGGGTACTATTATTTGCGGTCTGATTTTTGCGCATCTACTTCACTGCACATGTCTTTATCAGTCCGCAATTGGCAGATAATGTGAACAAGTCCGTGTACTAACGACTACAATTGCACGAAATTATCTGTATAACCGTTTGTTTGTGTATTCACAGTTTCCAATAGACCCTAATTAAATCAGTGAAAACGGAAGCAGCCCAAGACGGGCTTTCTTCAGTTCTGATGTTTTCACAGAACTCTATTTTGTTCTAAGTACACCAAACGCGTACGGAGAACCATTATTTTAGATCAGCGGTTAGAGATCAGAAATTTTATGTAAGTCAGTGACTAGAGTAGTTTGTGGTCTCACAACTCCGTAATCGTAACGTTTCCGTCTACATATTACCAATGGTTTTAACTTACTATTACCGCTGTTTTATTATCAGACGGATGGGCGTGAAAAAACAAAAATGCTTAGATCTTATTAACGTGTTTCAAGGAGATAATTCATTATTTCCAGAAAGAGGATATTAATATTTCCCTCACGACAAGAACTTATGCTAGAATTTTTGTCCCTCAAGTATACAGTGACATCAAAATATAAAAATAAAGAATGGCAAGTTTGTAGTAGAAGAGTTTGAAACAAGGTATTTACAACTTGAAGGGAATGGAAGTCTTCTCACGATACACGCAATTACCTGTGAAATGAATCATGTGATAAAGTTTTCCCAAACGAAGAGAAGCATGGATTGTATGTAGTTCATCTACAAAGGCACCAGCAAGATTGTTGTAAAGCCTTTGGTTGACGGAATATAATAACATAATTCTGGTATGTGTAAAGGAAAATGAGCTGACACTGTAATACTGTTGTTCACAACGTTCTTAGCGCATTATTAAAAGATGATGCCGATAAATAAAAGCAAACTAGAAAACGTCAGGAAAATATACCAGTACATTGTTCCAAGGTATTAAAATTTTTATAATGATATAAATAAGTAGCCAGTAACTGATAAACAAAATAATTGTGTGTTTCAAGTAATATTAAACTGTTAATGTAATGTGAATCAATTTAATATAATTTTATTATTATTATAACATCATAAGTCAGAAAAGGTTAACACACAAAAATATTTCCTAGCTTTGATAGATTTCAGAAATTTTTAAAGCAATAAAAAGCCATAAAAAAAAGTGGTTACAGTCGGACGCGTGTAGTAGAAATGTTATTAATTCGTCCTGAAAAAAGAATCAAGAAAATACCGTCTAGGTGTTTTCTGGTCCTTTTGTTCTCCTAATTGATCCTAATTTGATTCGGGTTATTTTTATTTTTTTATTTTTTTTTTTCATAAAAGTATTGAAATCTTGATGTCAGCCAGTAACTTTAAATTGGTTTTGACATATAACTGATACCAACTTTCTAGTTAACTTTTCAATCAATATATTCTTGACGGTGATAATGAGAAAACTAGTACACATTATTATTTCTCCAAGCCCATTATGAGGCGCTTATAACTCGTTCCTTTTTTAATGCTCGCTTAGGTTCCCAATACCTTTTAAGTCCAGCTAATAATTTTTCCATTTTTTCATGTAAGATGGGTTTCCAACGTTTAGTCATTTTTGGTGGAGGGGACCAAGAGTTAACAATATTACAAAATTTTGAGTGATCTGCAGACGTGTTCTAGTAAACATGCCTTCACCATAATTCAAATCACACAGATAGATGTGTGTTTCTTTATTGGGAAGGTCCTGTTTTACATAGGCTGCCACAAAATTTAATGTGAAAATATGTATAATAAGACCAAAGTGTATACGTCTCCTAATATTCTCCTTTTATTTTTGCTTCCAAATGTCGTTTCAGTCACAGTAACACGTTATCAAGAAATGATTAATGCGGAAAACTTACAGGTCGCGAATTAGTAAACAACATGTCGCAGTTTGTTGTGAATTACTGGTTATTTGCTTCTGAACACCTGTTGCTTTTCCTACATTACACGTCTCCACACATCTAATTCGAGTGTCTGAATTTATACCAACTTGAGTTTTAAAACCAATGTGTACTTTTATTTATTGAAGTGTTTTTAAATTAAGCAAAATTTTCACGTAATTATTCATAATTGCTGGCTTCTGGTTTCTCTCATTAGTTAGGAACATAATTTAACTTAACACATGAAGGACCTTTAATTAAAATTAAATGCATATTATTTAACTTTAAATCAGTAAAATTATTATCAATAGCGGAAGAAACTACAAAATGCATATGAACTGTACAAATGTACCAAATATAAATGAAATTTAAAATTAATTTGGAAAGTATTAAACAAGTGATGAATTACTACACCATCTGCCTGTGTATACCGACAATTCATTCCCATGTTCTCCATTATTTTATTTGACTAGATAAATTCCTCTTATTTAATAGACTCTTATTAATCTGAATCTTTAGAATGTGTTTTGAATATAGTTCAAGTGGATATTTAAAGCGAATATTTAAAAATCTTTAACTGATCTCATTTGATACTGTTATAAACGTTAGTTCAAGGTATTCAAGTGTGAAGGTAGTTACAGTAGTATGATTTTCGTACCGATGTGCTCTGTGGTTCTATTTACATTTAGTCTACAGCATTCATTCATAATATTAAAACAGTCAAGTGCATTAATCGGCAAACAAGTCTTACCTGCACTCTTTCACAAATAATCAAGGTCACGAATATAATTAAGATAAGATATACGTAACTGTATTTAGAAACTATAATTTAGAATTAAATTAAAAAGATGCATATTATTTGTGAGAGATGTTTCTAAAAAAAAAAAAAAAAAAAAAAAAAAAAAAAAAAAAAAAAAAAAAAACTTTACAAGTCTCCTATACGTGATATTATGATGGTTCTAAGATTCTAAAGAAAATGTTATGTCCGAAATCGGCACGGAAAGAAGTGTGTTTCTTTAAGAAACATTGTTGAAATAATGTCAGAATCACATCACAGTGATTAAACTGAATTCTGAATCAGTAAAAAACTGGATTTTTTAAAGAATGTATTTCATTATGCGTTGCCAACACAATAATCAAGTTTGTGCGCAAAAATGAATAAAGAACTGTTCCATATGTTAACCTGTGGAATGGTTCTCGCGTGTCGTCCACTTTATGTCGTGTCTTAAGGATGTACACGACTGTCTGTTTAGGTATTCACGCAGTGGCGACTTAATCAAACTCCACCTAAACCGGGCGTCGCACCCATGATGACAGAGAAAGAATTTTCGGATTGTGAAACGGGTCTCGGGCCAGGCCATTAGGAGCGGATTAATGTCATTTCGTACTTTGTATCTCGTTCCGGAGGACCACGCTGATGAGAACATTCAACGGCGCCTGATTTATGATCCATATATTAGGACAGGCCGCTACATAATGCATTTCAGCATGAAATCGAGCCAGCCTAGTCGTTAAACGTGGAAATCTCGTACGAAGCTGCTTATAGCAGCAACACATTAATCTACCATCATATTGGAATGCGATCCTTAACGTTCGTTATTAATGAATTGCTAGGAACGTATATGTATTTTTCAGGTGCTTAGCTGGCTTGGAAATGACAAATTGTGTCTGGTAGTGGCCAAAGATTGTGGCATCTGCTGGCCTGGACTTGTCGCACAAAATCAATTTATTTAGGGATCAGATTTCGAATACACATTGCCTACATTTAGTTGTGTAGTCGCTATTTATCGTTAAAGCTTTGGAAAATGCATATAATAAAATGAGAAATATTGTCAATAGCGACCAGTTCCACAACCAACATGGATAATGAATGAGCAATTATGTGGCACTTCATGGATTACTACGGTTTCCAGCATCGAGTACATAGACAGAAAAAGAAGGTACCATAAAATAATACTAATCGCCAGATTGTGATGCAGTATATATGGACCGCGAGCTAAGGCTATTTGTTCTGAATAATTCGAAATAATATTACGAACACTCCGCCTTTATTTCGAGGGATTGATTTGTAGTTTTGAAACTATTGAGAGGGGAATGATTTGTTTTGTTTCTATTATTATTAAGTGAATACAAATCAAAATTCAGCACACAGTCTTATATATAAAGATCAATATACGTTTGTAAGTTTGTATATATGTCCTCTATGCGCTCCCAAACCGTTAATCCGATTACGGTGAAACTTTGGTGAGTTGTCGAGCGCGTCGGAGAAGGTCCCTAAAAAATAAAATCTTCAAAAATACCACCCCCTCTTCCCCACAACACCCCATAATTTAAAAAACCTACAGATTTTATCCGATTTCTACGGAAATTTGCACATTTATACTGTAAAACAATCAGAAAAATAGTGCCTACATTTGGTTTCCAAAAACGCATCCTCTTTCCCCTCTTCCCATTCCTTAATTTTTACACAAACCCACACTTTTTATCCGATTTTGATGGAAATTTGCACACGTATACTTATACTATACGTATACTTTAAAAAAACTGAAAAATACTGCCTACATATGGTTTCCGAAAACGGACCCCTCACCCCCTTCACATCACCCTAATAGAGACAAATCCACCGATTTTATCCGATTTTTACGGAAATTTGCGTACTTGTACTTTAAAACAAACAGAAAAATACTTCCTATGTATAGTTTCCAAAAGCACAACCAATATCCGATTTCTGTGAAAATTTGCACGTATACGTTAACAAGGACAAAAATACTGTCTATTTTTTTTTACACAAAAATCGACCCCTTTTCGATTTTCCACTCCCTTAATTTTTGTCAGTGTTTTTTTATACAAAGCTGCAATCGATACCGTTTGACTGATCACTTTGAAACATGTCACATATAGGTATATAGATTCTCATGGAGGTTTATCATCAAATAAAAAACTACACCCTCTGTACATTTAGAAAACTTAATTTAAACAAAAACACAGATTTTATCCAATTTCAATGAAAATATCCACATGTATACTTTAAAACTAAATAAAAATACTGCCTACATATGATTTCCAAAAACGCATCCCATCTTTCCCTTTACATCCCCATAATTTAAACAAACCAACAGGAATTATCCGATTTCAATGGAAATTTGCACAAGTATACTTTAAAACAAGAAAAATTTGGCTCGATACTTGATCGGGCTGTTATCGCCAATTGTGGGAAAATGTGTTCACCATGTAAAAAACTCGGTGGAATTTATTAATACTGTTAAAGAACTTCACCTACGTCAACAGGATTTGATGGTGAGCTTCGATGTGGTTTCCCTCTTCACCAGGGTTCCTCTGGCTGATACGATGGCTCTACTACAACAGCACCTCGAGCCCAGGTTAATTGAGCTGTTCCGCCACACATTACAATCATCGTACTTCTTGTATGACGGGCACTACTATGAACAGGTCGAGGGAGTTGCAATGGGCAGTCTCCTGTCACCTGTTATAGCTGATTTCTATATGGACCATTTTGAGGAGAAAGCGTTGGAAAGTGCCCCCATGAAGCCCAGTGCCTTCTTTCGGTATGTGGATGACACATTTGTTGTTTGGCCTCAAGGCAGAGACAATCTAGATAAGTTTCTCCTTCACTTGAACAGTGTCAACAAAAACATCCAATTCACGATGGAGGTTGAAAAGGAAGGCCGCTTGCCCTTTTTGGACATTCTGATTATAAAGAAATCTGATGGAACTTTGGGACACACAGTGTATAGGAAGCCAACGCATACAGACCTTTACCTAAACGCGCAGTCATCATCACCCTGCACAGCGCAATACAGTACTAACTACTCTTGTCCACAGAGCGCGGGCAATATGTGATTAAGACAGCCTTCCTAGTGAGTTAAAACATCTCCGTGATACCTTCAGAAAGAATGGATACAATGGACATCAGATACAGTTGGCATTCCGGCAAATGAAACGTAGGCCTAATAAACACGATACTGGTCCACACGATAAATTAGCCTTCTTGCCGTACTCTGGCGCCACAACATCTAGGGTCGGAAGAGTCCTGGCAAGAAATGGCATTAAGACCATTTTTCTACCACCACCAAAATTGAGAAACATTTTGCGCTCTCCAAAAGATGACCTTGCCCTGCGTACACCCGGAGTTTACTGCATCCCGTGTGAATGTGGAAAGAAATACATCGGTCAGACCATACGGTGCGTACAACAACGTTGTTTGGAACACGCCCGACATGTTCGCCTGGGGCAAAAAGACAAATCAGCAGTGGCGGAACATAGTTTGACAGAAGGACATGGTTTCGATTTCGAAGCGACTAAGGTGTTGACACATGCGAGAGGCTTCTGGGACAGCGTCATTAAAGAAGCATTTGAAATTCGCCTCGCGTCTGATTTGGTAAACAGGGATTGTGGATTCCAGATAAGTGATGCATGGATTCCTGTAATTGAGGCTGCTCATCACCAACGCTCTGCTTTTTGTGTTCCGCGGGCGTCTAATGACATCTGAGATGCTGCTAGGCAACATAACATCTGTCGTTGCCATGCCAGTTTACAAACAACACGCTCAAGGCTGACTTCAAGGCACACTTCAAGACTTGCAACTGCACCTGAAGATGGCGACGGAGAATAAAGTCGCCGAAATATTGTGCATTAATAACAATATTACTTGGTTTGTTTCCCGAGAAACGTTTATAAATAAAGAAAAATACCGTTTACATTTGGTTTGACAAACCCCACCCCTCTCGCCTTTTCCCCCTCCCCTCTACCCCCTCTCCTCTTAATTTCAAATGTACTTTATAAAAACCCACAGTTTTTATCCGATTTCGTTGGAACTTTGTATATATATACATAAGAGAAAAATACTGTCTACATTTGGTTTAAAATGCCAATTCCCTTTTCCCCTAACCCATTAATTTTTGACAATGTTTCTTATACATCCCCCCAGTTTTTATACGATATGGATGGAACTTTGTACATAAATACTTTAAAACAAATGGAAACATACGGTCTACGTTTAGTTTGCAAGGACACAATCCCTCTCCTCTTTTACATCTTTCCCTTATTTTGTGCCAACGTTCTTTATAGACACCTACAGTTTTTATGGGATATTGTTGGAATTTTACATACCTAAACATTAAAACAAAGATAAAACTACTGTCTTCATTTAGTTTACAAATACGCAAAACCTGTCCCCCTTTAAATTCCCTTACTTTTTACTTATATTCTTTATACAAAGCTACAGTCTTTAACCGAAGTTGAAGGAACTTTTCACATGCCTCCCCGAGCAACGCTGGGTACTCTACTTTTGGAGAAGAGAGAAAAACAACAAATATGGTAAATCCCAAAGCAGTACAATAATTTTTTAATTAATGCACAAAAATCCATTGACTTCAATTTATTTTTTGCATGTAGGTGTGTATGCCTTGCGTATGTGTACCCACTTAGAGCGAAACATAGGCATTGCAACGCATGCCGGACAATGTTAGTCTAACATAAAATAATTTTAAGCGAACAAAAAGTACTAAATTTTATATGCTTATATCTATGCAACAAACATAATGAATCGCAATGTCATTCATATTTAGGAAATCACTAAATTGATTTGGAAATCCTCAAAGGACAAGCTTGTACTACCGGATCGTTCCGCTTTGTGCTCCCCAGTCACATTTCGGGGATGAAATCACATACGACATGTATAGCAAGTCCGCGCATCTCCTGTGATTGGTCCTAGTTCTATTTAGACCAGTCCACATTTTTCTGGATGGGTTACAACCAGGTGTTCTTCCCGATATATACTGGAGATCTCTTGAGTGAGCTCGTGACGATTCTTCCTATTCCCTTATTTTCAAGTAGGGTTGATTTTCTTAATAACTTACCCTGTTATTTATACACATATTTTTTTTAAAAAAAACTTTTATGATTGGAATGTTAAATTCCTTCCCCATTTACTATTATGATTTACAAATTTTAATTCTAAATTCCTTAAGCATTTTTGGAAAAGGTTTTTGGCTGCCGCAATTGTGGACGTTCTGAAGCGAAGTCTATTGTTATTCAGGTTGGCAGAGAATGAGCGTATCGGGAGTTGCTGGTTGTTTTGAATTTTCCCATAATCTCTAAAGAGTACATGTTGTCTGAGCAATTATGGAGGAGGAATGTGTCTGAGGAATGGCGACCAGAAGAGAGGGATGGTTTTCATTGTTCCGCATTTGTTTGTTCAGCTCATTAACGATCTTCTGTGTTTGAGTACTATTGAGCCATACGGAACAACAGTATTCAGCTGTAGAATAAACCATTTCCAAAGTAGATGAACGAAGAGTTAACGCTGATGAACCTCATGTAGTGCCACACAACTTTTGTATGAAACTGTTCTTTGTACAGAATTTGCAGCTGTATATACTACGGTTCTATGCATTGTGACTCCTAAATACTTTGGGTATTTACCGTGGCTCAACATCTTGTCGATGAAACAAATTCGTTGCATTCTGTTGGACAGTTCAAGTGAAAGCACTAGGCTGCAGCCTCCACAGGTGAAACTAGTTTCCAACGATTTTTAGGTTATTTGTGAGATAGTTCTGCGTCTCGTGTATAACGATTTGAGCATTCCCAGTGACCAATTATCAGCATATACGAGTGACGTTGTTGTAGACATGTCAGCAATGAATATGACAAAGATCAATACTGAACCTTGCGGGAGACCGTTGTTCAATTTCATTAGTCTACTTGTGTTGCTGCCCATAATAATCTGAAATGCTCTGTTGTTTAGCATATCGTCAGGAATATTTGCCGGTTTTTGGTAAATTAATATCTCCTTCCAGACTGTGCCATACACTGATGTTAGGTCTATAAATCCAGCTGTCTCTTCAAACCAGCCACTATCTATGTTGTTAACGAAAGAACTTTGTCTTTGCAGCTTCTGTTTGGACGGAAGCCAGCTTTTTTGGTGGAATTTATTTCAAGACTTATTGCCCTCTCTAGTAATTTACAAACCGTACTTAACAGAGCAATTGGGCGATAGCTTTTTGACTGTCACAACCTTGGGTCAACTGTTATTTGGGATATATTTAACTTGAATTTTTTCCACTAAAATAACATAATCGACAGGGTGATCTGGACAGGATATCTAGTTGGGTTGGTAAACATGGGATGAAGATAAATGCAAAGAAGAGTCAGCTAATTAGATACACAAATAAAAAACAAAAGGTTAATTATGAATATAAGGTGGGGAAAGAATTGCTTGCTGAAGACTTGAAATGTAAATATCTTGGCATTACATTTGATAACAAGCTTAACTGGGTAGGACACATTGGACAGGTGGTAGGAAAAGGTTTCAAGATTCTGCACTTGTTGGAGAGAGTGATGAGGGGATGCACGAGAGAAGTAAACGAAATGGGTTACAAAACTTTGGTCAGACCATTGCTCGAATATGGTAGTGTAGTATGGGACCCACATTTTGCGTATCAAATACAGGAGTTGGAGAAGGTGCAAAGAAGGGCTGCTAGATTTGTTTCTGGAAATTATCGCAGAATGCAAACAGTGACAGATATGATAAAGGAGCTGAAATGGGATTCATTACAAGACAGGAGGAGGATGAGGAGGGTCATGGGAGTGTACAGGGCGTATACTGGCGATGAGGCATGGAAAGATATTGCAGTAGGTATGAAAAGTAGTTAATGGAAGGGAAAAGATGACCATGACCAAAAGCTGGCACTCGATTTCAGGCACAAGGGTGTGGGAAGATTTTCTTTTTTAGGTAAGGGTGTCAGGGATTGGAATTAGTTACCAAGGGAAATGATGAATAACCTGCCGAAAACGTTAAAAGAATTTAAAGTTAAAATTTGTAGAAGGCAAATTTAGGTGAGTTTAGGGTAGGGGGAAGTTGGGTGTGTAGGGAAATTGCCACCGGAGCGTGTGCTTCATTGCAACTAAATTAAATTAAATTAAAAAAATTCATTTCCACGTTGAATAAATATGCCTCCCAACAATTTAAATGAAGCGAATAACACGGATGAGATTTATAATATCCTGCACACATAGTTCTGAACTAAATCCCACGGGTATAATTTTTGTCATTGCGCCTTGGTAGGTTTGGATATATTGTTTGTAAGGTTTTCAGTGTACAATGTCGGTTTTTTAAGCTGATATTTATTTAAATAATCAATCCGGTCTGTTTGAATAATTCTAAACCATGGTATAGGAGTTCAGACCAGAGTAGTGATACGGGACGGGGCTTCTCGACGAGGTCCATATTTATCTGGTGTCGCTATACTGCTGCAGAACAGCGGCGGGCGTGCGTGGAATGCTGTCGTTCTGCGCGCTGGGACTCGAATTAAAATACCTGTCTTCCTGCCCGTGTGATCAACGTGCAATCAACGGGCGTCGATTAGCGACACATTGCTACGAGCTAGGCACAATTTTCGACCACCTAATAACCCGCATTGACAGCTCGATCCGATCATTAACAGCACAGTTTTGAAACTGAATGGTAATTCGTGGGTTATCAGATCATTAGGGACAATCATTCAATGTATTATGGCCAATTGGAATTGAATATTCGCCACTTCTCCCTCATCCAATATCAAATGAGCCCTTACTCCACATCATTACAGTCGAATACCCACTTCCAAATAGCTTTCCATTTTATCAGCCGTATTTCCGTTTTCTCATGAAAATTGATCACTCATCCGACTTTGCAACTAACTTTAACAATCCATGATGATGAAGTTAACACAAGTATTATTACTAATGCGATCTGAATACAATCATTTATTTTTACAACGGAAGTATGAGCAATTAAGGCTACCTTAATGTCCAAAATTGCACATTAAAACCCAAATTCTGATACAAACGTTTATTATGACTCCGATTTATTTTATTTACTTTTGAAGTTTCATATTTTTCTCGTGGCTTAGATATTTATTTGAAGTGAAAGGCACTAGTGACTTGGAAAAATCGTCACGAAAATTGTTGACGCTTTGCATGAAATCGATGTGGTAACAACACTGACAGCTGAAAGACGTCTTATGTAACAAAACTATTTACTTCATACCTGTTTCAATCATGTGGCCTGTCTAACGTGATATTTGAAACACTATTAACATATTTTATATTTATATCCTATTCTAATAAAAATTAATTGCAAAATTTTAGAAACAAAATGGGTGTAGTGGTACTGATAGAGTAAAGGAATATAATGTATCTTATTACACGTAATAACGTAAATAAATGACCCTTCTGGTTGGTGGTATAAGTACAGTACAAACTTTTATCTCTGTCGACTTCTGTATTTCTTTCCAGTTCGTTTTTTTTTTTGCTTCATCCACTGCATTACCCTGTTATGGTATCGCTGCTCCTAAAGTTAATTATTACCTAATTTCTTAATTTTCAAATCAATACCTTAGTTTAGAATTGATTCAAATGTTCTAATATAATTTCAGATTTACTATTTTTTTACTCCAGTGATAGCCTACTTGAATATCTCTATTTTTATGTATTATTTTAATTTCCTTTACTTGTCTAACAAGTCGCGTTCACAGTAGTGTGCTTTCGTTGTGTTGTATGTATAAAAGACGATTCTTCAGATGTTACGAAGTGAAGAGCTTTCATTGATATTAGTGGAAGTTTGGGAAAAAACTGGATCATGCCTAAAAAAACCCTTTAGACTGGACATTTCTGTTTTTTTTGTGAAAGAAAGTGATAAAGACTATTGTTAGTTGTTTTCAAATTTTTTGAATATATGTTATACAGTTTTCTTTATTTAGTTGGAATAAAAGAGCAATATATGATTATCAGTGATTCCCATACAATTTCGACAGATATTTTAGGAACATTGCATTGATCAATCTGGTAAAAAGTTGATGAAAGACATAATGAGATTAATGTTCGTCGTTTTCAGTATTATGTAGCCAATCTAATATATAGCTTAGTATTTGAAAGACATGATTTAAGAAACTCTCCAATTCTCTTCTTACAATTTAATATGACCCATACAAAGCTCTCCACTGATGAAGTATTGTCCTTGGAATAAGGTATACTTAGATTTATTTATTTATTAAATTGTACGAAAGTGTATTTATATTTCTAAACTGTTTTAGTGTTGCATATTTAATAGCACTTAATTCTTGTTTTCCCACAGCATCAGGCGATCTAAGCACGGTTCCTGTTCTTATTTCCTATTAACGGTTATCGAAGATACAGCTTCATACAGATATTAAATGTAATATGCTTGATGAATGCCTTTCCTTAATTTAAACTAGCTAATTAATACATATATTAATATTTTAGCTATTATTTACTACGTATTTCAAAACAAATAGCTTACTGAAACGAGAACTTTAATCTATATTATTTAGAATGTCTGTATTCTCATTGTTTTGATACTTACTCCACCTCATTTTGTGTTATTACGTTTTTGTTCAAATAGTCGCAAATGTTAACAGAGTCATTTTAAGTAATCCCTAGCAGATTTCTGTACAAAGAACTCTTCTAAAAATGTGCTTTATTTTATTTACACCCTGTAATGAAACATCTACTTCATGTTATAAGGTAACGGGCTTATAATTTTCTAAGTGTTGGTGCAGTTACCATTGTGTTTAAGTTTACAATATCCTGGGATTATATTCCATTCTCAGTAAATACTATCTTACGATTAAGTGTAAGGTGTGAAGAGAGTTGTTTCAATAAGTTCACTATTCGCATTGTGACATTATATGTGGTGACAGCTGATGCTAATCATATTGCCAAAGAGCAGTAGAGCGATTAGTAACTTTTATTTTAAAGGCTGTCCAACCATCAAAGAAGACACACAAACGTATGTAACATTTCAGTACTGAAATCCGTTTTCTTCTTTTCATTTTCCTTTCTCTTTTTTATCTCCCTGCAAGCCTTTCATAGCACCTACATGATTTAATAGACGCACTGAAGCCGAAAAAGAAGAGAGACGTCTCTTTTAACCTGTTGGAGAAATTTTATTTCGTGTAGATTTGTCTCGCCAACGAAAACAGTGCGCCGTAAAGAAGGTCCGGGGACAGCGTGGGTTCCATAAATCCCCCCAAAACCTACACTACAGGCTGACTGTCGGGGCAGATATACCGCCCACCTAATTTCACGCTAATTCAGGGCTGCACCGGTCCCAAGATATGGAACCTGCCTTCTTAGCATCGGAGACTTTCTCACCCACTTCTTAAACTAACAATGTCAACCGTTTCACTATCTTCACCATCCATTTTCCGTCAGTCCTTCATGCATATCTTCATTCCATCAGTTAACTGTATACCAATCAATTTCACAACAATAATTACAAATCAGTACAAAGGAATTTACTAAACTTCGTGTTTATTTGCTTATGGTTTTACTATTCGTCGACGTCGAGAGGAACGAATAGAACGAAAAAGAATTCGCCATCGTCTTTGAGAGCATCCATTAATTACGTGAGCCCAAAATAGGGGGTGGGGGATGAGTTTGACACATAAAATCACCAAATCTTATTTAAATCGACGTCAAACAGTAGAGCTAAAAAAAAAAAAAATCCTCACGTGGAGAGGGGGCGATCCCACCAGATCTCACCAAATCTCACCAAGGAGAAGGGGGGACAAAATTTAAGAAAATACACCACACGTAATTAATGGACGCCCCATTTGAAAGCCACCATCGCGGCTTTTGCCTGGAGTGATTTCGGTAAACCATGGAAAATCGTAATATGGATTGCCGGAGAGGGATTCGAACCAGCGCCCGCCTGAATGTGAAGGCGGAATGTTACCGTTCTTCCACCACTCTCAGTACTCAGTTTCAACACGTTTTACTCTCTGAAAACTAAGCGGTAATGTTACTCTTATGGCAAAAAATTTAAAGAAAAACTAGAATCGTCACTTATTATTTTACCTTGCAGTTCTGTGTCGTAGTTAAGAACCATTGTAGTTGTCCGAAACGGGTTGATGTGGTCTAAGTAACAACTCTGCTACATTTCCTTAAATCTAAAATTTTTTTACGGAATGTTAGACTAATAGTTCGTGTCTTATTATAGGTATATCTTCTTTCGTAACCCAATTTTAAATTGCTGAAAGCAGAGAGTACG
Source organism: Vandiemenella viatica (assembly GCA_031002005.1). Lineage (NCBI taxonomy): Eukaryota > Metazoa > Arthropoda > Insecta > Orthoptera > Morabidae > Vandiemenella > Vandiemenella viatica. The sequence continues at coordinate 61,492,124 of CM061920.1, read as the reverse complement.
TTTTGAATCTTTTTACTAACTTCACTTCAATGTAGCATCATCTCAATGAATCTCTACAAGGTAGTGTTGCTGGCAATGTCAGTATTGAAACGTATTTAAAGTTGACCATGTTCCCTGTACGTATCGATAATTTAAATTCTGCAATACCGGCTGTGGCCAGTGCAGATGCTGCGGCTGGCGATCCTGACATAGCGGCAGTTACACCTGTCGGCTGAGGGAATCGTTCGGTCAGTTGTCTACTTTTCTAAATAGGTCTACAGATGTAGTTACACTATGTTCTTAATAGGTTCTCATTCTGTGTGTTAACTGTAATTTACGTAAATGTCATATAAGCATCAAACCATAAATAAGTAAATATGTCACCACTTGTAAACGAAGACAGTCCTGTTAATAGATATAACGCTAAACAATATACCAGGAGCGTGGATTCTTAGCTGTTATCATAATTTGACCTCGATCTTCATGGAGATGGTAAACAGCAGCAGTAGAGTGAATAAAATTCAAGAATTCTGCTGACTATAGGTCCTTATAATTGTTCTTACTGTTCGATTGATGTAAGAATTGTTAAACAATGGCGAACCCCTTGAAACATTTTACAGACAACGATTATTGTCCCCGTATTAATTTTACCGTCGAAAGTAAAGATTTTAATTTAATTTAATTTAATTGCAATGGAGCACACGCTCCGGTGGCAATTTCCCTACTCACCCAACTTCCCCCTATCCTGCACCCACCTACATTTGCACTCAACAAATTTTAACTTTAAATTCTTTTAATGTTTTCGGTAAGTTATTCATCATTCCTCTTGGTAACTCATTCCAATCCCTGACACCCTTACCTAAAAAAGAAAATCTTTCCACACCCTTGTGCCTGAAATTGAGTGCCAGCTTGTGGTCATGGTCATCTTTTCCCTTCCATGAACTACTTTTCATACCTATTGCAATATCTTTCCATGCCTCATCGCCAGTATACGCCCTGTACACTCCCATGACCCTCCTCATCCTCCTCCTGTCTTGTAATGAATCCCATCCCAGCTCCTTTATCATATCTGTTACTGGTTGCATTCTGCGATAATTTCCAAAAACAAATCTAGCAGCCCTTCTTTGCACCTTCTCCAACTCCTGTATTTGATACTCAAAATGATAATAAACATGCTGCAGTGAATTCAATACAATAGAATCGTGAACAAATAAAGAAATGGTACTACAAAATGATAAATCTTTTATAGCTAAGGAGGTGACAACCAGTTACACAGCTAGAAATCTTCTTGTGTCTAGTAGGAATATCCAGCTACGATTGAACGATTCAGTGCACAGAAAGTGCAGTCAATATGTTCTTTCCTATGCATTATTACTATTGCTCTAGGGCTATTAAAAATCGAAAATGGTCTATTTGCTTTATCATCCTGCAACGAAGCTTACAGCCAAACACCGGACGTACATCGTAGCAATAATTAATTATATAATCTTGAAGACAGCAGTATCTGGTCGGCAGGAGGTTCTGAGTTCCAGCAAAGTTAAACACTTAGTTGCCTGAAATTACTATAGTAAATTGAGGTTCATCTAAATAATGAATAAATTCAACTATTAATGTTCATTTCGAAAACTATAACATGGTGAATATAGTCTGTACATCTCTTCCAGAGTCCTCCAAGACACAGACTGACAAAAACTGACTACTCTCGCAGTTCTTCTACAATACAACGAAATTTCTGGAAACCCAGAATAGGTGACCACACATGTTCTAGAATATCAACAATGGCTGAAGACAAAAGAAAATAACCAGCTATAATTACACTTATTTATTTATTTTCGTGTGATATACAAAAGGTATGGAAAAATGTGCGCATTGCTAGCTCGTATAGTATAGTATCTCTGGATCTAGTGTTTGATCCATTCAACAGCATTGATCGACGCATCGTGTCCGCTACTCTTCCTTTGTAGGCTCAATGAGGACAGTCAGAAACTATGTCCTGGATTGACTGAAAGGTGTTTCCACATTCACAATTTGCAGAACTGACCCAGCACTATTACACTATCTTATAACAATCCAATTGTTATTAATTTAGTTAAATGTTTCTATTTTAATACAAATACAAGTAGTCTACTTCAATCAGGGTAAACAGGTTATGATGCGTTAAAATGTTCTGAAATAACCGTCCACAGCCACCGCACGCGATAACAATAATTTAATATTCAGTACTGAAATCACGTAATAATTATTACAATAACTTTTACATACATTAAAAAGGTAATAAATCACAGAAAAATTATATAATCTGACATTCCGACATTACTGAACTTCAGCATATAAAATTATAAATGTTATGAACAAACATTTAAATAATTTGAAAGGTGATTTAATTGAGAGGTCCCTGTTACATTACAGTTCCTTAATTTTCCTGAACTGGATTCGAAAAATGATATTAACCCCAAATCTGATTCACTGGACGAATTATATACAACCAGAATTACTAGGGTCGTTCCTAAATTTTGTGCCCTGAACCTAATGCACATGACTTTAAAGCAAAAGTTACCGTCTGTCCTTCAACAGGTCCTCTCAGCTCCACTCATATGTCCCAATTATTGACATTCGCATTAAAAGATTATTCAAGGATGTAAGCACATACAACATTATGTTACAGAAAATTTTAAAGATTGAAAATGGAGTGTGTGGAAGGGGACCATAATTTGTGAATGAATGTGGTGTTGCGGTGCCCAGTGCTGCCCAAACTTACAAGTCCCGGCAATTAGACTTATGACTGGGTGTACTGACATGATGAAACCTAACTAATTTCGAAAATTGGAGTAGGCTTCAAGAAATCATCAAGGCGAATGCTGCGTCAGTTCCCAATCTCCGCCTCAAAAACGACACGTTTAGAAAAATACAGTTATCATACTGAAGACGAAAGGTTCCACGTTTCGCTGACATATGACAATAGAAAGTTTCCTCCTATAGGTTAAGTACACCGCAAATACCAAACACATACACAAAAAGTCCTACAGAAGACTGAAGAATTTCTAATGTTTGAATAGAGACTCTTTATACAAACATACATACCTTGCACAGTCATTTTTACATTCATTGAGAAATGAAGCCTGAAGACTGAAAAATGTTTAGAACGATAGGGATTTACCTGCGTGACCTTTGTCGCGAGAATAAAAGGATAGCCATGTGGAGAACTGTCGGATTTCCGCACGGATAACTGAAAGGCTATATCAACTCGTTTACGGGACAGCAAAGATTGCCAAGGACTCATTCGAAAACAGAATACAGCCGTAGAATTTTTACGGAAAAATGTGGACTAGAATATTCATCAAACTTAAGAATGTGCTTTGAAACTCTAACGAAGCATGTAAATAAATCATATTGTAACATTAGAAATATTGATGGTTATCTTAGTGGAATTTGACTTCATTACAGTTTTCCTTCGAAATACAGTAGTAGTGACGCTAGCTCAACCAGCCAATCAAACAGTGTTTTCAAGATGAAAATCAGAGTCAGAGAAAGGCAACGAGATAGTTATTAGATAAACTAAAATGTTGCATTTTCTCCAATATGCATGACCAATGGCGACCGAGTTGCAATTTGCAAGATACCAGACGAGGCTAACGTTAAAACCAACCACGGAAAAACTAGGCACCTAGAGTTGACTTGGGAGCGCGGAAACGATGATGAGGCCATTCGAGTTCTGTTTCTGACGGTGATGCCAAGCGATTAGTATTCTGTTTCTGGTGGTTATTCGATTCTGTTTGCTTTTGCGATATGGTGGTCTGGAAGGAGCTCCAATCTGGAATTGAGATTCTATGATACAACTTGTAGTAACTGTCTGAAATTTGTTTTGAGCTTTATAGACGTTCTGAGCTAGCGGCAGGTTCTTTTGGTGAGCGGAATACGACACAACTTCTCATCCTTTGAACTAGTGTTAATTGTAGGTACAACTGGTACCAGTTAACGCTGATACCAGCTGTCACGACGCGTCTGATAGGAGAATACACCTGTTCCAACCAGCACATCTCCGGACGCAGTCACAATGATTGGTAACATTGTCTACTGTAAACAGCTTCCCACACAGTAACGACCCTGTTTTGACGCAAGTCAGTAGATTGTCTCATACTCTACCTGATGTTTGCGTTCAACTTGTGTATATGCCAAGATTTGTTTTTGTCTTGTGAAATGGTTCAAGTTTTGCTTTTGAAAGAATTCATTTTTTTGGTATAAAATCACATTTTGAAATAATTAGTATTATAAATATGAATAATAATTTGCATAAATCAACCAACAGAGATGAATACTCCAGAAACTATATACAACATCCGGATATCTGTATCAAGTTGCTTTCCCTAATCAGCCCAAGAAATAATGTATCGACCTTGGAGTACTCCAATGGTTTTAGCAGTTGCGCTTCTGGTCGTCGTAAAAGTCCTTACATGAGGTTTTTTTTTTTTCCCCAAGTGGCATTCGGCCTTGTAGCCATTCAGCCAGCAACTGTGATTCTATTATTCTTCAACTGTGTTTATAGTATCTTCTCATATTATTGATTACCACAAGTGACAGGACAACATAGGACGAACACAACACTTAATTAAAACCACCCATGCCCTGGGCGGGACTCGAACCGGCGACCCCTACAAAGTGAAGCCAGCTCGCTAGCCCCGCGCTACCGGGGTCGGCACCTTACATGAGTTAACCTGCCACAGGTCGAACGCGAATCTACTATCAGGAGTGCCTAATCGTTTAAGGACGCATGTTGTGAAGAAATAATTGACAGATAATGGGTTAGACAGGTATGATAGTCTAAGCATGTATTAAAACTCATGTGACTCGAAACATAATACAACAGAATAACTTTTTAAAATAGCTAGAAACTTTAGCCGTGAATGTTTCTTAACCTTCGCCTCCTTGTGACAGTCACATATGGGTATAACAAAACTGTTACCGGAACTGTACAGCTCTTGTCACGCTGTTAAAATCGCCTATGATTCGTTTTGATGTGAAGCCAAAAAGCTTATAAAAAAGTAAAAGTGTTCACAAGTTATAACAAATTTTGGTCTAACGCGATTCACGCAGAAACTGCTAGTCAGATTCACAGAGCGAGGTGGGTGAACGCTTAACGTTCTGGCATCGCATTCGGGAGGACGCGGGTTCGAATCCCCGTCCGGGCATCCAGATTTGGGTTTTTCATGGTTTCCCTAGATCACTCCAGGTGAATGCCGGGATGCTTCCTTCAAAAAGGCCATGGCAGAATTCCTTCCCGTTCCTTTTCCCCCATCCCGCCTCTAATTACCACGCTGTGGACGAGGCGTAAAGCCCAAGGAAAAAAAAAACTAGTCAGATTTTCATAGTTTTGTTCGATATAAAGCCTATGGTCTCAAGGTCAAAATAGGGTAGATTTCATTCTGATGTGATGTCGAAAAGCTGGGAAATCTAGTATAATTTTTCCTTGCACATGATTCATGCAAAAACTATTGGTCGGATTTTGATGGTGTTTCGATTATTGTACAGTTCGTGGTTAAATGAATAGAATAAGGATTGATTTACTTTGCCGCGACATCCAAAAACTAAGAGATTGAAATAGAAGTGTTAACACACTACTATTATCCATTTAAAGTTACTTCTCACAGTCAAAATCTTTATCGTTATTTAACCATATGAGGGGAATCGTATTATTTATAATTTAAAGTTTTTTGAGGAGACCCTTCATGCGAAAAGAATTTAAATTCAGTAGTCACAGGGGCGTGGATCACGTAGCTCTTGACGAAGCTGGTTTAAGAATAATGTCCTTATATAAATAGTCCACGCGAAAGAAGTTTTGGGTAACAGCTAGTTACAAACATTCACAGGATAGCTCACAGCAGATATCTTCGTCAGTAACAGCTAATAACTGGACACCGCTTTTAACATCAGCTGATGCGTCTTCTGTAAAGCTTTACTTTCCCTAAGCTTCCCTCACTCCTTCACAATGGCAGCAAATAATACAGCGTCTCTTGAAACCCAAACTGTGAGTATTCCACGTAAATACTTTATATAAACTATTAATATCCCTTACGACAGCTAAGTGTTCATTCCGAATTTCATCATCTCTCAGCGCATATAACCTTCTAATACCCATCTTCTTGTGCATATTTTACAAGTGCTGTGCATCTTGTATATGTCACTAGAGGTTCCATGTTGGATTGTTCCTGCGAATCAGGACATTAGATTTCATGGATCGATGGATCGCGTTTCCAAAATTAGAGCTTAGATCAGCAGCAAAACTCGAAAGGTTCCATCTAAAATGATTTGTTCATTTGTTTCTTAAGTCATGTTCATTTGTTTCTTAAGTCTTCAAACAGTTTTTATTTTCACCTGTGCTAACTGTTAACAGAATCTTCAGCAACCGACCCCAGTTAATCAAAGAAACCTACCAAATATTTATCGACTACAACTTGTTCCCAGATATATAATAATTTATTTTCCATACATCGACATATATTTAAAGCCAATTAATTCTTATTAATGTTAATCAACTTTGCAGGCAAAATCTTTGCTTTCCAGATGAGCGATTATACAGCAGTTGATTTTGGGGGTCATTAGCTCGCCCAAGAGGTGGAACACAGGAATTAGCATACATTAATTTAGCATGTAAGTAATTCATATAAGAGTTATATCACCATTTATTTTTTAATGCACTGAATTATCAAGTCAGGAGCTGTTGTAACTAATTATGACAATGACGCATAAAAATATTACGAAAACTTCACTTATATAGAACACTGAATTTTACCTCGTTGTTTTCCACTCTGAGTGTCCTTAAAATATAATTTGTCAATTTGTAATACAATAAATGTATCTATAAAATTAATCATTTTTATTTAAGGCGGGTTATCAAAAATTTCTTGGAATATAAGTAACATGAGGACCTTAGATGATTCAAACCTCTTTTTTATTTTCTTGCTTCAGTACGTTATCGTTGTACATCTAGAATTTGAGTTTATCTTTAATTATAAAATTGCAGCTTTGAAAACGATCAAGCTTTTTTTTTTTATTTCACCATTTTGGATACAAGTCGGTTTAAAGATCGAAAACTCAGTATCCATTTCGATTGTCTGTAGTATTTTGACTTTTCTTTTAATGTGTTGATAGTATTCAGATTAATATAAATATTTGTTTTCTTTTTTCAACATAGAAATTCGCTATTCATATTAAGCGAAGTTTTCCCAGTAACGTTAAATACTTTTCAGATTTCAGGTTTTGGGAAGTTGTTTGCTAATGGCAAAAATCCTGCAACCCTCTTATTTTAGTATTATCTGATTTCATCATAAGCAGGATATTTTGCATTTAAAAACCAACAGATTTTCACTTTCGTTAATTGTACGTATTATTAAACAAATTGTTCTAAACGGAAAAAGTGAAATACCATTACAAATTACTTCAAGCATCTCAAGAAAACTATAACAATTTGTGATCGCGCAATTCAGTTTGACATCATTGTCTTTTCTTCTTCTAACGTATTATTAAGTAACAATTAACTTTGTCACAATAAAATATTAGGATGAAATAAATACAATGGTATCAAAACGTTCGACAGCAGATTTTTCATTTTTATTTTTGCTGATCATGAGGTCAAATCAGTAAACTAAGAGCCAGTCGTTGCTGCTGTGTGTGACACAATCTTCGTCTTCGTCGTTTGAGTATTTTAATCTCTTTATATCATAATTAAATTATAGTTTGAGAGAATAACAATAATTTGAATAAATGCTTCGTATTCTACAGAACACTCATCCCAAATAATAGCTTAACACCATTAATTAACTTCTACTACTGTCCTCACATGAATTATTCTTCTGGGTTCTCACTTCCTTTTAAATATAAAATTACTTAAACAAAAGTACAATTTGCGGTAATTTGAAGTATAAAAATTTATAAAATAAAGAAATTCTTACTTGGCTGCTGAGGCTTAACGGGAATGACACTGTTAAATATGAACCTTACTAATGCAGGATTTTTTTATCGCCACCTGTTTACCAGTTATATAACCCTTGTACTTATGCGTTTTACTTGTGTAATTTTGAGACTCAAACCATCATAGCTTCAAGGAAATCCGCTTGAAACTATTGGTACGTCAAACTGTAAACATTGACAGGATATCTTCTTACACTGGTCATGCCTCCACAAACCTCAGACAAACACGTGGCTCTGATAATCAGTCATCGGCAAAACACTTGCTCATAATTAATTCACAAAGAAAGCAGATGTTATGTTGCCCTTACTGATAATTATAATACGTATAGGTGTCGTTAGAATTTACGTACAAGGTGCCTGAAACGAAGATTTTTTTTTTTTATATATGTATGAATTTTCGTGATTCGCTGAACATCTTAGAATGCCTTCTAAGCTTACAGAAGATCGTTGTTATTGAAATTGCGTTAATAATAGCTGAGTGCAGCGGTGTTCAGTATATGAAATCAAATCGGAAACCATAGAATTATTTTTATGAACGAATATTTATTAAGGTCGTTACTTATTTAAGTTTTTCTTTATAGATATTTATCTCATAGTCTGCTTTCTTCTTTGCTTACAGCCTCACACCTCTTCGTCATCGATGTCACGAGAGGCGGGTAAAGGACTGGGGAACGGAATGGGAAGGAATTCATCGATAGCCTTCGGAAGGAACTATCTTGCCATTCGCCTAGAGTCATTTCAGAAAGCAGTCGAAAACCGAAATATTTGTAATTATTTAGATTTTAATATTGTATCAAAAAATAAACTTAAAATCAAAATAAGTATATTTTTTATCCCACAATCTAAATTTATCGAAAAAAGTCTATCTCCAAATAATGCGACCATATTGATTTATTTTTTGACCCTTCTTTCAGCAACGAAGAAGGTGGGATAACTTCACAAGATAATTAAATTATTTACGTAACTATGCAAGCGTAAAAAAAAAAGTTTTTTGTCACACGAACTTTGCGGAGGCCACACTCCGTGCCCGCCACCTTCCTTTCCACCGCCCTAGCGGCAAAATCGTAGTCCAGCTTATAGAATCTACAGTGATCCGATTTTTTGGTAAAAGACTTGATATGCTGTGAAATTGGTTACAGGACTACATGTAGGACGTGGTTGATGTTGTTGGACTCCCAAACAACCAGCACGGGTCCTTGCCGTCCAACAAGCTATGGCATTGGATCATGACACCAGTTAACATCCTAGGAGTGTGCGATTGCCGCGAGGAACTACGAGTGGAATTTATTGTTTGGAACATTCTAGTAGCGTGAATGGGTGAGCGCATCTTATTGTTATTATACACGAATATCCTGTAAGATCGACCGTGAATAGGCCACTTTACACACTTTAAATTACATGCAAGTTCAAACTAGTAAATTAGTTGCTTAGATAATAACACCGTTCAGTTCTTTATTACGTTTATTTCAAGATCGTAAAAAAATAACAACAACAAAAAACACTTTATTGTTAGCTAACAACGATGGGCCGAGTCTCGTATAAAGAGAAAAAAATAATATATAATGTAAAGTGAAAAATCATCCGCTATACATCCTCATTAAAAATTGAGTAAGAGGAGCTAGGATTTCATGCGAAAATTCTGCACTTGTGGATGCGGATACGGAGCTCCGTTACATCTTTAATACGGACCCATGTCCTCCCAAATGTGAGGACAGTGTGTTGCTGACAGCCTACTGCTCGTTTGAAATGTGTTTAAATTCCGTATGAGTTTTTTTTAAAGACATTCGCTAATGACCTCGCTGTCGACGTGCCCTAAAGCCACACACACACACACTTTAAATACATGATAGAAACTTACGTTTTTCCAATGCGAAAATTAGTTTTTACCTCAATATTCAGCTAATTAATGTCACCACATGCCGTTGAAAACAAGTAACTACAAGCCAAGCGGTTTGAAATTATTTAACTTAATATTTTGTGACTATCACATCTCAATTTTATTTTCAGGTAAATGTACTATAATCCATAGTTTATAACCCTGGGCCAACGCAAAAGAAGAATATATGAATGCCAAATACCGCAAAGTGAATATACAACAGTGTCTCGCCCGTTTCCTTCTAATAGTGTGGCAATTCACTGAATAGGTGAAGTTTCATTTATTAATAACGTGTCACTGCTTGAGAAATATTTGTTTGCGCTGAGAGTTATACGCAGTTTTTCTGGCAAGCCACCAGAACGTGCCAAACAAACTGGTCGGCATCGAGATATACGGTAAAACGTCATATAACAGGCGCAATCTACTTTTAAAATCAGAATCAGCAATTCAAGAGATTTGAAAACGGAAACAATTGCCCCCTCCCATCTGTGGACTTCTCTAGCGAATACACTAGTGTTATTTAGATTTCAGGAATGCTTCTTTGGTAAAAGATAACAGATGGCCCTTTGCGTTCCAGATAATGATTAAAAACGAATTTTCTGCTTGGAAATACCATAAAGAACCATTCTTGGCGAATTAGTTTGAACTATCCATTTGTCAAGAAAAGTCGAACCAGATGTAAAGAAAGGGTAGGAGGATTGTCGCAACCGAGCTGCGTATCTTTCTTTGTACAAAGTCGGAGAAATATTGGATTGTATTTTGTAATATTTCACCTTCTTGGTGCATACTTATTTATTTGTTTATACAGCTTTATCAATCCTTGTTTCATGATGTAGCCTCTTTAAGCCAGATAAGCTATATTTTACAATTTAATTCTACATAGTTTCGTTGTAGTTCTTTCCATGTAAGCACCAACCTGGAAGCTGCATATTTAATGTATACTATACCAAGGATAGAATAGCCACGATGCTGTTACTCAAATTATTTACTTTTCTTGGTCTTCTAAACGTTAGTGGAATCCTTGGTAACCTATCGTGGGTTACGTCGTCTTCGCTGGCTACTTGTGTGGCCCTATATTTGGTACCCACATTATGGGTACCGACGTTATGAGTACCATTTACAGTTAGAGCATGAGGATAGGAAGGAGACAAACGTCTTTAATTCGAATTTCTCGAAATCTAGAAATTTTCCTATGGTACCATGAATTTTATATTAAACTAGCGGAAAAAAAACAACTCGTTAATTCGAAAAAAAAGTTTGTTCGTGTTTAGGAAAATTACATGTGATACCCATGTAAAATAAGTTTTTTTATTGGAACATACTTTCAATAATCGTTAGTGTCACTATACAGAGCACGTGACCCGCCCTTTCCCATTGTTATTGTTTCCAAGAATGCTGTGGCTCACGAATCGGCGAGCCACCTACGTCGCTATTTTGTGATTTGCGATGCAGATACAATTCAGTCATCTGTGGAAGTCTTGTCTGCTGTTTACTTTACGATTTTAAGGGTGCAGTAACCATGTACAGTCCGTGCTTGTGTTTATGGTTTGAGTGATTGTTTTTTATCGACACCTTACATTTAACTATATCCACGAGCTTCAACGCCACATCGAGGGTCAAGCTAAAGTGAGCGGTTCTGTCTTCATTACTTTCTTTCCAAAAAATCAATGCAAAAAAACAAACACATTTTTTAAATTTTTTTACTAAATTTTAAATTTTTCTTTGTAGTATATTTTTAATAAGTTGAAGAATGTATCAATACAGAAGTTATAACTTAATTTTTAAAGACTTTTTCTTGCATATTTACTTATTTTTATAAACTTTTCCTAATTCGAATTTTCGGTAGTTAGAAGTTTATTTGTGGTCCCTTTAGATTTGAATTAGAGAAGTTCCACTGTACCATAAAAAAATATTCAGTAAGTATTCTGATAAAGGAAGTAGGCTGAGAACCATTGAAAGACAGGAAGCAGATAAGTAGAATGATCAGCATGTATAGGGTGATGATATATGTATCGGCCTTGAGCGACAAGTACTGTAGGAGTAGTGTGTTGGTCAGGGGCGTAGCTACTATGGTGATCTTTTTTTGCTCTACGGTTGTCTAAGGGGGCCCTTGAGACACAGGAAACCCCTCACTAAGAGCCCTCTCACTGCTCGGGGGCCCCAACCACTGCTCAGGGGGCCCCTACCACCAACACAAAACAAAAAAAAAGGTTTTGCCCATCTGGCCTGAGGGCCCAAAATTAATTTTTTGCACCGGGCCCCTTGTTGACCTAGTTACGCCACTGGTGTTGGTGGAATAAGAGTGGATCCTGATCATGAGATAGAACTAGATTTCAGCCATAACAAGTGGCGTAATGAAGTCGCAGAAAATAAGTTTTGAAGGGTATTATGAGCAATTAGATTGATACATAAAAATAGTATAAGGTAAAAATGAATTGGAGGGTATGAGGTTTTCTAATAAAAACGTAATTGATAGATTATCACCTATTACTTTACCGTAAGCCCGATCTATTGTGTATGCATAAAAAACCAACAACGATGTAAATGACAAAAAAACTACAACAAACACAGAAAAGAATAGACCAGTTAGTTCATTATTGCGCACAAATAATAAAAAAATTCTCTGATTTTCCTATTATTACCTAAAAAGCAGTGACAGGAATTTTTAAGGGTTGTGCTTTGTTCATATGAAATCAGTACCGGATTAACCACGTAGCACGAGGTAGCAAATGCTAAGGGCCTCGCGCCTTCTAGGGGGCCACGCGCCTTGTAGGGAGCCTCGCGCCTCCTAAGGGGGGCCACCTAGCCACCTAGACTAGATGACGAACTTTTTTTTTTTTAGCTCTACAATTTCAATTTTCCCTCGGACGGCAAAAATCAAGGGTCTCTTCTACACATTTGCTACGGGCGCCGCGCTGTCTTAATCCGGCCCTGTATGAAATAGGCCAGGTCGCTCCTTTGTTCGGATTCCACGTTAAGCTGTAGGTCCCATAGGAAAGGAACTGGACACACTGGTTTAATACGCCTTCATCAGGATGGTCCAACTAACCTTCAGGTTAGGTTTAAAAACAAGAATATGCTTTTCGTAAAAGTCAGCAGACCGAGGGTGGTGGTGTAACGGCTAGCGTTGTGGCCTCGCATTAGGGAGGACGGCGGTTCGAATCCCCGTCCGGGCATCCAGATTTGGTTTTTCCATGGTTTCCCAAATCACTCCAGGCAAATGCCGGGATGCTTCCTTCAAAAGGCTATGGCCGAATTCCTTCCCATTCCTTGCGCCCCATCCTTTCCCGTCTCTAAAGACCTCGCTGTTAAAGAGACGTAAAGCAAATAATAAAAAAAATCAGCAGAATCTGCAAATAACAGTATCACAATGACAAAATTAACTGTAAACTCGATTCATTGCTCAACAACAATTCATTGTCCTTCTCTTTCGACTACAATACACATCTAATTTCAATGTTCGTTCGACAGTTCTTACATCTTCAGTTGCCAGCAACTTCTGACAAGACAAACCAAAAAAATAATTTTACTGCCTTTTCTAGCGACTCCTTTAAGACGGTCCAACATCATCGCCCTCGAGTGCCGCATTTAATCATAGGCTATCTAGGCTGTAGCCTACGAGCCCACACCACGAAGGGGGACCCGCATCACAAAGGGGGCCCACATCACAAAGAGGGGGCCCGCACCACAACCCCGTGCCCCCTCCTGGGCCAGTAGTAGAGCTAAAAAAAAAGTTCGCCCATAAATTGTTTGGTCCGAATTTAAGCATCCACAGTGGCCACTGCCGACTGGGAGTCCAGCACCACATGTATAGCCTAGGGGCCCACGAAGACTAAATGCATCAACCAAATCCAAAATGATTTTATAATCAGCCCTGCTGGTGGTATGTCATCCATTGAGCATACAACGAACTTTCACAACACAGTTATTACATGCCGTTAATTTTCTGATTTGAATTTAACACATTTAACTCACTGAAAACACCATATACCTTAGAAGAATGTGCAGGTAAATTGCTACAGAGGCGTGAGCTATATCATATGGTCGTGGACAGGTTCTATCCTTCTTCATCGTCTTCAGGGCCGGCGCTAGGAATTTCGGGCCCTGATTAAAATGGGCTACCTTTTTTTTAGCTCTACTAACTGACCGGGCGGACAATGGGCGGATTCTTGCTTCGAGGCCTGGGGGCCCCTATAACCGGGGCCCCCCATCAGCCGGCGGGCCCGGGTACATTTGACCCGCTTACCCCCCCCCCCCAAAACGCCGGCCCTGATCATCTTCTGCGCTTCCACCATTACTTTCAGGTTAGTTCCTCTGACTCGGACAAACTTTTCTATTCCTTTTATCTGTAAATTCTCTTCCCTTCAAATTATAAACCATAAATTTTCTTTGACACCTGTCCCACTTTTCCGATACTTCATTTTGTGTCCTGAATTCTACTAATATGTATTTCTTTCATCACGAATGCTTCAGACGCTTACATCAGTACTGGCACAAGGATAGTCCTTGAAATAATCCTTTTTGCAATTCTTTGATATTTCCGTGCTCTAAATCAGAACTCTGACACATCTGTATTGCTCTCTATTGTATCTTTTTTTTAATTACTTTTTTTCCTTGCTGATTCCCCAATTCTCTACTTCTATGCTCGCCACGTTCCTAATCATATTCATCGGTAGTAACAATGAACAGAAGCGAAGAATATGATTCCCATCTTTATATATAAAGATGAATGTATGTTTGTTTGTTTGTTGGTTTGTTTGTTCTTCATACAAATCCACAGTTTTCATCCGATGTCGATGAAACTTTGCACACTTATCCTTTGAAACAAGGAGAAAAATACTGTCTACATTTGGTTGAAAAATTATCTGTATAAATAACACATGTTGTCTCATAACTTCGAAATACGGCGATAGACAGACACGCTGGATGTGGACGTCTCCAGACCGTGTTTCCGCGTAGTGAACTGGCAGCTCAGTTGTTAAAGAGCTTGCTTACGAACGTCGTGGTCTCCGGTTCAAATCTCCATGGAGGCAAAGATTTTTAAAAATTGTTTTTCATCGTAAGAGTCAGGCCTGGGTCGTAGGTTATTTGGATTGAATGTTAAACTGTAGATATTACAAAGTTAGGGGTGCAATGCGAGGCAAATCGTAGGTAGTCTTGCAATTTTGTAGTTGTACACTTTTTTACGTTATAATGATCCCTCAGGTGTTGTTCGCAGTCAGTGTGTGAGTGTGAACCACATTAATACTAATATAAATACGGAAGTAAGTCTCTGCCTTTTGTTACGTCTTGACGACTATATGGCTATATCGTTGTGATGGAATTTTATAAGGAAAGCTGTATGAAGGGCACAGGATATTTTTTCCAGTATGATTAACAGTTGTAGTCACGAAATTTTGAAATCTTATCGAATAGTGACAGAAATATGTTGGAAATTGATTCTCTTCAAGAGACAGGTTCGACGGTAGAATGATATAGTGTTAGCTTTCCTGTCATATTATGCCGACTCGATATTGTTTGGGACCAATCCTTCGTTACCAACAACTTTTTATATTTAATTCTGGCAAAAAAATTCTTAATCCACGCGTACGAAGTAGCGGGTACGATGCTAGTTCCAAATAAAAGATACAACCTTCATCAGTTATTGCACTGAATATTAAACTGATGTCACTGAGTAGAAAAACGCAATATTGAGACAATGGATGTAGATTATTATGTTCCGTTCTACATCGAAGAAGTTGTCTGAATGAAGTGTGAAATAAAGAAAAAGTGTTAGTCAGATACTGTTTCATACGACGGATGGATATGTATGCCAGAATCGGGCACTGCGTCGATATAATGACAATGAATTTTATTTCTGTACGAAATCAGACTAAGATAAATATTATTCTACTTCACTATGAGCTGTGTGACAACTTACGAAATGAACTGAACTTATTTGGTTCGTGTTAGTTAAATTATTTTTCAAATCAGCCATCTATGATTTACATCTTCTTGATAATCACCATTTAGTTGGCGCTAATTATCACGCTTTCGACGCGCCGTGAAAGCCTCAACAACAATATCCATTTGGTTCTCATCAAATTCGTGAGAAAGTATCAAATAATATGGCTTTGAAGAATTTTCTCACTTTTCAGTAGTAATATATTAGTTTCGCTTATATATTATGTCAAATTAACATGGATTTATGGCAACGTAATGTATAGGAGGCTCTTTTAGAAACCTATGGGTGGACAACATCGTGAAGAGAAAATAGGCACCGATTAAGTTGTGGATATGAGATGTCATTGGGGCGAACTGGTTTCGAGTAGGCCTACATCTGAAAATATAATTATGATCACCAGCGAAAGTCTTTTCCAAATTAACATAACCTGTTCACCCGATCAAAACTTGCAGATAGACTTAAAAGCTATGTTATTTAATTCAAATACGTTCTACTAATTTTAAAAACTAACATCTTTGGTGCTTACTGAGACAGCTATTTTTTGCAGTGCAACAACATTACAAATTTTCAATTTGTGTTTCTATTCTACAGCAGTTCTTCATTGCTTAGAGTCCATGAAGGAGTTCATCCTGTTTTTGATAAGGTTACTATTATTATAAATTATAAAAAAAATTGTGAAATTTCGTATTTAGTTATGTGATTCAAGAGTCTCAATTAGGTTGAATTTTGAAGACGTGTACTGCTTCATTAAAACTTTATTTTTTGACATCTATTCCAGAACCTTTTCGCGTGTTCAAAATATGACTATTAGATGTGAAAAACAGTGACAATCCTATGACCCTATCCTGATTTTTCTAAAAGACGTTAATTTTCGTGTTTATAATTAGCTGTACTGAGGTCCTCTTCTACCGAGTGTTTCGTTGCATTGGTATAGCACCCAGTACCACCTCTAGATTTTATTCATTTCATCAACAATCATTCTTGCAATGTAAAATTGTATACAGAATATTATGTATGCTTATGGCTGATAATGTTATAGAAACCTTTTACTGAAAACCAGGATATACGAAATCTCAGTTGAAGTTTTAGATATAAACCTTTTTATACTTGTAGATACATACGTTTGTCAATAAATAAAAATTAGTTCTTCAATTATTTCACATAAATTTTAATCTGGATCAACATAACAGTGATTTTTGTTCCCGTAATACGAAGACAGTTGTGGTTACATTAACATCCTTTTTACGAAAATTCTGCTAAGTGTACAGAGATCTGAAAGCAAATGCAAAAGAAACGATATTCACGGCACGAGGTAGTAAACGGCATCCTCTTAATGCTAATAGAGGCAGCGAACTAATTCATTAATCCGATAATCAACAACTGGAGTGCATTTTTCAGTGAAGTTGTTGACAGCACTTAAGGCTAAATTTATATTCACTCGTTATGAATATAAAATATATCCTGACGGTGGCGTGAATCTTGAATATTCAAAGGCTGCAGCACGGGGAATGTGGTAGATAAATCCAGACAAATTACGTAATGCGTGCCAAAAGTGGGTGAGGATAAAAAGGCGTGAGAACAGGTAAACTGCGTGTGCCCCAGGCTTAACGATACTGTTATTTTCAATTATATCGAAGTGCAGGACATTCTTGTTGTCCCGGAATGTTGCCCATAGCAGGCGAGATTCCTGTGGGCGCAGGGGCGTCCAACCACCGGCATGCGAAACATGAACCCAAGTCTGACTTCTTGGTTGTACCTCTCAAATTATTAGTGGGTTTAATAATTGCTTGGAGAATTAACCAGCACTAAAGAAAAATGTAACACAGCGTTTCTGCAGACTTTGTTTGTTGTTGTTGTTGATTTTTTTTTTTTTTTAACACACAGTTTTTACTTCACTGCAATAATTCTATAATTTATATTTTCTGTTATATGCAATTTGCTCAATTCTTTCTTTATTGCCTTGGAGAAAGCGGTGAAATAGATAATGCTGATGAAGTTGTGAAACAACAGCTAGCTAGACAATAGTGATGAAGGCACTGAAAAACACTGCCATAAAAAGAAAGGGTAGAAAAGTTATAAAAGATTGTTACGAAACACGAAAAATATTTTTATTAACAAAATAAAACTGAAGAGAAGTGTCGTGGAACGAGGAATTCCGCACAGGCCCTTCGTTTTCAGTACTGATGGCTGAGTGTGCCTTGTAAAGGAAGGAGAACAACAACGCAAATGGGTCAGGCCATGATGAAAGATAACACAGGAACACGAAAAACATGGAAGCAAATCTAATAAGGAAAAATGACGATAACTATAAAAGTGGAAGGCACCGATGAAAGAGTCTAAAAAATGTAAAATCATTAAGGCAACCTGGGGATTCGTAATGGGAGCTGTTTAGTGGAAAGAACTTTCTTTGCATTGAGAATGATAGTGAATAGATGAGAATCACGTACCTTCCAGAACAAGCAAAGAGAAATTTTAGATAGCTTCGAAATATGTTCAGAGCGAAGATAGGAAGAAAATTGACATACAGATTTACGAATCACTGACGAGAGAAATAAAGGGAAAAGATAGCGACGAATATGATGAGCAAGAAAAAATCGTGTTAACCAGGAAGTTTTTTCAACAATAGAATTGAACCTAGGGACTAGGTGTGTGCCGGAGGGAATTTTTCCGTATTTTTCCAAAAGACCATCCAACCCGGATAGAAACCGATATTTTGGAAGGCGTAAAACAAATTATGCAGATCTCAATCGTTGCCAAAAAAAAAATTCTAACACTTTTAAGGAACATCACCATACCCTGTCCTCTTAGAAGATACAGCGGAACAATCCAGCAGCCCTAGGAAGCGACTGAATGGCGAGAAAATCTCAACATCGATTTCTAACATCACTTCCGCCTTATTTCAAATTAATTACATCTGATGCACATGTCTATACGTAATTAATTTTGTAATCTATTGTATAATTATTTGTTTACTTCCTGTATTTTTATCCATGTGTCATACCATATAAAAATATTCATTGTGGTATGAGTACGTGTTACAACCCCTACTTAACAACTTATAGGAAATACAAGAGCATACATCCAGCATGCCTTCTTTAACTAAGGAAAGCATTTATCATGAAATCATTGATGCCCGAAGTATTTGCATAAATCACTTCAGGTAACAGTTTTTTTATGGCCTCGAATGAAGGGTACAGAAGAAAACGCGTGCACTTGTAACAGTGGAATTGGTTCCATTTTGCTTTTGAAAAGTGAAGTACCGTCCCACTGTTTTCCTCTTGGTATCTCGTTGAGGTCTGTGTACCTCGCCCTGATGACTGATTAATGCTGATTACCTTGTACAATATGAGATGTCCTCGTTGCTGATACCATAGTAGTTCTATGAAATTTTTGTTCTTTGGAATACAAAGTGACAGAGTATCACTTTCTTTTCACTGACGATTCTCCATGTACAGCACAACACCACGTAATAGAAGTATTATTTTGTGAATAAATGTCATAGGACTATTGATAAAGGGAGGCACTCTTCACTTATTGCGGTAACATTACTGAAGAGTTTATAGAATCACTGATGGAGGAGAGAGTTTAGAGTAATAAGTGCTGTAGCTGAACATGGTTAGTAGTACATTACGAGCTTAGATGCTACTAATGTGTTTAATCTAGTCTGCAGGTACATTTATTCATGACTAGTTGGCCCGTTCAAAAATATCGCAAATAATATACGATGATTAGCGAGATTTATAGTTTGTAGTAGGATGAAAGAGGAACTGACTCATTTGTAGCAATCGCTTGTTTGTCAACTGAAATAGGTCTACGTAGCAAAACACTTGCAATCTAGTGATTATGCGATCACTCCTTACCGACCAGCGAAACCTAGCGGCTCGACTCGGAACTATCGTAAGTCCTTGACCATGATCGTTCATAATTTTGCCATTTACGGGTTCAATTTCGAAAAATTTCTGTCTTAATTAACGAATTTACCAAAGCAGAGAAATTAATCTTTAAAATGATAACTGATTCATCAATTCTGGTTAAGTATGAAGGGAGAAAGGTGGATCGTCACAAAAAATAAAAAAAATAAATATGAAGAATTTCCGGAGTGAAATTTTTAATATCAAATCATCTTTAGGCACCGCCGATGAGATCATATCGTCAGAAAATACAAAATTTGTTATTATGAAATGGTTTTACGAAATTGTCTATGACAGTAAACTATTCTTGTACATATGGATGAAGGTATTTTGTTTTTAGCAGTCTGAATTAAATTTTGTACTGCTCAATATGATGCGGCCGATGCAATAATGTTGACGGGCACTACTATGAAGACAACTATTACAGTTGACAGAAATTGGGAGTGTAGTTGCGTTGTATCTTTTGTCCTTTAGCATATAGAAGACGCCAATAACGATCGATCTCATTTCTGTATTTTCCGGCCACGGCAGGAAGCCATCGATTCGATCTCCATCTCTCTCTCTGTCGTAAGTCAGATGATCCTCCACTTTACACCCCTCCAGCACGCAGCATTAGATAACGCGAGATGTTACCCGAAAGCGCGAAGCAGGCCACAGTATGTTTCCCTGTCCCCCTCCCCCTTTTTCTGTTCTGACAGACGCTCCAGCAGCGGGAAGCCGAACTATTGGCTTTTCGCTTTCGCATATTTCAAGCGCTGTAAATAACGAGTCTCTGGAGGCACCGAGAAAATTGCCTGGCACCATTTGGCACGTTACTGTGATGTGCTCATGTTACACAAACGTATACATAATTCATGAGCTATAAAACTCCGTTTGTCCTAGCTCCTCCAGACGCTGCAGCGAAGGCATAAAACACGGCCCCTGAAATTAGGTGTCTCCGGATTTATTTGAAGTAGTCATTGTTGGGTTTGTAAAGACTGTTATTTGCGCCGGGTTTTTAGCGTTATTTACGATCCATAAAACTAAACGGCTCAACAAAAATTCTTCACAACGTTTCTACACATTTTATTATATGACATCAAATGCTTCTACCGTCACAAATACCATAGCGGAGGATTATTAAAAGAGAAGCGAGACATTCTGAGCTGGATGGCGCCCAGTTCTGCTGCTTTAGCACTCACGCGACGTTAATCCGGGCCGCTGGGTTCAGCACGTGGGTGAGCGGGTTCCTCTTAAGGCTCTGTTTAGCTTCCTAAACGGAAACACCGCATAATAACTTCAAATTACAGTGAAACAAGCTGGAATTCTAATAGCGCAATTTATCTCTTTCTAAATGCTCTCTTTAGCATAATTTCCTGATACATATCAGTACCATCAATTTCGGAAGAACAGATCATGTGAAACACAACTGACACTATTTTTGCATGACGTAATGAAAGTTATTGATGCAGGTTCACAAATTGATGGAATTTTCCTGAATTTTCAGGAAGCCTTCGGCTCTCTGCTATATTACTGCCGCTTAGCGAATATTCGAGGGCACGGTATATCGGATCAACTTTGCGAATGGATAAAATATTTTCTAAATCGTCGGGCACAGTAGTCAACGTTGATGGAGGGGCCTTGCCCAATCTAGCTGTTACATCTGGCGTCTCTCAAAGAAGTGTGATAGGGCCATTTAATTTCTTAATTTTTATAAATCTCTGAGAAGATATAAATATCAGGTTGAGATAGTTCGTTGATGATGCTGTAATCTATAGGAAAGTAAGGAATTCGGCCGATTGCTTACAAATTCTGCGTGATCTGGGTGTTATTTCGCTTTGGTATGACGAATAGCAAATTTCACTAAATTGTCAATAATCCGAAGCAATAAATAAATAAATTAAAAAAGTAAATTAATAAAAAAATTAAACAAATCCGTTTGTTCCGAAGTACAAAGTAAACAATTCAGTTATTGATACGGACGATTACCTGAAATATTCAAGCATAACGGTGAAAAACAACATGAAATGGGTCCTGCACATAACTTCTGATTCTAGGCTGGGATTCATAGGTCGACCTTGAAAAATTATAATGATCAAATAAATGAGATAGCGTAAAAAAATCTAGTGCGTCCACATTTGGATTACCCGTTTCGGAGGGGGTTAATAGACAGTGTGGAGAAAGTACATAGGAGAGCCACTCGATTCGTGACTGCTTGTCACTGTCCTTACGAAAACGTCACAGAATTGTTTCGTAGATTGGGCTGGGAATCTCTGGTAGACCGACGATTTGTTTCAGTTTGGACTTGTTAGTAAACTTTCTTACTCTCTCTTTCATTTGCAAGTGTAATCAAATACTTCGTCCTATTCCCTTTTCGGGTTCCCATGACAGGAGATATAAGATTAGAGAACTAAGCTGCCACTCTGAAGCTTATATGAATTCTTTCTTCCCTCGTGCCAGGGGCGGATCCAGGGGGGGGGCGAGGGGTCTCAAGCCCCCCCCCAAAGGCCCAAAAGTATCTAGGTCCAAAATTTTGGAGACTTTTTTTTTTAGCTCTATGGATTCGAGGAGGCTATAAATACTACTACCCTTTGACTGACTCAAACCCCCCCAAACCAAAATCCAATGAAGGCAAGCCCCCCCCCAACCGAAATCCACTCAAGCTAAGCCCCCCCCCCCTCTCCAAACCAAAGTCCGCTCAAGCCCCTCCCAAAGCAAAATTCTGGTTCCGCTCCTGCCTCGTGCCATTCGGGATTGGAATGCACAGCGAAGAGATTAGTTTTGGACCTGAGTACCCTCTGCCACCCACAATTTTGTGAATTGTATAATATATATGTAGCTGAACATATCCTAAAAAATCCCACTGTTGTTTTTTTTATCTGCTTAACGTCTCTCTAACAGCGAGGTCTTTAGAGACGGGAAAGGATGGGGGCAAGGAATTCGGCTTTGGCCTTTTGAAGGAAGCATCCCGGCATTTGCCTGGAGTGATTTGGGAAACCATGGAAAACCCAAATCTGGATGCCCCGACGGGGATTCGAACCGCCGTCCTCCCGAATGCGAGGCCAGAACGATAGTCGTTACACCACCACGCTCGGTCCACTGTAGGCGTGTCACCTGTCTGGGCGGTGATTTTCATAAGCCCTTGGCCCACCTTCACCTCTGGCACAGATTGCTGTGTAATGTGAAGTACGCCAGAACGCTTCTGTGGCTTGGATTCCACGCTAAACTGTAGGTCTCTTCTAAGGATAACAACTCTAGTTGTAATATGGCTGTGCACTCTTTCAAAAGCAAAGATTCAAGACAAATGAAGGCCTAAGATGGTCCTAGGTGACCTAAACTAGCATTCATACTGGATTGACGGAGGCAGCCATTCAGATGGAAAATTTTAATATCACGATCGTCTCTTGTGTCTGAGCTCAACATATTGCTCTGTGCATAAAAAACACACCCGCACTCACTAAAGGATAAGTTTTAAGAAGGATTTGGGCAGGTATAAGACAAATGGATGTAGGTATGGGTAATATAGTGAAATATGAGTGGTTCTGGTACCTGCTGATAGTCAAGTGTCAATTGCAACTCATGGTACCTGGGGCACTATTAATGAATGGCTGAAAGGGTTTCGGTGTGGCGGGAGACGTGGTGGTTATCTATGTGTTGATGGTACATGTGATCAATTGAGTGTGATGAACACTATTTATGGGATAAACACTAAGGTGTGTGGTGAATACATGACATCTGTTGCACACCGTCTCTCCCGTCTGGCCTATTATATGTGAGGAGAGTTCTATTTTTCAATAAGTCATGAGGCAAGAGAGTACTGCACCATTTTTTCGTTTCCATGATTGGTGCCGGTAGTTGGGCTGAACTCGCTGTAGACATGGACATGTGTATCTGCGTCTCTCTTTGAGCATGGAAGCGTAAGTATGGTGATACCTGACATTAACTCGTCTGTCTAATGATTTTTGTAACCAGAGTCTGTCCAGACAATCAGTGGTAACGACAATTCTGTCCCATCTTTCCCGTGATGCTTGCTGTTGTTTATGTCGAACTCGCTGTATGCATGTATGTGTGTGTGTGTACGTCTCTCTCTGGGTATGTATGCGTAAAGATGGTCGGAACTTCCTTTAACCCGTTTGTCTGGATGCAGTTCATTTCCCCCACTAATGTGTGTGTGTGAGTGTCTCCTTTCTCTGTGTGAGTTCTATCTTGGTTCTGTTGTTGTGTCGTGTTCGCTGTAGGCATGGAAATGTGCGTGATTCCTCTGTAGATTTGAGTCTAAAATATATGGTTGTAGAATTATACTCACCATCAATATATGCTTCTAACCATTATTTCGAGGGTTAGGCACTCTCCCATTCCACTGTGCTGTTTGTGTTGGCATACGAATTGTGTTTCTCGCGTCACTAAATGCACTTCGGGGTAAAAATCATTTAATGGAGAGGGTGCTGAGGGGGTGTGCCAGAGAAGCGAAGTACTTTGATACAAACCCACAGTCAGATCATTGCTTGCACCATAGTGTTGTAGTATGGAGTCTACATTTTTTGTACATAAAATGCTGAGTGCAAAGGAGGGTAGCTAGATTTATTAGTGGAAAACATTCAACAAGTTACATAATAAAGGAGCTGGGCTGGATGTGACTGGAAGATATAAAGAGTGGTGGGGTGCTTTATATGGCGTATAATGATGTTAGAATGGATATTGGTAGATTAATTCTGAGTGGCGTATGGAGCCTAAGTTAACCATGACCACAATCTGGCACTAGACTTTAGGTGATGCGGGCTGAGTGGATAAAATATCCAAACACGCACTTTCATATACAAATGACCTATCAATTTACGATAATTCAAGTATGGGCGCTATCTTCGGCGTAATAGAACTAGTGTCTGCACCTATGGTGACGTTTTGGATACTTGTCAATTTGTGGAGATCTTCAATGAAAAATGTGTGTTATGATGTCTGTTCGATGACAATGAAACTATCAGTTAGCTAAGAGCATTATGGTAACTTTATCGTGTGAACTGTGTTTTTTTTTCAAACCTTTGTCTGTGAATGAATTTTTAAATTAGATGTTTGCCCTGGCTATCTCGACTAACCCAGTCTACCGTACATTATTACTGGCACATTGCGGCCGTTACACATGGCAAATTTCAACAACCATCAAAAATTCTAGTATTTCCAGCATATAAGGCATTTTTCGGGCATTGTGCCTCGTCGATGTTACGTCATTAGAGGTGAGAAAAGATGTAGGGCAAGGAACGATTAGAAATTCGGCCATAGACTTTTGAATGTCTCTTTCCCGGCATTTGTCTGACCTGATTTCAGGAATCCAGGCAATTTCACTGTTCTGTTTAAAGTTTGCTAAGGTTAGTTTTGGGGTACGAAGTAAAGTTCTCAGGTTGTTCACTATATGTCCTTTGGGGCAAAAATCGTGATGAGTGGATGTACCAGAGAAGTGAAGAACTTGTGTTAAATCCCACAGACCATTGCTTGTATATAGTGGTGTAATATGGGGTCCACAGTTTTTGGACTTGAAATGCAGTGAAATAAGGTGATACCTCTGTCCACATGTAGGATGTGTAGTTCATTTTCACCACTAATGTGTGTTTTTTTTGTGATGTATGCAGCTGTGAGTGAGCATCCAAAGTACGGCATTGTAGCATGTGTTAAGAAAGACTCTTGGAACTACTCATGCCTTTGTGATACTATGGGGGCACATGTTACTGGATGGCTTGCTGTTATGTGGGTGATATGAGATGATGCTGATGTGAACAGTTTCGTACCTGTGTACATGCTACAAGATGGCAAAGATGGCTGAGGTGTGTGAGAGGCGTGGTGATGCTAATACGAACAGTTTGGTACCTGGTAGCTGTTACTGATGGATTTTTTGATCAGTCATGAGCCATGGTGGGTTCTGCACAACTTTTTCGCTGCTATAATTGGGCTGGTTGTTGTGTCGAGCTCACTGAAAATGTGTGTGTTTGTGCGTCTCTCTCTCTGTGTCTGTATGCGTAAATATGGCGATACCTTTCTCGTCTGTCTGAACGTATGATTTGCTGTTCCTCCACTTATGTTTCATTGCGCTTGTATGTGGAGACGTATGGATTTGCGTGTGAGATCTGGTATGAATATGAGGGGTTCTGGTATCTGCTGATAGTCAAGTGTCTATTGCGACTTATGGCACCTGGAGCACAGTTAATGAATGGCAGAAAAAGTTGCGGTGTGTGGGAGACGTGGTGGCGATCTATATGTTTTAAGGCTACATGTAATCAATTGGGTCTGATGAACACTATTTATGGGATAAACACTGAGGTGTAAGGTGAAAACATGTCATATTTTGCACACCATCTATCTCGTCAGGCCGATGATATGTAAGGAGATTTCTGTTTTTCAGTAAGTCATGAGGCAAGAGATTACTGCACCACTTTTTCGTTTCCATGATTGGTGCCGGTAGTTCTGAACTCGCTGTAGACATGAACACGTGTATCTGTATCTCTTTTTGTGCATATAAGCGTAAGTATGGTGATATCTTTCTTTTACTCGTATGACTGCATGTAGGATGTGTAGTTCATTTCCACGACTAATGTGTGTGCGTTTGTTTTGTGACGTAAGCAGCTGTAAGTGACCATCCAAAGTATGGCATTGTAGACCGTGTTATGAAAGACTTATGAATCTACTCATGCCTTTGTGGTACTAGGAACACATATTACTGGATAACTTGTTGTTATATGGGTGATATGAGATGATGCTGATGTAAACAGTTTTGTACTTGTACACATGCTACTAGATAGGAAAGATGGCTGAGGTGTGTGAGAGGCGAGGCGATGCTAATGTGGGCAGTTTGGCACCTGGGGTAGCAATTACTGATTTATTAATTCTGGTTCCACGTTTGATGAAACTATAGAAAAAGTGTGTATACCACCTTATCAGGTATTGTTCTCACTGTTTGATGTATATTCTTTACAATTACCACTCCTATTTCAACTACACTGCCGATACCTACATCCATTTGTCTCATACCTGCCCAAATTCTTCTTAAATCTTATCCTTTATTGAGTGCGGGTGTGTTTTATATGCAAAGAGCAATATGTTGAGCTCAGAGACAAGAGACGATCGTGGTATTAAAATTTTTCACCTGACTGGCTGCCTCCGTCAATCCAGCATGAATGCTCGTTTAGGTCACCTAAGACCATCTTTGACCTTCATTTGTCTTGAATCTTTGCTTTTGAAAGTGTGAACAGCCATATTACAACTAGAGTTGTTATCCTTAGAAGAGACCTACAGTTTAACGTGGAATCCGAGTCCCGGAAGCGTTCTGGCGTACTTCAAATTACAAAGCAATCTGTGCCAGAGGTGAAGGTGGTTCTAAGTGCTTATGAAAATCACCGCCCAGACAGGGATTCGAACCGAGGACCTTTCTATCTCCGGTGAGACGACTTAATCACTGAGCCACAGTCAAGATGCTGAAATTTGATATTTATATGAATTCTTTCCCCCCTCGTGCCATTCGAGCTTGAGATAATTCCTTTCCCTCCGTTAGTTGCACGTCTATGTTATTCACAGTAATTTTTAAGGCGGTGAATTCATACCATCCATATTAAAACATTTTCCATGTCATTAGCAACGTTTATAGGTATACATGCTTTGGCATGGAAGTTCATAACGTTTAAGGCAATAAATGGATATTAAGTGAAGAATTAGTTAAAAAAGAGGGGGGGGACAGTATGTGAGGAATTTCATAACGTGTAAGGCAATAAATGAATATTAAGTGAAGAATTAGGTAAAAAAGGGGGGGGACAGTATATGAAGGGCAAGAGAGGTCTATGACACATATGAAATAAAACCATAAGGTCTGAGTGATGTATTATTATTCAATAAAATATATTTTAAAATTTCAATAAATCGGTTTCATTTACCAATAAATTATGTATATTCCTTGAGTAAAATGGAGTAGTATTATACCCTTATCACGAGTATGAAATACTAGAAATGGAGACAGAACATAGTTTATAACTGATATATCACAAGAGGTAAGCTGGGGTCTCGCCGTGGTCCGGATCCTGGCACTCACTCCCACCACCTTCCCTGTGACGTCATCGATTAACGGTAAAAATTCTTCCTTTCTCCTAGTCTCCCTACTACCATCAAGTTGCCAATCGCTCAAATATGATTAATAGGTTTGTAGTTCTCATTTCTATTCTTTTCTCCTACTTTACGAACCGGTGCTGGTGCTGCACGTTTCAATCCTTTGTACGAACTGGGTTCCAGACACAATCTAATTAGTATTTCTAAATACTGTATAGTATCGTACGCACCTATTTCCAAACCATTTGATGTGATGATATCCGTACCGGACCAATTATACTCAATGTGATCTACCCATCTCATTCATCGTATCTTACCAGGCGTGGTGGATTTACGGCAACGTTCTGGCCTCGCATTCGAGTGGACACGAACTCCGGCCATCCAGATTTGGGTTTCCCATGGTTTTACAGAATAATTCCCGTTCCTTGCCCCTAGTTCTTTCTCGCCTCCAATAACCTCGATGTCGACAAAGAAGTAAATCCAAAAAAAAATCACCATATCATCAAGTAACATCGATAATTCGCTAGCCTGTTCACCTCTGCTAATTTGGATCAGCTCCTGTTCTGATATTCCCCCTACTAGTCCCGCAGAACACTGTCCCGCCACTGTGGCTTAGCGCACTGATGCACCGCACAGTGGCTTGGGGAGCTCAGAACACCGCGTACCAGCCCTCCTGACATGAGTTTACAGGTGGTTTTCCGCAGCCATCAAGGTGAATGTCGGGTCGTCACTAATCTGCACCTCATAATCTACACATTACACAAAAAAATTCACTTATCACTCGCTGAACACAATTATAGGTTTCACAGATAGATGACAACACTTCACTTCCCCCATTAGTAAGTAAGAACTGGCAGTAGGTGAATAATGTTTGGCGTCAGTCAGGGAATGCAGCCATAAAACCATAGCTCAAAATTTAACGATGCCAACGATGAGTAAAATTCATCGAAGGCAACCGACCCCAAAATATTGGGGAAATGTGGTTGAGAAGAAGAAGAAGAACAGTTACAGAATAGTCATACACGGTCTCGTCTGACCAGGTTTAAAAATGTTTCCTCCTTTTCAAATCCCGTCAACTAATCCTTAACCATAACTGGTTTCGTGTGGTTACTTTTATTACTAAATCTTTATATATATAAAAATCTCGTGTCACGATGTTCGTCCGTGATGAACTCCGAAACTACATAACCGATTTAGATGAAATTTGGCTTAATGTGTGTGATTTAGTCCAACTTAAAAGATAGGATAGTTTTTATCTGGATTATAGACCTCAATATTTATTATTTGAGAAATAAATATTCATTAAATGTTTGTCATAGGACAATGGTTTGTAATTATTTGTAAGCCACCAAGGCTAAGCGGTCTGCTGGCTAAGTGGTTAGGGCGTCCGACTGGAGATGGAATGGCCCCCGGTTCGAGTCCCTGTCTCGGCGAGGATTTTTATAGACGCTAAACCCGGCATTAACCCCCGGCGCAGCATGCTGTATGAGGTGAAATACGCCAGGCCCGTACTGTGGTTCAGATTCGATGTTAAAATGTAGGTCCCCTGTACCAGGCAGGATAGGCGTGCTAGGTAAAGGCGGCTAAGACAGGGGCAGAATGCCCAGCCAGTAGAAACAATGTCACCAGGTCATTACGACCACACGTAATTATTATTATAGTTCCATAAGTTTCTAACAGATGGCGATGTGTTAACTTATCTATACAACACTTGGTTAGCTAGGTTGGGTAATCATCCAGTAGATCACGTTCTGTTTCAATTTATTTATGCTACGGTTTATTCCTAACAGATGGCGGTGTGTTAATTTATCGAACCATTCAGTAGATGGCGTTGTATTTCTTTTATTTATGCTACGGTCTATTGCACGCCATATGTGTGAGTTTCTTCAATTTTAATTGTGCTGTGTATTGTGTTATAATTATACTGTATTGTTGTTCATCGTTTGTGTGTCATTATACCTAACGACAAAGTAATTACACACATGAATATAACATCGAAGAAAACGTTACGATAAATTCGAATCGTGTAAGTATTTCTCGCTAGCTTATCATTTTCTTCTTTTTTTTTTTTGTTCAGCTAGAGACCACGTGTCAATTTCAATTCCTCTCCTGTTGTTTTTTCTTTCTTCCTCCACAGTACTCCATCATTATTGCACTCCTCTCTACCTTTGAATCCTGCCATAATCAAAGTCTGCTATCGAAAAAAATTTCTTTGCATACAGTTCACTGGTATTATTTCGTTTCAAATCTTTCTAAACCTCTTGAAAGCCTGGTGTCATCCATGCTATAAATGTATCGAAAAAATAATATTCTTCTTTTTCTGTTATTTTTCAATGTTATTATATATTGCCTCATTAGTTCTTAACTTCCATTTTACTGTATGTTTCAATGGACCCAAATATTCCGGTTTCACCACTGTATTATAGTGTCTTATTTTAAGGCTTTCAGAAAGGCACTTTTTGTTGTAATTCAAATATTTTTCAGTGAAATGTCGCCAAAGAATCTAACCTCGACAATGCGTGTAGCAGAGAGGCAAGACGCACGACTGTGCCTTCAATACGCCGTGGATATGTACGCCAAGGTTGAAAACAAGCATTTGCGATTTATTCGATACAACCAGGTTGAATTACGATTGGAGGAATACATCCTCTTACGAGATACTGTTATCGGTAATATTTATGAAAATTTAAACGCCAATGATATCGGTAATGCATTTATTTTACCTTCAAGCTACATCGGCAGTTCACGGAACATGCAGGAATATATACATGATGCGATGACTTACGTACGTCATTATAATCGTCCAGATTTGTTTATTACATTTACATGTAATCCGAATTGGGAGGAAATACAAACTTCACTATTACCAGGCCATCAATCAATGCATCGTCATGATGTCACGAAACGTGTGTTCAAACAAAAATTAAAATCATTGATTGATTTAATCGTAAAACATTCAGATTTAGGTAACACATGTTGCTATCTGTATTTGATTGAGTGGCAAAAGCGAGGTTTGCCTCATTCTCACATTTTGATTTGGCTTGAAGTTAAAATCCGTCCAGAAGAAATTGATCAAATAATTTCAGCCGAAATTCCGGATCCATTAATTAATCAAGAATTGTTTGATATTGTTACCAGTCACCCGATCCACGGACCGTGCGGTGCTTTTAACATGACATCGCCATGCATGGAAGGTGGAAAATGTAAGAAGCGTTTTCCAAAGGAATATACGAATGATACTATTACGGATATCGATGGTTATCCGTTGTATCGCCGCAGAAACACTGGGAATGGTGGCCAAACATTTACAATGCGAATGTCAAATTCTAGAAACCAAGTTGAAATTGACAATCAGTGGTTCGTACCGTACTCACCATTGCTTTCAAAAACGTATAAGGCTCATATTAACGTCGAGTTTTGCAGTTCTGTAAAATCCATTAAGTACGTTTGCAAATATGTTAATAAAGGCAGTGATTTGGCCGTATTTGAAATTCAAAATGTAAATAAAAATGGCGAAATAACACGATACCAAATAGGTAGATACATCAGCAGCAACGAAGCTATCTGGCATATTTTTAGTTTTCGCATCCATGAAAGAGACCCTTCCATCCAGCATCTTGCAATACATCTTGAAAACTGTCAACGTGTATATTTCACCGAAGAAAATATTTTCCAAAGAATACTTGAGCCACCAAAAACGACAAAACCACAAACTGAATTTTTCACATTGTGTCAAAAATCTGATGTGTTCCGCCAATTCGCAAAAACATTATTATACGTTTACCGATGTTCCAAGCTATTTTTCATGGAACAAATTACGTAAAAAATGGTAGCCACGTAAACAAGGAGAACCACATCCTTCGATCGCAGGCATATTCAAAGCAAAGACTTTACACAGTGCATCAAAAACAACGTGAATGTTTCTTTCAGCGTTTGTTATTGGTGAATGTTCCCGTACCAGCTTCTTTCGAATGTTTACGAACAGTTAATGGTCGAGTGTTCAATACACGTCGAGTGTTCAGTACATGTCAAGATGCATGTCGCGAGTTGCAGCTGCTGGTAGACGACAATCATTGGCACCTGACACTTGCTGATGCAGCGTTGACAGCCACGCCGAATAGTATTCGTCAAACTGTTTGCAATTATTTTGACAACATTTTATCCAGCACAATTTTCGAGTTTGTGTGAAAAATATAAAAACAGTATGACTGAAGATATAACTGAAATTTCAGCTTAAATAAATAAATAAAAAACAATTTATTTATTTATTTTATAAATATCAATTTTTATATAATTTCAATTAAGTAATTTGTAATGAAATGTAAATTAAAATTTTTATGATCATTTGTCCTTAATTTAAACTCTCCGTAACTCTTTACCAATTAAATTTGAATTTCAAAATCGACTACAATGTTTTTGTCTTTATTAGTGAATATTAATTTGACTACTTGAGGAATTTTATAATAACATTAATCCAACGTACTATAATTAGTAAGTCACAGCAAAGCGTGACCGGGTCAGCTAGTATTAATATTATAGTTATTTTTCTGACATCCTAATTATTGGACCAACACTTTGCTAGACTGAAATCGGATAGTGATTTAAAAAAAAAAAAAAAAAAAAAAAAAAAAAAAAAAAAAAAAACCTAAGAAAACTAAAAAAAAACGAAATTCAATATGCAAGAGAGACACAATTTGTATGTTTGAAGCTCGGACGAAAAGCTGATCGGTAGCAAAGAGAAACTATATGATTTGAATTGCCAAGATAAAAAAAAAAGAAAAAAAATGTAGTAAGGAATTCATACTCGAAAAATGCAGGAGATGTTGTTAAGTTCCCTCGGAGGATGTTAAATCTTTACCAATGAAAAACTGAAAACACTCTAAGGTCAATTTTTAAAACAGTAATGTCTTCCCACAGCAAAAAAAGAGAAAGTAAATTTATTCTCACATGTTTAAAATTGCAGGCTATAGTAACATACAGAATAATACGACTAAAATAGGAAAAGAATTATATGAAGTTCAATATTGATTTAGTGAAAACTAGTATCCAGTGTCATTAATTCTTCCATCATGTTTATTTTTAAAAACTACGTATTAAAAATTAAAGAAATTATATAAAGATAGGGACATATGTATGATATTTATTTTTTTGAAAAAACTATTGATAATATTCGGATGAGATGTATAACCTCACAAAGAAATCAGGTTTGACATAAAGTGATAGACTGATGACGTAAAATATGAAAAACAATTAGATGAATCTTGTAATAAAATGTTCAGTAAATATTCAGCTTGATGTAAAGGAAGCAATCAAGAAGGTGAGAGGAAAATTTTAAGGGGGTAGAAAGTTGCTTGAACAAACAGTTGGGAGAAAACAAAGATATGTCTGGATCATGATTAGCAGCACAAAGAAAGGAATTTGTAGACCCGTTACTACTGATTAATTTGTTGGTGAGTGGGACAGTTTAATGGAAGAACCCCAGTAGAAGAGAAACTTAAAAGTATATCAAATAGCAAATGAGGACCCATTTGGTAATGGGTAAGAGGAGTAATGAGGTAGCCGAATATGGCATCAAACCAGCCGAGAGAATGAATACAGAAAAATGAACTTCCGAGTGCCCTTCAGTAACTCCATTTGTAGGACAAAATGATGAAAAAGCATATATATTTCTGGTGCGGTAATCCATCTGATCTGTTGGTTTTCAGAGTTTTATATTTTCTTCTCTCGCTGCTTCAAGAGGTCTTGAAGACTCACTGGATGCAGTATGTTTTATAGTTAGCGTACACCGCCAAATAGTTTGTCAATATACTGTGCTCTAAAGTCTGTAATAGATATTTAAGGATGTTTCATGTCCGATAATTGTTTCGTCGTTCCGTTTTATTTGCAGGAATGGCAAATTTGTCTTCCCAGCTACAATGGACCATATTCAGCAACTGCAGGAAAATGACGAACTTCCACGGCCTTAAGTACTCCTCTACCTTTTTGGTCGGGCTTAACGTCCTGACGGGGTGATACTTATGACTAGGGTTCGGATCTTTATGACCAAAAAATAGACAAATATGCAGGCAAATATCACCATAAAAATGGATAAATATGACCTAAAAATGATAAAGTATGACCAAACATTTAAATTTACTATACATCAAAACATGCTCTATTATTGGTAATTTATTTTACCTAGTGGTGTCGCTTTTATGTACGAGTAAACAGAATAATTTGCTTCCGTGCACTCGCGGCACCGTTGTAAAATTAAATTTTAAATCGGTTTGTTGACGTCATTTTAATTTCACATAATTTACAGAATTTAACTCTTTCATCTGTACTAAAATACTCCTCTCCAAACTCCCTTACGTTATCGCATAACTTCGCACTTACAGAAAATTTTATTTTAGGCATGGAGGTAGGCGTACTCACTGATCCACTGCAAATTTAAGGATGACTGAGGATATATCATTGAGATATTGATTGACGCGGATCAACACAGGCATGTTTCTACAGCATTGTCGAGATTAAAAGGTGGGCGGAACATTACGTTTAGAGAGTGACAATAATGTATTACTTTGATTCTTCACTGCTGAATTCTGACCACAGATAAAATTAGTTTTTTCCGCCACCTGTATAGCAGAAGTACAGTT
The DNA here is from genome assembly GCA_031002005.1 of Vandiemenella viatica. Lineage (NCBI taxonomy): Eukaryota > Metazoa > Arthropoda > Insecta > Orthoptera > Morabidae > Vandiemenella > Vandiemenella viatica. The sequence goes on along the minus strand of CM061920.1, from coordinate 61,457,753 downwards.
TTGTGAATAATTATCTTAATTTCTTCTCTTCAATATCTAGTGAATTCCCGGGACTATTAAAAAAACTACCAGATTTTTCCTCAAAATATGACCATAAGACCATGAATATTATCGAAAAATGACCAAAACTAGGAAATTTATATGCTATGTAAAATACATTTAAATACAATCAGAAACGATGAATCAGTGCTTAATTCAACATTTCAGCTCAAAAAGAAAGCAGGAAACAAATATGACTTGACATAAAAATCCGAACCCTCGTTATGAAATTTACATAGGCCGTCCCGTTGTCTCCGTGGGTTGCAGCGCCATAATGGTGCCTGGCGCCTGATACGGGGTTAGCTGGTTCTAGTCCTGCCGGCGGAAGATGTTTTCATCATCAGGACTTTGGCCGACAGGGTAGAGGAGGTTGTGGTTGACTATTCCGAATCACCAAACTGTGCACCCAAGTCCTGGGTTGAATTGCAAACCTCTCCACACTGTGTATGGAGACAGGAAATACTACGGTGTTGATGTGGACTCATACGTCGGAGGGGGACGTTAAACTTGGCGGTCACTAAGTGTACCTCAGATAAGAAGGTCTAAATGGGACGTCACCGCGTTTCATCCTTTCTCTTCTTCCGTCTTTGATACTATCACAACACACTACACTGAACATAGATAAATTACAGTCATCCATACAAAATATGAAACACGTAAATACACTTCCATCACTGGAGAAGGCAAGAGCAAACCACCCCAGTTTAAATTCCCATAGCAAAAGTAGAAGACATTCACCTGAACAACCAAAACGTTAAAACAAAGGTGGTGACGCATCAAGCACGCACAATTTGTAAACATTTTCTGATCGTGCATGTACGCGAATAAATGGCCCAAATAGGTAAACTTACTACTAGTGCTACATTTTGTGTAATTATGTCTCTTAAGAGGATATTATGAAAAAGAAAGATGAGACCTAAATTATGGCCATCACATTAAAAAAACAAAAATAATAAATTAAACGTGACTGCTAAATAGCTTAAAAACATGTGAAAGAAGTGGTTTATTTTATTATTATTATTTTTTAATGTCGAATATCAACAGAGGTTTCCGAATGAAGTTGACATGGTATTTATTTTATCCTTAAAAACATTATTAGTGGTTCCAATATCCGTTGTGATTTCTACTCTAGGCGTCATACTTTTTAATTCTGATTTGATATGAGCCGTCTGATGGCTCAGTGGTTTAGGTGTATGACTGGGGATCGAAAGGTCCTCGGTTCGAATCCCTGTCTCGGTGCCGATTTTCATAGGCACTTAACCGGACTATCAACCCTGGCACAGCTTGCTGTGTAGTGTGAGGTAGAGAAAAACTCTTCAGTGCTTCAGATTCCACGTTAAACCTATAGGTCCCCTGTACCCCCTAAGATTACAGTATTAGGTTATGGTGGCTACAACATGATGCGCAATGCGTAGTCAAGTATAAATCCCTTTCAGAAGTCAGTACGACCATACCGGAATTATTATTTTGTCATGGTAATATTTATGGATACTTGCCTTGTCTCCTGCTTTAATTTACAGCATTCAATTATGAACAAAAACTTCTCACTATACCGCTCCATACTTAAATTATTTTTAAATTTAAAATGAAGCTAAAATAAAATTGTTAAACCAAAGTCGCCTGATGATGTTCCCCGTCGGCAACGAGGCACGCAATGTGTACGCACGAACAACGAATTACTGTAAACACCTGTAGATATCTGTTTAGTGCGAGATTTTCTTGTCACCACAGGGCTAATTCTGAGTATGCTAAAATGACAAAAGTTTTCAACCATTTTGCGTGCTTCGTGGATCCGCTCCTGAAGTGCTCGTTACTATTTAGTTTCCCAAAAAAGTTAAGTTTTACGAGAGGCGGAAACTTGAGAGCTGAGGTGTATACCACTGCAGTGAGAGTAGCTCGGTGGAGCTGTCCGCTAGTTTTACGACAACCCTCGGGTTTGGCTATGCGTGACGAAAGGCAATGGTCATGGACCGTGTCCCGTGGCCCGCAGTTCCCTGGACCCACCCACTAAATCACCCCCTCCCATGCTAATACCAGCATTCCAGAACACGGCACACAACATCATAAGAAAGTAATATGTGGAGAAACTTTTATTGACACCAGTTATATAAGAGACTAATAAAAACCGGTCCGCGCGTTATGTGCGTATATAAAAAGGTTTAACGCTGTTTTAAGAAGGATATCAATAATAGGCGTGTGGATTTACTGCCGACTGACGCGTTGGCTTTATGGGCTGGCCCAACACGGCGCAGCAGCAGCTGGTGGAGGGATCTTTACTACACACACATCTCCACTCCGCTCTCCATCTCTAAATGAGGAAGTAATCGGCTTAGACAACTTGTTCCACACTAGTAAATACTTTGCTAGCCTCGAATTCCACGTTAATCACAAATCTGGAACCAGATTTTATCTTTGTCGTTGATTCATTGAGATACTCGATTCGGGTACAGAAAAACCGAGCTTGGTGGGTGAGCGGTAACGCTCGGGCCTCGCATTCGGTAGGACGCATGGTCGAATCCCCGTCCCACTATCCAGATTTTGGTTTTCCCCAAATCCCTCCAGGCGAATGTCGGCATGGAAAGGTCGTGTCTGAATTCTTTCGAATTCCTCGCCCCCGGATCTTTCCCGCTTCTAATGACCTCGACGTCGACGAGGCGTAAGGTCAAAAGAAAAAAAAAAGCGTACATAAGAGTTGTTTTAGTAGTATATTAATGAACTATGTGCTTGATGCACTTAGTGGCAGATTTGTTTATACTGTACATTTTGCTGTAAACTCGTTTAAACGACGGTCAAAAATGACTTGTTTCACCTATTGTGGTTGTACGAATGTGTTTTGAAATAGTTTCTACGGAAAAACGAATTACGATTATTTATATTTTTCGTGATGAGTGTTTCCCTGATTTGTATTCTCGGAGTGTTTGACTAGATATTTTTAAATACGTAACTGCCTTTGAGTTTATATGACTAAAATTTTTATTATAATGGAAAAGCGTCTAAGCAAAGAATAATTCCATAAACAAATAATTAATACTTATTTGACTGATATATTTCTCGATTACTTACATTTCGTGTAAACTTTCTATTAGTTTTTAATAAACTTCCTGCAAAAAAAAATTCTTATTTTATGTTGTGACTGGTTCCAGCAACTGCTATAATAGAGAATACAGCACAAATATCGGAAACTTTTCTCCTTGCATTAATTTCTGCATCTAGCCGTCGTAAATAAACAAAAAACAACAAATAAATTTAAACAAACGTAGCAACGTATTATTTTTAATCTCTGCCTGGCATTATGATTTCTTATCTCTGTCCTATGTATTTATGTGCTGTTACATCCACGACAAACAATTTCCGAGCAAGAAGTGATGCTATGTTTTCGTAATCTGAACAGATAGGCAAAGAGCAACGTAATCTCAAACGATACCGACCAATGATTACACCTCATTACTCCATTCTATAGTGTCTGTTAATATTACTGCTATCTATGTAACTTTGGTTAATTATTTCTTCATTTTTGTAAAATATAGTACATTAAAATACTCGGAAAACGTAAATCAAACCGCTACATCAAAGACTGACACTACAATAAGCGGCAACATTTGTAAACACACAATTAAAGTGTGCTACTATTCACGTATTGAGGCATATCAAAATTCAGTCAGATTAAACCTTTATATTATCCACACGAATACTGTTACAGTTCCAGGTTCTGACAGCAGTGTAAAAGCAAAGTTATTAAATGAAAACAGCTGATTAGGTGAGTGAGAGCTAAGATTGTTACGGTTTCAAATTCTAACAGCAGTTTACAGGCAAAATATATAATTACGGCTGTGCTTGTGGATAATTTTAGCCTCAAAATTAAAAATTTGCTGTTGATAACAATACAAAACACATTAGTGAAAAATTTACACTGTTTTGTAGGATTACTTTGCGAAATTGTTGTTACGTCAACATAATGTGTGGCTTGAACGGATATTTAACAGATAATTACTTTCAGCGCAGCATTTAAACATATCCTCAGCCGACGCAAATATTAATGCTTCAAAATACAAACATCTACCTTATACGCATTCGTCCTCATGGCTTGGTTCACGAGAACAAAGCTGCCGCGAAATGTTATTAGGTACTTTACCAAAACCGTAAATAGTCGTACGTAATACTATATAAACCAGCCCTGTTACGTAGCTCCAAAGCACGAAGTGACAATGCTGTGCTGGGAGCACTGTGATCGCTTATACCGCAGGCTACCGAATGCTGCACCTACAGTATAAGTGCTTCCATCAACCATTGGCGAGAAATACGCTGCCTGGCAAAAGAAGTGAAGCATCCAGGAGGGGAGGAAGAAACGAAATGAAACTTCAAGGGTTGGGAGGCTTTGTGGTGTTATTTCGGTTACTGCAAAATCGAGTCAAATTTAGAAAGAACTTGACAGTAGGAATCACTTATCAATATGACGGTGCGCCCTCTCAGAACACTGGTGGAGTCGGAGTATCTCTCGAGCATACTGGAATCAGAGGGTTTCACTAAATAAAATGAAAAATCGTGAGGTCTTAGAAGATCTGGAGTCAAATCATTTGCTTAGTGATAGAAGATGAAAGAAGTACTGTTTTTTATGATCAAGAGAAACTGGAAAGACGGATGGAATCACATACTATAAAGCGTATAGTCTCCAGTATACATTATTTCCACATCACGGAAGTCTGTAAATCTATCACCCTCTTAGTTTTCCACAACCATCAAACCCATAACCAACAGCTTAAGTATAAACTTCGTAGCACGACAGAAAAATCTGAAGTTCTTCTTATATTGAAATGCATGGTAGGGATATCCTTTTGTACTTCACGTTTCTCGAATGTAAAAATTCCTTTGATCAGCGCAACACACTAGAGCTTGGGTACAGAGAGTCACCGTTCTAGATACACAATCTCATCTGCAAAATACATGTGAATCGTACCAAAGCAAGGGAAGACTTTTCTGCAGGTACTTTTCCTATTGAGAGATTTTAAATTGGGTGATACAACCCGAAATCGTTGAACCTAACGTTGAATAATGTTTTAGAAATTTTGAGATCAGAATTTGTTTGCTACCATATTTATATGTAACAACACAGACAAATTTAAATACGTAAGGTATTTGAAGATGAATTCGTAAAAGACAAAGGTCAAAAGTCTCGGAGACTTCAAAATTATGATCAACCATCGCTTATCCTAAATGATGAACGACAACGTCTTTTCGCGAGGCAGGGCAAGGATAACCGAATTAAAAGAACAATTATTTTGATGTAGGCGTCTTTCGATTTCTTAAAGCAACCCAAATTTCTAACTAACTCTAAATTGAAGGTCTTCTAATCCTTTGTATAAGCGACTACAAAACGGAAACCCCGACAAGAAAACTTTTTACGTAGTGTTCCATAGAGCAAAAAGTGTCAAGCATAGGTTGCACAGACAGATTCAACAATTAAATGTGAGGAAAATCAAGTTCTCTGACACAGAAGAGTAAATCGCAAAGTGAAACTTACCCCAAGAACTCCATGGCAACAGGAATAATACGTTTTTGAAGTCTATTAATCATAATACATTAATCTCACAGCGCTATGTCGGTCGACGGTAGTCCATGTCTCAAAGGAATTGTATGCCTAAAATTTGTTTTAACTCGTAGCTGGCCACACATTTACAATAATTTTGAATAATTTTCAGGTTAGTCACTGCGCACCCAACGTACGACTAGATCAAACACATTCAAAACAGTAATGACTTCATCATTCTTTTTATAAACAACGTCGAGTATAGTAGCATTACGCGAGTCACGTTGTCAGTAAACTGCTTTTTATTATTTATTTTTTTTTGAACTGATTTTATGAAGCAGAATTAACAGACGAAAATGCTTGTTCAAAAATTTATCTTATTTGAGATAGAGATTTAATGGAAGTTTTGATCATCTGTAAAAGAAAAAGAAAAATAAAACCATTACCTTACTTTTTTTATTATTTTAGCATTCATTGTCTTAAAAATCACGTCAAGCATGTTTTTCCCTATCTCAACCAACTGACTTAAAGTTATCAATCTTCCATCATAGACCATATCATCCTACTGTTTCTGCATTGATTTCTCGTACTATGTTACTTAACAATAGCACATCTAGTACATAAAGGTTATTATTTCAATACAAACTCACATCTTGTTAGGAAACAAGTTATTCGTTATATGTTTCGAGATAGCAAAAGATTAACTGACGAAGTTAATAAAACAATTATGTTAAACTAAATCTACAGAACGTTAAATGCAATTTAGTCGAGAATTTTTTTGTTGCTGAACAAGTTATCTTTGTAAGAAATCTTTTCACCAGATATCTTATAAACTATATCTTAAACCTAACTAACTTAAAGAATATCCTTGACCATAAGAACAAACACTCTAATGGTCCTAAGCCAACCTGTAACTTTTTTCCTTGTAACAGGCCTCGTTAAAAAGCTTGCAATACGCATCCAACTACCACAACATATTGTAGCGCTACAACCGGCGAAACCATCCCATCTCAGCCATACCACCTGTAGCACATCCCATCGCATATACCAACTCACCTGCCTCCATTGCCTGAGCTCTTATATCAGTCTCACCACAAACCAGTTATCCAGCAGAATGAGTGGTCACAGGCAGACTGTTTATCACCAAACCCTAGGCCAACTTTTTGCTCTCACAACACCCGTGATCAGAGCCACTATAGTACGTCCACAATCCGAATCTCCATCCGACCTCCGGTGGTGGAGCTTGGCCTCCCAAAGTTCTGGATACCACACTCCATCAGGGCCTCAATCTCAGATAACACCAACCTTCCTCATCCTCTTATAATTGTTAGTGTAATTAATTTGAGTTATATATGTACATTAATTTTATTTTATTTTCAAACATTTATTTTCTTTTAATTTTAAATAATAAATCATCTTTTTTCACTCCGATTGTAGTGGCTGTGTTGATCGTTGGTGTCTACGCGAGATCAGTCAAATGTTTCTGTTCTGAAGAAATGTTTAGATGGAAACATTGTGTTTCTTGTGGTAGATGCCCTCCTCCATTCAACTTTGATTGAGTGGTGCACGATTTTACCTTTCCTTTCCATATCTTATTAATATCGGTTCACGGAGTTACTTCCTATTCCATTGTTGCTGAGAACTTTAATTTTATTTGACCAACTAGTGTAAGCCCGTGACCGTTTTTTGCGTATCGTCACGGTTCTAGAATGGTTCCGGTTTCTAGGATGAAAGATTATGAAAGGTTGACTTGATTTGACCAAAGGTAGACTTGACCAGTGTTTCAGGGTGAACAAAATCTCTTGAGCTTGAAGAACTCAGAAGGATTAATAGAGATAGGTATTAAACACGAACAGGGACGATAGCGCAATCGTATAATTGCTTAAATAGAAACTTACCATATTATTAAACAGTTGAGCAACTCCGAAGAAATTAATTTCCATAACAGTCGATTCGGTAACATATTTGGTCAGATGTACACTTAAAGTAACCTAATAACTCATGTACAGCGATCATGAACAAAAGCCACTAACGAAAGTGGTCAGTAAAATCCCTAAAAAGCAAATAAACCGTAATACATAAACTTTGGTCAAGCAACAACATTTGTGAAAATTTTAAGAAATTTTTTCCAAGCCGGAATAACAATTGTCATTCGTGGTTACAGCAGATACTATGAGTAATTTTTTTTAAAAGTTTTTTTAAGTTGCTTCCATTAGCAACATGTTACTGAGAAGCAGATCCACATTTTTATCAGCCTCAAAATTTATAAATATTTTTTTTAACTATGAAACGCTACGAATAACCAACGTAATGACTGTATTATGGCTTTTAATTTGGCAGTAGTTGCTTAGCTATTAAATTGTGGACATAACCACGAATTTTTTATAATGGTATCTCTGGTCGCTGTTTTACGAGCGAAGGCTGGCGCATGACGTCACCATATTCCAGCCAATAGCTATCGAGGTGAGTGAGTGACCTTACGAAATTATATAGTAGATAACTATGAAACCCTTCATAGTTTCTGAAGTCTATCAGCCATACGCTACATGTCGATTTAAAATACAGTATAATTTAGAATAATGCGATCAAAAGATAGATACCAAGAACTAAAAGCTTCGTAACCATGTACATAACTGATCATAACTTTTATTTGTTCAGAAAACTCAGAAATTTTTTAGCAGATGTTGACACTGGTTAGTTAGAACCAGGATTGTCTGCGAATTGTGTAGATTATCTTTTGTATAAAATGTGCGTTTTTGTTTGTGAACAATGTATTTTACGAAGCGAAGATTTGGGACCGTCCCACCATTCGTATAAGTGACTGTGGAAAACCGCCTAAATGCCGCAATGAGCGTGGCTGGGGTGTCAGGACTTCAACATGGTTCCGGTGTACCTCCCCGATTCAGTGGGGCGAGCGTGGTTGGTGAGCCACTAACGCCCTGTCATCTAATTCTGGAAGACGCGGGTTCGAATTTCCATCTGGCCATCCAGATTTGGGTTTTCTGTGGTTTCCCTTTATCACCCCAGGCGAATGCCAGGATGGTTCCTTTAAAAGGCAATGGCCGAATTCCTTCCCGTTCCTTGCGCCATGTCCTTTCCTGCCTCTAATGACCTTGTCGTCAACGAGCCGTAATGCCGTAAGCAAAAAAAAAGAAAATATATATATATATACCGTAATGATACCGTAATGCAAATTGATCAGGAAGAACAAATTCTTCTGTGAAAACACAAAAAGCTCGTTATATAGAGTTCACAAACAAGAGCTCAAGTATATTTACTTTTTATTGTAAGAAATATAATAACCATTTATTGACATTAAATAGAATAAATTAATTCTTGGCTGGTCGTGGGTTAATAAATGTGGGATAGAGCAATAGAATTTTCTTATGGATTCACTGCGACCTAATTGGTGCGTGAGGGTGCTGTCGTTTGTAGTGATCAAAGTTTTACCAGCGAATATTTCCGAAAGATCGATGTTTTCACTGTCAGCTGGGACAGCCAACGCGACGCCTTGTAGTTTCAGGAAGGGGAAGAGCGCCCTTGCTGATGCTGAAGCCATAACCGGCGCCTACATCAATCAACTATTCGATCTCAACGTAAAGAAACTGACCTTGCAGTTTCGACAGATAAGTCCCTAATGATCCTTTCGTCGTGTCGTCCCTCTAAGCTGCCACACGTTTTCGGTAGTCCTAGAGGAAGGAACTGAGCTACGAATGGAGGAATCGCCCTAACACCCACTCATATGTTTATCACACTAATACAATCTAGGGTGGCTATTCGCGCACAGCATTAACCAGGATCTCACAACCTCTTTTAACTCATTGGAATTTATGTAAAGAAGTTTCTTGGAATGGTGATTTAAAAAATAAAATTTATTCTGCGGTTCCTGCATTGTGTACCGAAGCCGCCTTTGTTAGGCTTGCCCACTGAAATCCCTATGTTCGAGGAACATTTATAGCTCTTCATTCAAGCATCACTTGCAATCGCTACACAGGGCTTGACTGTTCGTCTACTGCCACGGATTCTGTGTTGTTTGCCGAAAAGGCTCGTTCGCTTATGTTGAGCTATCTAAGTTACATGTCTTCAGCAGTGCTTTTAATTTGTACATCGCACACTTTTCACTTATCCAGTCTTGGTTACACCACAAAAGGTCCTAAAACAAATAGTCATTGGAATTTCTAAGCAGAATTTTTTTACTGTAATGACATCTCTCAAAACCAGCCAAAACTGAAGGGGGAAATAGGTACAGTTATAAAAAGGCACAGATTTCCAATTTGAAGAGAAATTTCAGAGAACGTTTCAGCCAATGGATGGAAGGCACAAGTGCAGTACAGTCAAGGTGGAAAGAGTTCAAGGAGATAATAAGAAATGGGGAAGAAAAATTCATTCCAAAGCAGAAAATAAAGAGAAGTAGAGAACCTTTGTACTATAATAGGGAAGTGAGGAGATTAAAGAGGTTGGTACGAAGAGAAAATAACAGAGTTAAGAGACAGCAGGGTAGTAGGGAATATTTGAAACAACTAAACAAGGACTTAATAACAGCAAAGAAAGTGGCTAAAGATGGGTTTATGAAGAGTATTGTCAGTGCAGGAGGACCACTGACTGATGCATCTAGAAATTTCTATGGCTATATCACGAAACTGAGGGGAAAGGAGGGTGTAGAGATGCTCATAGATAAGGATGGAGAAGAAGTTACTGAGGATTGAAAAAGGCAGAGATTTTAAGTAACTGGTTTAGTGAGAGCATTAGGGACAATGAATCAGAAACGGGAAGGTCTAATACGGAGAACGAGCTTACCAATACGATTAGAAATGAAGATACTAAAAAAATTTGAAATTCATCCTGAAGAAATCATGAAGGAAATAAGGAAGCTGAAAACACATAAGGGGGCTGGTGCAGATAATATTACTACAGAGATCCTAAAGATAGCCGGGTGTGACATTGTACCTTATCTTGAAATATTATTTAAATAGAGTCTGGATACTTGCTGCTTGTCACAAGGTTGCAAAAGTGCGATATTAGTACCGGTACATAAAGGAGGGGTGAGAAATAGAGTCGAAAATTACAGGCCAATCAGTTTGACTTCAGTGGTAGGTAAATTAATGGAAAGATTGATATGCAACCACATCAGAAAAATATGTGAGGAACGTAAGTGGTTTTCAAGTAGGAAAAATGGGTTCAGGCAAGGATATTCATGCGAATCTCAGTTGGTGGGATATATGCAAGATATTTCAGACGGAATGGACACGGAGAGCCAAACTGATAGTGTAGCACTAGATCTTTCAAAGGCGTTTGACAGAGTAAGCCACAAAATGGTAGTAAATAAGGTAAAAACTATTGGAGTGGATGAGAAAGTGATTTGCTGGGTAGAAGAATTTTTAAAAGGTAGAAAACAGAAAGTTAGGGTAGGAAATGCGGTATCAAAGGAAGTGGAAGTAAAAATGGGAGTGCCACAGGGTTGCGTATTTGGACCATTGTTATTCATTATTCTAATGAATAATTGTGTTGATTGTTTACTATCAGAAATTAGATTGTTTGCAGATGACATAATGCTGTATAAAAGGATCAAAACGATAGAGGACTGTAAACAGTTGCAGGGTGATCTGGACAGGATATCTAGTTGGGTTGGTAATCATGGGATGAAGATAAATGCAAAGAAGAGCCAGCTAATTAGATACACAAATAAAAAACAAAAGGTTAATTATGAATATAAGGTGGTGGAAGAATTGATTGCTGAAGACTTGAAATGTAAATATCTTGGCATTACTTTTGATAACAAGCTTAACTGTGCAGGGCACATTGGACAGGTGGTAGGACAAGATTTCAAAATCCTGCACTTGTTGGAGAGAGTGATGAGGGGATGCACGAGAGAAGTAAAGGAATTGGGTTACAAAACTTTGGTCAGACCATTGCTCGAATATGTTAGTGTAGTATGGGACCCACATTTTGAGTATCAAATACAGGAGTTGGAGAAGGTGCAAAGAAGGGCTGCTAGATCTGTTTCTGGAAATTATCGCAGAATGCAATCAGTGACAGATATGATAAAGGAGCTGTAATGGGATTCATTGCAAGACAGGAGGAGGATGAGGAGGGTAATGGGAATGTACAGGAGGCATACTGGCGATGAGGCATGGAAAGATATTGCAGTAGGTATGAAAAGTAGTTCATGGAAGGGAAAAGATGACCATGACCACAAGCTGACACTCGATTTCAGGCACAAGGGTGTGGGAAGATTTTCTTTTTTAGGTAAGGGTGTCAGGGATTGGAATGAGTTACCAAGGGGAATGATTAATAACCTACCGAAAATGTTAAATGAATTTAAAGTTAAAATTTGTAGAGGGCAAATATAGGTGAGTGAAGGATAGCGGGAAGTTGGGTGAGTAGGGAAATTGCCACCGGAGCGTGTGCTCTATTGCAATTAAATTAAATTAAATTAAATACTGACATATATGACAACTTAACTGCTGGCTGTGACGGTACATACGATATTGAACATCGTATGGCGATGACTAATTTATCTGAACAAACTCGGCGTCCATTTTGGATATGCTGCAGCACGTCTAAAAGGGAGTCATCCTTCAGCGACGTGCAGTTTTATTTTACATTATTGCAAATGTAGATGTTAACCAGGAACATTAGACATCATACCGCTACATGAAAGATGGCCGACGTTAGCAGGATACGATCTATTAATTTTTTTTCTTGCAATGACATATCAAAACGTAATGAATCGCAGAGTGCCGTGATATTCGATGAATGATAACCTCTGTTTAGTAAATAACGACGGCGCATTTGTCAGAGTGCTATACGGGAAGACTGGTTGGAGGACTACTGTACGCATGAAAAGTTATAGCCAACCAACACATGATGGCTCTAATCGCTAGTAGTCTTTTCGATATGGCAACAAATAATCTTCACCATGTAAAATCCATCCAGAATTCAACATCTTTTATTGTCATGGATCTTTACATTCTCCACTATCTCAGTCGTAAGTCTTTGCAATAGAAAATTGACAAGAAATCAGTTTACACAAGAATATCAACAGAACTTCTGTTACATTAAATTATCTATGCACAGTAAATTCAAGACAGTTCTCTCTTCACTCTCATTCTTTGTTGAATCAACTCTTTCAGTTATTTGATTCTGTTGACATTCCACAATTCAAAACTTTTCTTTACTTCATAGACTCGACTACAATTCTTACATTTACAATTTTCATTTATATCAACACCATTAATATTAGATTTCTTTCATACCTTTATGCACAAATCATTCTACGAATGTATCATGTTGCACTTGATCCCTTACATCATGCCAAAAACAAAAACAAAAATATTCGCCTTACCAAAGATCCTCTCCCCCCGGCCTTAGCAGCCAAAGATTAACTTCTTCAATAGCCTTTTACAGATAGTCGAACACATCTAGCTACTTCGTTTTGTGAAATTGTAAATATTGGTTATCTTTTACACCACGGAAAAGTGTTTGTCAGTAGTTACTTCTCACTATCCAGCTAATCGGTTCAAGATCGTGGTATTCAAATTCGATTAGAAGTTCCATTCTTATGATGGTGATTCAGACCTAAGAAATAGTAACACATGAAATGTAATTTTTGTGTTTTACTTGGAGAATGAACGAATAGTAATGTCGATTGTGATTCTGGCTGAACAGCGTGAGCACACCTTTCCTCACGAGTTCTGATTCAGGCAGGAACACGACTAGTAACCAACTTTCCCAGAGATCGCTACCATCATCAAATGGATATGGTTTCCTCTAACAGAAATTCAGAAACGAAAGAATATATACCATGTGCATATGACATCTATTTTAACTCTTATGTTTACTATTTTCCAGTTTTTATTTGTTTTTGATGAGCCAATATTTCTCCACTATACATCATAAGGATGCAGAATTCCGTGTTTTTTCGAAAAACAAAATGTGTGGGAAATAGGTACAATAATAAATTGTGCGGAAATGTCCACATTTCGAACCACTTTACTCGATTAGTATGTACTTGGAGGCTATAATGTGCAAGGGGGTGTAAGGATTTGTGGGAGACTGTATTAACATTTCAACCAAATGTCAACATCTCCTTCATGTGGTGTACCCCGCTTTTACGGATGAGGCTCTGGTGACTAATAGATTTCGGGTGTAAGGAGTCACCCACTGCTTGGCCGCGGCCTGCGAAAGGAAGGCGGTAGAACGGGGAGTGGTTTAGAGCACCCTCTTGCTCTTGGGGTTGGAAACGGCCCCTAAAGGATTAAATGATCAACGGCATGGGGATGCAGAAGGCAACGGGAAACCACTGCATTAAAGGCCCCGAGGCTATGTAATCCTCTCAAATTACTTACTAACAGAAAGAAGAGACAGGATGGTAGGTCATATTTTAAGACATGCAGGAACTTGTAATTGGACGGAACAGTCGAAGGTAAGAACTGCAGAGGGAGACAGAGATTAGAATATTTGAAGCAGATAATTGACGACGTGGGTTGTAAGGAGTATGTTGAGATGAAAGGTTAGCACAAGAGAGGAAGGGATGGAGCATTGATTAAAACCAGTCAAGAGACTGGTGACAGCAAAAAAAAAAAGTGCAAATATTGTTAAATAATATCGCCCATTTAACGTGTGCACAAATTTTCGAACCAAGAACAATACAAGTTTGTTCGTTTTCCGGAGGAGACATACTAACACAATAATCAAGTCTATGTATAAATATGGGTAGCTTGTAAGTGGTCCAGTAAGGGAGTACTGAGAAGTAATTATCCATTTGGTCTGAATTTTGGTATACTCGTTGTTTAGGCATTAATATTTCAGAAAATTTTGCATATTAAAGCAACGAAGCACATACTAATGTTTTGTTTTTCTTGCTTATGGCTTTACGGCTCATTGACGTCTAGTTCATTAGAGATAAAAACAGACGGGGACGAGGAACGGGAAGGAATTCCTACGACAGCTATAAGAGTATGAAAATACTGTACTCAACTACGGGCTTGATCTATTGCATTTCGTCAGTTACTAAAATTTAGATATGTTTTTATCGTTAATGACGTAAATTACGGTCTGAAAGCCACTGAATACAATAAAGTAATGACACTGTATCTCGCAGTAAGCAATTCTTGAAAAATCTTGCCAAACTTGTTGAAGAATCTTGCGTTTGAAATCTAGTTTAAACTAAATATGAATGAATAGAACGATAAAAAATCTAACTACTTAAACTGTCTTAAACTAAGACATAGTATCCTAGACTCAATATACCGGTTCACCTACTTCAAATTCCAATTAAAGTTAAAAGCCATTTACTTTGTATATATTTTTTACATCCTTTACTAAAATTTGTTAGCCAGTTAAAATCAGTAGCACTTTACACTTGTTAAGTGATACCGCATCATTTTGGTTTGTATACAATGTTTGAGTTTCTCTAGAAACGACTACAGCAATCATAACTGGCCAGTAACTTGATGGGCAACCAAAGTTTTCCTTTAGTAATCCTATACATTATTTGTATCCTTTTTTTCTCAGCCAATACAAAGGATACTGCCGTGAATAAGGAATAAGTGAGTAAGATTTTTCACTAGCTATTGCGATGACATACTCGATTTTCGTTCAGACACGTTGTTTGTTTAAAACTTACGTTAGAAGTGGCCGGGACGCACTTTACCTCATCACAGCGCCTGCGTGGGCAAGACGCAGCCTGCCGCGCACAGCAGTCGCTCTGTTAGCGGGAACTTCAGGGGTTAGCAAGTGTTCCCACTGGAAGTTCCCCCCTCCCCCCCTCTCCCCTCCCCAAATGTGTATCAGTACATCTCGAGAACTAAAGCTTTAAAGGCTTTAATTACACTTGCCAAATACTGTATGTTCAGATGAATGTAGTTATATCAAATAATATTTTTGTATCAATTACCAAAAATAACAAAAACTCAAGATGAGTGTATTCCATCATAAAATATTTTTATACAAAGAGGTATTGTAAATTATAAATACGTTCACATTAAAAATGAATTTTCGCTATTTTATGTATAAACTTTGCTGAATAAACAATCGAGCAAAAGACTAAATCTTTATTTATTTTTAGGGGAGGTGAGGGCAGGAGATTGTTTAAAGTGTAAAACCTTCCACGGGCTTATTGGTACAACATTAATAATTGTTTCATTTCCTTATCTAAGAAAAGAAATTTTACAAAAGCAAGTGGTAACTAACTGACCTATATAGGCCAGGAGACTAACCTATTACTGTAATGACAGTGTCGGCGCTGCGGTTGAAAGTCACTTGTCAATAAAGATTACTTCTGCCAATGTTCCACATTCATTCTCGACTTCCGCAGAGTGCCGTAGTAAAAATTATAAATATCTGTTGTACCTCAAATAATAAGATTTTTTTTTTGCTTATGGCTTTACGCCTCGTCGACGGCTTAGGTCATTAGAGGCGGGATGCGACTGGGGACAAGGAACGGGAAGGAATTCGAACCATGGCCTTTTTGAAGGAAGCATCCCGGCATTCGCCTTGATTCATTTGTGGAAACCATGATAAACCCAAATCTGGATGACCGGACGGGAATTCGAACACGCGTCCTACCGAATGCGAGGCCAGAACGTTAACCGTTAATAATAAGAAGCTTAAATATTACGGAAGAATAAGAAAGATCTAAAACAATATTAAAATTTGTTAAATTATTTTACCACAGGAGATGCTGCTCTGCAGTGTCGTGTTGGGGCCGTGACTGTACCTCGACGGGGAGGCTGCAGTCCGCTGTTAGGCCGGCGTTTACCATTGTGGCGGCCACAATAACAGGCCGGCTCCCAGGGGAAATGTCACTACCACGACTTCATCGGCAGCGCTATTCTCCAGCATCTCTCTCTCCTCTCACCCTGCGTGATTGGATGGTTCAGGGTTTATTGCACCTTTTATGTTAATCAGTGTGCTTCTGGAACGCCTAGAAAATCTGCCAGGTATCTACGTAACGTTTAATTCCTATTGTGCAGGGTAAGGCAACATATTTCAGTAAACCTGGGATGAGTGAGCTGTGTCAAGAGTTTCTTGTTGTAATTATAATCATTTCAGGTAGTCTCAATTTGACAATGTCGTAATAGTTTAAATAAAGCTCGCGATTCTACCAAGTCTCTCGAATGGTTTGATGCAATCCTCCGTCATTTTCTATCTTGCGTTAACTTCTTCTAAATACTTTATTCTAATCTTTCTCTATTTCTGCAGTTCTTACCCCCATTAACAAATTAACCAATCCCACATGTCTTAAAATATGACCAACCATACTGTATTTTCTTCCTAAAGACTCTTCTACAAACTTCTTTCCCCACCCACCATTTTCATTAAACACAATTCTTTTCGTATTTTATCTGTCCACTTAATTTTCTGAATCCTTCTATAGTACCACCTCAATTTTCCTGCTTTATGGTGTTTCTTAAGTCCATGCTTTGCTACCATAAAGTGTTTTCTTCCATACTAAAAGTTTAAAAAACTTCTTTCTTAGTCCTAAATGGTACCCGCGGCTTAATGTGGAATCCGAACCGCGGAGCGTCTTCACAGCTTCACATTAAGAAACCAAGACGTTACCACGGGCTGGTATTTTTGAGAACCGTAAAAAAAACAGGTAGAGACAGGAATGTGAACCAGGGATCTTCGGAACCACACAGACGCACTTTAACCAACTAAACCACTTGGCTTAGTGCAGCTATGTAAAATACTTCTGATAGGAATATGAATGCTACATACCCTTTCAATATGTACTTCGTGAAATTAATAGACGGTTAAAACACGAGCTTCCAGGAAGAAAACGTGACTATTTACTAATAACTCTTTGATCAGTGTTTTATTAAAGTTAATTCAGAATCATTTTTCCAGCGTATTATAATTGTAACACAGAAAATAAAAACTTCTGGAGTTTTCGACAAAGCCAAATTTCTGTTTTAGGATAGACCTTTGGAATCTAATAGTTATATCCAGTAACAACAACTAAACAACAAAAACTATGTGTTTTCTGTTTTTCAGATGGCTAACTTTGCACCGTCTTTAATTTTCATTGAATAGACAATGCATTTCCATCAAAATTAAAAGTAGTTATCCTTTTCAGATAACAGCTGGAGCCTTGTTCAGAGCTCTTTTACTGTACTCAGAATCATTAATCGTTTTTGAGCTGTCTGTTTAAAGTACCACAAGGCACACTAGTTGCTGAATAACTTCATGTCTATTTGTGACATTACGCTGCTCTATTTACCTGTTCTAGAACTTGAAATAGGAAGCAGAAAGTCTGAATTTCAAGTTCAGAGATGGATCGTCTTCGAAAGGTAGTCTAACAGAAGGTTCTAGAATGCAGTTGTTTGACATGCATCCCCTTAAGATATATATGGGCGACATAGTTTCGACTATTTCGAAAAAATAATCGTATCATTCACTCTCGAGACTTGCTGCCATGCTTCTGAGACATAATTTCACCGTATTTACTCAAAATTTAATAATATTTCAACCTGTTAGCTTCTAACTTCATCTTTGCTTGCGAGGAACAAGCGTTGTGACACTGTAACATTCGTTTTTGCTGTTGAGCAATTTTCGCTATGTAAGGCACTAGCGGGATCATATCCACAGTGTCATCTCCCATTCTTAAAGAAGTTATTGGGTAGCATATTAGTTTCGGGGTATCTGCTAAGTCCAGTCTTTAAAGATTTCTGAGTCTTTACTAGTTCTCTACCTCACGGGGAACTGTGTTGGTTCCTTGAGGTTGTAATCAACATGTGGTGATATGTCACAGCACGTGACAAGATTTCTAGTTTTAGAATTACTGCGATATATTCCGATGTTAAACCACGACTATTTCTCCGGCTTATTTTTCGTTTTTTCGTTTTTTAGTACAGTAAATAAATTCATTCAGATTTGGCTTTGGTAACCCATCGTTGAAATATGTTGTACAAGAAGGAAGTCATATTTTTTTTTTTTTTTTTTTTTTTTTTTTTGCCCAGATGTTTCACAGTGTGAAATTTTTTCCCGGTGAAGTTCATTTAATATTATCTATTGAAACTTGTAAAAAAGTACATTTTGATGGGTATTAATTTACATCTGGTAGTGGAAGTATAGTCCGCTCCATTGGCTCAGTTGTTTGTGGCACCGTGATGATATCCGGTGCCGACTCGGAATTGGATGGTTCGACTCCTGGTGCTGGAAGAAATTTTCATTATCAGGACTTGGCTGATGGAGTAGAAGTGATAGAGCACAACTCCTAGTCCCGAAATTGTTCACCATAGTCCTGAGTTAAATCCCAAACCCCTTCGCAGTGTGTACAAAGTCAGGCCGTCGGATGTGAATGTTAAGCTTGACTGTCTCGTTGATGTTTTTCGGAAGGATAGGCCTGAATGGATCGGCACCGGTTTCCACCTTCTCCCTTCTTTCATTTCTCACTAGTAACAAAAAAAACAAAAAAACAAAAAAACAAAAAAAAACAAAAAAAAATCTACACTGAACGGGCACACTATCTAAGTAATTCACACTTACAACAACATAAAATAACACTGTCACACTAGGGAAGGCAGACGTTCACCTAGAGCGATAAACATCTCCCATAGTGATCGCATACTGTCGGACACATGCAACGCATTTATAGAAGAAGAAGGTGTGGGTATCGCCACTGGAATGATTTCTAATGTTATGGAACCTTTCGGTGAAATTATGAGAGTGCTCATTGTGAGATAAAGCCACGCAATCTTTCGAGGCTGTTTCCGTGTACCTCAGATCCAACATTCTGATGTCAATCCACGGAATTGTTGGTCTTATACAAAAAGCTTAGTCAAAATGACCCAAAACCTAAGTAGATAGATGAAATGTTCTCTGAAAACTAGGCGAGTGAGAACATTTGTATAGCACGCCGTTTCGGCGGTCATATACTCTGCCGCCAACGTCGTGCCATACTAATGTTCTCACTCGGTAAGTTTCCCGAGAACATTTCATCTAAACACAACGCCGAGAAAGCTTCCATTTCTATATAAAAAAAATAAGTAATTAAAATAATTTTATAAATCGCGGTTATACCAACCTCAGTCAACATTTGAACCATAATCCACAAACACGTACCAGGGTCTAATGCATAATAGTCTCAGGGAAGTAATAGTAAAATTGTGAATAGAGTGATACTTGTCGGTTATTTTGGTGATATACGCGTGGGAAGCAGTATCCACGGAGCTAGAACACAATGAAGGGTTTCCCTCAGTTTTATTACTTGTCTCTCGGGCAGCGTTTCCTCGTGGGCTCCGCAGTTTTATGCGGCACTAAATTCGGGACGTGTCAAGAAACCAACCGAGTGGGTTGCCTAACAATCTGACAGCCAGTGTAAACCCGCGACGTTACACAGGAAGCGTCAATACCGCTCCCTCGCTCACTAGGGGCAGGTCACCGGCTAACGTGTCGGGGGGAACAAAAGGCATTTGGCTTCCTGAACAGAACTTCGTCCGCGGTGGTTAACTCATTTTTACATTGGAATATTTACTGCAGGAGCAATGTAATCCCCCATCGTGTCCCAATCGGCTAAACTGCCTTTCGTTTTCATTATTTCGTCTGTTAACTGCACTTAGAAACTTCCAAGTTTCATACTTTATTACACTTCTTCTTGTGGCTTTAGGGTACGTCGACGTTCACTTCTTCTACGAGGGCTGTACCGGCATCCGAGTGTACGCAGGCAACATGCGGGATATTTACCCGTCCATGGGAACGTCCCGGAGATATGAAACTCGGGTGACTTTCTTTATTTTTTTATGGCTTTACTCCTCGTGGACGTCAAAGTCATTAGAGGCGAGAAAGTATTGAAGCCAAGAAAGGGAAAGGGATTCGGCCATCGCGTTTTGAAGGGAACATCCCGGCATTCGCCTTGATTGGTTTAGGGAAACCATGGAAAACACAAAACTTAATCCTGGACGGGGATTCAAACCCGCGTCCTCCCGAATGCGAGGCCAGGGCGTTATCGCGCACCCGCCACGCCAGGTGGTTACGTCGGGCAGCAAGTACAGAGTGTGCAGCCAAATGAATCCGTGTACTATTGCGGCAGAATTAATTACCACTTGTGGGCTGCCGACCATTAATGCCATATCCTTATGATTACGGAACAGATCAACAGTTTACACTGAATGGCTGAATATTCAATTCTCTGCAGGTAGTACTATTTCAGTTCACTTGAATTGTACCAACAGATGGCGTAAAAGTTTCTAAAGTGAGGATGTATGAACACATGAACACATGAAACAGTTGTTAAGAGATCATAGGAAAGAAACTTTAAAAGAGCCATAGCTTGTGAAGTATACTGTAGCTTTTTCTATTTGCCCTTAAGCGTGACATGGTACTACACAGCCACCAGCCGTTTGTGCAGATAAACAAATCGTTAAGCAGGAGAAGTATATATACGTAGAAAATTGCATTTCTTACAACAGACTGAGTATACGACTATTGGATTCACATATATCTTCAAAATAATTAATTAAACTGAAAAACGGGTAAAATGGTATGTACCAACAATTAAAACTGTTGCTATATACTTAAGGAACATCATATACAAATATATATATATATATATAGGACTTATTTATCTAGACCTTAATATTACTTTTGTTTATAAAACTTATTACCGATTTATACAGCCTCCACAGTGCTGTGGAGAAGACAGAGGTATAGTATTACGAAACTTTTGGGCTTATTCAAGAATTTAAGTCTTTAGGTTTTATACATGGGACATAAAATAAATAAGATGGCTTACATTACCTATTTCATATTTTCAGCATTCACCCAATCACTGTATAACGTTAATATTATGAATTACATTCTAACGCTCTAGAGAATTGTTGTAAAGGAGCAGCTATACTATACGTCTATAGACCATTGACAGACGTACAATAATCATTGGCTGTAAATCACCTCATAAACTGCGTTTGAGAGATTCGACGCAGCGTTGCGTTGGTTAAAACGCACTCGGTGTTGACCGTTTCGCCTCGCTCCGCTGGCTGCTGATTCGTCGCGCACTTTATTTGATTACACGGTGCAGCAAGCGCACAGGCGTCCACTTATCACCGACTCGGTCACCCGTTGGTAACTCCCAGACTGTACCTCGTATCCGTGACAATCGGCGGGGGACTCAGTTATTCTAACATTTACTTTTCCACACTGCTTAGCCGCCCCTGTCCCGCAACAAAGGCGGTCTATTGGCTTCATAAATTGCTCTTCCTCGCGGCGGGGGGCTCCGCATTGTGCCCCTCGCTCTGAGAGGGGGGGGGGAGACAAATCGCCTGTGCGCCCCCTCCCCCCGGTCCCGGGGGTGGCAGGAGGGTAATGACAAGCCAATCGCCGGGGTTTGTCCGGGGTCGTGTCGACATTGTGAACACGCGGTGGAGCCCAATCACCCAGATGGCTACCAGCCCGGCAAAAAATATATGTATCAACCGCTGGCACTTGCACGGGGTAACAAGCAGTGCCTACACCTGCATTCAGGGTGCTCCACATGGGAAGGCTTTAACGAGAGACAAATGTATTTGAAACTATTCACCTTCTTCAGCTGTTTTTCTACCATCGCAGTTCCCCTAGTCATTCTGTTTTTCTTTCTGGTTACCATATACCCAATTTTCTTAACATAAAAAATCATTTAATGTTATATTCACCCACTCTGTCCGCCCATATATCCAGCTGCCACGGAACATCCTCTTCTCTATTTCTCTTGATTACCAGGTCATCCGCAAAAGCCATCAGCTTCACATTTTCCTCTCTCGTACTCTTGCCGCTTTGTCTATTATATCATCCATGATTATGATGAAAAGAAGTCCTTGTTTCTTTGTTTCAACCTATCTATTCTTTCTCTCCCCACGGCTCACATTTCACTTGTATAATTCTGTCATCCACATATCGATGGGCAAAAAAAAATCGGCACAATATGTCTTAAGATGTTTAATCGTGTGCTCGGAATGTACGTTATGTCAAAAGAACGATCGCGTATTCATTATCGAAGATTGCAGCTGAGATTTCGAGAGAATGACTGACACTTTACAAATTTCTTGGTCTTTACCTCTTCATATCGAGATCATTTGAGGTGGGAGACGATGGATTGGGGACCGGCAAGGAACGGTTAGGAATTCGGCCGTGTCCTTTTGTAAAATCTCCCCAACATTCGCCTGGAATGATTCTGATAAATCATGGAAAACTAAAATCAGGATGGTTAGACACATTATGAGAGGCGAGAGGTACCATCCACTGCAACTCAGTACGTTGGAAGGAGAAAGAATTCGTGGCTGAAAGGGCATTCGGAGAAGGTACAACTTCACGTCACAAGAAGCTTTCCATGTTGGAATATCACGTCCTGAGCTAGCTAGCTACGTGGAACGTCAACTTCCGTTAAGAGAAGGCGTCCTAAGAAGAAGAACGCAGGGATTTTAAGCCTCGTCCTCCCAACTTGCAAACCCAAGTATTATAGCTTTCAAATTTTTATTTCAATTTGAACTGAAATATTGGACTGATCAATAGACAAAATTTGTCAATACCTGTAATGTATTATAAATTAAGACTAGAAGCACGTATCATAAACAGTTAATATTTATAAGTTCTAAAAACAGCATTTAAGATTCAGATCATAATAGTTTCTAAAAATATATCGATTATGTGAAAATGGCTGTTCTCCTTTTTTTGGTTAATGTCGTAGATTGTTTCATAAAGATTTTTTAAGGCCTTACACCTCGTCATTCTCGATTAAAAAGATATCGCATACTAGCTTTGTTGATAGTAATATTAAGGAAAGCTCAACTCAGACGTATTGATTTATCACAGATTAGGATAACCTACTGTCTATTACATTTAATAGTGAAAGTGGCACTTCAGGAATTACTGTACTTAGACAATACTGGGAAAGCGTATGTCGAGCTTTCAACAAATTGACATCAGAATACAGAATGTAGTGTTATTTCTCCAGCCTTTGACTCTCAATTACCATACAAAATTAACTATCCGACCAGTGTGAATTGTCTAATTAGTAACTACAACGTTCGTGGATCTCGCTTTGATCTCGGACAAAACTTGGTTTCATTATAAACTATACTCCACAAAAGTTCCTTGCCGTCAATTTTACATTAGCTGTGTTAATCGTTTACACCAAATATAACTACAATTGAATTTTGCGTACCGCTTACTGAATTATGATGTTAAACTCACCCGCGTAGAATTTTTGTGAAGTATCAATTAAACTTCAAACAGATATATCGGTGAATTTGGTACCAAAGAAAAATATTATTCTGTTATAGGAACAAGAATTTTCTTCCGTGGCAAGTTGTAGGAACATGCAACTTTTACCTTCTTAACTCAATTAAAATTTAAAGAGGCGTATGAGTATTTCGAAACAGCTTCCATTAATTTCTATCAGAATTCTATGTGCCTTCCTTTGCGTACGCGACAGTAACTGCTATCAATCAGAAAAATAGTTTGGTTCTCCAGTGAGAGCCACATTAATGTTGGTTGCACAGGTAGGTCGTTCAGTTTCTTTGATCAATTGTCTAAATCTTGATGTGTGTACGTGATCGTTGTTAAGGATGCTTTGTGAAGGGAGAGAGTGAAGGCTATTCCGACAGACACGTGTAGCAGTGAAGTTTAACTTCCTCATGTGCAGAACAAATCACCAACAGCATAGTGCGCCCTCACTCGAAGCGCACTTCTCAAAGGTTTAGTGCGCTTTATGGTCATAATGATTCATGACCTACCACCTCTACTGCTCAAGCATAGAATTGTAAAGGTTTTTCCATCATGAAAAAGAGATTCGAACCAACTGACCCCGTGACAGACGCCTGGTACTATGTTGACATTAACCAAGTGTGCGTGCTGATCCGACTATTAAGCACCAAACTTAAAGGAGATTTCTTATTTAAATGAGGAATTTTTTACTTTTGATTTTCATGTTTTACACATGGTGAATTTATCAACTCTCTGTAATCCGTTTGACACTATGTGGAACATGGTTAACGGCAGTGTTCGGCTAGTCTCTGAATACTTCATACATGGTGCATAAAAGAAAGGGATATAATGGTTCATATGTGTTTACTATACTGCAAAGGTAGGATGCACTGGAAACGAATTGCTTATTCTTTGGGAGCGTGCACAAACTACGTTTCTCAGTCCAGGGGGGGGGGGGAGAGGGGTTGGCTGGAAGGCTTCGCTGGACTGCGTAGGGGGAGGGGTGGAGGGTTCCGAGCCAGGCCTCGTAGCTTTCCTTTCATGATACTTTTCACAGTTAAAATGAGGAACAGAAGTCACAACAGCATGTGAATATTTATTTCCCTCAGTTAATTATCTCCGTATGTAATTTACAATAGTCTGACAAGAGAAAACAGTACAAAATGTCTTCTGGAATCAAAAGGGAAAAAAGCTACGTGGGGTGGGGTGGGGGAGGGGGGGGGGTTAAGGGAAAAGTGACGTAGGGCTACGTGTGGGGGGGGGGGGGAGGGGGCGTTCACAGGAGGCCAAAATGTAGCTACGTGGTTGATGCACGCTCCCTTAAAAAAATTGTTTATTTGTGTGAAAATAAAAACCTCCAGCCTACGAAATCTGGGTTTCGGGGTAACTAGAAATTTTTATGGACTTCTCTTTGATGTTATGAGTATGTCAGGATGGTCCGTGGTCCAGATTCAACGACAGAGCGGAATGCTCCACTAATAGGAACACCGTCACGAGGCGAGACGGCCCAACTATCCCCCGACCAACAACACCAGTAGCATTATTCACCATACAGATGTGATACGTCATTTAAGCAACTAACGTTGTGAAATCGAATGGAAGATAAGCTACGGTATAAGCTTAATTAGGATCCAACTAGTGTTAATAGCATAGTCCAACATCTTTGAGTAATATTGTATGCGGCAGCTGTCACAACAGTAACTGCAAACTCTGTGCAGGATAAACAAAAAGCTGGCGAAAATACCGATCCGCTTGTTCTCGTGCGGGAATAATGGGGAGCGAAACAAGAGGATGGGCCAATTTGCCGGATCAGATAACGGCCGGGGGAACGTACAAATTATAGCCGTCGCCAGTATTACAGATTGCTTCCGCCCTCGCCGTAGCCGGCCGGCCGGCGTGTAGCAGATAATATCGGCGAAACTCGATCGCCAACTAACGGCTATCAATTTGCCTCGTTTTCCCTCTCCGCAGGAGAAAGACAGGCTCTTCACGCCGGGTGACTGCTTACTTGGAGTGTTAATTACGGCAGTATTACAACGGAAAATACTGACAGGGAGCGAGAAGATTTGCCACAGACTAATAAAGATATCCTGTAAGTGTGGATTAGTGTTTTAAGTTTCCACCACGGTGGCTCCTGGAGTTACAATGCCGAGACTCGCGCATCGGCTGTGCTGATTGTAACAGCCCTCAGAGCCAGCACTTTTATGAAATTTTATTTTGAGAAGTATGTATAGTAAAATGGGCGCAGATTAACTGTGGATTTGTGTAAGTGAACATTATTTTATGGAAAGAAACTGTATAAATGATATGTGATAGTTCAATGAACTTTGTATTGTTAATGTTCATGTGAGCGACAATGTTTTGAAAACAATTTTCGACGGTTTGGACTGGTTTATGTTGATAATTTTGTGTGTAAATGCATGTTAGCAATATTAAGGTTCATTTTAAGGCTTTTTCTAATGATTGTAGGCGATTTTGTATAATTCGTAATTATTTTTGTGTATATTTAGTTCTTAACATTCGAGAGACGTCCGTCGGCTATCTTCATTCCCTTCTGGATGTTCTCTGGCAGTTGTTGAAAGCGAGCGAAGTGAGTTGTAAGTCAGTTGTTTTCGGAAGTTTTACAGTCGTTCGTGAGTTTAATCGTTGGAATATTTGTATGTTTGTGCTTAGCATCTTTGGAAAAGTCTGGTGCGTTGCGTTATCTTAAGGATCACGGAGAAATAAATATAAAATTGAAAAGCATTTCCTCAGTGTTGTTATTTGGTAGAACTATTGAATAAGCCACGAAACGTATTAATCACTAACCTTTGGGGAAAAGTAAAACCCCCCTGCGACGAACACAGCAAACTGCAGAACAAGTAATTAATGGAATTAATCATAAACTGACGACAGGTCTGAATAGCAAAAGATTATCAGCAAAGTGATTAAACCTTCACATACAAGAGTTAATATTCCGATAACACTAAAGACGTTGTATCATGCGTGATCGAAATTGATCAGGGTGAAAAATAATGACAATCTATAACGTTTTCTTAAGAGCTGAGCGTTTGCTCATGCACGAAACATGCCAACAATCTCATTATTCTTCCTTCTTATAGCGAAAAGATTCAGACAAAACTTTTTATAATATGCATAGAACTAGACAAGCTGTAAATCACAGTTTCAGTGAAAAAATAACTGTCTTCAAATCCAAAGGTTATTTCAGCCGTGTTAAATTAGTAGGAAGAACAACCAGGAAGCCACAAATTAAAATACGCCATCTGGCGGACACTAAACCGATTGAAATCTGGCGTCTCTAAATAAAAACTAATATGGTGAAATGGGGATGCGAGGACGATGACAGATGTGACTGCGGGGAGGTGCAGGCTCATGAACACCTGCTCAGATGC
Organism: Vandiemenella viatica; assembly: GCA_031002005.1. Taxonomy (NCBI): domain Eukaryota; kingdom Metazoa; phylum Arthropoda; class Insecta; order Orthoptera; family Morabidae; genus Vandiemenella; species Vandiemenella viatica. The sequence goes on along the minus strand of CM061920.1, from coordinate 61,430,615 downwards.
GACATCATGGGATCAGTATGCTCGAACGAAGACCAAGCTGAAGCAAACGATAAGGCGATTTAAAGCCATTGAATTTTGGGAGATGAGAATCTGAGGATGTTTTTTCCTGGACACGGAAAGTAAAGTAAGTAAGTATTTTCATTCTGTAGTCTAAGTTTATTACTAATCACCGTGGAAGTGGTCTCCACTTTAAACCATCCACCACTTTCCGTCTGTCAGAGCATTCGCCACATGCAGAAATTTCTGTTGATGGATTGCAGATGATCAGCCAGTTTCGCGTGCCGAAATATGATTTTGTCAGCAGACGGTAGTATATTGTGACACTGGTTTCGTGTGACAAAACGCTTATTGATAGCACCTACATTAAACAGTGATCGAACCTGGTTTGTGAGCGGCAATGCTCTGGCCTGGCATATGGTAGGGTGCGAGTTCAAATCCCCATCGATCAATAGAGATTTTGGTTTTCCATGGTTTCCCGCAATAACTCCAGATGAATCCACAGATCGATTCTCCAATAGGCCATGGCTGAATTCCTCCCCACTCTTAACCATCCCCACCATCTACTCCAAGCTCTAATGACCTCGACGTCAACGATCCGAAAAACCCGAAGAAAAACTAAATAATCATTTCGAAACGTTTGTTCCCTGGTGGGTCCCTATAATCCATACAGTAGATAGGAATATTTGTCAAATTTTTATTTGGTTTTAAGTAAGTATCCTTACTTTCTTATCTAGTTCTTTTAATTGGTCCCACTCTCATTAAGAACATATACATACAGAACATATACATCTATATTTCCTCAATATAAATATATATATGTTAAACGTTCGAAACAGAATAAGAAGCCTTCTGAATTTCTGTCGAATCAGTACCTACCTTTGCTGGGAACAAAATTGCCGCAAGTTGGTGCTAAAGGAACCACCGCCATCGGATCTACCGTGAAAACCTATAGTTCATCGTGGTTCAGGGTAGGAAATTTTTTTAAATATTAGGAGATATACCAAATAATTATGCTTAAAACTATGTATTATCAATGTTCTTCTGAAATCTAACTAACGGAAATCAAAATGTTAAAACTTCATTTCAGTTAAATGATTAACTCTAAAATCAGTGAAAGCAATTCAACCCTATATATCTTGGTGTTATCCAGGCGTTTTCAGCAAAGATAATATACTTCCGTGGAAGTCGACATTGTGGTCTTCGCCCGAGATGATTTGCAGCTGAACAGGTAGCGTCGTACTCAATCCCTCCCTACTGCACACCAGCTGCCAGTCTACAAATCGCTCCGCTTTGTGGCCGAAATTTATCGGCTGTCCCTTTTTAGCGAGTAATCGACGCGTGATGAGGGCTGTTCAATGCAGAGACGATACAATGTGAGTCAGTTGCTTCCAACTTGTTGAAGAAATGAAATATGTAGGTAGGATGGTAGAATACAAATTTTTCAACGGCTTGCTTCTTATAATCAGCAATGGCATTAAAGTCGGTATTAATGTAGGGATCTGAACATTAGTGGTGAGTGCTTTTTTTCATTTTGTTATTTAGCGGATGAGCTACAAGAATATGGCGAGAAAAGAAATCGCGGGGGACAAAAATAAGGAAGACCAAAAGTACAACGATGGAGGTTGGTGGAATGGCTTAATTCTGCAACCGATCAATTAGGTGAAAGACTTGAGACATTATACATAATCCATTTTTCAACATTTTTGATTTATTTATTTTTTACTTTAGACAATCTCAAAAGTCTATAACGACATAACCTCTTAGAGCTACACCAACAAAACACCTTGTGGAATTACAAATGACTGTTTTCAATTAATAATAAATATTTAGCATAGTCACAACTTATCGTCTATCTGATTTTATCTTGCCTTTAGGCTATCGGTACTTCGTTTATAAAATAAATTATTCAGGTATTATTAACACGGCCGCCTGGTTGTATGGAGGGTAGGAGTGCTTTGCAAATATTCTAACGGAACAAAACTCACAAAGACGTATGCTAAGCACAAACACTATTTATTGCACTAAGTTTTTCAGTCACACCACCAACCACCAACCCATATTTATTTAGTTTGTCATCCAGAAAATTAATGACTAGCCTGAATAATTGTTCGTGAAGATTGCAAGTCCGAAACGAGTACAAGCGTTCTTAACATTCCACATTTATCACAACACTGTACTTTGTTATGTTGTCGTGATCGTAATACGCTTGTAACAGCAGTTTAACGTCTGTAGTATTCACACAGCAGTCACTAGTAGCCACTGGCTTATCCAACAGTACGAAACGCCGGTGGAAGAGCGCAACTTGTATCCATGATGACTGCTACTTTCAACAACACCATTCTCATAACAGTCAAACTGACTAATCACTTTATCATCGACTGGTTTCAAAAGGCGTTAGAAAAACGACAGCCAGCCCTCACCCGTCGCGGTAGCACGATCGAAACTTCTTTTAGCACAAGATTATTTCACTGTTCATTACACCCATGCACACACGCGCTCGCTTAACACGCAACCTTCTGTCATAGATCAGCGATACTCCTATCGATCGCTGAGATCGAAAGTTGAACTCATACCCGTTTCTCGTTCCTCGACTTTGTCTCATATGCTACACATAAATTAAAAGGTCCGATAAGCTATCGTAATGTTACAACCTCAATCCGTGTTTGTTTGTCAAGAAGCATTTTTTTAAATACTATTAAAATAATTCATTTTTATTTTAAACTAAGTCGTTTACTTTCTTAATTCAGTACTGATTTTTATCCTTGTTTAGAACATATTCTAATCCTTTCCTGCTTAAGGCCTATTTTACCACGAACAGTGAGTTTGACCCAGATAATCTCAACTAATATACTCTTTCAGAAAAACAGCTGGGATGCAGGTAGCATCAATACGCAACGAGTAATTAAACAGCAGTCTCAAAAACAGAAGGTCAAAAGTGACAGATTTTGGGAACTGCTTTATTTATTTAGATAATGGCAATAGAATACTAGAAAATACAAACAATATGTCATTCTAAAACAATCAACAAGGCAATTAAAGTTGTAAGTCCAGATTTTACAACCCTCTGTAGCATCTCTGGATACTTTAGCAAAGTCTTCCAGCGAACCTGGGTACGCCATGTTACTACACTCAGAGACAATATGCCAGATCGTCTATTGTGGAGCACCACGGTCACAGATGGGTGAAGTTCTTATGCACCACTTACACATCAGTGGTTGGTTCGCATCCTATTAAGGGCAGCCCATGTTTTACGTTGAAGATCAAGTCCTGCTGGTGGATGTTGAGCACTAAATAGTGACTGCCACTCTTTAGGAGCTATATTGTTCCATTCCTGCCGCCATTCTTCTGTATCCGTAACCCCCCTGTCAATCAGCTCTTTTGCTTTTAGTACGGGTGAAGAACGTGATTTCAGATGCCAACTGCTTAGATATTGGAACAGAATTCTTGGTTAGTAAAATATTCCACTTTCGTTTGCGGGATTCGCGCTACTTTGAACGATGTTCTACTTCCAACGTTTCGGCGCCCAACTTGGGGCCATCATCAGGGCTGATTAAAACTGATGTATCAATTCTGACTGTTGTCACACCACTCCGTCGTTTATCTTCACTCTAATCGAATTGTTTTGGTTACCGGCAGCGGATGTCAGCTGTTGCTGTAGATTTTGGATTGCGATTGTCGGCTAATGTGCATTTCCACATTTCATCTATACTGAAATTTCTGGACTGTTTGAAAATTTCTGTTAATTCCCCTATTTTCGGTTGTACTATTATTTCAATAAGGATGGTAAGTGGAATATTTTATTAACATGCCTGTTAAAAGTGTTAAATATTATAGAATTATTGCTTGTTTCCTTGTGTCGGCAGGAAATTTACGGCTCTATTTTCAAGTACCGTGTCGATTGTGGTATAAATAACCATAACACATGGTAATCTCTAACACATTACAGGGAAACATTTCACACTTCCAGTCAGAGAGTTATAAAACTAAATGATAATGAATTATAATCGCCAAAATTCAATTAAATCAGAACATCAAAAGTAATAACTCAGTATCAAATTTCATTAAACTGCGTCATTATAGCCTGATTTACTGTGCTGAATACGCTAAACATGCTAACACGTCGCCAACTTCCAACAATATAAATCCCGGCCTGAAAATAACCGGTGCTGACTCTGCGCCGGGCCGGATGAACAGTTCTCGGCCTCATCGGGATTTGAACCTCTGCTCTTCTTGTTCCTAAATAGTTGCTCTGCTCTTCTTTGTGACATTTACGACTTAATCTTCCTGTCGATACCTGTGGAGTCATTAATCACATTATAGTATAAGGCAGTGCTGTGACTCTGCAGGATACACTATTTTTTATTTAACTTGTTACTTAAAATTAATCAGTGACTTTAGCTTCCCTGAAAAACAATTACCTCGAAAACTCATTTAACTTGACTTTTATTAAGAAACGCTGACAACTTTCAAACACTTCTATTCAATTCTTTTCCAAGGCACAAACCTAATGTAGTGATATGGGGTCCAGTGCAGCAGCATTGAAAGGCAGTGTGCATGAAAAGTCATTCAGCAACGAAATTACTGCCAATGAGGGACAGTCAATCAGGTTTATTCATGGCTTCGATTCTTACAGGAACAGCGGAGGCCCCGAGCTAACAATCAGAAATGGTCGGATACATTATAGTGATGTAAGTGATATTAATCTTCCTGATAATAATGACGTACTGTTTTTAAACACTAAAACAGATAATTTAAAAGTTCTGCAGTGTTGCAGCCCTCAATTAATATTTTTAATGAGATATTCATAGTCAATAAAATACGTAATTATTATTATAATCACTCAGGCACACCCTCAAAAGTATTTTACGCTACAATAGAATCATACACTTTGGCATTCCAGTTCAATAATGTCATGCAGACTCACAAAATAAAATCATACATCTTGTACACCTAAAATTAATTAATTAACTCGGTAGATTATTGAGGGTGAAAGGTCATAGTTACATTAAAAGCTGTTGGATAGTTCACATTAGGAAATATCGCCCTTAAATTACAAACTATGATATTTCACTAAAATTTCGTGATAATCCGTAAAAATAGTGCCCAAGTTTGGGATTTTTGAAGGTGAGAAAGTGTTTGTCCTAATGCAGTTAGTTACCAACTCGTATAACAAGTTTTTGATAACTACACACCACGACAGTGTCTGTTATTCTTCTTGGTCTGTAGCAAGTGCCGAAGAAGGTTCACTCAGACATCTGGTTGGCACTTTGTTAGACGGATCGACAGCAGAAATTCCCTTCCTGCGGCTGCCATTGTTTGTAAATGAGGGCTCCCTAAAACTTGGTATTATACTCGCGGGCCGCCCGTCTACATAGTCTACCTAAATACGACTTAAATTTGTACGCCGGTTGCCACGTTAAGCATCGACGGCGATATATTCCCAGAACCTTGTATCTACCGATTCAAACAAATATGCGTTTGAGGATACAAGCATTTAGTGAGTTGCTAACCAAAAATTGCACTAATACATGCACTGTTTGATTGCATTTGTACATGCACTGTTTGATTACACTAGTACATGCACTGTTTGATTAATGATTACACTAGTACATGCACTGTTTGATTACACTAGTACATGCACTGTTTGATTACGCTAGTACATGCACTGTTTGATTAAATAGTACATGCACTGTTTGATTACGCTAGTACATGCACTGTTTGATTACACTAGTACATGCACTGTTTGATTACACTAGTTCATGCACTGTTTGATTACGCTAGTACATGCACTGTTTGATTACACTTGTACATGCACTGTTTGATTACACTAGTACATGCACTGTTTGATTACACTAGTTCATGTACTGTTTGATTACGCTAGTACATGCACTGTTTGATTACACTTGTACATGCACTGTTTGATTAAATAGTACATGCACTGTTTGATTACACTAGTTCATGCACTGTTTGATTACGCTAGTACATGCACTGTTTGATTACAATAGTACATGCACTGTTTGATTACGCTAGTACATGCACTGTCTGATTACGCTAGTACATGCACTGTTTTATTACACTAGTACATGCACTTTTTGATTACACTAGTTCATGTACTGTTTGATTACGCTAGTACATGCACTGTTTGATTACACTTGTACATGCACTGTTTGATTAAATAGTATATGCACTCACCTGGGGAAAGATTTTACTAAAGAGGATCATATAATTATAGTTGGGGGTCCTGGAAATAGTCTGTCCAGAAATCTCAATTATTGTGTTGAAACAGACATTGACAACATTGCTAAAAACACCACTCACACCAATGTTGGTTTTGTTGACCTCCTCAAGCGTTATGATCAACCCTGGATGCGTGGTCATGTACAGCGTACACAGGCAGATCTGAAGCGTGCATTGTGTCAGGCTGACCGAACACACATTGGTCAGATAGATGTTTCCTGCATAACACGGAGTGACCATACCTCCCATGGACTCCACCTGAATGTTCGGGGCAAGCAGAGGCTAACGCAAATGATTGCCAGTAGCATCAGGAGAGGCAGGTTGGATGTGAACCCCATCCCAGTGGTAATTGGTGGTAGGACTCAGTCTTTTTTAGGCCAAATTTCAAGAGTAGGGAGAGTTATTTAAGAAATGTACATAATGACATTACAGTCAAAAATAAAGAATGTCAGTCTCAAATAGCTTTGTTCCATCAGAACATTAGGGGTATCGCAAGCAAACTTGATGAGTTGATAATATCTATAGAAGAAACCCAAAAATCATTGAATCTTAGCATAAATATCATATGTCTGACAGAACATCATCTAAAGAATTCTGAAATATGTTTCCTCCCTTTTATTGGATATAGATTAGCTTCATGTTATTGCAGGTCAGAGATGAGAATGGGTGGTGCAGCAATATATGTAAGAGAAAATACTGAGACAAAATCGTTAGATGTAAGTAAATACTGTATAGAACAAGATTTTGAATGTTGTGCAATACAGTTAGAATTAGAAAACAAATATCTTATAGTGCTGACAGTTTATAGGGCTCCCACAGGAGACTTCAGTAAATTTTGTAATAAACTCTAAGCGGTTCTAATAAATTTATCACGAACTAAAAGGGAAATTATCCTCTGTGGAGACTTCAACATAAATTTTGCTGTAGAATGTAACCAGACAGATTATCTTCTAGGAATGCTTAGATCATTCAATCTCTATCAAACTGTAAATTTCCCAACTAGAACACAAAAAAATAGTATTACCATTATTGATAACATTTTTGTAGAGCCCAATAAATTAGAAATACATGGAACAATCCCAATCGAAAATGGTTTGTCAGACCATAATGCTCAAATAATTACTTTGGATGTGGTGGGAAATGAAAATAACAAAAAGAAAGGATTTGTCAGAGTTGGGCCATTAAAGAACAATTCAATAAAAACATTAAATGATGAACTTCTCAATGAGGACTGGAGCACTGTTTATAAATTAAAAGGGGTAAATAATAAATTCAATTACTTTCACCAAAGGTTTTTGGAAATTTACGAAAGGTGTCTCCCTACAAAACTAGCTCCAATTGGTCAAAAACGAGTAAACAAAAATTTGGTTACAGTTGGTATTAAAACATCTTGCTGACATAAAAGGGAATTGTATGTAAAAGTTAGGAATACTGATAATAGGCTTCTCAAACAACATTACAAAACATATTGTAGAATTTTAACCAAATTAATAAAAGAATCTAAACGTTTGGCCATAAATGATGAGATTAGTAGTTCAGATAATAAGATAAAAAGTGTTTGGAACATTATTAAAAGGGAAACAACTGTATTATCCCCTGAACACAAACCTATATCTATAAGCGTTAATGATAAACTTGTAAATGACCCCTCTTATGTAGGAAGTGCTTTCAATAACTACTTCTTAACAGTTGCTGAAAAAATAAAAGTAAAATATAATGGGAATATGGATGCTATAGCAATACTTAAATCCTTGTCACCAAAAACAGCACCTATGTCTCTATTTCCCACCAGTCAAAATGAAATTGAAAAAATTATTAAATCCCTCAAAAATAAAAAGTCATTTGGTTATGATGAGGTTTCAACCCATGTAGTGAAACAATGTAACACCAGCATTAGTAGAGTTATTAGTCATATTTGTAATAGTTCTTTTGAAGAAGGTATCTTCCCTGACTCACTCAAGAAGTCAGTAATCAAACCACTTTATAAAAAGGGTGATACCTCAAAAATTGAGAATTACAGACCCATTTCACTTCTACCAGCATTTTCAAAAATCTTTGAAAAAGCAATGTACAGAAGGGTGTTTGCACATCTACAAAAGAATGACCTACTCAGTAAAGTACAGTTTGGTTTTAGACAAGGCGTTTCAACAGACTCAGCAATTTTTGCTTTTGTAAACAACATACTGGAAACAATGCATAAAAAATTAAATTCCCTAGGTATATTCTGTGATCTTGCTAAGGCTTTTGACTGTGTTGATCATGAGATTCTACTAGGTAAATTAGACCACTATGGTGTTAGTGGTAAGCCAGGACTTTGGTTTAAATCTTACCTGGAAAATAGAAAGCAATGTGTATCACTGAAAGATGCTAATACAGGAAATGTTATAAACTCAGAATGGGGTATAGTTAAATGTGGTGTGCCTCAGGGCTCAATTCTTGGCCCTCTGCTGTTCTTAATCTATATAAATGATCTCCCACATATACTAGGTGATAATGAACACATGGTGCTCTTTGCAGATGATACCAGCATATCGTTGAAAGACCCATCAGCACAAAACCTTGAAAACACAGCAAATGATGCTATAAAGAAAATTAACAGGTGGTTTAGTGCCAACAAACTAATACTTAATGTAGAAAAGACACAGTTACTTCAGTTTGTTACAAAAAATAAAACAAAGGACAGCTATAATGTGATATCAGAAGGAAAAGCAATCAATGAAAGTAATTTCACAAAATTCCTGGGTGTATGTATAGATAACAAATTGAACTGGAAACAGCATATTCAACAACTTCTTAAAAAACTGAATTCTGCAACATTTTCACTTAGGGTTATATCTAGAATAGCTAATATAGAAACCAGAAAGTTAGTATATTTTGCATATTTTCATTCCCTGCTCACTTATGGCATCTCATTCTGGGGAAACTCCTCACAAGCACAGAGGGTATTTAAATTGCAAAAACGTGCTATAAGAACTATTTTTGGAGCAAGCACAATATGTATACTCTGTACTATCATTTGTAGTGGAAAATCCTGAACACTTCAATCTTAATGCTGACAGACATAGCCATAATACTAGGAATAAATATAATATTCACAAGGATTACAAATCACTGTCAATTGTACAGAAAGGGTTACAGAAAGCTTCCTTATTCAATGTCTTACCAACAGAAATTAAATGTTATCTACAAAAACCCAACTACTTTAAGTTCAAACTGAAAGAGTTTCTGCTTCAGAATCAATTTTACTCTGTAAAAGAATTTTCTTCTTGGAATTTGGTAACTAAGAATGACTGATAAAATAGTATATATGGTGTATGGAAGGGAAAGGTGACAAAGTTGTCCACAATTACTAAAATGATATATGGTTTTTCTTTCTGTTGAAACTTTTGACAAATGAAGTAATTACACTATTTACAAAATTTCACTCATATATTGTAACTAACATGGGATAGCATGCACTCAAAAACTGCTGTAAACAATTATGATACTAACAGGTTTTTAAGTAATTGACTGCTTATGAGTTGTGGTAACTGGTTGGTAAGAAAATAACTGGTTGTTAGATGCTGGTAACAAGTTTATACACTGTTCCACATAATAAGTATTAACTAACTCGGGATTGTATTTGTAGATTACAGGAAATATTGGTTATACTAATGGGTCATAACTAATTTCTTGTCAATATATAATATTATCAATTATATAGTAATATTGACATTACTAATAAGTGTATGTACTGTTCCACATCTCCGAGATTATTCTCACATGGGATCAAAGTGAACATATCTATCTATCTATCTATCTATCACTGTTTGATTACGCTAGTACATGCACTGTTTGATTACGCTAGTACATGCATTGTTTGATTACACTAGTTCGTGCACTGTTTGATTACGCTAGTACATGCATTGTTTGATTACACTAGTATATGCACTGTTTGATTACACTAGTACATGCACTGTTTGATTACACTAGTACATGCACTGTTTGATTACGCTAGTACATGCACTGTTTGATTACGCTAGTCCATGCACTGTTTGATTACACTAGTACATGCACTGTTTGATTACACTAGTACATGCACTGTTTGATTACACTAGTATATGCACTGTTTGATTACAGTAGTACATGCACTGTTTGATTTCACTAGTATATGCACTGTTTGATTACAGTAGTACATGCACCGTTTGATTACACTAGTATATGCACTGTTTGATTACACTAGTACATGCACGGTTTGATTACACTAGTATATGCACTGTTTGATTACAATAGTATATGCACTGTTTGGTTACGCTAGTACATGCACTGTTTGATTACACTAGTACATGCACTGTTTGATTAAATAGTACATGCATTGTTTGATTACGCTAGTACATGCACTGTTTGATTACACTAGTACATGCACTGTTTGATTACACTAGTACATGCACTGTTTGATTACGCTAGTACATGCACTGTTTGATTACACTGGTACATGCACTGTTTGATTACACTAGTATATGCACTGTTTGATTACACTAGTACATGCACTGTTTGATTGCACTAGTACATGCACTGTTTGATTACGCTAGTACATGCACTGTTTGATTACACTAGTACATGCACTGTTTGATTACAATAGTATATGCACTGTTTGATTACACTAGTACATGCACTGTTTGATTACACAAGTACAGTCACTGTTTGATTACGCTAGTACATGCACTGTTTGATTACACTAGTACATGCACTGTTTGATAACACTAGTACATGCACTGTTTGATTACACTAGAACATGCACTGTTTGATTACACTAGTACATGCACTGTTTGATTAGGCTAGTACATGCACTGTTTGATTACGCTAGTACATGCACTGTTTGATTAAATAGTACATGCACTGTTTGATTAAATAGTACATGCACTGTTTGATTACGCTAGTACATGCACTGTTTGATTACACTAGTACATGCACTGTTTGATTACACTAGTACATGCACTGTTTGATTACACTAGTACATGCACTGTTTGATTACACTAGTACATGCACCGTTTGATTACACTAGTGCATGCACTGTTTGATTACACTAGTACATGCACTGTATGATTACACTAGTACATGCACTGTTTAATTAATGAGTGCCCAACGGATCTGTTTGTTTTTTGTTTACAATATTTATTGTAGATTAATGAACCGGTTTCTCCGACACATTACTTCACATTATGGAATGATTAACTGTTTTTGAGGAATTTACTAATGGCCGAATTTTCTCATCGCACAAGGTGAAGAAGAATCATATAGGTTGTATAGTTACTTTATTGAGATTACTTTCTAAACATTTTTCGAATCTGCAGAATTTTCAACCAAAGAAAGCATTTAGAGAAATTGCTGTAACGTCTATTAATCTACAGCAATAAACAAATAACCAAAATATTTAACTGTATATATAATAAACTACGGAGATGCAGTATTAGGACGATGACTCCATTAAACTGCTGCTCAGAAAGTGTTCGTGAATGCAATCACTTAACTTTATGGTCAGTGAATAATTTATTTTGTTAGTGTGATTTAACTGTCAAGTGTTATTTTACTATCTAGTATTAGGATCTTTGTTTATACACATAGATTTCGAGCAGCTGGCTGTGATAGCGTAGGTGCTAGACCGCTGTCCTCACCTACCCAGAGACTCTGATTTGGGGGGCTCGGGCGGTTTTTGACTAAGTGCTGTGGTTCGCCCTGTGTTTATCCTTGTAAAAAAGGAGAGAGAGGAATAATTTCGAATAACAGCATTTGGAGAAAGATCGGAAAAAATCTATATAAGTTTTTTTACAAAGTATCAGAATGACAAGACGCGATCTGTGTGTGTGAAAACCAATGTAACAGAATTAAGATTTCTGGCAGTGGTTAAGGGCTGTTCAGTCCTTGGCAGGAATGTAAGAAACGACATTAGACATGAGCCTCAAATATCAGGAATCCACACAGTAAACAGACATCGGAAGGAGTTTGATAGAACATTCAGGAAGAACAAATATGAGAACATTTATAAATGCTGTCTTTATAGCAACCAACACTGGGTGGAAAGGGGGGCAGGTAGATGTCCGCATAGCAAATGGCAAAATACGAGTACGATGCCGGAATGGTTCTACTGACCCAATCCATAGAGGAATAATACTGAAGTGACAGGCAATAGCCTATCAGTTAGCTAACTCTGTTCTCGTTGCTTCTGAAGGCGAGGTCAATGGCCTGCTGGCAGTGGACGGTCGCAGGTGAGGGACGCATTTTTTCGCTGCGGTGCAGACATTCCGCGCCCATCCGGCCACTAATGACCTGAGATAAATCAGGCTCCTCTGAGCAGCCAGCTACGGCGTCTTCATCGACTGTGGAACGCGCGATGGACAGCGGGGGGTGATGGCTAATGGGCTAATTTTATTGCCACCTCTGAAATTACAAGTACTAAGCGCGCAAGACATAAAGGCCGCTAAATATCATCTCTAATCCAGCATCAGCGGGCTGGTAGCTCAGTGAATAAGGCGCTCAATTTCCAAATTCAACGTTCCGGTTTCATATCCCGGTACAGCAACGAATATACGGGTTTTGCTTTGTTTGTAAAAGATAGGCCGGGACGCTCCGTGGTTCAGATTCTACATATACTGTTGATCGCAAATTAGCTGTCCTACCTCTGACATACTGGATACGTACGCCTCCTTTTGTAGGAAGTAGTCAGTCTATGGGTTGTGGACAAAGTTACATCTACATCTACATATCTACATATATACTCTGCAACTCACAAAATTGTGGGTGGCAGAGGGTGCTCAGCACCAAAGCTAATCTCTTTGCTGTGCATTCCATTCCCTAATGGTACGAGGGAAAAAAGAATTCATATAAGAATCAGTCCGACACCTTATTTCTCTAATTTTATCTTTACTGTCCTTCCGACTGAAATAGGTTGGTAGAAGAGGTATTTCACTACACTCAAAAGTGAAAGTGGGAGTACGCATGTTTACCAATAAGTTTAAACGAAACGTGTGTCGTCTATCTACCAGAGACTCCAAACCTAGTCTACTAATCAGTTCTGTGACGCTTTCATAAGGACTGTAGCAAGCGGTCACGAATCGAGCGGCTCTTCTCTGTACTTTCTCTATACTTTCGATCAACCCCTTACGAAACGGATCCCAAATGGCACAACAATAGTCCAAATGTGGACGCACAAGAGATTTATATGCTATCTCCTTTGTTTGCTCATTACAATTTTTCAAGATTCGACCTATGAATCGCAGCCTAGAATTTGCTCTACCTACTAACGAATTAATGTGTATGTCCCATTTCATGTTCCTTTGTACTGTTACTCCAAAATATTTCTTAGAATCGACCATATCAATAACTGTATTGTTTAACTCGTATTTCTGAACAATTGGATTCTTTTTGTTAGTTACGCCCATTGTCTTGCACTTTTTACAATTTAGAGTAAGTTGCCACTCAGCACACCAAGCCAAAATAACATCCAGATCGCGCTGAATTTGTAAGCAATCGGCCAAATTTCTTACTTCCCTATAAATAACCGCATCATCAGCAAACAATCTAAAAAGGCTTTTCACTTTGTCTCCGAGATCGTTTATAAAAATTAAGAAAAGAAGTGGTCCTATGACACTTCCTTGAGGTACACCCGATGTAACATCTAGATTAGAAGAACTTTCTCCTTCAACGACAACATACTGCGACCGACCAGTTAGAAAATCCTTTATACATTCACAAAGCTGAGTTATAATTATAAGACATACGTATTTTTTCTCTTATGATTATCGAGTACCGAGAACAAAATTCTGATGGGATAAAACACCGTGTAGGAGAAAGGCAGCTTTATCAGAAAGAACTGAAAAAAAGATATGGAGTGAAATGCAGATACCAAAGATTCCCTAAGCACATCAGTCTGTGTGTTATTTAGGCTAAGCTTACATATGAGTGCATTGTTGTAATTCCTTTTCAACAAAACTTGGACGATGAATTAATTAACTATGATATGCTTTCTCGTTTTCAACTTATGTCTGTAAAGGTAGTAGAAAGAGTCATTGTGATGTTAAAAATCTCTTTTAATACTGTGGCCATAACGTGTGCTCATCATGAATAGTATTTGTATCATGATCACTGTACATCGATAATGATTTGGAAATTAGTTCTTATTTTTTGACATAACTGGAATTAAGTGTTTCTTTTAAACAAAAACAAGCCTGTGTAGCTCTCTTTCCCTTATAAGGGTTTCACGAGACTACCTGCTTTCTTACAACGCTCTGACTGAGATATGATGAACGGTTCCAGAACAATCTCTCGGTAGCCCACGTCTGAAGACACCCGGTGAAGAAAAGGAGTGACGATGCTTCCAGCAGATATAACGTTTTATAACAGCCTTCAAATCCAGCCTTCTTTAAATTTAATCTTAGAGATTAAGCATAGAGAAATGAAAGTTAATTCTTTATTAGTTTGTACATTTTTTTAATGTGAATGAATATTGTTTTTATGGAGGAATTTAAATGATGTGCAATATGATAAGAAGTAGTATAATATATGAAAAATTATATGAATGCTTGTAATTATAAATGTTATATAAGCCACGTTGTTTTGAGGATGATTTCAGCTTTTTGAAGTTTAAGGGTTTACGTTGCCTGTTTCATGTTTAAATTCATGTAAATACCTTTAATGTCCATATTAAAATGTTTCCTAATGATTGAGAGTGATTTTGCAAGTTTTAATTATTTTTGCATGGGTTTGTTTGTCAATGATATTGTTAACTCTCGAGAAATTTCTACTGGGTGTTTCTCTAGCGACTATTTAAACTCGCGGGGATGGCGAACCGCGGATGTTTTGGTAATTGTTTTATTCGCTGGAGTTTTGTGCTGTTCTTTAGTATCTCTGGACGAAGTTGATGCCTATCCGTGATTTTCTACGAGGATTTCGCAGAAATAAAAACAGCTAGATGAAAAGTTTGTCATCAGTCTTGTTATTTCATTGAATTATTTAATTAGTTCAGAAGCTGTGTTAAAGGTATAATCGCCTGGCGAATGGCCTACAGTCGTGAAGAACTAATTCACTTGCAATCAACATTTGAAAGGACCATCCAGAGAGTTCCTTGACACTATGACAAACAGAAGCAACTGTAAGATTTTTTTGTCATTTAATTAAGGACCCTTTAAATAGTGCGATCGCTCACATTATATCGGGCTCGATGGTATAGCAGTGAAGCTCGTGCCTGGTATTCGGAAGAACGTAAGTTCATATCCCCCTCCAGATATACAGATTCCGGTTTTCCATGGTTTACCGGAATTTCTCCTGGCAAGAAGCTGGATGGTTACACGAAAAGTCCATGAAAGAATTCCTTTCCGTTTCTTCTCCCTAGTTCTGTCTCATCCCGGCCCAAATAACCTCGATGTGCCATTAAAAAAAAAACCGTTAAGCACGTAACTTGAACGTTGCGAAGTCAACCACTATGCTTAATCGCTTAGGACGTTCATAACAATAAACACTATTTTATTCCTTTTTAGTGCAATGTTAGTATCGATTTCTTTGCATTTTTCTTCTTCATCACGTTCTTGATTGGTACGGTGATTATATTTTTACATGTATGTAACTCGTTGTTGACAGCCTAGTTAATAACCTGCTTTAATATAGTTCTGCAACCATCTCTACTATCCCTCACTTTAATTGAAATCTTCAGGTTCGTCACGATGCATTGCGTTCTATAACGGTGATAAATTGATGTCGTTTCAAATATTTCATGTTTTTCCTCCAACGCTTGTGACTCCTAATTGCAACATTTGCTTCTACTTTTAAATCTTCTGAAATTACTAACCCGTTGATTAACTGTTCGTAACTACAACTGCCAAACTACCACGTAATGATTGTCTCACTACCAATCTAACCGACTACTATTGCCCAATCAGTTAACAAAGGCAACTTTACGCCAGTATGCTCTATCTCTACCCCTCTGCTCTTAACACTACATGGGAAGGGGATATTTTCCACTTGTGTAACAGGACACAGCAGTCATTTGGAGATATAGGAAGGGAGGGGGTGGTAAGGTTAGGAGCAGTATCGGGGAACCATGACCTTGAACCGCCAGTGCAGAGAGAACAGAGCGTGCACGACTACTTCAGGTCTGTTCTCTGACTGGCTTCTGAATGTCCCGCTCGCGTGTCTCTACACTACTGAGCCATCTGGTGACGTTGCGGACGCGTCATCCGGCAAGGAAAGTATACAGGTTGAGCAGAGAGGCATAGGGAGTCATTGTAGCGACAATACGTGTGGCAAATGGGGAAATCAACTGACATAATTACCTTTGACAAAGAGCATATTGTTATGGCCCGGCACCTGGGAGCGAGCATATTGGAAACAGTGAGGCTGGTCGATAGTTCGTGTACTTCTGTAGTGATAATCTATGGAAAGTGGTTGAAGAACTGTGAAACCACGAGCAGGTGACAAGATGATGAACGTCCACACCTTGTATTATTATTATCACTCCGCGATTCACTAAAAGTGTTTGGCGGAGAGTGCATTGCCCCTATCAGAAAGGGTACTAGTTTGGAAGGGATATACGGGATATGGCAGGAAGCGCCCATGGCTTATTGTGAGGAACCATCGCGGCATTAGCTTGAAGTGATCTGGGAAAACCATGGAAAATCCAGATCAGGATATGACCTCATCACGGGGCAAGGCTGTCAGTTAGAAAAGGGGGTGATCTGTGGAAGATCTGATGGCAGAGTGAATGCGCAGTGTGAAGTTTAGACTTGACTCAGAACAAGATCTGTTTCGGAGGAATTAAGTTACTTCTTTTTCGATGGCATTGTGTTAGCTGTGACATCATCGGTTTAATACGTACACTAACAGTCCACGTAAAAAAACATTGCGGACAACGCCTAGTCAATAATAATGCTGATTGTGTGCTGACAGTATTGAGGTTAAATGTTGTGTTGGCGATGTAGAGATGGTACTTTTGGAAGTGTGCACGACAGAGATGTAAGTGGCGGTGTCCCTGAGTGGGTATTGTTAATGTCCGTCGTCCTGTTTGCAGAATCCGGCCGCGAGCGAATTCCAGTCAGAGCGACACTAATGGGCGCCGCCTTTAAAGTCAGCCGCCGCGCGGCAAAACACGCTGCCCAAACCAAGAGAAGGCAGCAGACGACGAAAAAGAAGACATTGGCGTGCGCTCTTGGAATGTTCCGCCTCTACGTGGAAACACGCTTGTCCCTAAATGTTTTTCGGCAGTTACGTCAGACGCCTGGCATGACAGAAGCTATGGCATTGTTTAGCTTTGATGTCACGTTAATAATCAAGAAATATTATTTAGATACAAGTTAAGTGAGAGTGACACGAAAAGTAAATTTAATACTCCGAAATTAATCACTGGATTAATTATCGTTTGAGTCGCACCTGCTAGGAGAATTTCCTTAGTGTTTGAAACCAATTGCTAATGAAACGGAAACGAAACAGCAAAAGTATTCTCTGTTTCTTTACTCGCTATGCCCGCGACTTAGACCAGGTGCAATTTGAGATTTGTGCTGTAAATTCACAGATAAACTACAGGGCTAGTCAAAATGATTGCAGTGTTTTCAGAAAATTACTACAGATTTATTATTTGACTATATTTACAAGAATACACAGATATATAAACAAACTGTGAAAGATTTTTTGAGTCTCTACAGATGCTCATTATGTGCACCTTTAGTGACTCTATAATAGAGTTCTTCCCATACCCGATTCAGTATGTCTCTGTTAATGAGAGCAAATGCATTGGTGATGCGAACCCGCAGGTCTGGCAGATCAGCTGGTACTGGTGGTACGAACACTGTGTCTTTTAAGAAACCCCAAAAAAGAAGTGCCAAGGGGTTAGGTCAGGGGAACGAGGAGGCCATGACATCAGCTGAAGATCAGCATCCCCAGCACGACCAATCCATCTGTTTGGAATCCTGGTGTTTAGGAAATTACGGAGACAACTAGAGAAAAATGGGATGGAGCACTGTCCTGCTGGAAAATGAAATCTTCACTGTAAGCTTCCAGAAGTGGTATGAGCCAATTCTGTAACATTTGCAAATAGATTTTCCCTGTGATCGTCGCCTCATTGAAGAAAAAAGGCCCATAAAGTTTCTTTCGTGAGATCACGCAAAACACGTTCACTTTGGGAGAGTCACGAACGTGCTACACATAAGCATGGGGGTTTTCGGTCCCCCAAATGCGCACATTGTGACTGTTCACTTTTCCACTCACGTGAAAAGTGGCCTCATCACTAAACACAAGTTTTTCTGGGAATGTTTCGTCTTGTTCTAGACATTGGGCACAGAATTGAAAACAACGCACTTCATCGTTGTGCGACAGTTCTTGTAGCAACTGTAACCTGTAAGGCTTCATACAAAGTCACTTCTGTAGGATTCTCCAAACGGTCTTCTGTGGAATACCTAATTCCCTGCTCGCTCGAAGAGTAGACTTCTGTGGGCTACGAACGTAACTGGCGCGCACACTTTCAACTGTTTCTTCAGACGCAGGAAGGCGACCCGTTGATTTACATTTTCAAAGACTTCCCGTGGCGTTAAACTGTTGATACCAACGCCGAATTGAGTTAACATGCGGGGGATCCTTGCCGAACTTTGTTCTAAAGTGTCGCTGAACAGTTACCACAGACTGAGTCGAATGAAATTGGAGAACAACATACGCTTTCTCACTTTCAGCCATCTTGCTCTCTAGCGCTCTAGCGGCCACCTTGGGAGCTTGCATTTAGTGCAATCGAAACTTGGAGAGCCACTTGTCTTATAACAGCAAACCCCATCATCGTAACTATAATAGGACAGCCAAAAGAAAACTCGTGAAATCGCTGCAATAATTTTGACTAGACCTGTACATCAACGATATTATGCACGAATAGGAAAAAGCATGAGAGCCGACTACGTTTTACCTCTTTCTTTGATCTCTTCTATTATTTCTGGATTTAGGTTGCATGTAAATGTTTTAGGTACGTTTTTCCACATAATTTGTTTCTGCCACCCTTCGGAACCGCTAATAATACGGATGGGTTAGACATCCAAGCATATTTCAGTACTATTGAGAGTTGAAAATACTTCTGCGAAAGCAATATTTGAAGTGGTCAGGCCTGGTGCATGTACGAACAAATTTATGTAGTTCTATATATATGACGGTGATATAAAATCCCAAATTGTCTGCTATAGTTTGCACTATTTAAACACTACATCATCGCGTATATAAGGCTAATGTGGCAGTAACTGCACTGTTTCGGCGTGAATGAAAGAAAGAGAATTATACGTATCGATACGAAGGTAACAGCAACCACTAAGTTTTTTTCCTGTGTACAGTTTTGTTTTCCAAGTTTTTTTAAAAAAGTTTGTCCGAATTAAACGTTAGTAAAAATTAATTTATGTAAAGCACATTTCATTCTACCTGACAAAAAAGTGAATCATCCAGGTTAGATCTGAATCGGTTGATAAGGGCGTCATAAAGTCTGAGGGAAGCTGCCCTTCAAGTGCAGTAACTGGTTCTTGATATCCCATATAATGGACGGATTGCCACACATGTTATATTTCGGACAGTTCTGGGAATCTTGCTGACAACTGAAGTACTTCAACGTCACTCAGACAGTTCATAGTGTGTGGACGAGCGTTTTTCTGTTGAAAAAATGGCACCATGACCCTATCGCATTAGAGGTAACACATGAAGACACGGGATGTCCTGACGAACTGTTGCGCCGTCAGAGTTCCCTCAATAACTACTAAACGTGATCTGACGTCATACCCGATGGCTTCCCACTTCGTCACGCCAGGAGTAGCCCTGCTGTGCCTCACAGAAACAATTGGAAGAATGGGACCTCTCCCGAAGTCGCCACAATGCCGCCTACGATTGTCATAAGTGGTAGTACATAACTGCGAATCATTGCTGAACATAATGCAAAGCCTTTCATCAGCGGTCACGCTTCCCTGCCCGGAACCATTCCAAACGCACCCGTTTGTGTTGTAGTATTAGTGCCAACCTACTCACGCGATTGTTAACAGATTAACAGTTCACTTTACTTGCAGATGGCGATGGAGGTTAAGATCGCCGAAATATCCTGTGGAAACACCGCGTTTACTGTGTTAGTTAGCTGGGAATTATATATTAATACTCAACGCCAGAAAATCTTCGTTCTTACTCTAATTATTGTTCGTCTTGGCCTTTTTTTTTTTAAATCTGCCATCAAGGCTGTCATGAAGTTAAATAGAAGTACTGGGTTTCGTAAGACAGGAGGAAAAAAAAAAAAAAAAAAAAAATAAGAAATTCTTAAGACAATCACTATGCTTTAAAAATCAATTGCTATAAATTATTAATCAAACTCAAGATTATTAGAAAGCGTGCAGGAGAATAATAACAGTAGTGAGCTATATTGCGGAACGTGCTAGAAAATATTTCAGGAAAATAATGGTAAAATAAAACTTGTACTTCCTGTCCAAGACGTGTACCCGGTTCTTCCAGGTATCGAAAGTATGTTTCGTTCTATTATATTGTTCGCCGTGAATGTAGTCTGGTTCTTATCTTCACTGATTTTGTCGTATTTACCGGTGGGCACCGTGAAGTAAATTGTCAAAAGGTTACACGGCACCAAAACAAAAAGTAGGTCCTTCCCCTGCCGACAGCGCCAATTAGTTGTTGGCCGCAGCGGAGGCGCGGGTGTTGAGTCTCCGTCGATGAAGACGCACAGTGATGTGGTGCTCCTGTCTCGACTCACACCACGCACTTTATTTATTAATACGGCCATAGTAAACCCGGTCCCGGAATTCCACGAGCGGCATATCCCCTCTCTCATAGCTTTCCTCCACAGTGTTCCGAAAACTGGAAACAAGAGAAAGAATAGCGGCCGAGGCGGCATCGCTTTTCGCGAAGCAGAAAGCCGACACATAAAACACCCGGCCGCGGTGTATTCAGGGATTAATTTGCTGAGGTAATGGGCGATCCGGACCCGGGACGACATTCTTGGCGGTCACATATCACTGCATTAATGTTTTCTCCACAAAGGGAGGGGTGGAGAGGGGCCAGATCGCTTAATATGGATCCTGGGAGCGGAATGTCGCCGGAGATAGGGCGGAGGCGATAGCGGCGCGGAGACACCTGCGAGCGAGGCGGCCGTATCGGGCGGCACATCGCGCCGTCCTGCGGCAGCCCCGCCACTAACAAATCGCGGCTCAACCGCACAGGTAACAAACACTCGCAGTTAATATTTCACCAATCTATTTCGTTTCTTCCTTTAATACCTGCCGTAAACTGCACGAGAAATTTTGGTTTCAGAACTTCCTTTACAACATTTTAAACACTTTTTCATGTTTTACTTATGGCTTCACTCCTCGTCGACGTCGAGGTCATTAGAGGCAGGATTCGATTGGTGAAAAGGAACCTGAAGGATCGTCACCTTTTGAAGAAAGGGAAAAGGGGGAGGAAAGGGGGAAAATTGGTGTGTATGGAAATTGCCACCGGAGCGTGCGCTCTATCGCAATTAAATTAAATTAAAGCCCAGCATTCGCTTGGAGTGATTTGGGAAAACCATGGAAAATCCAAATCTGGATGCCCGGATGGGATCTCAAACCCGCATCCTCCCGAATGCGATGCCTTACATTTACAGCTCAACCACCTAGCTCGGTATTTTAAACAAGAGTGGTCTAATAGAACAGAATAAAAAACAAACTCCATTCTGAAAATATCAGTATTTAAATACCAACGGTAAAACTTGTGCTATACTCTGGAAAAAAAGGATACAAAATCTCAAGAAAGTTACAGGAACAATAAACAGCCGGTTTGGACTATCTCTTGTTCAACAGCACACAAGAAACAGGATAGCTAAAATCCTTGCTAAACCTAGCCTACTGTACGGCAGTGAGGTCTGGAAACTCCGAAAGGTTGGCGAGTGGAGGCTAACGAGTGCTGAGATGCGATTCATGAGGAGAACAGCTGACTACATGTTACGAGACAGAAAGAGGTCTGGTGAAATCTTTAATGAACTGAGAGTTATACCAGTTCTCAAAACTTTGCAGTACTACAGAATATCTTGGACGAATCATGTACTGAGGATAAAGACGGACCTGATTCCACTAAACCTCCTCGAATACCAACCCATAGGCAGGAGAAATGTAGGAAGACCAGCAAGAAGGGCTGAGACCGTAACAGGTCTGCAGGTCTTACGCAGGAGAGGAAGAAGACGAAGCGGTCTAATAACTACATCTACATCTACATCTGCATCTATACTCTGAAAATCACAAATACTGTGGGTGGCAGAGGGTGCTAAGCACCAATCCTAATTCTGTGCATTCCAATCCCGAACAGAACGAGGAAAGAAGGAATACATAAATGAATCAGTACGGCATCTTATTTCTCGAATCTTATCCCTCCTGTCATTGCGACCTAAATAGGTAACTAAGTGTATAAGAAGCTCTCATTCCAAACTCAGCGTCTCCGACACGATTTCCGGTGCGCGCGGAAATTTTTGCAAACTATGTCAGAATGCTCCTTGGATCTGATTTGTCAGAGGTAGGACAACATCCACTAATTAAGTGAGGTGCTCCCCCCCCCTTCTCCTCCCCCGTCACGTGACACTTACCTTATACATTTAATTTTTAAATAATTAAATTTATTTGATATGTTTACGTATTTTGCTTTATGCCACTAAATAGCTAAGTGTTAATACTGATGTCGCCTGTGAAATACACTTTTTCTGTAAAATTCGAGGATAAAAATTATATAATAAAAAGTTGACGTGAGATTTTTATCAACCTCCAAGTTTAATGAGAGTTGGTGAGATTTTGCCGGACCCCATCTCCTTACTCCTAATTTACCGTAATTAATGACGATCCCTTAAAGAATTCACTCGAGAGAATGGAACCAACCTTCTGATTGTGGAATAAGATTATTGTGTTAAACTCTCCTTTAATAATATTCACCAAAACGTAGTTATCTCATTTACAACATTTGGTGTTTTGAAATATTTGATTTAAGAATTCCACAAAATATTAAAGATTGTAATATACATATCATACGTTCGCTTAGCTACATACTTTATGCGAATAGTAATTTTATCGGTACTAAATTGATTTTAACTTTATGCGCAGTAATATATTTTTTTCACCCCATCATGATTATGATAATAATATTATACTCTGTAATGAGTCGAGTTGAATCGGATGTGAACCTATTTAGGCGTATTATCATTTCACAGAGCAAAAAATTGAAAGTAATCAAGCTCGACTTTAAACGACCGCTGTCTGATATGAAGGAAAGCCGCAGCTGTTTATCAATTACCTCACGTGTTTTCTGTTCTACTGGTGTCACCCACGTACCATATACGAACTGACGTACGTAATCCTATTAACTGCTCGGCCGCAACACCAACTAGGATACCTTATATGACAATAAGGCATTAGAGAAATATATCAATCAATACCTCTTACTGGTAATAGTACAGTTCTTAAGTATCCAAGGGGAACAACATGCAGACGAATACTAAAAGTGTAGTATTTTGGAAAAAAGAAATCTGAAAAGTGACATTTTCCGACAAGTCAGTAATATTCCTCTTGCTCGTTAGTTTTTGTAGCTGCTTGCCACATTGTTCAGTATTATGCTGACTAGTAACTACATATTTTTTTTTTTTTTTACCAACCTTATACAACAACAGAACAGTATCTACTTCACAAAGGTATTGGCAGGCTAAGAACAAAGTGTGTTCATAGACGAGTATTCTCCTCTCCGGCAATGCAAATCCTGATTCATCAGCCACTCATCACACACACCGTGTGGTTGCACTAGCGATATGGCGAAACATTTTTACTGTCCGAAATCAAAGCAATAATATACACCCTACACACAAATATATATATATTACAGGATTAGTGTCAGAGTTCCATTCCGCTTATCTGAAAGTACGTCTATCCTGTGGGTTGAAGATTGGGTGGACGTTATGCGCATCTGACCAGTCCACAAGTTTTTCACCACATGGGTCATTAGTTGGATATCCGCAATGCGAATTATGACTGTGAAAGTCATCCACATAAATTACAGGACGTGCAAAGTTTGGAAGAACACTATCGTGGCATAGGAGGGTTGGAGATTTATGTGTGTTCGCTACAGTGATATTGTAAATCTCTATCACGATGTTAAAAACACAGACTTCATCATTTCTTGAAAGTAGATCAGCAATAGAGATGGAGTCACGAATTCAGTACCTTACGATAGGTATAAACTATCACCCAGTAATTTATATGCTTCCTCTAGAATGAAACTGTGATTAATTAGTTTCTCCTGCAAAAACTAAATCAGTGTTTTCCAATCATCACCTGGACAGATAGTCATTCTTGGGGGGTTAACGTTCTGGCCTCGCATTAGGGAGGACGCGGGTTCGAATCCCCGTCCGGGCATCCAGATTTTGGTTTTCCATGGTTTTCCCAAATCACTCCAGATGAATGGCGGGATGCTTCCTTCAAAAAGGCCATGGCAGAATTCCTTCACGTTCCTTATCCTCAGTCCCATCCCGCCTCTAATGACCTTAGCCGTCAACGAGGCGTAAAGCAATAAAAAACTTCACTTTTGGATTTAGTTTGATTTGAAGGATTCTTAGATTAGGGTCAAGGAACTTTGTTGCTTGGCTCACAAAGAGCTGGTATTAGAAGTCATTTGGTTGTGTGTTATTGGCCATGAGATCCGTGAACATAGTCTGACCGTCGAGAGCAGATCTGTTCCATAATGGAGAACCAAGTCAGAGTTCGTATTCAGGGTCACCACGTACAGGAGGTTACGGTATGGAGGGAAAGCTTAATGTGCGAGTGTAAGGAAATGTCGGAACTCATAAACAACATGCTATCGAGCAGGGCAATTCAGGCTGTGATGGATGATACGCACAGTAAATTAAAAGTGCTCAGCAACGGTTTGCCTCAGGAGATCTGTGTTCTCCCCTTTATTGTTAAATTTTTACATTACTTATATCCCTTTGACTATCTCCCGTCAAATTGCTTACCCTACGTGGCAACAGTCCACTGTAGAAGAATCCTAAAAGGATATCTCAATATTTGGTATTGGTACTTCCAAACTTGATGGCAAGCGTTTCAAAAACAGAATCCTGCTTCTTCCAACTCAACAACAGACAGGAAAATGCCACCTTGGACGCCTCACTCAATGGCATGCCAGTATCACTCTAACACCAAGTACCTTGAAGTATCTTGGAGTTAGTCGTAACCGGACGTTGTCCTTCAGGACACACTTGATTATGAACGCTGCAAAACTGACGAGAAGACACTTGCTGGATCAACAAGGAGAGCTAATCCACTCTTTGATCATCAGCAATGGGTCTGGTCCACTCAACAGCAAAGTACTCTTCTCCCGTGTGGCTGAATAGTTCACATGTAACGAAAATCGGAATTGACCTGAAACAAACAGTCAACATCATCAGTGGATACTAAAATCTATTCTTCTTTTCTGGTTTTCTGTGTTGAGCCATATCGTTCCTTCAATATTAAGAAGACCCGTTAGTACAGAAAATACCAGTGACCATTGGTCTTCCCAATCATAAAGACATGCTTCATAGATTTTGGCGTCTGAAAACATGTTCTTCACTATTTCTAAAAGAAAAATAACTGATTTACATGATGTTTAATGCTATATCAGAATGATGTTTAATAAACCTTCTAAAATTATAATCAGTTAGTTGGTGCTATATCAGAATGATGTTTAATAAACCTTCTAAAGCTATAATCAGTTAGTTGGTGTAAAGAAGTATTTAAAGAAAAATTCATAGATTATCTTATTGGCAACTCCTTCTGCTTCATTCAAGAATTTGTACGAAAGAATTAATTAACTCTTATACAGTTTTGCAAAGTTCAGTTATAAGCGTTTTGTCAAAATAATATTTTTGCACTATGAATATTAATAATACTGTATGTAGTACATATATAACCGTGATATGTTACACATTGGAGAGGTCTTTCCTCAGCAGGGATTTATGGAACAGGTTGAAATGAGAGTTCATCGGAGACTTCGCGTACATGATTAATTTAAATACTTGTAAAAAATCACCATCAAAGTTTTCATAATTCCAGTGTCCTGACGTCTTAATATACGCACTAAATTTCTGGATTATCTGACATAAAACTACGAGAGACCACCTGAAACAATAATTCAGGACCTTTCTACGGAGATACAGTTGTACCAGTTAAAATGCACGCATGGGATGACCTCATCTATCTGGACTTTCTCCAAATATTGCTATTGTTCATAACTGGCAATGTTTTTATGAGAACGAGCTGCTAATCTGCATGATAACATGCGAGGCCGTTGCGGAGATCGAGCAGACGCCACTGGCAACTTAGCAATTACACCGGAGCTCTGATTTACGCCTGCGCCATTACTGACGTCATTATGGCCGTTTCCCAGAGTCAAGAAACCGTAAATCTACGGCTAAAGCGCTAATTACGGCGGCTCGCTTTATTACGGGCGAGGGAGCGAAACTTTTTAGCCAGCTCTCGTTTTCCGGAATGAGCTATTAAAAATATTACTCTTTTCGGCTTCGGCTGTGTTAAACGGTTACGACTTACTTAGCTTCGAATTATAAGCGAAAGAAACAAAGTTTCCATCTTTATAGCGCTGTTAGGTATTTTCAGGAACCTAAAGCTTAAACTTTCTCATTTTCTCAGAATTCTTGGAAGGATATAAATACAGCTTGGGAATATTAGTCTCACAAGCATAAAATCAAAGAAACCACTTAGAAAAGTCTTCGTACAAACTCTGTTCTCACCTCTAACAGAAAATTATTTTTATGAAATTTTTTTAAAGACACTTTTAATCCTCGGATGCGTTCAACTCCACTTACCAGTTCATACTCCAATGTTCTACTTGAATATATATATATATCGAGATATATATATATACCAGTGCTCTTAAGAAGACATATCACAGTTTTGTAAGTAAATTACTTCGTACTTCGACTTAAAAAGTGTGTTAAGAAATTTCTGCAGTATTCCATGATAGCTCCAAATTAAATACCGTTCCTACAGAAACCCACATATACAGGATGAACTTTGACAAAGCTTCAGTTAGTTTGAAAAAGGGGCGCTTCATGACCAGGATAGCAATCGAAAGCCATTTGATATCCTCTGAGTTAGCTTAAGCTGATGAGCGAATTGAACACTGACGTAAGCCTTAGAGACGTTATGCTCACGTCCTAAATACAAAAAAATTGATAACGACGCCATGATAACTTCTGGATAACTCGTAGAATATGGCTATCTATATCTACATCTATACTCTGCAATTCATAAATGTTGTGATTTGCAGAGGGTGCTTTGCACTAAAACTAACTGTGGGTATTCCAATCTCCAATAACCCGAGAAAAGAAAGAATACATATAAGGATCAGTATGGTATCTTATTTCTCTAATCTTATCTCTCCTGTCATTACGACCTAAATAGGTTGGAGGCTATCGACAAGATGGTTTAGACAATGCTAGCAACCAACGCCAGCAACTATGTTATTAATTGACGAAAAAGAATTACCATCCTGAAATGAAATTCTTAGTAGGAGTTTCGTCAGTTAAATTTTATCTGGTATCACACTCGATTATCATCTGATATTTTTTATGATCAGATGAATAGTTTTAGTTTTTAATTAATAAAAAAGTAATGAAACAAATAGTTAGCTTAAGAAATAAAGTCCAAAAGAAGTGGAAATCAAAACATGAGTGTTACAGAATACTATACTTACCATTGTTGTTAATTATTCTGATAACAGATTATATTCATGACTAGTTTGTAACTTCATTCGCGTCGTTTGTTACTGTACAGACTCCCCTCTTCCCCGTCAAAAGTTATATGATAAACAGACCAGTGGCTAACTGAACGCAAATTCATTTTGCATGAAACGCCTCCACAACAAACCTTAACCTAATTCTTCCAAATAATACGATGCCACTCGCATTCTGCAATTAAGACAAACATCTAGACTGAGAAAACTACGTTATCGTTAGATGGAAACTAGGGGTGAGCAAATGAAAAAAGTATATCGATAAATATCGTATCGATGTTTACAGAAAGTATCGATATGTACAGTCGGGGACACAATTCGCGAGACCCCTCGCCTTTCGATTATGCTTCGTTCTAGACACGAACACCGCATGGGACAGCATATAATTGTTTTTGCAAGCGAATTGCAATTGTTAATTCGGGGAAAAAAATACACAATGGTTATCAAAATTACGAAAAAAGTTTTATCATTCCTCTATAGTCAATATATTTGGTTATTTCAATAATTATTATTACTAAAATGGTGATATTCGCGGTTATTTTAAGTGTAGAACTCCGAACTTTGCCTCTAAGCGTCTGCGAGTTTCTTACTGCGCAGGCTCATTTTTTTCAGTCTTGGGTAAAGTGCTAGGTGAGAGGTCTATTTTGTCATGAATTTAGTGTACCACCTACCAGTTATGCTGTCCCATGCGGTATTCGTGTCTACAACGAAGCATAATCGAAAAGCGAGGGATCTCGCGAATTGTGTCCCCGACTGTACAGAGAAAAACATATCGACATGTCGATGTATCGATATTTTAGCCTAAAGCCAGTAATTTTCAAAAAATATTCCAAAAATATATCAAAATATTTAAAAACCAGGATTCATGTTACCTCCAAGACCTGGAATTTAAAAAATAACGGAAAACGGAAGCAAGGAAAATATTTTTTCATTCCTGCATAGATCGTGACGAATATTAATATGAGAGCAAAGTTATTGGCCAATTTTCTATAAAAGTTATTAATAGTGGTAAATGGATAAGAAGGTGTCCTGCAAGCAACAGTAGCGTCACTTTGTCATTTTGCTTCACTGCTTGCTTCATCGTACTCAATGTTTTCCAATTTTATTGATGAAATCCTAATCAGCAATACTCCTTTGTTGGTCAAATACTACACCCGATCTAGGGCCACTATTGCATAGGATATCCCACCAAAAAAAAAAAGTTGTAAAAATAGGCCAAGTCTTGTGCTCGTGTAGTGACAAAAAGTTATGAGATCTCCTTCTGAGCCAAGTCTACTCTTTACAGCGTCTATTAACTTCACTTTGTGAAACAGAATGATTTCTCTCCGTGTTATAGATCATTTATTTAGAATTTAAAAAAATATCTTGTTACTTGGCCATTATGCGCGCCTTGTTTTAGTTAACCTATACGTATAAATACCTTAAATGCGTTGCTTAGCCAAACTTACAAATACATTAAAGCCAAGATTTCCCTCACTCTTTTTCGAATTTGACAATTATATACTATGCCCTCAATTTTAGTAAAAGATAATGTCACCAGATATTTTTTTTTTAATTCTAAATAAATGATCTATGACACCGAGCTAAAGAATTCTGTTTTTCACAAAGTGAAGTAAATGTACGCTGTAAAGTAGACTTGGCTCAGAAGGAGATCTCATATCTTTTTGTCATTTCACGAGCATAAGACATAGCCTATTTTTACAAGAATTGTTTTTTGTGGGATCTCATTTCTTTTTGTAAGTTTATATTTTGAATCGCTGCTTTGATGTAATGATTCCATTTTAAAATCGGCGAATAAGAACATTTCAGAATTGAAATTAACAACAATGCCACACTCTGAAAACAATGGGTGTGCGCCGTAGCCGAGCAATGCAGATTTCCGCTGGTTTAACTACTAAATTACAAGTAACTTCCAAACCAAGCATAGCAGAAAAGTAAATTTTAAGATATTAGTTAAACTTGCTGATCTCTATCCACTAAAAGATTCTCAGGCATATAGTTTCATTCGGAGCAAAGCAATTAAGTCGCAAATATGTGCCAGAATTTTTCATGTTTGGGACTGTAATTAAATAAATACGGGAAAACTCCAACATTAGATTTTTCTTATGATTTTAAACTATATATGTGTACCAAATCAGTTGATTCTAGGACCTCTGGAAATACAATGGAATGTTGATTTCGGAGTGTCGTGGTGGAAATAAAAATTTGAATTTCAATAACTTCCAAAGTAAGAAAAGGAAAGAAGTCAAAATTCAACACATTAGTTACACTTAGTAAGCTCACTTTGCAATAAAAATCTGAGTATAAATTTATTAGGGTGAAAAGAGATTTCACCTTAGGGGCAGATATATGGAAATTTACGAGTTTCAGACTTTTCTTATAATATGGGGGTAAAATTGTTATCTGTGTTGTACCAAATTTCAGCTTTCTGCTGCTACGGGAAGTACCTTGGAGCTCTGATGATCATCAGTCAGTGAGTCAGTGAGTGACAAA
Source organism: Vandiemenella viatica (assembly GCA_031002005.1). NCBI lineage: Eukaryota > Metazoa > Arthropoda > Insecta > Orthoptera > Morabidae > Vandiemenella > Vandiemenella viatica. Next base: position 61,400,111 of record CM061920.1, on the reverse strand, counting down.
ATCACTGAAGTTTGCTTCCGAATAACATCAGAACAGTAAAGAAATAAAATTTAGTATGTTTGCTAAGTTATCTGATATCAATGTATAACAGAAATTTAGGATATGTAGCATGAATACGACAGAAGTAATTCAGATTCAAAAATGACTCTAATCGCTTCGAGAAAAGGGTAGGCGGTGCCGCCGTTGACTCGACTTGGTGGGTGCACTGCCATGCACCCAAATACGTAGACCTACTAATATACCCATTCAAATGTTTAGTTTAACAAATTGCCTTAGTTATTGGTTCTCACCACTAGATTTTCTCTATATACAATAAAAGTGATCCCTCACCAGTGCTCTAAAAACTCTCAGGGAGACTAGACTAAAAGCATTTTGTTTTTAAGTAACAACATATTCATTAGAAATAGAAGCATCAAATTCGCCCAAAAGTAGGAGAGAAGGGCAAACAAGCAGCAATTAATTCCTCATCTCCCACCAAACTATGAGATATAAATGTGTAAAGTAGACAGTCGTGGCATAGTATTTAATGTTTGTAGTCACACAGTACTCATATTTTGTTGAGAAAACTGCCGGAGCTTACAATATCAGCCTGTCTACCTCCTACAACACAACATATGTTTTACTGACACCTTAATCACCGTTTGAACATTCTTGAACAAATCTCATTAGAATCATTTGTAAGATTTTCTTTTTTAGGTAAGGGTGTAGGGGAATGGAATGAGTTACCAAGGTGAATGATGAATAACTTACCAAAAACGTTAAAAGAATTTAAAGTTGAAATTTGTAGAGGGCAAATGTAGGTGGGTGCAGGATAGGGGGAAGTTGGGTGTGTAGGGAAATTGCCACCGGAGTGTTTACTCCATTGCAATTAAATTAAATAAATAAATTTAAAAAAATTCATAAGGCGTAATGACAGGTGGTATAATCCAGAACTGCTTTTATAATACACTAATGTTCAGTTTATAGTCTTTAATTACTTCAGTGAGTTGACTTAATCAGCATATCCCTAGAAAATTTGTTCCAATCTGGGATTGCTTGCCTACAATTGAAAATGCTCCTAGTAATTTGTGTCTGAAGTCACGTGGTCATGATTGTCTCTTTCCGTTCACGTTCTACTCCTATCGTTCACCAGTATCCATACAGGCCTCGTCACCAAAGAATGCCTTATACACTCCGAAAGTGTCTTCCCCTGCTTTCCGTTTTCCATTCAGCTTCCATCCAGCTCCAGTTTATTATATCAGTTATTGTTTGTGTTCTATGGTAATTTTCACTTACGGTTCTAGCTTGCCTCCGTTGCTTCCCCACCAACTCGCACCTAATGTGGGTCGGATACTATCCCACCACAGTTTAGAAAAGGTCACACCAAAGCTTTAAATCCCAATTTCCTCACTTCTCTGGTATATCGTGTCGGCACTATCTCTCGCAGACACAGCACTTTGAAAACGCTCCTTATGACTTCACGCCTCGTCGACGTCGAGATCATTGGAGGCGGGATGGAACTGCGGACAAGGAACGGGTAGGAATTTGGCCATGGCCTTTTGAAGAAAGCATCCCGTCATTCGCCTGGAAGGATTTTGGGGAACCATGAAAAACCAAAATCTTGATGCCCGGACGGGGATTCGAACCGGAGTCCTCTCGAATTGCGAGACCAGAGCGATAACCACACTCGGTCCTAGCACCTGTACACTGTTCTGAGCAATTTTGTTTATTATCAATCGATATGTCAATATATTTACCCTTTATTCTTTCAACGTAATTACTCCTGCACCTTATAATCACATAATTTGTTTTTCTACCTATGTTTCGAATAAGCTGAGCATTCTGTCACTTATCTTCATTTCGAGTTACTCTTTCCACTAATATATCCTGTAGATGTCCACCTGCAGCTATTCGTAATGATCTCTTATTTTAATAATAGTAAGTATTTAATAAGTGCGTCCAATGCAACTGTTGGTATTTTCTGCTGCATGCTTGGTTTTAATGGCAAAGACTGAGCAACTACATACCTCTACAATGATAAATTTAGGGATAACACTATCGGTATTACGCTTTTTGTTGAATATGATTATCTCTATGGTTCTGTGGACTGACGAATTTCGTGTGGGTTCTCTTGTAATGGTTGTGTAAACCTGTTGGAAATGCCTGGTAGAGCTGGAAAAATACGTAATTAATGTAAACCATTTCTTCTGCAGTTGGTTGTTAAAATACTAATTTTTGCTGTAACAAGCAACTGCATAAGAAATTACGTACAATAATCACAAATCTTTATTTTAAATCCAGTTTTATACAATTATTTTAGCTACAAACAACCTAACCTCAGGCTGTTAACCACCAGCATTGATATTCATTAGATTAGACTAATGAAAAGCAATAGTCTCAGTTCACTTCGGCGTTGCATTCCTGCTTTCACTTTCTGCTCCACTGATACGGCATTAACGAGCGTGGTGAGTGAGCGGCAACGCTCTAGCCTCATATTCGGGAGGACGCCGGTTCGAATAGCCATCCGGCCATCTTGATTTGAGTTTTCCATCGTTTCTCCAAAACATTCCAAACGAATGCTGGTTTGGTTCAAAAGGACATGTCCGAATTCCTTCCAGTTCCTTGCCCTTCGTCCTTTCCCACTTCTAATGACCTAGACGTCGACTAAGCGTAAAGCCAGAAGTAACAAACGGCATTTCCAACATAACTATACTACTTGGTGACTTCAACATTAAACATCACTTCTGGGGCTATAGCAAGAATGACCTTAATGGTGAAATACTTGAAAGCAACATGGAAACTGATAATCTGGGATTCATTTATGATGCTTAAGATCTGCCGACCTTCCATTCAGCTCGATGGTGCCGCGGATATACTCCAGACCTATGTTTTACAACCCAGCTTGTAACAGAATGACCAAATATGGGTCATTCCGTACATTTTTATGTATAATATTTTGTATATTTTTATGTATAAAAAGAATAAGAAAGGAAGTTTAGGGAGAGGATTGTCAGTGTTTGTGGTACCTGAGCTAGACGCGCCAGATTGTCGCGACAGGCCGGCGGCTGCCAGGGACAAAGGACACCAGCTACCCTTTCTCACGCATTTGGTCAAGCGTATAATTCCTTGGCTCCGGGGAAACTGTACACTGGGGTGAATGATCGTATCCAAACACCAGGCCTCCGAACGGGCAGTTTGGAGGTCACAGGTGACGAATAAGTCCGAGGCTATCCCGAGTTCGCACGAATCGAGAAAGACAATGTTCGCCTATCGTGACAGCCGGAAGGAGGAGCTTGAGAACGGCAGAGCCATTCGAGAGAGACTATCCTTTGCATTTTGTAATGCCGGTGTATTTTTGCTCTATGTAAACCACGAGCGACGGGAGGAGGCTTTTTCCGGCGGACGCTGGAGGGGAGTTGACTCCGAGCCTTCAGACTGGAAGGAGCGGATCTTCCGAAGCTGGAGATCGCTCCGTCTTGGCATCGAACCTGAGGGTCAATAAGTGTGTCTTGTACAGTGAGGTCGCTGTGCACGCATCCAGTACGTTTGCTGACGGACGTGGTGCATTGTCCGCTATAGCCAAGGGGCTATAGTAATTCCGCCGTCGCGGGAAATACATCGCCGTCACGGTAATAATTCTACAGTGCAGTGTGGTACTTTTATTCGGTCATTGAGTACGCCTCGTTCAATCACTGAATGATTAGGAGTTCTCGCACCCCCAAATATTGAGCTAGCTGAGGCAGACTTTCTTAAAGCCACACTTGGTGGATAATTTAAATTATCCTGGCGCCCGGCATTGAGATCGAATACAGTTAATGTCAATACTGTATTTGATTTATGGTTCCCGATCATTGTGAAGGGAACTTTCATTTAAAAAATCAAGTGTGAAGCTTTCTTGCTTGCCAATTAACATTGGGAGTTTGCTTCAAGATTAATTTTAAATGTGGTGGTGTTTTAATGTTTTATTTGTTTATTAATATGTTGGCAATTGTAAGAAGAGGCTTTGCATAGTTCTTTTTATCATATTTCAATGTGTCAATGTTAACGATAAATAAGCCTCGCCTGTACGCCATTATGAGTACCCAATACATTAGCAGCCTAGGGTTTCTTTGAATTATAAAAAGAAGTAAAAGGTTTTCACCCTTACCTCCCTAACGGCACATACCGCTACAAGCTCCAGAGTTCCATCAGTCAAGTTCGTCGATCAGTGGTTAAGGATTTTCCCCACAATCAACTCAGACCTGTTATCCTAGAGATGGAAACGACTATACCGCTTATACGATCGCACCCTACACCAAGATGGAACTTCAATTAAGCCAAGCAAAGCAAACAGACTCCAATATCAGATGGTTTATACCAACTTACAATAATTATAGCAAATTTGTTGGAGTCATTTGTTGGAGACGATGTATTTCTAGAGGATGTCGCAAAGAGTTCATCCCTGGTTGAAGCCCAGAAAGTGAGAATTTATTAATGAAATATGAGGAACATCCAACCTCTGATAATGCAATACGCCTCCTTCAATCACTAGACGAGGGTCGTAGAAATATCTGGCATTGCACAGTCGAATCCTTGGATTACACCCAATCTAGCAGAAAAGCCTGGTCTGTCATTAGAAAATTAGACTGCTCAAACCCTATGATCAGAAGATCAAAAACTGCCATCAATCTGAATGATTTTGCCAAACACCTAATATCGATTTCTAAGAACACAAAAGACAAGCAAACAAAAAGAGATATCAGATTAAAATTACGCAACAAGTAAAAAGAAGCCTTACAATCTTCTATTCCGAGAAGAAGAACCCAAAGACGCAATCAAACAAATGAAACTGGGAAAAGCAGCTGGATTTGATGGTATATATCCTGAACTTTTGGCCCACTGTGGACCAGCTACAGTAAGATGGCTTACCAGCTTCTTCTCAAATATCCTACAAACTGGAAATCTCCCACCGTTATTGAAGAAAACAAAAAAATTAGCCATATCGAAAACAAATAAGGACTCTACAAAAGTGGTAAACTATCGACCAACAGCACTTCTAAATGTCACATACAAAACTCTTTGAGCGCCTGATCTACAATAGAATTTCTGAAATGATCAATAACTAGATTCCCATAGAACAAGCAGGATTTAGGCCAGGGAGAAGTTGTAATGGCCAGGCTTTCGCTCTCAGCTCTCATATTGAAAATGAGTTTGAGAAGAAATCAGTAAGTGTGGTTGCCTTTTTGGATCTGGCAGCTGCCTATGACACTGTTTGGCGAGAAGGATTTCTTTTGAAATTTGTGATTATTATCCCATGTCGAAAACTTACGGAATTACTTAACAGAAAGTCGAGCTATAGATACTTTCAGATATATTCTGATAAAGAAGCAGAATATTTATACTAAATGACGGTTTACCCCAAGGATCTGTTTAAGCACCGCTCCAATTCAATTTGTATACTCACGATTTACCGGAAACATCTTCAAGAAAATTTACTTACGCTGATGTCATTTGTTTGGTGAACCAGAACCCTAACTTTTCTGACGCAGAAATAACTTTATCAGCTGATCTGAAAAAATTAGATGAATACTTCAAGAAATGGTGCCTCCATCTAAATCCTCAGAAAACAATTATTTTAACATTTCATTTACGCAACAGACAATCGCACTATAAACCAGAAGTTAAATTCAGAGGCCAACTGTTGCCGTATTGTGGCACACTAAAATATCTGGGTATAACACTGGATAGAACTCTAACTTTCAAACCCCATCTCTCAAACGTGGTTGTGCAAGTCAAAACGAGAAATAATATTCTCCAAAAGCTTGCAGGTACTTCATGGGGAGCCAGTGCTCACATTCTAAGATCCACAGCCTTAGCTCTGTCATACTCTGTTGCTGAATACTGCTGCCCATCCTGGATCAATAGTGTCCACACAAAGAAGATACACGTGCAGCTCAACCAGGCAATGAGGATAATTACGGGATGTATTCACAGTACGAACACCATATGGCTTCCAGTGCTATGCAGCATCTCAAGCCCAGCACTAACAAGATCAGAAGCTCTCTTAAAAATCTGGAAAAATATCCTGAAGAACATCAGCTGCCTATACATCAAGACATTATTAAAGCAAAACACCAACGCTTGAAATCAAGAAAACCACCATGGCGCATAGAGTCCTCTTTCAACATCAACAAGCTGTGGACAACTTAATGGGAGCAGTCATCAATAGGCAATAAAAATTTAGTTGAGGACCTCTCAGTAAGATCAAAAGGTTTCGATCTCCCCAGGCGGCAATGGAGAATCATCAATCGGATTCGAACAGGACAAGGGAGATGCGCCTACTTGTTACCAAATTGGGGCTGGGTAGATTCTGAAATTGTGACTGTAGAGCCAACTTACAGACAATCAATCACATCGTTTCCGACTATCCTCTTCGGGCCTATAAGGGAACAATACCGAAAATAAATGATGCGTTGATCAGTGCAATTGACTGGATTAAAACATTAGATGTATAGATATGAAATTTTACAAGATTGTGATATGTATTTTTCCTATTGTGTAACTTGTTAAATAATTATACGATAAATAAATAACTATAACTATTTGCTTTCTACCCCTTGAGAAATCGTCGATCCAGAAATTCACTTCTTGAAACACCCCAGATTTTTACTTTATTTACCACCATGTATTGCTTTCTTCGTCAAATTCATAGAGAGATCCTACCTTACCTCTAAATCGCGTGAATGGTGAGATCAAGAGCCACACAGGTGTGTTAGAAATTCCAGTGGGCGAGATCACCCAGGAAACGATACAACTACCTTCAACTGGAAATTGAAATATAACGGAGTGAAATTCAAGAAATACCACACCCTGTATCTCCCTTGTACTCCATTGTGTGGGAATCCATGTATGGCATCTTGAATTTTTGCTGTGGGAATATGCCGTTTACCGAATACAATTTATCTATTATGTGTTATTTAATTCATGGCCCTTTGTCAACACACGAAAGCGAATTGTTATTTGCAATTTTGCTGTTGTTCGTCTTGAACAAGAAAATTAGGACGTTCTGTTGCTAGCGATTACAGGAACCTATTGTTATCAATGATTAAAATAAAAACACTTTTAAAGAATAGTGGAAAACTGGTAAACTCCATCACGTTATAAATAAAAATGTTACTTTAACTTTGCACTACAATTATTATTAAACGATATCTTGCAAAGTAAGTGAATTACATAAATGCGGTTAGCCTAGCCTCAGCGTCACCAAGTATTTTTTAAATGCCATCAAAAACAATCAATTATTAATTCTAGCCGAGTAAAAATGGCGGCGGATATTTGATTGCCGAAATATAACATTGGTCAGTTACGCGAGAACATTACATTAATTAAAAATAACACTACGTTTTATGCTGTCTAATCATACTTTAATTATTGCCATATACCAGCAAAATTGATTATGATCTTCTTCTTGAATCGTTTTGGCCATTATGGATCACGTGGTACCTAACTCTGGCGAGCTTTCTTCATAGCCCAATATTCCTTCATCCTTGCACTGTGGTCGTCTTTTCTTTGCCTGCCCCCCCCGTTTCACCCCAGATCTGCACTATCTAGTGGCTAGATAGAGCAGATCTTAAATCACCATTCTGTACCTCTGCTGTAAATCTCGTTGTGGACAATTCCAGTTGTGCGAGATCGTTTCTAACTAGCGACGAATATTTTTCATTAATCACTTTCCCTCTAGAGGCGATTTTAAAGATTTTGGAATTGAGTCTGTAACTATCCATCCAACCTATGTGATTCTAGAAGATTAATTTCTTCTTTATCGTAGCTGTTATAATGCTCTGACGTTGAAGGCATAATTCCTTATTGTGAATGTATTCTACTCTTTTTTCGGCAATATATCCTAAGATTATTCTCGAATTACAAGTTGCGTGTTTGACAGTGTATTTCAGCTCCTCGGCGCTGCGTTTTTGTGGTCTGAGGTGCTGTCCGCTGCCGATACAAAGTTCGGTCACGTCCTCTTCGGACCCGGTGCCTAATGTAAGCAACACACTGGACAAGGCTTTTTGCCACGCTGTCCCAGTAGCCGGCATTAATTGTGACGCTGGTGTTCTCAGTCCACTTGTTGACTAGCAAGCATCATGTCGTCGCAACACCGCCACCTGCTGTTAGCAGTATCACGCCGCGATACCACTAAGCATAAAATATCTGCGCCCGCATTGCTGAAACGTCGTTCCTTACCCCTCTTCTGTTCGTTCACATCAGTATGTCCAACAAGTTGAACAAATGACGCCAAAACTTGCGTGTTAGATTTGGTGACCAGCGTTCATTGTCACCGAGTGCGATTTGAGAAGGTGTAGCAAATGCTGAATAGGTCACTGAAATATGGCCGGGAAATGAAGATCCGGGTTAGAAATAAGTGACAGACTACAGACGTCACAAAATTTATCTTTTCGTGGTACCTATATATATATATATATATATATATATATATATATATATATATATATATAGGGAGAGAGAGAGAAATCAAACGGATATTTATTGAAATTAGGAGAAGTAATGACACGTGAAGTAGTTATAACGGGTACTTAATATTTTTACCCGAGTCCTTCTGGAGGTGACTTGAACTACATGCAAGCGCTGCACGCTTCTTGGCGCTTAAAACGAAGCGCTAAGCAATTGAAGAGTGAAACGATTAGACCACTGTGGATTCAGGAATTTATATGTAGCACTCTCCTCTTTGTTCGTATCGTCTAAGACGCAATTAGAAGTGATCAAACTGGACTCGGTTCAGAAAGCACTAAAACTACTAAGAATGTCTTCTTCAAAACGATGTACACATTTATTTCGGCAGAGTGTTAGGCAATACCCTGAAATTTGCTCACATTGACAAATAAAAAAAGCATTTCTAACTATTATTTTTCTTTTAAAGGGAGTTTTTTAAATGCTATTCCAAAGGAACGGAAATGATTCCTGTGAGAAATTCTGTGGTCAGGCACTAACAATACGGGTGGGGAATAAATCCGTATCTGGGGTGACCCAAACAACACGTTCGTCATTTATTCTCCTGAATGTGTATTCTATGACATAGGTAATGATTTACTTTACGTTCTTCCGTTCTAATTTCCGTTAAGTTGCCGAACGCAGATGCAGAAGGCCGATTCCAGGAGGCGTAAATCAGGTCTGCAGAGAGAGACTGATGAATTCTAAAGTATATTTCTATTTTATCTTAGAATAATATTTTCAAAAAAAGAAAAATCTGTGGCAACAAATAGAGATTTTCGAAAGTTTAATAGTCTATATGCGTCAACAAGACACGTTCCCAGCTTTAGTAATTTATATACTGTGTAGAAATTTTAACATCAGTGCTTGTTATGAGAGGAAACATGGTGATAATGACTACCTGGAAGTCGTTAAACAATGATCAATGTGTCTCCTTTTTTTTCGGAACGTTAAAGCGGATTCAGACATGGATTTACGGGAAGCACCGAATCATTTCTTTCTCCTACGGTTACAAGGGGATCGTTTCGACTGCAGCGAGAATCCGCATTCTCCAACACAATATATCCTGTTTCAAACTGAGTAACACTAAATGCCGGTTCATACTAGAGATTAGGTCGGGTCAGATCAAGTCAAGTTAATGGAAAGATCAAAATCGCTACACATTTCATCCATTGAGAGCTTTCTCAGTGGATGGTTTGGCCTCATCAGGACAAGACAGGTCGACATGAGGATCTAGCCGCGACTGATCAACAGTTGTGAAAGGGCGTAGTGCTCCTGACTGGAGCTGGTCGAACCAGTAGTGTGAACATTCGGTAGTCAGGTAAAATCAACATATACGACGTACATCTCATACAGCTTGTAAGAGATTCGAGTGAAGTGTAATATTTTACTCATTAAATTTACTGCCAGTCATCTAACGAAACTACACTGTGGATAGATATTGCGAAAAACTCCTACAAGTTAAACAAATGAAAATTATAAAATTACAATACTTCACAACAAGTCAAATTAAAGCGAAAAAGTTTACGAATTTATTTCATTCATGTGAAAATTATTGAGAATTAAGTTCATTGTCCTCTTATTTGTCAAAGTAAGATAAACTATTTTGCTAAACTGAACATAGAAACTTTAAGGTTTACACAATAATAAAACAATTTGTGAAGGTGAAATCGTTTATTTACTTCTTAAAACATATGATTTTATCTGACCTCACCGCAAGTATGAATGCTACTGCCGAAATCTTTGGTCGTGAGCTGATCTGACCTCACTGTTCCTAGATAGCTAGTGTTAATCGACATTAATGCACGGTTAGAAGTTCAGCACACAGTTGTAATCTCCGGCTACGTTTTGAATAAAAGACGTTTAATTGTCAAATATTTTTATGTTGTATGTACCCGTTTAACGTTTCTGCTGACCCTGACTTTACGCTTTGAAGCTGAAAACCTATTTCAAAGTCGTATTAATCTTACTAAACAATCAAGAATTAGTGAGGTTATCGTGATACTCTCATAGAAAATCAGTGGTTGCAACTGCTGGGAAAAGAACTCCTTTCCCTGAAATGGAAGAATCCATCAAACAAGATGCGTCCTCACGATGGAGGTGTTCAGGAGCCCAACGTGCTTACGAGAGCGTGCCTAGTTAACAATATGTCTATCTAGTGAGAAGAAAGTAACAATAACAACCTTTAATTTATATCAGTTAAGCTATCTGATAAAAATCATTATGGAAATAAGTGATAAAAGTATTTTAAACCATTGTTTGTCAAAAACTGTGTTTGTAAAACGAGAATTATCTGAGAGACTGAGATTTATCCAAAAACAACTTCAAGCAATATATGAAAACGAAAAAAAAAAAAAAAAAAAAACGGTATTGATTCTTGGTTCGAGTAGTTAGACGGCCAATTCCCGACATTAAGGATATTTTCTTCGTACTCCGTGAATACGTACGACAGACTAAAATAAGCAGCCGACTACTAAAAGAGAGGCTGATCACAGTTGTTGACTGCTTTGATGAACGATTTGGCTCCCGAAGCCAGTAATGAAGTCTTCTCCAAAAATCCCGGACGGACACTGTAATGCCACGTTAGCCGCCCAATTAACGCACAGTGGTAAGTGTTCCTGATTGCTGTTCGGTCCTCCATTGTTTCGCCCTCACGAGTTACGTATGCCTGACTGCCGCGAGGAAACAATTATCGACCGGTCGGTGGTTGTGTGTCGGGCGGTATCTCGTATTTGGATCGCTGTCGTAATTGGGAGCGCTTACTTATTTACGCTGCCCCTCATCGCCCGCATTCCAGCAGGTGTCCGTGCTCGCTTATTACCGCCCTCTACACTCCAACAGGACTCATGACGTCTAATTTCGCAAATAGTGGAGATTTATTATACTGATACGTTCTGAACACTTAAATCTTCGGGCAAATTCATGCCATAATCCTGCAGTATTAAGGGGAACCAGCCATTGCTTAAAGATATAATTTAGTTCCCTGGCATATACCCGACGTTATTTCCCAAAGGCGGTAGACACACTTACGATATTTCGGCGCACCGCCAAAATGCCCCTCTCACTCCTCTACAACAATTTAATATTTTGACTTTAACTAAGCTTTGATGATGCCGATCCTGACAGCGTGTTGGTGACGAGTTGGGTAGGCATACAAGGATGGATTTAATTAAATTTTGTGTAATCCGTATAGTGGTAAACAATAATACTTTAAAAAAAAAATACATATACAATGGCAAAAATGACATAGACTTGAAGAATCAATGTATACTAATTGATTCAGAAAATAGGGTTGCTAGCTAAATGGATATAAAGAGCGAAATCCATTTATTTCTTCGTTTTTGTTTTGGCCAACTTAGGACTACGTGGTTCTTGCTTTCTTTCAAGTGTTTTAATATTTTCTTGACAGCATTCCAGTTGAGAGGGTGCAGAGGAGAGCCGCTAGATTCGTGACTTGTTGTTACAGCCCTTATGAAAGCGTCACAGAATTGATACATAGATTGGGCTGGGATAGTTTGAAAGACAGACGATGTAGCTTGCGTTCGAATTTATTGGAGAATATGCGGAAAAATTTAAATTTCGAGTGCAATGAAATACTTCTTCCGCCAACCTATTTAGGTCGCAATGACCGGAGGGATAAGATTAGAGAAATAAGATGCCGTACTGATACTTATATGTATTACTTCTTTCCTCGCACTATTCGGGATTGGAATGGGTGGGTTTAGGATTGGTGCTTAGCACCCTTTGCCACCCACAATGTTTGTAATTTGAAGAGTATGAATGTAGATGTAGATGTAGAAGAGTGTAGGAATCGACTCACGTGGCTTAAAGCAAGCTTTCTTTTTATTCCAGTATCCTTCATGCTGGGTTTTAAATTTGCTGCGAACAATTATTTAACACGAGAAGTATTTATTTGGATGAAAAATACATGTAACTAGATAGCAGAAATGTAACTGAGAGCAGTTTTCTCAGAATAACAACAATCACTGTTTCGACCAGGGGTCCCCAAAGTGGTCGATACTGACCCCATGGGGTCGATAAGAGATCTCCCAGGGTCGATTAATACAGGGGGGTCGAAAGGGGGTCTATTAATACTAAAGAGGATCAATTAAACTGTACAGGAAAAAATAGGAATGTTCTACTGACAAGCAGGTCAATAAATTAAAGTAAAGCTCATCCTCTCAATTCTCGTCTGTTTGTGAAGTCATGTGAAGTAAGTGATGAAACTTTCAACCAATTACTTTTGCTCACTGAGGTAAGGTGCTTGTCAAGAGGTGATAGTAACAGTATTGAGAATTGAAGAGTGCCTTAGGAAGGTGCATTCATCGCTATGTGACAAGTTAAAACAGTTCAAGAGCCATCTGTTCTTTTTGGCAGGTCTTTACTTGAAATTTATTCCATCTATCCATGGTTTTGTTCCTATTTTTTGAGATTATAATAATAGTGGAAAGTATCTCGTTTTTCTGTTAATGTTATTGGGTGGATTTTATAAGTTATTTCTCTGAGTTATGCAGGCCTCCTTAGTGCTTAGCACCAAAAATGCCAAAAATCATTTAATACTTGTGGGGGTCGATAAGAAGGCAAATATCGTATCAAGGGTTCGACGGGGTAAAAAGTTTGGGGACCCCTGGTTTAGACGTTGGTCAGAGGACAAACTATACAACAGAGATATTATTAAATATTTAAGGCGGTAATTCTAATAACATGAATACAAACAAACGAGACTTTAACACTCCCACCGAATTACAGCCTATTTCAAACAATTACAAACTAATGTTTATATCACTGCTGATCAAGTAACAGCTGCTGTTTTGTTAAGAAATACTATGTCACTGGCAAAGTCAACATCACTGTATGCAACTGAGTCACTAGTGTCTGTGTTGGATATGTTGCACAATCCATAATTCTTGCTTTCTTTCAAGTATTTTAAGATTTTCTTGACAGCATTCCAGTGAGAGTCATCGTAAGAATGTAGGAATCGACTCACCTGACTTACAGCAAACATAATATCTGGTCTGCTTACTATTGCTGCATAGATAAGTGATCCCACTGATTCTCTGTATGAGTGATTTTTCTGAGGTACTCCATTAGCCTTTGAAAGTCTCACAAGTGGATCAGCAGGAATACTGTTAGGATTTGCATCAATCATATCAAATTTTCTCAACAACTGTTCTATATACTTAGTTTGGTGTATAAAGATACAGTCTTTAAATCTCTATATTTGCATGCCAACAAAATTAGTAAGAGGATAAATTTTCAAATCAAAATTCTTTTGCAGGTCATTAATTACTTCATCTCTACAGGTCAAAACTCCATCAACATACAGACATAGATAAAATGTGATATCATTGATTTGTCCAGTATAAATACATTGATCTGCTTTGGTTTTCACAAAATCAAATTTATTTAAAAATTAATTGAATTTGTATTCCAGCATCTAGGAGCTTGTTTTAAACCATATAAAGATTTGATGAGTTTACATATCATATCAGGTTTGCAGTCTAGACCCTCTGGTAGTGTCATAAGTGTATTCTCTTTCAAGTCACCATAAAGGAAAGCTGTAGTTACATCAAATTGCATGATCTCTAAGTTATGTTGAACTGCAATAGACATTAAAAGTCGAATAGAGTCATACCTTACTGTTGGTGAGAAAGTGTCATCATAATAAATCCATTCTATTTGAGCATATCCCTTTCCACATAGTCCAGATTTGTAACGTGGACCAGTTGGTTCACCTTTAAAGCGGAACACCCATTTACGTGATCTTAATTTTGCATTCCGAGGCTTTTATACCAATGCCCATGTTCCATTTTGATGATGAGATTTTAATTCCTTGTTTATAGACATCTTCCACTTTTCTGAATCAGGTGATGTTATTGTTTTATTGTAGTTTTGTGGAATAGGAATTAATGTATCTACTGTGTAGCACAGGTAATCCTTTTCAACTTTTCCCTTCCTTTAGAGAGCACTAGTTTATTTCTAGGACTCAGAGTCATATTTGAGGGTAAAAGTATCTCAACATTCCCTTCTGGTTTATACTCACAGCTAGAAGTATTGGTATTAGAGAAGTATTCAGCAGTAGTAATTGTGGAATCTGATTTGTCACTGGAGCTTCTGATCTATGATTGCCATTTAATTCAGGTGATGAATCAACAGGCACACGATTTCTTTTGACAGTATATACCAGAAAAACAGCATCTCTTATTTTAATCACTATCTTAGAAGGAGGGATTATAAATCCATAACTTTTTGAATTCTCGTAGTATCCAATAAATTTAGCTTTCTGTGCTTTAGGATCCCATTTCCTTCGTTTTTCTTTTGGGAGAAGTATCATCGCAACACAGCCAAATATTCTCAAATTGCTCACATCTGGTTTTCTTCCCGACCACATTTCCTCTGGTGTTTTAAATGTCAGTGATCGAGCTGGAGCTCTGTTGATGAGAAAAACAGCAGTATACACAGCTTCAGCCCAATATACTCGTAGCTTAGGAAAATTAGTATTGATTAAGATACATTTTACTCTTTTCATTAATGTTCGGTTCATTCGTTCAGCAACGGCATTTTGTTCTGGAGTATATGATGTGGTTGTTTGATGGCTTATTAGAAATGAGAAAAGTTACACATTCACTGTCAGTCTGTCGGTCACCGTTCGGTTAATTTTGAAAATTTTATAAAGAAAAAATATTATTTATCCCGAAAATATTACCCTATTTCCTTCTTAACCATACATAGTATTTCCTTGTCAAATTACATCAAGATCGGTCTATTCGTGAAAAAGTAACAAACAGGCCGAGAGACAGAATTACTTCCGCATTTTTAATTATAGTGCAGATTTTATATGACTGCTAAGAATTTCATATGATTGCAGATTTTACAACTATCCCTCACCAGAGAAATAATTGGATACTTATGGGTGATGGTAAGTGTATTGTTTGAACGGCAATGTTATGTCCCTTCCAGTGTCCTGGCACATGTAATAAAGGGCAGCGGGGCTGAGATGTGGCGTGGATTTGATTTCAACCTTATTGTTTGGAGCAGTGAGTAACGCGGCTGGACGCCGTAAAGCTCGCCGGTGCTGCCCTCTTTACGGCCGCCGAGGGCCGCTGTCACTCAGATGAACCCCTTCTGGGAGCAGCCACCGCCCCAACTTTTTGCCGTTGCTTTATTCGTTGTCCGGCAGCCGCTCGGGTCCGTACGGCACTTCTGCGCTGATCCTCGGAGGGTTAAAACTCCGCGGCTGCCCGTTACGACGACGGTCTTAAAGCCGGGACCTGATATTCGATTTTCCAGTTTGAATCTGGTGGCGGCGATTGAAAGTGTTCCCCAGCGGGCGCTTGTTTGGCCGAAAACAATTTGGGGTCTCGCGCCGCGGCGACCGATGGCCCTCCGGAGCGTCGTTGATCGGCCGGCGTCGCTCGAGGACGCCGAGACGCCGGCCAGGGTCACCGCCGTCTTCAGCCGACGATTGGGGCGGATTGACGGACACAGGATGAGCCGACACGCTACATTAGCGTCAGTGACATTCGAGCGCTGATTCGTTGTTAACCATTATGACATAAGCATAGTCTCACGGTTTAGTTGGTTTGGTGATGTTACGTATGTTCTGGAAATGATGGGCGAGGAAAGAAGTAGGTGGAAGAGTCTTCCAGAAAGAAGAGATAGGATACCGAGTCACATTTTAACACATTTTTTAATGGAGGAAACAGTCAAAGGTAGGACCTGTAGACGAAGACAGATTAGAATTTATGAAACAGGTAACTTAGGACGTAGGTATTAAGGGATACATTGAGATGAAAAGGTTAGCTCAAAATAGGAAACCGAGCGTGGTGGGTGATTGGTTAACGCTCTGGCCTAGCATTCGGAAGGACGTCGGTTAGAATCCCCGTTCGGCCATCCAGATTTATATTTTCCATGGTTTCCCCAAATCACTCCAGGCGAATGTCGGGATGCTTCAAAGGATATGACAGAATTCCTTCACGTTTCTTGTCCCCAGTCCCATCCCGCCTCTAATGACATTGACGTCGACGCGGCGTAAATCCATAAGAAAAAAAAAAGTAAAAAATGGGAAGAGATGAAGGAACGCATCAAACCCGTTCAGAGAACCGTAAAAATAGGACAATAAAAGAGATTCTCGGCAAATAAAAATAATCCTCATGCCACAGAAAAAATCTCACATAATTAAAATTTGAGTCCGGGTACAATACAATTTATGTCCTTGGCCTAAACCAACTCTGAACTAGATATTGTAAAAATGCTAGTTAAGCTTTACAATAAAGTTAAAACAAACTTTTTGACATCTGGGAAATCGCATTAGCATGTAAATTTTGTGCTGCCTTAGCATAGTGTTTCTCTCATCTGATAGACTCAGCATGGGCTATAGCAGATATGTTAAGCTACTTTAATAATACTAAAGTCTGAGTTGTCATATTATGGCCACTGGTCTCTTGCAAGTGAAAGCGTGCAGTATCATAGACCTAAGCATTAGAGAAATACCTCATTGATGACAGAGTTAACTGCCAGAAAACGTATGTCACCTTCATGTATACTACATTAGTAACAGGCATCTTTTAAATAAATTGTAAGTGATGTGAAAAATCATAATTGAAATTTGACACTTATTGATGGTTTTGGGGTCGAATAGTTTCAGATCAATCAATTTTCTAGTTATTACTGACCACGACAGTCTGTTAAATGTATTGAAAAAATATCGTGAATGCCCAGTAGATATCTACTGTATTAACTGTTGCAGTCACGGTGAATTTACATTTGCAGTGTTTAGTCGATAGCAACGCAGCTGGAAATTTACTTTCAATTCTGGGAATAGTTCAAAACTTATATCGTGACTCGCGTCAGTAAAGTTTAAGTTGTCTAGAAACATTCTTTCAAGCTCATGACAGAAATTTCCATTTAGTCACATTTGGAAAGCATTAAAATTGAAGCCTGCTGTTAAACTATTTTCAATTTGCTTCTAGGGTGGTCGAGCAAGACATAACGACATGGCGAGGTGTAATTAAGCCCCGGCAACTATCCCACGTCACGGCAGTCACGAGTTACTTTCCTCGACCTGCAAGATCAACGGCAGTGTCCTACCAAGCCAATCCTCGTGGTCTCCAAAGGCTAACGTAGAAAATGCACCGAGGTACAATTTACAAGAAACAGTTTCTGAGGAAACCTCTTCTTTATTAATTTTGGTAGCCACTCTCCCTCCTTACAAACAAAATATGTATACAGTCACAAATTGTGTCAGACGGTGGTGAGCATAGTTCTTAAGTGTTCATAGAGTATTAGAAATGTTCCAAGTCTACTCCCTTCAAGCCCAGGACTGACTCCAAGTGTCCGATGCAGTCACGCAGAAAATAGGATTATCTGCCACAAAACGATCCCATTTGTGCTTTCCGGGTACCTAAAAACGGCATTCTTGGATGCACAATAAAAAAAAAAGCAAAAAAAAAAAAAACTTTGGAGACGCTATAAAAATTTAAGAACGTTTTATTCAGAATTCCAATTGGTTTATGTAGTCTTTTTTTTAGCCTAAACAAATGATAGTTGATTTGTAATTGAAAATCATAAAATACAACTAACTCAGTATTTAGCACAATCCTGAGCCATTTCATGAACGGTCGCCTCCAAGGGTTGCTTAATACTAAAGGTACTTTCGCTTACTATTCCGCAAGTAAGCGGTTAATACCATGACCTAGGACTTAGGAGGAAGCGCGTTCCATCCTCGATCCGATCATAGTTTTCGAAAATCATTCCTGGTCAATGTTTCCTTCAAAAGGCAATAGCTGAATCCTTTTCCGTTTCCTGCTTACCAACACTCTTTTTGTTGTAATGGGTTTGTGGTTACTAGATGGCAGAAGCCAAGGAAATAAATTCTAGAAAAATGTATGGTTTCCATGTGAAGATCTTCAGAACTAGGGATATATTCTTAGATGAAGCCTCCATCTTATTGGAATCCTCGTCCAACTACGAGTGTTGCACATAACTGATCCTTCATACAGCGTAGATGCCGGACTGATTTGTTCAGTCAGCCGCAAAGAACAAAACAACATTTTCTGAGCCACTGCTAACAAAACAGTAAGTTTTAGCAAAACAGTTCCTACCAAGAGTTTAAAAATAACTGCGCGGGTTGTGCGAATGTTTTGCGAATGTGATACGATGACTAGTGAGGTTGGTAGTACGTTGTAGGATTAAATAAGGACCTGCTCGTTTGTGGCAATTGTTTATTTGTAAATGAAACAGGCAGCTAACAAAACACTTACAGCTTCTTACCAAAAAATTAGAAATGATGGAATGTTTCCCTGATAAAAGCAAAAATATCAAAAAAAGATCCTTACTCTAGAAAACACACATGGTTTAACAATGTCTCTGTGATATGTGTTAATGCTATTAAGTGGTAATGCGATCATTCCTTATGGACGCCAGTGAAACCTTAGTAGCTCAGTTGTAAACTATCGTATACCCTGACCTTAATTGTTCATAACTTTGTTATTTACGAGACGAATTTCGAAAAATTCCTTTCTTAATTAAGGAATTTAGCAAATCAGGGAACTTAATCTTAAAAATGATACCCCATTTATAGTTTTCGCTTGCCTGTGAAGGAAAAAAGATAGTTCGACACAAAAAAAACTTTTAGAAGTAATATATATGATTTGCTGCTATCAGAATAGACGATTTATTAACTTAACAGTTAACTACTGAACTTTTTTTTAAAGACTACCTTACAGGAACACTCGCCATAAATAGGATTAAAACTTTCTGTAACTGTATTTTGCAAAGCAATATTTATACTTGCAGACTCGAAAAAAATAAGAGCGTCCCGAGTGTAATAAATCTCTTTGAGGGTGTGAGTTCTATGTCTTTGGTGATTCGCTATAGACCTGCCTCTGTCAAGTCCCTAAGGATTTGCTAAACTCATATTTCCTGCTGCCAAAAGAGAAATCCTGTAACTTTTGCCGGACATTCAAATTTCCTTCCCCCGCGCCTGACCGCTGGCGGAGACGGTCATAACTTGCTGGACGGCGGTTTCATCTTTCACCCCTCAACACTGTCGGATCGCTCGTCACCCCGCCGGCCGTCGGGGGAAATAAAGGAGACATCGATACCCGAATGGAGGGCGGGAACCATCCACTGCTTTACTGTCAACACGGCCTCGAGATGTGATCAGCAGGAAGTCTTTCACTTTGGAGCCACATAGCGGAAACCGTTGAGTTTGCCGTTTCTCTCATTCTCACTATAAACATGAAACAACTAACAGCTTGAAACGTAGTCAGGTTTTTCTTTCTTAGATAATTACCACGCAGACAAAGTAGGTAATGTATTTGAATATAACAAAAATTTATTTTCTAAAATTTAACAGATTTTTAATTTTTAAGTTCGCGTGTAGTCAATTTGATTATTTTCAGCGCTGTCAAGACGTTGTGCTCCAATGTATCTAAACAAATAAGAACGAAGTTTTTCTCGGCGTTACGAATTGATATAGTCTTCATGGGAGACTAGCCGTGGTATCAAGGTGTTTTCACACTATATTTCGGCGATCTAAAACTCCGTCGCCATCTTCTGGTTGATAACGATCTTCTTTAATTGGATCTGCTTTGATAGGTATCAAGTCGATTTTACTCATTTCTTCCTGCCTTGAGCGTCTACCCTTGTAATTTGATAATCCCTGTGTTCTTAGATGTCTTTTAACATTACAAATCTTTTACTTCCTCTTCATCTTTTTCCTTCGATAACTAAGATCTGCATACAATTTTTACGTAGTGTGTAATCTAACAAAGACAATATCTACTTCTTTATCATCTCATCAGATTCATCTCCTCTGCTTTTCAGCCTCTCTCTCGATTTTTTCCATCCATTACGCTTTCTCCATTTTTGTCCGCAATCAAATTTTTAAAACCAATTTGGTTCAAATTCCATGTGGGATTACACAGAAGAAGCCTGCGGAGTCAGCCCGAGAAATATTAGACTTTTACAACACAGTCCGGTGATACACCAGTGAGGATTTCATTGCAGCCATACGCCTGTTCTTACACATTTTAAAACTTTACTTGTTTTATTTTTAATTGACCAATTCTCAGGTCTGTACGATACCACCTCCACATAAGACTTGGCAGACTTCTTTTTCAATTCAGTCCGTATGTTTCCGGTGGTTTGCATCCTTCTACTTCACCAAAAACTTTCTTTCCCACTGAATTCTGACATTACTTCTTCCTAAGATATATATATATATATATATATATATATATATATGTTGGTTCTAATAGATGGCCTCTGAACGTAAATCTCGTAAAATCTTGATGCGGTAAATGATCCAGTTGAACTGAACCCACTATGTGAGAAATAAGAACATATTACGGTTATAAGTTTCGTGATACTAATCCGTATTTCGTTCATCAGGTTGTTATGGTATTCCATACAGGTTTTGTATAGATATCGTCGGTATTCAAAGAATTAGAAGGGAAAAAATCGGAAGGCAATGTTTCCAGAGTGACGGAGGCCCATCCCATTATTCACGACGATGGACCATCTGTCAATTTACTTGTTGTAGATTGCTTTTGGAGATACCGATTGCTCTACAAGCGAGAATAGAATAACTTGACAATAATCAAGATATATGATTGCAACTGAAGGGATTGTTTACTTATAGCTTTTGTGGAATTTCATAATTTCGCAACAATATGAAAAACAGAAAGCTAAGAATTATATAATCCTCACTACAAAAACACAGGACGGAAACCGGTGATAAATCATCTGAGTGTAGATCGCAAAATTAGTGCCGTATCTGAACGTTATGCAATCTCCGATTAGTAGTTCCTTTTTTTATGTCGCTATGATAGTTCTGGTTAAGATTATCTGTGGAGCAGGGCGCATGAAATAGCACAAACTACAAGGACGTTAGACAAACAACTTTCATAGTCATAACGAGCGTTAAATCTAAACTCCAAAAATAGCTACTACACTTCATTTATCACAAGATGAGTTCATCCATTACTTCTGTTGACTAATTTTGTCTTTGAGTATACTAGCTAAGACTGTGTCCAGGCTTCCTGAATACTGATATACGCTGACAAGACTCTCATGTCATTTAGAGACAATAACATCGTGATGAACCATTGTTCTCAGTGTTGAATAGGTTTAAGACAATCTCGTTGTCTCGCTATCTGTGAAATGCCGCCTATTACCTGTTTAATTAATGCAAATCATTGTTGGGCAACTTGGTGTGGAGAAATTCTTAACTGCGGAGAGTCACTTATTGTTAATCAGGAATGAAAAACAATAACCACTGATAAACAGGTGCTAAATTATAATCATAAACCAAACGAATTGAACAATAACCAAAATGAGAAACACACACTAACCAGTCAGACGGAAAAACGCACTAAGCACACACAGAAAACACTCAACTGCACTATTAACCCAGAGACGTATCTCTCCTTTCACACACATACACTACATATATGAAATGAAGCAGGTTAGGAACACGCTACTCACCGACACATACAAAACTGGCACCTCCTGAATAAAGTCTATGCCAACTAAAATCAAATGAATAGCAGGAACGAGCACTGAAAAAATAAACATTGCTCTCGTAAATTCAGTGAACGCACTTACTTCGTGAGGAAATCAGAAATTGTCAAGTTCTAACATAATTACATTTGAAGATGGTAAATTAACAACAAATATTCAATACAGACCAGTCACTTGTAATACCTCGACTAGAGATGAAACGCGTAAGATGATAAAGCAATAAAACAGTTGTAAAAATGAACTATAGATTGCAACTGTTTTATTGAACAAATTGAGAGTTTACAACGGAATATTAATAAATTTAATATCTATAAAAGAGACTTTTTTGATTAAAAACTGGAACTACGTTTGGGTGTACTGATTGAGCAACCACTTAAAAATGATCTTCAACAACGTTCCATGGAATGGAAAAGTTAAATGTTAAAGGACAAAGTGAAAGACAAAACTCAGATAAATTTTGGTGCCTGCAGTAGAAATGTTTAATAATTTTGTTGGTGCCTTCCGTAGAAGTGTTTAATAATTTTGTCACTTTTTTTTATTGCTCATTTTCACGTTCAAAGTAACACAAATGTTTCCAATTTATTTTTATCGACTTTGAAACGGCCTTGAATTATACTCGGCTTACTTGTTGAATCGGTAGAGGAGACAACCTTCTTCATTGCTTTATTTCTGTCTGCGTTTCCAAGGGACCAGTACCCATTTACTTTGTACTTCCTCTTTTTCACTTTGAAAGTCTCATAATTTCTCTAAATTTGCATGTATTGATGTGGAAATGTTATTAAAATGTCCACAGTAGTGTATTTCTTAACAAATATCTAATATTATTTTGGATCATTTAACACGACAAATGAACGGGACTTGGTCTCAAAAGTCACTGGGAGTGCTCTTTTTGCTGTTTTATTAATGTTGTTTTGTAGCCTACGATGTTTAATATTATACTAATCCCTTACCATATTTTTTTTTAAACTGCTTTTACGTCTCTCAACAGCGAGGTCTTTAGAGACGGGAAAGGATGGGGGGCAAGGATGGGGTCAAGGAATGGGAAGGAATTCGGCCATGGCCTTTTGAAGGAAGCATCCCGGCATTTGCCTGGAGTGAGTTGGGAAACCATGGAAAACCCAAATCTGGATGCCCGGACGGGGATTCGAACCGCCGTCCTCCCGAATGCGAGGCGAGAACGCTAACCGTTACACCGCCACGCTCGGACCATATTTTTAATACAGGTTAGAATTATGTAATATAGACTAACATTATAAAGGTGAAAGTAATTCTGTCTCTCTGTATGTTTGTTACGTTTCGACGACTAAGTGGGCTAAATCATTCTTGATTAAAATTTTAAAAGGAAATACTATGTATCATTATGAAGGGCAGTGCATACTTTTTTGGGATAAGTAACCTGTTTTGTCATGAAAATTTGATAACAAATCGAACGGTGGCATACAAACGAATAACATGTATAAGTCTTTTTAATGTTATATCGGTCGATCAAGTTTTGTTTCTCTCGCAGTCAGTTTGTAGAAAATGTTAGAGTTAATACTCCCCGACAACCTAGTTTGTTGCAATTTTTAAGCATATTGAAATTTCATTAATATGGTGTTGGTTTCCCTGACATATTATCTGTACTCCATGCTTTTTGGGACATGCTTTTTGGGACATCTTTTATGATACTTGCAGCTTTCTGTATCCAATCGTACCAATAACATTTTACGTTTACGCGAACGAAGTCACAAGTAACCGCTCGTTCATATGTAAAGCAGAAGAACTATATTATTCACTAAAACAAATTGAAAGTTTACAACGGATAAGTAATAAATAGAATGTCTAAAAAGAATTTTTTCATTAAAAACTAGAACTACGTTTGGGTGTATAGTAATTAAGCTAAAATTAAAGCAGATTAATCAAAGTATCAATGCTTTCTAATGGAAATTCTCGACTGAAACATTATCATGAAGTAAAAGCTTATTAACGTTTCGTCTCTGTATGAGCGGCGATGTAAATGAACCTGCATTCTGGCTCTGTTCACAGATGGCGTTGGAAACACGGCCTGCTTAATAACACGTTGCAGGATCCCACTACTAAGCTGCGCGAGTTCACAGTGACGCATTGCACTCGGTACCAAATTACAAGCCTAAGTAAACGAGAGGAAAGGCGCTCAGAAGGGTAATTAATATTCTCCTCCGCGCCGCGCCTGCCTCGCCTCGCCGCGCCCCTATCGCGAGGCCCGTTTGTCAGTGTCCGATTTAGGGCCAATAATTATTATAGTCGGCAGTAATTAAGCGAGTGCTGCGAGCAAGAGCACAGACACAGACGAATAGGACTGAAGATAGGCCAGTTACGTGTTCATCAGCAGGTAAAACGGGTTTCAACCTCCAAGCTCGACGGGCGCTATTCACGTCCTCCAGTACGTTGAACGATACTGTCTCTCTACTGAACAAACTTCCAACGTTTCTGTCAGATCTAGAATTCACTGCCACAGTTACACTTAAAAAAAAAAAAAAAATCCACCAGAGTATACGTTTACTCGTTATTCTAACGTGTAAGTTGCCAATTGTATCGGTATTACTAAACTGCATTGCCTTCAGAATGTCATATTTGTGAGGCAACGGGCTTGCTTCCCCTTGGAATGTGTTACTTTAATTTTTTAAATGTTTAGGTTGACAAGACACGTAACAAAGGAAGAGAAGGAGTGTCTCTGTAACAATGGAGGATGGAATGGATAGAGTTGATTGTGGCAGGTCCTGAAAAATAGTGGAATTACTCACTGAGCCTCATTTAATGTATAAGAAATCTTTATTGATACGCTGTTAAAATGAAGGTTAATGTTTCATGAATCAAGTTGTAAGACAATTCTAGTGAGATTTCGTATTTGTGGAAGCACACCAGAATACAACATTTCTTAAAATTGTAGGGTTTTATAAAATTCGTACACACTGGTACACAAACACGAGATTGCTCGAAAAATATTTTTCTCCGTCTGTCGGTTGATCCCTCCAGTGTTCATTCCTTAAGAGAGCGGAATATATTTCTTTCAGTGCTTCACACCTCGTCAACGTTGAGTTCATCAGAGGTGGGAAACAACAAGTAACAATGACTGGGAAGACATTCAGTCATGGCCCTTGAAGGACTCAACCCGGAATTGCGCAGAGGTTATTTCGGGAAATAATAGAAAACCGGAGTCGATGGATGGACGAGGATTCGAACCCGAGAACTCCCGAATGCCAGGCCCTAGCTTTACCGCTCACCCACATGATCGGTGTATCATTTCTGCCCTGTTTCTCTCGTTTCTTCCATATATTATGCGTTTACAACCAATTTTATTTCTACACATTGATAATGTTACATATTCTATATACACATTCATCCTTGTACCTACTCCTTCCCATGTACTTCATCTGCCTATGCTACACTGAAATTCACAGAAAAGTGATAATGTGTGTGTTGTACAACCAAAACCCTAAAGCCACACGGGAAGAAAGGAAACATAAAGCTTTTAATAGTTTTAGCAGCTTACCTTTTTCCTTCAGTGGGGTTTTAAGATGCGATTTGTTGATGTTTAATTGTGACAATATTTCGCCCGGTCATCTTGTAAGCCGAATTTAGATTTACTTGTGACCAAATATTGTGGTTTTTTTTATCGTTAACAACCATAATGTTTAGTGACAAGTAAAACTAAATTCGGTCTTTGGGCGAAACGTTACAGCAATTAAACACCAATAAAACAAAGTTCAACATACATCTACTGGAACAAGGCATAACTTGTACAGGAATTGGTACGGAATCTCCTAGTTCAGAGCTTGTCTATCGTGTCTTCGTGACCCAATTACTTTGTTGGAAGAAGTATACAGTAAATAGCAAAGTAGTACGAATTTGGTTCAAAAAAATATTGTAGAAACAACATCGTCAGTTTTCCGAGCCCAAACGTCGTATCAATTGCGAAACACTTTCGTAAGGATTGTGGCAAGCGTTCGGATATCACGCTGCTCTTATCTGAAAATTCTCGATACTATTAATCAACCCCTTACGACACACATTCCGTACGACACAACAATATTCCAGACGAGAAAGCACAGGAATTTTATATGCTACTTACATCTTCAAGTCTGCTTCGCGCGCGCATGCTTTGGTATGTGCAGAAATTCTTTACCGATTTTATTCTGTTACCAAATATTAACTTGTTGAGGCATGTATGTCATTATATGTTTCGCATACCATATAAGTAGTTCCAGACACCAAATTTCCCAGTCTGGCCACGTTCATTTGGGTTTTCCATAATTCCCCAAATCACTCCGAGGGAATGCCGGGATGGTTCCTTCAAAGTCGCACGGCCCAATTTCTTCCCGTTTCTTGCCCCAAGTCCTTTCCCGCCTCTAATGATTTCACCGTCAACGATCCGTAAAGCCTTAAAAAAAATTTTTTTTGATCGCGAAACAGTGAATGTGCATTAGCATATGACAGAAACTATTATTTTTAAACGGAAACATTAGCGAAGTCTGTGAATATCTTGAAAGCAATCAAGAATTATTTCCTTTGCTTTCAATGAAGCCATACTACTAACGGCATTATTTCAGTCGCATGTAGGTAATTCCAAAGGATTAAGATTCGAATGTGATACAGTGAATGCATTAATGCGCAGGTGATAGAAGTAATGATTTTCGAACAGCGATATTACCGGGGGTTGTGGTTAGTTTAAAACGCAGCCTGGATCAGAATGACAATTGATTTGCTTTTTTAAAGCATAAGGCACGATAGATTTAGTTTTATAATTTACGCGGTGTAACATAAGATTTTAGGATTCCTAGTTTCGTTTTATTTTAACTGTGCCATGTTTGCTGTTATCATTAACTCAATACCCAACTTAATTGTGATAAAAAATGCAATCGGAAACAAACATTACACAATCAAGGTTATTTAATAAAACTGACCGTCGTTTGAACAGCAGCCGTAATTTGTACACGTGTTCTTTGGGCGATATTATTCCAGAATGTAGGCACATTATAGCCACTACATATATAATAATCGAGTAAAGTCGTTCCAAATATGGACAGATTCACACAAGTAATTATGCAGTAAATACGTATACCTGTTGATGTTTATTGTAACTCTTTTTAATGCTTTTTCTTCAGTAAAAAAACTGAATTCCGCTTCATTATAACATGTAGAGTAAAAGTATCGCACATCAACGCATTTTAATCAACTTAGTTTTGTATTTAGCGACAATTTCTATCATGTCGTACCAGAGACAAAATGTTTAACTGTCAAAGATGGTAATAATCTGATTTGCATGACATTGTCAGTTTTTCCTGAAAGTAGTGAACATCTCAACTACAGTATGATCCGTGGCTCATAATTTTCTGTCTATAAAAGATTTCAGTTACTTTCTCCGTCCCCCGTCCATATAAGTCATTAGCTGTTCAGCAGATTTTGATCCGAACCAATCTCTAAAAATTTGAAAACACCAACTGAATTGATGCGGTAGTTTTTGCATAATGCCGCTTCATACCTCTCAGACATACGCAGCTTGCAAACAGATTTATAATAGTGTAGATTTACTTCATATATATTGTTCAAAATTCGACTTACGAATCGCAGTTTAGTTTTATGTTACCGATATTGTGTGCTGATTCCATCTCATGCTACTTTGCACTTGAAGAATGCAATCTTCCCAGGAAATGAACACTTAATTTTTACTCCTGGGCAAGAGTACTTTTTGTTCGCTATGTGGATTACATAGTACTCACCGCAGTTTTATTTAAGCTATTATTTATCACATTATGTTGAAGTAATGGAGAAAAATTGAATCTTTAAGCAATCAGCAGAACTCTTAACTTCCTTTTTAAATTACTGCACTATCAGCAAGGATCTTGAAAGCCTACAAGGTTAAATTAGTTCATACATATCAGGAACAGAAGTGCTTCAGTTATGGTTCACTGTGGATCTCCTACTTCAGCGTCTAGAAACATACACACTTCTTCCCCTGCGATGACATACTGTAACTATGCAGTTAAGAAATCACTTATTCATTCGTAAATCTGTTGCGATCGTATCTTCATTAAGAAGTATTCCATGGTACAGTGATAAAAGTTTGTTGGAAATCGAAAAATGTTACATCTTCTTGCGAACTTGCAGAAATAACTTTCATTACGAAATAAGAAAATAGATCAATTTGTGTTTCACATGATCAATTATTTCAAAATCAATTTTGGCTGGGTAGTTTCATCTACGAATTCATTTATTTGCTCCAAATCTCTACTGCAGATAATTGTTTGAAAAATATTTGTCGGAAGGTGTTGGAATGAAAGTGTAGGAGATGAAAGAGGCTCCAGCACCTTCCGACAAATATCTTTCTAACAATTAACTGTAATAGAGATTTGGAGCATATGATATTTTCCAGTCAGAAGGTACTTTCTCCTAGCGTCTAGGGATTTACGGTACATTTTAATCACAGAAGGTCTGATTTCAGTCGCATTCTCTGTTGCTGTGATAGCATCGCCACCCTAAACTTTCACCCATTTCAGAATCCTCAGTTGCTTTACAATACCTGCAGTGTGTTCTGTTCTTTTCCGTGAAGTTTTACCATATTTTAAACCTTAAAGTGCTGCTAAACTCCCGAGAGCACATGTTTCACATTCTCTTTGGTGCTTGTTGTTTCAGTATATTGCTGAATTACAAACTATACTATTTAACTATCACTTTGTGATAATATTCAGTATTCCCTTATCAACAAGCTTTCTATTCCAAAATTTCGGTTATCAACAAAATTTTTCCTGAATTTTCTAATAATGTTTTTGCTACCACTTGCTTATATTTTATAAACTATCACTTTTTTCGTCCTGCTATTAAAATAATGGGAATCATTTCTAATTTTTGGAGATTTCTTTCACTGTATATAGTTTATTAAATTTGTTTCTGTTTCATTATTTTGTTCTTCACTGCTAGGGTTACTTCAGTTTTGCTTCGATTTCTGTACGTAAATAATTTACACATTTGATGTTTTCTTTTTAATTATTCACTGCTCTGCTATAACAAAGCAGAATTTTTTTTTATTAAAGCTTTATTATTCTGCATTCTAAAGGACCGAAATTTTGTATTTTATTTATCTTTACCTCGTTCTACAATTTTTAACAAATGTTGTCAAGTATCTCTCTCTAAATTCTCAGAAACTCCTAATACAGCGAGTTCCAAGACTTTCTTATGTTATAGTTCCTGCCCACCGAAAAGTAATTACAGCACTTCCGAACTTCCGAAACGAATATCTTTCGAGTATGATGGTAATTAGGTCTTTTTGCTTTTCAGATTTACTAATGTAGGGTTTCCATTGGTTTTTTATCTGGCTAGTGCAACTCAAATAGAAACTCTGTTTATGGCATATGCGTTTTGATTTATTTATCAAAACAGCTTTCGCACCAGGATGATACTTAAATCGCAGGTATCATGAAATGCTTCTTATGTTATTCCTCAAATACTAAAGCAAAACCAGCGAGGGCTACAACTATTCATCTTCATATACTAAATTTATTTAACACTCTGCCAATGGAAGTAAAATTATGCTTGAAAAGTTATTTCAGCTATATTTGCACCATTAACAAAGAACTGTTTTACAGAATAACGCTTTTTTTGGACTGAACCTGTGTGGTACAAAAAATTGTGCAAGAATTCGACAGATTCGTGAGCACTTTGGTTAACGTGTGAAAGGAAGTGCCAACAGGTTACTAGCTGGAATACTGAACAATGGCGTTCTTACCGTAATTGCCTGGTAATGCCTTCCTCTTCAAACAAAGCTCACCGTTCTCGTATACCCACCAATGTATATTTAACACCACTCTATCTTGTTTAATCCAAAAATTATTTAGTTGCATAATGTGTATGTAAATAGCCTTGGGGATATAATGGCTGCTTTCCAGCCCCGTTCTCATGAATGCGGCATTGCTTTGTAAACAGGCGAAGGCGATGAATAATACAGTCATTCGGCGCCGCTTCAAAAAGTACGAAAAAAGAAAGAAACGGCCCAAACAATGCAGGGTGGCTGGGACCGCATTACGTAATTAGTTCTCGGCGCGCAGCCTAATTAATTAATACGAGGATGCACACATATATTAGCAGTGCGTTAATTTACTTGTAGCTCTCACTTATTCCTGTCCGACAGAGTGGTTTTCAGCCCCCATCCCACACCTCACCTTCCAGCAACCTCTTTATTTGTTATCACGATTCGTGTCGGGTTGTATTCCGCGAGTAGGTTGGAGTGAAAAATAAACAGCTCAGGGCTGCGTGGCGTCGTTTTATTCTGTGGCTCGGCGTGGCGAAGATTTATCCCCAGCTCTAACGAGGCTGACCACTGGTTGTTGTTTTGGGGGTGCTCGCAGCCACTCGGCTAGGAAGGGCCCAGACAGATGGGTTTGGGTCTGCCGGCAAGTACCTGCAGCGAGCAATGATTAATGCTGCTCGAGGGTACCAAATGGTGATACCCCGCGCGTCAGACAAACAGCAGGGTACGGCGCGGGATAACTTCTCTATTACGGCCGTGTAAGCTGTAGCCCCGTCTGACATCGCGCTTTCATCATCGGACGGCCACGGCGCGAGAAAAAAAGAGGCGCCTCATGGTACGCGCTTCACACTAACTCGTCAGTCCACAGTGACTGCCTCTATCACAACAACGCACACGCCTCTAAATTCACGCTTTTTGGATGTAGCAATTATAGGCACTCTATGAACAAGAAGTGTGGGATAAGCTCAACATAGCAAAAGTTCTTTTAATTGACTTACCGTTGCTTACGTACACGCAATATAAATATGCATGGTATAAAATATCGTACGCTGCAGCACTCTGTTACAGGTAAATGAGCTGCGGCTACCTATACTAATAAAAGGCTAAGCTTGGTCACTGTGTAGCTATGTTCGTAAGACTGTGACGTCACGCACCTCACCTTCGTCGCCGAACTAACAACGGCCAGAGATGTTACTAGAGGTTGCGTTCGTTATTTAAATACAATTATATTTAATTAAGCATTCGGGAAGAAATGAGTTGCTAGAGCATGTAAAGAAAAGTATGTACTGCCTTTAAATCAACCTATTAATTATTAGTTTTTTTTGTTTATTTGTATTCTTTCGATGTAAATGTTATCTTATACTCTCTGTCCAGAGATATCGCTTTTAGAGTAAGCTAAGAAATATCTAAATTACATCATTTGTAAGGTTATGAGCGATAGTTAATAAAAATATTATATTTAGTTAGCGAAGAAATGAATTGCCAAAATATTGCGTTCGACACGTTGTTTTTGACGGGCTTACAAGATGTTTCCGTTTGATGTTTCCGTTATATTATTTGTCATTGTTGGAATAAACTCGAAGAAATTAACTCTCAAAACTCTGAAACCAAAGTATTTATTGTGATCAAATTAAGATATTAATTATTAGTTGCATTTTATTACTGACTTCGCTATATCAGCCACATGTAAATAGTTCCAATAGTCAAATTTGTATCGCGCTGCTGTGAATGAAAACATACGCCAATATTACAAGATATCATTTATAAACGGCACTATTAGTGGATGTTGTGGTTAGGTTGAAAGTGCAGGCAGGAGCAGAATGACAATTGAACACATTTTTTACGGCATAATTCACGAGGAATTCAGTATTAGAAATAATTAAAGCTGCTTCCATAAGATTCATTTTAATGAAGTTATTACTTCATGCGAATGGAAGTAGTTCCATATTTATCCTGAATGCGTCTTGGACCAAGAATAAAAGTAATATTACGCGGAATAGTGAAAATCTTTGGGATTCCTAACGTATTTTTAATATCATTGGTTCCATACTTCTGTCATGATTAATTTAGAAACCAAAGTAATGAACATTATATAATACAACACTGAGTTCAACCCTTTATTTTTGACGGGCTTAGAGGCTAGTTAGGACAACTAGCAGGTACCCTCACATAGATCATTAATGGACCGACTCTTCTCTTAAACAAATTATTTGGACTAAGAATTGATTCTTAATGCTTTAATCGAACCATATAACTGTTTGCGTAAATAATCTCAGTACAGTTTATATTTGTTATCTTCTATAAATTTTTGTCGGGAGTGTAGGTGAGAGAGTTGTGCCGTGGACGTCGTTTCGATAGCTAACTCGGCATTGCCACAGTAACCACTTCGACCTGTAACTTCACCTGATGATGACAGCGACGGTAGCTGTCGAAACTATATACATGGCAGAATTAACCCGGCTTAACTCCCGAGGAGAATTTTTCGAAGCTGTAAGTCGCGAAATACACAATTTTAACATACTTTTTGTGATCGTGGTTCAAAGCCAATAATTATTGCAAGACTGCTATTTACGTTCAACAATGGCTCTTTTGCTCCGTGACTTTGGTTCCATTAATACGAACCTCTCAATCACCTGCAGAGGTACACAGACACGACGAGGTGTGAGCAGTGTTCCGAGCCACACACAATTAACTCCGGCCGGCGCAGGCCCGGCCTAAACAGTTATTTACAGAGCTTAATGCGGCCATGACAGGGCGGCGGCGCACGCCGTATATTATATTCTGTATTCTCTAGATGAGGCATTAAGATAGCAGCTGATAGCACTCTGAGAGCCGGATGTACTACACCGCGCAGCGGCGCTGCAGCGCTCGCGCAATCTCAGCAGAGACTTCTCACACCTGGCAAGTCGCTCTCAAACGTCCTTAATACAATGCACTGTGAATGCTGATTGTAAGCCAATAACATGACAGTAACTTAGCTGCAATGTAGCCAGTAAGTCTCGCTGCAGGGAAGATTGTTAATGATCCTCACAGCTCAAGGCATCCACGTTCATTCTTGATTAGAAGCAGATAAATTATGTTCGTCCAGTATTTCAGGGCTGTGTAACTTTCAGTAGCTACGAATGTGCAAGATATCTGGACTAATCATTTTATCAGTCCATACTGTTCCACTAAGAAAAATTGTAGTAACAAATTACAGGAATCTATTTTCAATAACCTATTCTACTAACAGGATCGCCAAAATGTGTGTATCTTGTACCCCTTTGTCCTCGTTTCGCATCTAGTCTCTTATATCTCTTGAATTGCAACTTCCAGTATGAGGCTGACGTACCAGTTCGAATTCATTCGTTCCTGATGGCGTATTGAAAGAGTGGGATATATTCAAAGTTCATGTATTACTCTGGAAAATACGCGAGAAACAGGAAACAGGTTTATAATCGAAAATCATGGCTACCGTAGTTAGAAGCTAAACGGATAGACTGTATTCTCCAAACGAACATGACTGGTATCAAACAGAGATCTGTCTTCACTGATAGCGCCTGTTATCAGTGTTATCTATAACCTACAAGTTCCCTGTCAAAGACCGAATAACAAAACAGATAACTTCCTCATATCATCTTTTTACACTAGTCTGGAATGTCCTACTGGCTGATTCAGTGTCACTAAATCAATATTGCTACAACTGGTCCAATTAAACACATAAAATTAATCGTATCAAATTGAAGCAAATTCCAGCAAACATGGATTAGTTAGTAGTTGAGCAAAATTAATCGTGTTACTTGAGACGAAGTGTGCTCTGAAAGTCAACTTCTAATTTTGCCTACTGAACATCCCCCCCCCCCCCCCCAACCGCCAATAAAAAAAATTTGAAACTGCATTTGTACGGATTACAATTGAAAGATTTTGACCTCATATCAGATACAATATTTTGAGGTGCTTTTATATATGTTTATCTTATATATTATTTCTAAAAGGTGTTATTTTGTGACGAGCCATCTTTCTCCGTTCATGTCTAACTAAAATCAATAAAACAGGTGTGATTTAAAAAATTAATTTTCCGCTTTGGTAACATCATTAATTAAGAAAGGATTTTTTTTCGAAAATCAACCCGTAAATGGCAAACTTATGGACAGTCAGGGTTACTGGTACGCGATAGTTCAGAGTCAGGCTGCTAGGCTTCGCTGGCGTCAATAAAGAGTGATCGCATTACCGCTAGATATCAGCACCACGTATTTCAGAGACGTTGATAAACCGAGTGTGTTTTCTAGAGCAATAAGTATGTCGGATTTGTGTTTGTTTGATAGGGAAACATTTCATCATTTCTAATTGTTTTGTAAGAAGTTATAAGTGTTTTGCTACGCACTTGTTTCAGTCGACAGTTAAACAATTTCTACAAATGAATTGGATCGTCTTCCAACCTACTACATACCATCAACCTCGTTATTCATCGTATATCATTCACAGGCCACTCAGTTAAATGTATTTTTATTCAGCATCTCGCAAAGAAGTCTTGAGTAATGAAACGAATTACCTTAGTATTGCAAAATTGTATCTTGCTTTAAAGGAAATAAGGTACATAGTGTCATGAAAGTAAACAATCCTGCTTATTTGCAGTACTTTTGTCAATCGCTGCAATTTCAGATATGTAGAGGGCGTAATTACTGGGACAATTCGTAACAACCAATACAGTCAACACTAGGTACTTTTCTGGGAAACGGAAAATGACTGTTGAAAATCTGAGAACGCCACCGAGTCTGGTTTCGTGTTGTTCGGGTCGAGCGTTCTGAGGAACGAATGCTGTTCAGCCACCAAGATTTCGGCTTCAAATTTTTATAACAATATCTTCTGTCTATTGCTTAGGTGTTCCGAAAACAAAGATTACAACCAGCGTTACTTTCGTTTCTCTATTTTAGAGCTGATGAACGAAAATGTGGATGAGCAGTAAAGCATGACTTCTCCGTTTCTGCTAAAAGTGTAACGTCCTTAGCAAATAGGAAGAAAATATTGGTTTACTGCATATCGCCCGCATAGAGATATACATTTAACATGGAGTATAAATGACGGCCACTCCTACATGTTTGCCTGTTTTCCTATGTTATGTGATTATAAACCATCGAGTAAACATGGACCGAGCGTGGTGGGTGAGCGGTTAACTCCCTGGCATCGCGTTCGGGAGGATGTCGGTTCGAATTCTCGTCCGAGCATCCAGATTTGGATTTTCAATGCTTCACTCCAGGCGATTAACGGGATGCTTACTTTAAAAGGCCGTGGCCGAATTCCTACCCGTTCCTTGTCTCCAGTCCCATTCCGCCTCTAATGACCTTGACGTCGACGTGCAATAAAGCCATAAGTAAAAAAAAAAAGTAAACATCGAATATGGGAAGAAATTACTACATAGCACGTGCATTCTACTGAGGAGAGACTAGGAAGATTCAAATTGACAAACAGAGTACGGAAATTTATTTAAAAAATTATTGTAGAAGTGAACTTAACAAATCGCAACTCTGTCACCAAGCTATATCATTTTTTTCCCTAGAGTGTGTAAGGTGGCTTGAGCTTATTTTAGCGCTTTATTTGAGGAGTTTTGAACAATTTTTGGTGTATTTATGCGGGTCGCGACGGTAAATTGTTGCATCAGTGGGTTTTAGTGGAAAAATTGCACCTTGCTCAGACCGAGAAACTTGACAAAAGGTACAAGTAGGAGTCAGCGCAACATTATGGCTGGCGTCTTTCGCGAATGTACAGTCAGAGGGAGCAGATGGTCACTCCCATACTTCAGATGTAGTGGACCGAAGTCTCTACTGGAAGTTTGCTTCGTAGCTGAATTCGTTCCTCGTTTGATAGGGAGTCAGCTAAGTTTCGGCCGAGAGTTGGTTGGTATCGTAACGTCTTATTGAGCTCAGAACATTGTTTGAAAACCCAGTGTTTATGTGCGGTGTCTAAAGTAGAGGGCAAAAATAGCTTCAGAAGTATTTGGCTGCGATTAAGCAAAGCTTTATTCCGCTTTAAATTTGTTTTTTTTTACAACCAGAAAGATAGATTCGAGTGGAGAAGTTAAGTGGAGATTGTTTTGCTGCGTTTCAAATTGTTTATTATCGCTAAAAAAAGTGACACCGGTTGTTTAGAGGAGTGAATATAGTGAAATGCGTTACTATTTGTGCAGTATTAGATGCAGGAAACCAGATTAAATCATTAAAGAAGAGTGTAGGTGTTATACAAGCATGAATCTATGCAAGGATACATAGGGGCGGGTAAATTAAGTAGCCTGAAGAGACTACTGAATGCATTTGTCGACCGTACAACACGTATTACTCCTCTTAAATACACCACGATTCACAAGCCTTTAAGCCGATTTATTAAAGGGGAAGAGTAAACAGGTTGACCCTTTGTGTGCAAGAAACATCGTTACAAACGGTATTTAATAAGCCTCGTCAGCTCTGTGGATAAATATGAAACAAGATGACCATTCTATAGTAGAGAATAAAGACATCTAATAACTGCATCCACATCTTAACAAGTAAATGTCACGCTCACACGTTGTGTTAACGTACCACAACACAGAATCGGTTTGCCGTCCATAGTCGCCGCTCAAGTGTCCATAGCATCACTGAATGACCAGGTAGAAATACTCAGTAACGCAAACTGGGTTTCTTGTCAACACTGAATGGTGCTTCCACATATTTGTGTGCTAGAGAACATATAATAACAGAGTGAGTGAAAATAGGTATCATTAATTTTCTTCATCAGCCACGGAATGAGATGCCTGGGGAAGAGTAAGTGCTAATATGTTCCCGTGTTGGAAGGAACTGGATATGGACATGAAGACATCCATGAAAGAAACTCTAAAAACATGAAAGAAACTGAGGTGTACTGTCTTTTTGTTAAGAATAAATTATTTTTTGTTTGCATAAATTAGCAGTAAAAATGTTATTATTGACTGAAATTGCCGATATGATGAATAGGGATCTTGATTTGCACATTAACAACGCTGTTATCCCTATGTTTAACATTAATTTATGTTTATTACAAAATTATTCTTCATCATATGTTATTAAAATTAGGATGAAACAATTAAACAAACGTCTGGAAATAAAATGGGTTCATTTTACACCAGTTCTCAGGGTTTTCTATATGCCCATTGATTAAGATCTGCGGGGTAATGGATTTTCTCTATGGTGACACCGGGTTGATCAATGCGATAATGATTTGCTGTGGCCATCGTATCAGCGGGGTTATCATTTAGCAGAAGGCGCCGAGTCTCCTCCAGCACTCGTCCAACGTGATGATTTCATTTTCCGCTTGCCGTTGGAGACCCACGTCCACACGGATAACGACATGGAACACAAGAGCACACACCGAACCGGCGTTAGTCAGCGCACATCTGTTCCTGCAAGCTGGCCACGCACCCACCACACAGCTCGCAATCCACTGTACCATCCACACCGCGTCACCCTACCGGCAAGCTGCGTTCCTTCACAGAGGGCTACTCGGCCCAAGGTCACATTCCGGGAGACAACAGTGGCACTATTACCGTTAGTCCATTGTTCGCATCATCCATCTGTGCGAGCTACGGACCCAGCTTCTCGTAAATATATTTCGATGTAGTGTGGCAATACATTACAGAAACACTAAAGTATATACGTTGTACTTTTGACACAAATTGCTCTATATGTCTACTGGTACTGTCTGACTTATTCAATGTCTATTTTGCACACTGCTTTTGGTACAACACAAATGACATATCGCTGGTTGTTGTTTAATGATCTTACTTTGTTTTGCCTCTAAGACGTCATTTATTGTGTAAAGAACGACATATTAAACCCAGAGGTATTCTTAATCTTCTTATGAACGCCTTACCCTTGTCCGAGTATAGGATGTTACCATGAGGGATGTTTATCTCTCCATGAGAAGGTGAAATGGGGTGGATCCAGTTGCCTTCCTCAGTGTTTGTAACTGTTGTTGTTGTGTGTGTTTTCAGGGTAGAATATTTTTACTGTTGTGGATGAGATATGAAAGCAGCGAGAGGGTGAAATTCCATGCTGGACCATTCAGGCCTGCTTTTCAGAAAGACACGTTCGGGGATCGCCAGGCATAACGTGCGATGGATGAATCACTATCAACAGCGTCGTAAGTCTTCACTCCATACAAACTGCGGAAAGGTTTGGGGTTCAACGCAGAGCTAATCTGGTGATTAGGATTCCTCTCCCATCCTGGCGAACAAGTCCCGATGATGGAAACTTCTGCTACCACCAGGACTCGAACCGAATAGTCCCGTGTCAGCTCCGTGCACCACCACGGTGCTGCAACACACTGAGCTTACGGGATGGACGATTATAGTGGGAGGTTACGTTTATTTTTACGGAAGATAAGAAAAAGAGTGTGGGTTTAGGGAAAATCGTGGTACAAGGGAAGCAATTCTGGCTTTATGATTAATACTTGAAGGACGGATCAAGAAAACCAAAGATACTTTTATGGCATTTGTTGATTTCGAAAAAGCTTTTGATGTTAGGTGGGACAAGATGTTCAAATTTTTAAAGAAATCAGGTCTAAAATATCGAGATAGAAGAATACTTTACAAACTATATAAGAATCAAGTGGCTACAATAAAAGTAGATAACCATGAGAGACACGCATCAGTTAAAAACGGTGTGATACAAGGTTGTAGTCTATCCCCGTTCATATTCAACTTACTTGAAGAAGAAGCAGTAAAGAAACTAAAAGAAAAATTTCCATGTGGCATACGTGATCAGGGAGAAAAAACTCAGAATGTTACGATTTTCTGATGACATTGTCTTCTTAGCAGAACAGGCTGAGGATATTGAGAAGTTACTGAATAGCATGAACAAAATACTGAAGAAAGATTTTGGACTGAATATAAATCAAAACAAGACAAAAGTGATTAAATGTAGCAGATATGATACGAATAGTAGCAGATTAAATATAAAAATAGGATCGGATGCAATAGGAGAAGTAAGTGAATTCTGCTACTTGGAAAGCAAAATTAGAAGCGATGGTTGTTGAAAGTCGAATAGCACTATCAAAAAGAGCCTTCATGAAAAAGAGAAACCTTTTAGTTTCAAAGATTAATCTTGGAATTAAAAAAACTTTTTAAAACTCTATGTGTGGAGCACAGCACTTTTTGGTAGCGAAACATGGACTTTACGAATACCAGAAAGAAAGAAAATTGAAGCAATTAGAATGTGGTGCTACAGAAGAATGCTGAAATTAAGTGGACAGACAAAGTACGAAATGAACGAGTTTTGGAAATGATGGGTGAGGAAAGAAATTTGTGAAAGAAGCTTACAGAAAGAAGGGACAGGCTGGTAGGTCATATTTTGAGACATGTTGGATTGGTTAATTGGATAGTGGAGGGAACAGTCGAAGGTAAGAACTGTAGAGGAAAACAAAGATTAGAATATATGACGCAGATAATTAAGGACGTGGGTTGTAAGGGATATGTATAGATGAAGAGGTTAGCACAAGATAGGAAGGGATGGGGGATTGCATCAAACAAGTCGAAAGACTGATGACAGAAAAAGTCTCTTGAAGTTCA
Organism: Vandiemenella viatica; assembly: GCA_031002005.1. NCBI lineage: Eukaryota > Metazoa > Arthropoda > Insecta > Orthoptera > Morabidae > Vandiemenella > Vandiemenella viatica. Next base: position 61,360,806 of record CM061920.1, on the reverse strand, counting down.
GTTTTTCTTTCTGTTACAACTTTTAATAAGATTTTCTGCTCTGCAATTAGTGTTCTACGCAACAAGGACTACATCAAACAGGCACTACCAATAGATCTCAGCGCCCATACAAGTAACCGGACTGGAACAAGCGACGCTATTTACTCAAGAAGCTACGCCACCACTTCTAGCAAAGATTTCACCTGTTCCAGACAATATGAGTAAACTGTTGCCAGTTAAATAACCTGATTGGTCCGTGAGTTCTTCATATTAGAAGATTGTTATTTGAGCTTTACTCATCGTCGACGTTGAGGTCATTAAAGATGGGAGAGGCTTGAGGATAAGGAGCGGGAAGTAATTCGGCCTTGTCCTTTTTGAAGCAACGATCCCGACATTCCCCTGGGATAATTTTGGGAAACCATGGAAAACCGAAATCTATAAGGCCATTCTGGGATTTGAACTAACGTCTCTCAGAATACGTGGCCGTCGCGCTACCGTTTATCCTAAAGTTGTTCAGTCATGGTGTCAGCATCTGATATACAGTGCGCTATTAGTTCTATTTATATAGGCAGAGAGAGACTATGAAAAAATACTTTACAAAAGCAGCAATGTCTGCAAATTTCACTTATATATAATAACTAACATGCGATAATAAGTATTTAGAAATTACAGTGGAAATTTATTTTACTAATGGGTTTTCTAAGCAATTAACCGATTATCTGTTGTTGATAACATTACTGATATTGTTAATCCGTGTATGATCTGTTCCACATAAGTATTAACTAACATGGGATAGTATGTATGAGTGGAGACTTTCCCGGCGGATCGATGCTACAAAATCTTCTCGGGTGTCCAACGGGATGGTGGTGTAAAAACACGACGTTTCGACAGCTGACTCTGCTGTCTTCATCTGGTATCTGGCAGTTGTTCTAAGCTGACTGTCTCTGCCTCGACTGGCTTGGCTGCCCATCGAACCTCCTTTATATCTTCAGCTGGAGCCTTCTAGTATGTGTTTGCAGGTTACAGTGAATATTGATTATTATACTAATGGGATTTTAAGTAACTAACCATTTATCAGTTCCTAGTAATATTACTGATATCTACTATATAATTTCGTAAGATCACCCACTCACCTCGATATATATAGGCTGGAGAACGGTGTCTCGTGTCAGCCTTCACTCACAAAACAGCGACCAGAGATACCATTAGAAGGAATTCGTGGTTATTTCTAAAATTTAATAACTACGTAACCGCTTCGTTGGCATAATACATTCATTAAGCTTGCTTTTTATAGCGTTTCAGAGCTAAAAAAAATTAATAATTTTTGCGGCTTAAAAATGTGGATCTGCTTTTGAGTAACGTTTTACTAATTAAAGCAACTTAAAAAACTTAAAAGAATTAAATCACTCATAGCCTCTGCTGTAACCACGAATGCCAATTGTCTTTTCGGCTTAGGATAAATTTCAGTTTAGTTACAATTTTCACTAATGTTGTTGTTTGACCAAAATTTATGCATTACGGTTTATTTGCTTTTTAAGCATTTTACTGACCACTTTCGTTATTGGTCTTTATTCATGTTCGCTGTATGTGAGTTATTAGGTTATTTTAAGTGGACATCAGAACAAATGTGTCACCGAATCGACTATTCTGGCAACTTATTTCTGCGGAGTTGCTCAACTGTTTCAAAATATTGTAACGTTCTGACCTCATTACCTAATTTAAAATTATAATTAATTTTATTATTTTATTTTATTATCATGAAAGGTAGAACTTGCGTGAATACTTTATACGAGAAATCACAAATGGTTTTATTCCAATTAATCACATGACATATATAACAAAATTAGTTAAAATTAATCAATTGTCCTTTTGCGGGCGCCAGGGTATTTTATATAAAATACACAAAATGAAACAGTAAACAAATTCAACATTTTGACTATTCACTTCTGAATGAAATGTTTGCTCCGGGCTATGAGAGTTCTTATCTGCAGGGTCGTAGCTGGGCAATGCTATGAACTTGAAAGTCTAGCTAGCACAGTGTCCTTCATTGGCGATGTATAATTACCGAATGTACATGTCTGCCGCCACACATTGGATGACGGTCTTCTCTGCTATGGACCAGTGTAGCACAGTTCCTCAGATGTCGTCCTTTGCCTGAGCTCATCTGCTCAAACAAAATAGCGGGTGTCCGGATCCAGGTAGCAGCAACAGTCCCACTCACGAATAGACAGTCCAGAAATCACATCGTCCGAATGTGCTGGCCGGCCGGCATCGAATATCCTTCCCTCGTTCGTCGTGCCACATGCAAAAACAGAAAACTCTCGCCGATCACCCTGTTTGTCTACCTGGCAAGCACAAAACTCCCCTCCATTAGGCACTCACTATTCTCCCCTCGCTAATTCTAGGAACTGGCCTGCTGGCATTCCTCAGATCTGCCGCTCCACACTTGTACAATGTACACTGCGCCCAAACGCCCACTAAAATATTCTACATTTAATAAATAATAAACATATAGTTTATTAATGTAACTAGCGGTCACAAGACGCGTTCGTTACATATTCCCCCTGGTTCGGCAAATTTAAATAAACTAGTTTTATTTAAATTTTCACAATAAGAAATATACAAATTTTCCTTCCTCGTCCATTAATTTAACAGTAATTATAAATCTGGTAACCTATATTCTAACCTATTCCATCACAAGTTCCACCGACATGAATATTCAACCGAACATATGTCCCTTGGCTACTTTGTACATAGACTTTTCTTACTCCTATCCCTGATTGTGGGTAGATTTGTGCAAGCCTTAAATACATAATATAACCATTTCAAATGTAACCTTATAAGTAACAAATTATTGTAGTGATATATATGTTCTAACACAATAACATTTTATATCAAATTGAAAATTTAACTTAGACACCATTCTTAGTAAATATAGCGCAATACATCATAATTTGTGATCATCATAGATATTCAACACATAGGATAACACAATCTTAACATATAATGAATGAATAAAACTGGTAGAGAACATATCCTATCTGAATAATAATAATAAAAACTTTTAAGCAGTGAAGTCATCTATGAAGTGCAGGGTTGTCCAAAGCAATACAAGATTGTTCCAAACATTTTTTTACTATATCACCGCTAAGCAAAGTATTTGTAATGGATTTCCGCCACCATCCTTTTAGTATAAAAATGACAATTACATCCCCTTTTATCTCCGCTTGTTACAGACCTCGCGTGATTATTAAATTAACATGATCTCGATCAAGTGTACGCGGATGCCGTCCCAGTATACTTCCCGATTTCCCCAGACAACGTTATAAGTACATTTGCTCCATGGCATAAAAGAATTTTGTTCATGGATTGCTGATTCGCGTAATTCCTTATGAACAAAACAAAATAAAATATTATCTACCTAGTACCTTGGAGATCCTTTTCCCTTGGCTACTTGGTGATTTGATATGCCACACAACATCTGTGAAGTTCCAGAAATTTATCTGTAAATGTACCCCAACGTTTTGGAATCCTTCTGTCTGCCAGAAATCAAGTCCCAACATATTATCTCGGCAAGTTTTTATCCTTTTCCGGCACATATATGCCCATCGTCACTATCAAGAGAAACAAGTTGCACTAAATGATCCTCGCGCGACTGTACCAAAACTTTGTGATCATCAGAATACTCTTTCAAGTTTCGTGAATTATGGGGTTAAAGTCATTGGTTCCATTAGTGAATAAGTAACCGTTAACTGAGATTATCCTTTTCACCATGCATGGAATATATATATTATAATAAACTTTGCAAAAGCTTCTTATTGGTGTATGATTGTGGACTGGTGCGTAATAATACTCGTTGCCCTACAGTGAAAGTTTGATTATGCTTTGGTCTTGCTATATCCGCATCATTCTCCACACCGCCATTTCGCCAGTATGTTAAATTAATAAGGAAAAACTGTGGAGAGTCCTCAGCATCCCCGGCGAAATCTCATTGTTTTAATTGGTCACCCTGCGATGTTTCACGTGCTGCACCAACTCTCAATTAATTTTCACTTTCATTCTGAATGTTATTGCCGGGATCGACGGTTAGAATAGCATTCACCTCCGGCGAACCCGCCGCGTGTTTGCCCGTGACCATCCCGCTGACCATCAGTCTTCCAAGGTTTCTTATCGCCAGATTGGGCTTGCTTCCAATTTTTACCTCCCTTGAAACTTTGCCCGTTATTCTGATTATTTGGCCGGAAGTATCCATGAGAATTAGAGCGATTGTCCTGCACATTTTCCGCGCACTGTTCACGGCTCGCTCGTTGTCCTATGGCATCTAGATTCCTCAGTGTTTCTAATAAATCAGTGAAATTATTTATATATACAGGCGAGATGTGTTCTTGAACCCTCGGGCTGAAATGTGAGCTTACTACATCAATGAACTCGGCGTCTGGCATGACTGTGTCGAAGTAACGACTTTTTACAACTAACCGTTCGACATACCTTTCCATTGAATCACCAGGTTTAGGCTTGTATTTTCCTTGGTAAAATCGCATCCTAGCTTGGTTTTGAATTTTTGCTGACCAGAAAGTACTTAAAAACAATTCCTTAAATTGTGTGTACGACATATCTGGAGTACACGCTACTTGTAACCATGAACGATCTTCTTCAAAAAGTGACTGGCTAATGATTAAAAGTTTTGCCGAGTCCGGAACAGCTTTAATTTGAAAGTATCTTTCAAGGTCTTCGAGGTAAGCTTTCGGATTTATTCCCCCCTTGGAACCAAATCTAGGCAGCTTTAACTCTATATTTCCCGAAAACAGCTGAGCACAACTAGCTTGACATTGTTCATTGTTTCTAGCAGAGTTATTCCTTTCGGTTAGTTTCCGTTCCAAATTACGTAATTTTACCTCCGTTTCGGCAGCAAGGTTACGCTGTGATGTTTCTAGATTCTTATGACTTTCCTCCATTTCTCCCACGGAATTCTTAAGGTCTCCAACTTCGGATCTTATTTTACCTAAATTTTCATCAACACCATCTTTTATTGAATGAGCAAACTCAGAAATCTGACCTAAATTTTCACTGTTTTCTGTGCGCATTTGTTCAATTGAACTTTTATTCGCTTCTACTTTACGGCAAATTTCATTGTGGGTTGTCTCAAGGGCATTGCAGGAAGACTTTAACTCCGTCTGGACTTTGCTTAAAAGAGTGATCTCAGAGCTAATTTCCTTTTTAAAATCATTTATTTCTCGGCCAATTTCTCCGCGAAAAGTAGCAAATTGCTCTTCAATTCTTTTGTGAGCCATTTCTTGTTTTCTTTCAAGACTCTCGATTTTACTAGACATTTGCACTGAGAGTTCAGACAATTTTTCATTGGATTCTTGAAATTGTGTTGTAAATTGAGCAGATAATTGTGAAACTTTCTCCATTAATAAAGCCGCTATATCGTTCATCTGGTGTTGCTGAGTCTGCAATGCAGGAATCACCGAGACGTTTTTCGCACTCATGTTGGAGGTAGTCTGAAAATTATCCAAATTCTCCTGCCCTAATTCAGCGGGTGATTGAGTGCAATACGCTATTTCTGCAGGATTATTGTCTTCTCCGATATATCCCTATTTGAATTAGTGGGTGATGGCCATGTGATAAATTTGACCCTTCCATGATTTCTTTCGACATGTTAATAATGGTACTGGATCTCAAGCGCATTACTTTAAAACTTCACGCTATTTTCAACTATTTCGTTGACACACAAAGAATATTCCAATACACAACAACAAGGAAAAGAAATAAGGATTGCAGAACACACCATCAGAAAGACTTTACACTAATCTGCAAATAAAATGCCTCAATAAAATCCGCGATTGCACAATAAAATCAAACCCAAAGAACATTCCACAACACATTCTATAATTTCAATGGAAAAATTACGAGAAGAATTTACTCATCAATTACCTTCGCGGAAAAATGGTTTAAATATGAAAGGATATCGTTACCCTGGACACATGGCTCGAAATCCACACAAATAGTTCGACAACTAATTGCAATTGCCATAAAGAAAGCATCACAACAATTATCAACGCCGTAATACAACAGAATTTGAGTGCGTTTGGACAAAACCCATTGCACATTCCCATGTCACACAAGATAATTATGATTTAACACACGCAATGCACACAAAATAAATTTATCAGATCTTATTGCAGAACCAACTTGCATCTAAGATCAACAAGTACAACATGAATTTATACATGCATTAACTACGCAAAGTAATACAAACTACTTTCTATCTACAAAATAAGAAAGTTGCCAAGGACATAGTGCTGTCTTTCGTTCATAGCATAATTAATTTTTGCAATTAATAATCGAAAAGCCCCACTTGGTTCGCCATTGTAACGTTCTGACCTCATTACCTAATTTAAAATTATAATTAATTTTATTATTTTATTTTATTATCATGAAAGGTAGAACTTGCGTGAATACTTTATACGAGAAATCACAAATGGTTTTATTCCAATTAATCACATGACATATATAACAAAATTAGTTAAAATTAATCAATTGTCCTTTTGCGGGCGCCAGGGTATTTTATATAAAATACACAAAATGAAACAGTAAACAAATTCAACATTTTGACTATTCACTTCTGAATGAAATGTTTGCTCCGGGCTATGAGAGTTCTTATCTGCAGGGTCGTAGCTGGGCAATGCTATGAACTTGAAAGTCTAGCTAGCACAGTGTCCTTCATTGGCGATGTATAATTACCGAATGTACATGTCTGCCGCCACACATTGGATGACGGTCTTCTCTGCTATGGACCAGTGTAGCACAGTTCCTCAGATGTCGTCCTTTGCCTGAGCTCATCTGCTCAAACAAAATAGCGGGTGTCCGGATCCAGGTAGCAGCAACAGTCCCACTCACGAATAGACAGTCCAGAAATCACATCGTCCGAATGTGCTGGCCGGCCGGCATCGAATATCTCTTCCCTCGTTCGTCGTGCCACATGCAAAAACAGAAAACTCTCGCCGATCACCCTGTTTGTCTACCTGGCAAGCACAAAACTCCCCTCCATTAGGCACTCACTATTCTCCCCTCGCTAATTCTAGGAACTGGCCTGCTGGCATTCCTCAGATCTGCCGCTCCACACTTGTACAATGTACACTGCGCCCAAACGCCCACTAAAATATTCTACATTTTAAATAATAAACATATAGTTTATTAATGTAACTAGCGGTCACAAGACGCGTTCGTTACAATATGGAATGTGTATTAAGTTCTTTGCCCGTCACAGATACTATGACCAATGTTTACATTATGAGTGTTTGCCCAGTCTCAATAATAAACAACGTGATGCTGTCGAAACAAACAGGATTTAAAAAAAAAATCGTAGAATGAACTTTAAGGGTCAAAAACAAGTCAAGTTCGTATTTAAGCAAGTTCGAGTGTATGACCCTTGAAGCAGTTACACAATAGCGTGATCGTTCCTGTCCGTGTTTAATACCTACCTCTATTAATGCTTCTGAGTTCTTCAAGCTCAAGAGATTTTATTCACCCTAACGGTAAAACACAGGTGAAGCTTATATCTGGCCAGATCAGATCAACCTGTCATAATATTTCATCGTAAAAACTGGAACTATTCTAGACCCGTAACGATACGCAAAAAACTGTCACGGGTTTACACTAGTTATTAATAATTGACTGTAATGTTACACATCCCCGGCACTGTTCTCACATTGGATCAAAGTGAGTAAATCTTTCTGTCTATATTCATGATTTCATCATACTTAAGGAAGAACTATAGCTCTGCAAAGAATTTTAGCTGTGATTTTTATATCAGTTTAGTGTCTGCAGTCTGGGCATCATGTACATTCCTTCTCTTCTGTTTTGGATATAGGGAGATAGGGTAATGGTTTTGGATTACACATTGTTTTCAGATGTCTACGATTACGTCACTGTTTTAAAAATTCTTAATAAGGGACGTCTTCGTTTAGAGGGATGCTGCGGTGACCTTCCATCCTCTGATGCTATGTATGTAATGTTCACCGGGTTGTTGCACTTCGAGCCGGCGAGTGCTGTACCAATCTAAGACAATAAACGATCGCTCGGACACACCTGTTTGTTTTAAAAACGGCCGTAGACGGCTGCGTTTTGTTTGTCGTGTAGTGTATTTATACAGCTATGCCGAGCGGGGTGGCTGGGAGTGGGCTGTAATTACAGCAGTTTACGCCTCCCACGGCACACACATTTATCCGCACCCCTCCCTCACCCAACGGTGCGCCTCGCCCACGGCCGCTACCGGCTATCGCCCTCTCTCTCGCTCCTCGTTATGAGCTTCATTCACAACGCAGCGCAACGCAACGCCCGTTCAGCTTCGAGGTAGGAATGCATAACAGACCAGTACTGACCGACAGTAGATTTCCACCAAACTACAGACTAAAGTTATCAACCCAAAACAGGGCTTTCATTCTGTTAAACGTTGCCATGGCTGTTTCGGTTTTGCAGTATAGTTGTCTTTCGGTGTCAGCTTTTATGAAATAATGCAATCAAAGAATTTAAAAAATGTCCAGCTTTCAGAAATTGTCCATTTACTGTAACAGAGAGAAGCATATTGGTGAGGTTGACGACCCAAAACCTTGATCCTTGTTTGAGAAATGATGATTTTGAGTGTATAAAGTATAATTGTGGAAAGGTTTATACTGTTCAGCAAATTACTGATTCCGTTAACTAAAAGCACTGTATCATTTACACAAGTAAGTGAATTGATCGCTGTGCTTTACAACCAATTATGTACACTCTGTTGCACAGAAAGTGGCCGCTAGTGTCAGAGACTATGCCGAGAAATTGCACGATCTGACAACGTCTAACACTTCACGTCATCCGCGGAAATAGTCAAGGCATTTTATCTCTGCCCACTGAAGAATATTAATAACGCCTTATTTCAGATAATTCTTTTCGTAAGCATAACATTATAGACGTAACATCGCTAAGCATTGCCCATTAAATAATATGATTAGACCACGAGGAATAGGTGGTAGGGTAACCAGGACAGTTCATCACATGCAGGTTGTGAACACCGATAAAGTCTCTGAGGACTTCCCCTCTCACATTTGTCTCCTGCGAGTGCCACAAGGAGGAAGCAGCGTTCGCATCAACATTGATAATGAGCTTCTTACCCTGCAGACTTCCGGAAGGGGTGCTCTACGGAAGACGCTGTCAACCAGTTGATTAGTCACGTGAATTCAGATGAAGATTATGTCATCTGCATCTTTATTGACATCAGTGGTGCTTTTGACAATCTCTGGTAGCCGAGTCTTTTCCGGATCCTGAGGCGGATGCACTGCCCTGATAATCTTTATGCTGTGGGACTATTTCAACGACAGAGTGGTGGAACTGCGTAATGGTTTCAATTACATCTGCAAGACGGTAACGAAAGGCTGTACTCAGGGTTCCATTCTGCGCCCCTTTATTTGGAACCTCGTCTTTGATGAACTATTGAAGCTACTGGAAGACCCACTTATCAGTGTAATTGCGTACGCCGATGACCTGGTCGTTATTGTCAGGGGCACGTCCCATTGGGACCTTGACATCAGGACTCAAGCAATATTGGATAAAATATCGGAGTGGATTAAAGCAAACAAAATGGAAGTAGCAGCGTCCAAATCCTTCTCAATGCCACTTAAAGGGAAGATGGACAAGAATAGATCGCCTACTCTTCGGCTGAACGGCGAGAGAATCAAGCTATACCAGGAAGCACGCTATCTGGGGGGTGTTGGTGGATTACCGGCTCAGCTTTCTGCAACACCTAAAAGCTATGAGGATAAAACTTGATGTTGCGCTGGACAACGTGGTTCCACTTGCGGACCGCAAATGGGGCCTATACCGTAAACCTATTGGGACCTTGTACAGATCAATCGTTGTAGCCATGGTGACCTACTGCTCCTCTGTGTGGTCGATAAAAGTGGTGCAAATTCATCATAAGCGGACGCTAGAAGCAATTCAGCGGCGCTACTTACTTCTAATCGCGCGGGCCTGTAGCACCACAGCCACGGAGGCACTTCAGGTGATTAGTGGCACGCTTCCGTTGGATTTGGAGGTGACTAAATCCTCCTTCATGTGCCATTTAAGGAAGGGAAACGTAATTTGTATCAATAGTGTTAGAACGTGCCCGCGTCTGCAAGATCTAAGGAGTGGCCTTCCAGTCTTCTTGAACCATACCATGCTGCTGTGGCAGAGACGCTGGGACGCGTCTGACAAAGGAACGGTGACGTATCAATGGATCCCGGAAATCAAGGCGCACATTACGCGCCTGAAACCGTCTTTTGTCTTCACATACCAGCTGATGTGTGTACTAACCGGCCACGGACTGCGCGAAAAGCTGGAGCAACTGAACGTTGTTGACGATGCCCTCTGTCACTGTGGAGCTACTGAAGATGTTGACCACGTCTTGCAACACTGCCCTGCTTACGCGAGCTTCCGTAGGGATATGTCCACCCAGCTAAATGGAGTAAATTTGGAAGATAAGCAAGCAGTTTTGAAGTCCTCTAACGGGCTGGAGATCTTGGAGACTTATGCTGCGCTTGCTTTTAATATTAGGTTGCAGCTTACCAATATGTAAACCAAATCGGCAGGCACTGACGGCTTATGTTTTCTGTGGGTCTTCGGCATCAAACCGGGTGGCACCGCATCCATGCGGTACCACTGGGAAATTGAACTCTCAAGTGGCTAAAGGTGTTTCCTCTTGAGGAATCTGTCTCCCCTGAAGAAGGGGTAATTCTTACAAGTCTTTCCCTTGGTGGGGGTGGCGTAGGGTGGTGCTGGGTGATGCTGGCGATGGAGAGGAAGAACTTCGGTTCACGCATCTCCCGGTCGAGCCTCATCACTTACTCCTAGCGTTCGTTGCCTCTTTTATTGTTGTCATCTGGACATCGGTGTGTAATGTAGATTTTTTACCTATCAAAGCATCTGCTGTTTCTTCTTGTATGTGAGGAGAAAAGTTCACATATAACATTTTCAAAAACTTATGGTGGTCTGCATCACAAGTATGGTATTGATAATTTTTATTGTTTAAGGCTTGTAAAATCATTTTTAAATCAGCTAAGTTTGAAGTCTGGTACTTAACATAATTCCCAAAATATGCAGCGAGGAGATTACCTGATAGACACCTCTCAATTTTCTTTACGAAGACCATATAGCCTTTGTCTCGTAACAAAAGATTGGTGTTAGACGTGTACATTGGAAATTTTGTGCTGCTGCGGCTGGAGGCAACTCTGGTGCGGTAGGTAAGGCCACGTGTCTATTTCTGGTTGGAATATTTGGAGATACCTCTGGGTCAGGAGATTCAGGTGATTCTAATTCTTCTTCTCTGTGTTCGACACCAGTATTCCCCGCTATTGTATCTGATTCACTAGCGGAGTAGCTGTCACCAGGCAGCAACTGAGTTTTCTTTGTCTGCAGTTTCGTGCCTTGTTCTGTGTATAGAGCTTTAGTTTTGTTGTGTGTAGGTGACATTTTGATTTATAGCTATGGAAACTCAATGCGGGGCCGTGGCCAGCTGGGATTTAGAAGAATTTTCTTACTTTCAGTTTGTCGTTATTCGTCACTTGTCAACTTCCTGGCCTTTGCCTCTGCAATTGCGGACTTACCTCTCCGCAGAGAGGGCCCTGGCTTGCGAATTCCCTATGTAACCAGCTGTAAGTCCAGCTCTGGACAACGATTTGCTTTTTAACGGCGATCTCAAAGATAGCGGCTGCGACGAACGATTCTTGCTAATCGGCGGTTAGTAACCCCATAGTCCAGTGGGTAGCAGTCAGTGGGTAACAATAAGTCGGTAGCTGTCAGTCGGTAACAGTCAGTGTGTAGCAGTCAGTGGGTAGCAGTCAGTGTATAGCAGTCAGTGGGTAGCAGTCAGTGGGTAGCAATAAGTCGGTAGCTGTCAGTCGGTAACAATCAGTGTGTAGCAGTCAGTGGGTAGCAGTCAGTGTATAGCAGTCAGTGGGTAGCAGTCAGTGTGAAGCAGTCAGTGTGTAGCAGTCAGTGTGTAGCAGTCAGTGGGTAGCAATAAGTCGGTAGTTGTCAGTCGGTAACAATCAGTGTGTAGCAGTCAGTGGGTAGCAACAAGTCGGTAACAATCAGTGTGTAGCAGTCAGTGGGTAACAGTCAGTGTGTAGCAGTCAGTGGGTAGCAATAAGCTGGTAGCTGTCAGTCGGTAACAGTCAGTGTCTAGCAGATAGTGGGTAGCAGTCAGTGTGTAGCAGTCATTTGTGGTGTGACAGAGTCATCCACAATGAATATTATTAAGTAATTAATGAATATTCAGATTTTCTTGGTAATATTCAGTTATTAAATTGTAAATATTATAAATTATAGGGTTAATTCATAGGTAAATAATCATATATTAAACCCTGGCAGCCAAAGTTATTATTGTTATTACCTGGGTGACCGATCTACGCTCGGTATCTTTCGATTTCTGTTCAATATCCAAGATTTCGAGTAAAGTTTGATTAAAGTAAAAGGCTTGAAGGCTTCCTAGGCGTTTTGAGGTGCACAGTTCACCAAAGAGAAGCTTAACTAACATCAGTAGGCGTACTGGTACCTGAAACTTCTACGTAATGAGGTTAGAGCCGTTTTCGAGAAAACAAATACAAATGTGCTCCTTTCTTTTTTTTTTTTTTTTTTTAAAAAAATCGTCTTAAAAACTTGAAAAGCAAAACGTTATCTACATGTGAAATTTCATCCAAATCGCTAGATCCATTTGCGAGACCGCCTCACATATTACTTTTAAAAAAATGCTATTATAATGTAAAATAGAAATCTTAATGCCAGTTGATAGGCCCTATTAATTAATGGTGCGAGATTTGTGGTATTTCAGAAGATTCTACGATAACCCTTGATGATGGATTCTTATGTAACTCGACGAGAAAAATTGAAAGTAAAAAATATTTTTTTATATATATCTCGCTTAGTTCTCGAGATATCGTATCTCAAAATTTACGCGGTTGGTTGAAATGCGACCTGAACCAGAAGACATATTTCGCCATAGCCAAGTTTGATGGTGAATTCTTATGAAACTCGTCGAGACAAATCGAAAAAAAGGAATTTTTCTGATATCTCGCTTAGTTCTCGGGATATTATATCTCAAAAGTGAAGAGGTTAGGATTAGCTCCAGCCTGGACAAGAAAAAAATCCACCAAAATGACCATGTTTATATGGTGGAAATGTAATTTCAATGTTTTATTTTGTACCTAGTGGTTGTTGTTAGGTTGAAATACAGCCTGGACCAGAAGAAACGTCGCCAAAAGCACAAGGAACTATACCTATAAATGATTTTTGACATGCTATATCTCGAAAACCAAGAACATTTATTCTTTATTTTCGATATGTTTCATCGAGTTCTATAAGAATTCATCATCGGGTTGTGACGTTAATAGAACATCATCTGTGCTAAATTTATTCACTCTGATAAAACTATGCTCATACATGGCAATAATCTCACATCTTCTGATCAGCATTTCAAAATGCTAATAAAACAATTCCCATAAGAAGTAACCTTCGTTATAAACATTAATAAAGCACAAGGTCAGACGATTCAAAAGGCAAGATTCTATTTATCAGAACCCTTTTTTTCGTATGTGCACTCGCACGCGGCTTTTTACTTTATTATCAAACTCTACTCGAAATCTTGTACATTGAACAGAAATCGAAAGATGTTTTATAATTAAGGAGGTAGTATTTAATGACTAACTAACAACCACTTTTTACGGTCAAAAAGTAAACGATGATTACTTTATAAAGAAGTTTCTGATAAAACCATTGATAAATTTTTAATTATCTTCCTTTTTAAATGTTTTACAATTAAACTTGCAGTGTTAATATTTCCACGGGTCAGCCAGTATACAAGAACTGTTGGTTTAATTATTCTTTGAAATCAAAGAAAATCAATTTGTAGGCTTTCTGGTACCTGAATTGTCTACGAGATGGCGCTAGTGCCGTTTTCGATATACGGAGTGACAAAATTGTTCGTATTTTGTAAACTCGCTTTTTTGTAGGGAAGACAACTATTTAGGTAATCTTAAAAGTCAAAACATTATCTAAATACCAAATTTCATCCAAATCATCACAGCCGTTTCCGAGATCCGAAATATATATATATATATACAAGAATTGCTCGTTTAAAGATATAAGATATGGTTTAGTTTCTGCAAAACTTGCTCTTCAGAAACATATATTGAATGTAGGAAGTTGGAACGGCAGTTTTGAACACTCAGAGGACGGGACAATGCCCAGTGTCGCCGACAGGCCGACGCCTATGGCTCACAAAAGGGGTAGCGCGGGAAACCGTTACCTGCCGAGTGTACTGACCTCACCCTTCCCAGTTCCTCTTGCAAGGCCAAGCGAAATTTGCGGGAAGCGCGTAGCGAATGTTAGCTGCGATACGAAACACGTGATGATGGACCTATATCAATGCACCAATCGTGAACGGCTACAGGGGGTCACAGTGGTTAATTCACGGCTTCTGTTTCATGAGCGGAGAGGAAGCTGATTTTGCCGGAGAAGAGGACACGACGATATATTCACTTCACTTGCTGCCGAGACGAGCTACATTGCGGACGTGTCACCCGACACACACTTAGCCGTTGATCAGTGACTGTGTCTGGTCGCATAGTCTGGCTCAGATGGGCTGGAAGCTGAGCGGTCCACCTGCCAGAGATTGTCAGCTCATGTGCTAGCGCGGACATATCCGAAAAATCTGGCATTCGTTGCAGCAGTGGCACAGAGCGTGTCACACCTCGTCGAGAAGATGCGATTACGGTAAAGTACCGCGCATTGGTCCACAGTTCCATTGGGTTTTAACAAGGCTTGCTAACCCGTAAACGGCTCCTGAGATAAGACTCTGCTCCCATCAGAACAATTACTGAGCTAACCAATACTTCATGTTCATAACTTCAAATTCGAAGCATCTTGTTGATTGTTTTAAATTCAAACAATGCTTTTAACTTTAAACGGCGCCCCTGGGATTCTTTTGTAAATGTTAACTTTAAGTTGTTGGCCTGCGATGCCACTTTTAAACGTGTTGACTTTGCAAAATCATTGAGATATCTAAATCAGTTTTATGTTTGCTTTTATCCGGCGGATTGTTAATGTCGGGTATTGCTTGTTTGTTGTCTTTTGATTATGTTTAACGTAACGTTAACTATACCCGGCCTTGTATAAGCCAGAAGACTAAATAAATTGAGTATAATTTTGTGTGAAACTAACTTCTTGTAGAAATCATGGTTCTAGTTCACCAAATAACCAACTTATTGGATGTCATATATATTATTAATAATTATATTTCATCATCGTATTGGCCCCCCCCTCCCGAACCGGCGGTCCAATACACAGTGGGTAGTAGTAGTCAGTGTGTAGCAGTCAGTGGGTAGCAGTCAGTGGTAGCAATAAGTCGGTAGCTGTCAGTCGGTAACAGTCAGTGTGTATCAGTCAGTGGGTAACAGTCAGTGTGTAGCAGTCAGTGTGTAGCAGTTAGTGGCTAGCAGTCAGTGTGTAGCAGTCAGTGTGTAGTAGTCAGTGTGTAGCAGTCACTGTGTAGCAGTCAGTGGCTAGCAGTCAGTGTGTAGCAGTCAGTGGCTAGCAGTCAGTGTGTAGCAGTCAGTGGGTAGCAGTCAGTGGGTAGCAGTCAGTGGTTAGCGGTCAGTGTGTAGCAGTCAGTGTGTAGTAGTCAGTGGCTAACAGTCAGTGTGTACCAGTCACTGAGTAGTAGTAAGTCTCTGTGTGTCCTTCGATCCTCCCGACACCTTGTAAACACTCGTCCCTCCTGCTTTCCATCTCATGTTGTCACACCCACCAATCAAAGCATGATTCAGTGCTTGATACAGAGCTCCCTATGGTAGACACGTTAATTAGGGTTTATCATTATATTACTGGGTTTACACTGTTTAATTTGTTATTAATTTTCATAATTAAGGAGAATCATATTTTATGAAAAATTAAATTATTTTCTCGATTTATGAAAGAAGGGCGAAATGACATCCTAATATTTTACCACTAAAAATGTAATTACTTGACAATATATTCATTAACTTGATAATAAACACACAAGCTGTCTGTGGAGTTACTTGTGTAGGATTGATGATGAACAAGAGAGTAAGGAAACGGGTGAGTTATTATCAAGATTTTAGTGACAGGATTCTTTTGATGAGGGTAGAAACTAAGCCTGCACCAACCATGTTAGTACAAGTGTGCATGCCAACGTCACAGAAAAATGGTGAAGAAATAGAAGAATTAATACAATACGTGATAGGGGATGAAAGTCTCATAATCATGGGTAATTGAAATGCGATAGTCGGAGAAGAAAAACAGGCGAATACCGTAGGAAGGTTTTGTCTAAGAGAAAGAAATGAGCCAGGAAGCAGTTTGTCAAAATTTTGTGAAAAATGTAAACTAGTTTATTTTAGGAAAAACCACTGTGCAGTAGAAGCAATTCTGGCTTTCAGATTAATACTTGAAGGGCGTATTAAGAAAAAAGATATTTTATGGTATTTGTTGATTTAGAAAAAGCTTTTGGTAATGTTAAGTGGGATAAGATGTTCAGAATTTTAAAGATGTAAGGTGTATAGTACCGAGGTAGAGGAATGCTTTATAAACTACATAAGAATCACGTTGCTATAATAAAAGTAGAAAGTCAAGTGGGACAGGTGTGAAACAAAGTTGTAGTATACCTCCATTAATTTTAACTTGTATTTAGAGAATCCAATAAAGGAAAGAAAAGAAAAATTTGAATGTGCCATAAGTGTTCAAGGAGAAAAAAATCAGTAAGCTACGATTTGCTGATATAAAAGGAAGATTTTGGATTAAAAATTAACCAAAGCAAGACAAAAGTGTGAAATGTAGTAGAAATGATAATGGATTAAATATAAATATTGGATCGCTTGCGACAGAAGAAATCAACGAATTCTACAACTTAGAAAGTATAATTACAATTGATGGCCGAATTAAGTGGACAGATAAAGTAAGAAATGAAAGTGTTTTGGAAATGATGGATGAGAAAAGAAGGTTGTAGAAGATTCTTACAGAAAGAAGAGACAGGATGGTGGGTAACATTTTAAGAGATGCGGGACTGATTGATTGTCAGTGGAGGGAACAGTCAAAGGGAAGAACAAAGATTAGAATATATGAACTAGATAATTGACTTTTTTTTGGATATGGCTTTACGCCTCATCTAAGTTGCGGTCAATAGAGGCGGGATGGGAATAAGGAAAGGGTAGGAATTCGCCCATGGGTTTTTGAAGGAAGCATCCCGACATTCACCTGGAGATATTTGGGGAAACCATGGAAAACCCAAATCTGGATGCCCCGACGGGGATTCGAACCGGCGTCCTCAAGAATGCGAGATCAGAGCGTTAGCCGCTCACCCATCACGCTCAGTATCACCAATCGGTCGACTCGTTGCACATACGAAAACAAAATTCGCAGAAATCCTAGTTACAACTTTTTAAAAACTTCGTTCATTGGATCATACAGTGGTAATTTAGATTCACGTGGTGCACGCACACGCGCGCACACACACACAGACACACACACACACGCACATGCACACGCACACGCACACTCACACACACACACACTCACTCACTCACGCACGAGCTATCTTCGGACAGGATCATCTATGTTTGGGTTTGCTTCGTGTTAGCAAACTTTCCGTTCGCCAGTAGTGGTGATCGCACGAAGAACTTTGCAATGAATTCCCTAGCCAACTTCTTAAATCTGACTTACTAGCGTTCCGAGGCTTGCTGGTGTGAACATCTCCCCTTACAGTCATTCTAATTTCGGCCACAAAGGTTCTGTCCACTATGATTCCAGATAATTCCCTGCCGGCTGTTGTCCCCTTGCATATACAACGCAAAGTATAAATCTTTAATCTTTACCTGTAACACCGTGAATTCATTGTACCAGGAATGGGAAACTTTATATACACATTCCTGGGGTCGGATACAACACATGATCATACAGACAGAACCACAGGCACATAGACACAGGCAACAGAGCATGCAAAATGTCGGCACTAGTACCGTGTATATCCTCCTTTCGCAGCAATGCAGGCTGCAATTCTCCCATGGAGACGATCGTAGAGGTGCTGGATGTAGTCCTGTGGAACGGCATGCCAAGCCATTTCCACCTGGCGCCTCAGCTGGACCAGCGTTCGTGCTGGACGTGCAGACCTCGTGAGACGACGTTTCATCCAGTCCCAAACATGCTCAATGGGGGACAGATCCGGAGATCTCGCTGGCCAGGGTAGTTGACTTACACCTTCTAGAGCACGTTGGGTGGCACGGGATACATGTGGACGTGCATTGTCCTGTTGGAACAGCATGTTCCCTTGCCGGTCTAGGAATGGTAGAACGAAGGGTTCAATGACGGTTTGAATGTACCGTGCACTGTTCAGTGTCCCCTCGACGATCACCAGAGGTGTACGGCCAGTGTAGGAGATCGCTCCCCACACCATGATGCCGGGTGTTGGCCCTGTGTGCCTCGGTCGTATGCAGTCCTGATTGTGGCGATCACCTGCACGGCGCCAAACACGCATACGACCATCATTGGCACCAAGGCAGAAGCGACTCTCATCACTGAAGACGACACGTCTACATTCGTCCCTCCATACACGCCTGTCGCGACACCACTGGAGGCGGGCTGCACGATGTTGGGGCGTGAGAGGAAGACGACCTAACGGTGCGCGGGACCGTAGCCCAGCTTCATGGAGACGGTTTCGAATGGTCCTCTCTGATACCCCAGGAGTAACAGTGTCCCCAATTTGCAGGGAAGTGGCGGTGCGGTCCCCTACGGCACTGCGTAGGATGCGACGGTCTTGGCGTGTGTCCGTGCGTCGCTGCTGTACGGACCCAGGTCTACGGGCACGTGCATCTTCCGCCGACCACTGCGACAACATCGATGTACTGTGGAGACCTCGCGCCCCACATGTTGAGCAATTCGGCGGTACGTCCACCCGGCCTCCCGCATGCCCACTATACGCCCTCGCTCAAAGTCCGTCAACTGCACATACGGTTCACGTACACGCTGTCGCGGCATGCTACCAGTGTTAAAGACTGAGATGGAGCTCCGTATGCCACGGCAAACTGGCTGACACTGACTGCGGCGGTGCCCAACCGCTGCGCAGCTAGCGCCCTTCGACGGCCAACACTGCTGTTCCTGGTGTGTCCGCTGTGCCGTGCGTTTGATCATTGCTTGTACAGCCCTCTCGTAGTGTCCGGAGCAAGTATGGTGGGTCTTACACACCGGCGTCAGTGTGTTCTTATTTCAATTTCCAGGAGTGTAGTTTCATTTGGTTGGTAACCAGTTACAAGCTGTTCAAATGAATAGTAATAAACACTGTCACAAACGTTTGAAGAAATGTACTGGCATGGAATGCCTTTTCTCATCTGGTATTATCGACATTATTAAATCCAATAATTCCTTTAACTTGGCTGTTAAACTTGCATCTGTGTCGTATTAGCACATTATCTGAGAAAAGATAAAAAAAAGGTCTCTTGGTCTGTTGTGTTCCATAACGAATTGTTTACTTCCAATTCCTATCACTGGCAACAAGAATACTATAATCAAGTCGTCGACATTATATGGCGACAGTGACACGACAGATTTTAGGGTGTCTGTAAGTAGACAGACACCAACAAATTCACGTTGGGCATAGTCGGTATTGGTCATCTAGGTGACTGAAGAAATTTACGACGGAAAAATTTGACATTTTTTAGAACATTACTTTTACCAGAGATGTTTCCAAAACCACGTTACCAAGGATCTTAAAATTAATATTTAGTATCAACCGAATTTTTATTAAAACAACATTTACTAATAACACAACTAATATAATTTCTAAGTTGCTAGCAAAACAAGCGAAAATCTTTATTTTACGGTTACTTTGACATTTATTAATAGAAGTTTCATCAGAATTTTATTAATTTGGAGTGAATTGCATGTTAGTGGTTTTGATAGATTGCATCCATAGTAAATTTTAATAAACCGTACGGACTCACTAACGATTCAAGTGGCAACTTGAAAATGTATAAATAATTTTGAGCCAACCGACTTTCATCTGACTGACCCTTGATAAGTTTTTACGAAATGATTTTCGTCGTCTATTAATTTCTCTGATTTCTTTGTAATTCTCCACCATCGAATTTTAACTTTTGTTTTCAATTGTTACTGTGACGATTGGCTTTCAATGACTATCTACTAAAAGAGTTCAAATTTTTTAATCGTTTCCTTATTAGGGTTTCAGTTATGTATTAAAAATCTTATTTGACACTGTTTTGGACTGATTCCATTGACCTTAGTTACTGTAATAACTGTTAATTATTTTCTTCGGTCTTTATCTAAATCTTCCTTAACCGAATCCTTCGTTGAGTGATATCTCAATTTTTTCACTGTTTAATCTGTTTAAATATATCTTTTGCGCATTAGTTTAATGTTTCATTTCACCGCCACCAATAAAGGTTTTGTGATCCGATACAATATTAGCAACATGGTACGAAGTGATTCCATTTAGAGACCTCCTGGCTCGCTCGACAACGAATTTTGAATGGCTTCCCCATACGTTGATTTAATGGTGTACAAGTGTACGTACAGTCGGGATTTAGGTAACTTTAACCGTCTTGTGCCTGACCAGTAGAATCTGTGAACGCGCCAGCTGCTAATGGATTCTATAGACCAACCGAATAAATTTCAAAGTTGCAAACGAGGCAATGCCCGAAAGTGGATGTGGTGGATAATGAACTACGTGTTTGTCAAGCGTGCAGTGGGAAAAGGGATTATAGGGCGCTCACCAAAACAGTGTGAAAATCCGTAAAACTGGCTTCAAGGTACGTTCGGAACAGAGGTAGTTCGCGGCAGTTGAACTTACTGGGGCTAGAAAGGAAGCTCTTTAGCCAACCTAGGGGTTTTGTTATAATTGGTATTAATGTTAGCGTATAATGTTGCATGACCGACCAATCTTACGAGAGACGAATTTTCTGTAATACAGGGAATTCAGGAAGAAGATCCGAGATGACCTGGTGACAAAGGAGAGTCCGGCTATTTTTGACTTCGTGCCTTCTCCACATTGGTGGGGAACATCCCAGTTTCCACTGTAGTGTCTCATGGCCACACAAACACAGATACCCCAGGAAAGAGACCAGATACCCACCCACAACTGCGTGTAAACCCCCGGCCACTTCATCCCTGTGTCAAAGAAGCAAGACGACCACACACTCCACAAGAAGACAAGTGATGGGTGGACGACCAACTACACACCACAATGGACATCGCTGCAAGCACCATTCTCTTTTGGCAATTTTACGCCACATCCAATCAGTTGTACACAACAATTACTCACGAGCCAGGAAATTGCGTCTTGTTATATATACTACATGCTCTGTATTAGTTCATTTTTATGGTTTTTTTTTCATTTTTATTATAGTAGAAGTAAATAAATAATATGTGTCATCAAGTAGATTTACCTTTGTGTTGTTGATAAATATTTTGAACTATGGCTCAATTATTTGTGCTTGATATTTCTTTCGTTCCCGGTAATCTTCACAATTCATTTTTCAACATTACAGCCTTGTTTTTGCTGTTACCATGTTATACATAGAATACTAAAATCTAAGCGCGTTTGGTAAACTGTAATGAGGAGGAAAGCCATTTTTCTTACATGAAGTTATACTATATTTTTAAATTCGAAGTTATTTTTCTTGCTCATTACTAGTGAAAAAATTTGAACGGAGATGTTACCACTTAACTAGTTTTTGTCTGCTTTCAAATCTCCTTAGTTTACAAAGGTATTGTTTGAAATAACGGAATGTCTCGCACCGAGATTGATGGTTGAGCAGTAACGCTCTGGTCTTGCATTCGGGGGACGCGAGTTTGAATCCCTGTACGACCATCCAGATTTGGGGTTTCCATGGTTTCCCTAAATCACTCCGAGCGAATGCCGGTATGGTTCCTTAAAATACCATGGCCGAATTCCTTGCCCCCATTCCTTCCCCTGACGAAACCTAAGGCCACAAGAAAAAAAGTAAACAACTAACACTTAAATTAATAATGAAGGGGAGAAATAATACTTATTCATATGTACAAGATAAGATATTAATAAAAGTAATCTCGTGTGGTCGTAATGACTTGGTGGCTGGGTTTCTAACCGACTGCGCAATACGCCTCTATCGTAGCCGCCTAACCTAATCCGGTATACCTCCCGGGTACATGGGACCTACAGTTTAACGTGGAATCCGAAACAGGGAAGAGTTCTGGCGTACGTCTCACTACATAGCAAGCTGTGCTAGAATGAAGGTCGGGCTTAGGGCCACTGAAACTTCCATCCAGGACCGGGATTCGAACCGGTGGACCTTTCGATCTCCAGTCAAACTCCTTTACCACTGAGCAACCAAACAGCTCATACCTGTGAACCAAAAAGCGAAGGCTTCTGAAACAAGTGAGATATAACAGCCACGATAAACAATATTTCTTTAAATTGTTTTTAATTATGATGGTTCTAAGTGGGTTATTAGAGGTCTGGTAGCTTAGTGGCTAAGGCGTTTACTTTAGAAAGTTCGGTGTCCGATCCCGTCATCAAATCCCAGTAGGGCCCGGAATTTTTAAGAGTTGTGTTTGATCATATGAGCTACGCCAGGCCATTCCGTGGTTCCACGTTAAACCGTAGATCTTAGAGGAAAGGAACTGGCCGTCCTACCTCTGACACAGTGGCTTAGTTCTTCCTTCGGGAGTGTCCAACCAAACTTCGGATTGTGAACTAGGTTAGTTTTTAAGTGGTTCTTATTTGTAACGGAAGTTAAGGAAGAAGAAATTAGTATTTGCCTTCAGTTTCTGAGTTTTTGAGGTAAGTCGATAGTGTATTGAAATTTAGGTATTGTGATGCCTTTATAGTAGATGAAGTTGGTAAGGGCAGGTGGGATTTTTTAAATGTGAGAGTTGTGGACTTGATGCCAATAAGCGTTCAACCACAAAGCATGAGCGTTGCGTTTACATGATTACGAGTATGGAGATAGAAGTCCGATCTAAATTTTCCACAAGGTTTCATTACGAGTTCGAGTTCTCTTCTTTCACAAACCAAAAATTAGATGCACAGCGTCACAGTGATTAAAATATAGAAGCATTAGCCACTGTACCAGCTTTTCTTATTTGGTTAAATGTTTTCCATTACCATATAGAGAAAGAGTTATCAGCCAAACTACTGCCTACAGTGACTCCAAAATCTTAAAATTTTGAAATTTTGACAATGGCTGCGTTTCAGCTGAACACCTGAACTCCAAAATATTTCACCTCTTAAGTTTTGGAGGTTCTCGTAAGCATTTGCTGCCTAACAGTTTTGGCGTAGCAAGAACCTTGCCTTGAGGGTATTTTTTGTTTTTGTTTTGTTTTGTTCACTCAGAAAGTGTTGAAAGTTAGTCAGCTTATTGGTGACAGTTACTACAGACAGAGGAAACAATGAGACGATTTCCATGATGAACTATCTCCACTCACTGAAATTTAGTCCTATCAGTTTGGAGAGAAGTTTGTCAAGATCGACAGTCCAAATAGCGACGCTGAAGACAAAAATCACAAATATTGCTATTTTCTTCACTCGATGTCAAATCCTATGTAATCTACTCACTCTTATGTACTGTGTTTTTGTTTTTTATGCAGAAGTATAGATAGCAAATTTTTAGTTTTACCGATAGTATTATATACATTACTTATAACAGGTTTTTTTTTGTCACAAGCTATTATCTTCTTTCATATCCAACCGAAATCGATAAATGAGGTATAATTTGAAAAATTAAGGTCTCCGCTATGGTCACATCGTATTTTATTAAACGAATTTGTCCGAATTCAACCATTAAAGGGTGAAAGTATTATTACTCCTGAAAAGTGTTTTTTCCCGACGAGTTATTTATCTCCCTTGATACCTAAACGGAATCGATAAATGAGGTAGTATTTAAAATATTATGATCTCCGCTTTGTTGAGATCATATCTTAAGAAAGGAACTTTGAATTCGATTCCTAGAAGGCAAAAGTATCATTATATCTCAAATTGTTTTTGTGTCACGATCTCTTTATCTCCCTTGATACCTAACCGAAACCAAAAAATGAGGTATAATTTGGTATTTTTTTTGGTCACCAGTCCCTTACTTCGATTCATACCCAGCCATAATAGATACATGAGGTATCATTTTAATGATTAATGGTTTCACGTTGGTACAATAATAAATTGAGAATGAAATTTTTCGGAGATATTCGACCCTTAAATGGCAACAGTATTAACTATCAATGTCACGCGTGTAAGACAGGCTTAGTTGGTGTTGCTAAGGATTGATCATGTTAGCAGTAGATCACATATTACAGAGATATCAAGAAACTGTTTCGCTTGCGTCGACTGATCTCGTTATTGCTAGAAAGTATCACCATATTTCACAGAGGTAGCAATAAGCAGTGCGTTTTTTACACAATAAGTTGCTTTTTGTATATTTTTTCTGTTAAGGAAACATTTGTGTCCTGCTATACAATTCCTACGAAAACAATTTACTCGCATAGGGCTAGACCAGCAACACATATCAAAGAGATACCGATATACTGCGTGTATTTTATTCAGCTTTATTGTAGTCAGGTGAAGTCTATAACACTTGGCTCCCGGGAAGGGATGGCTTCAGGTGCTTATGTCAACGTAGAGGGCTGCAGTATAGCATACATCAGTTGAATTCGAGAAGGTATTGCTTCAAATTAGCTGGTTCTTCTTTTAACCTCCTACAAACCACCAAACTCGCGATTCATCACATTTTATTTGCGAAATTTTCGCACGGATAATCTAGTGTTAAAGTAACTAACGGTATGGTTACTAAGAATTTCCTCGAAAGCTTTTGAAATTGTACATAGTAAACCTCAGTGGATGTGGTTGTCTTTGCCAATGATTTAATTAATGTCATCTGCAAAGCATTTGAATTGCTCCAGTGATCATCGAAGAAATGTGAATGTCTGTTTAACTGATAGTACTGTATTACATCTATGGCATCTGTAATCCTTTGAATATCCACAGCCTTTACAATGTATTTAAGTATTATATTAAAAATCACATTTCAAAACTCATCGTGGGTGAAATATTAACTTTAATGGGAAGTTCTGCTATCATAGATGTTTATAGTCTTTCTAGGAACAAGTTTGAGAACTAAAACAAAACTTTCAAGTAATTCCTTCCCTCTAAAACTGAAAAATAAATGCTATAACCAACGTCAACTAAGTGCTTCAAAATACTTATATCACCATTTTATCTCTGTTTTACCGCCACCTTTATTGACTTAAAACACAACTTTTTCAGTTAATACAATGCTGAAAGAGCTTATATGAAAGTTTGCTTACTAAAATTAGTTTGCTTCTTAAAATTACAGCATTAATAATGAATAATTTCCAAGAAATGTGATTGTTGATATTTCTTGCCTACGCTTGGCGTTAACTGGAATGCTTTTATTTTCGTCTCTCGATTGTTATCTTCCGGATGAGCCACATGACAGACTTTGACGTAGCCCACGTTTCCATGGCAACTGCAGATGAGAGGGTATTTGCAGAGCTGCTTCGGGCAGATCAATACGCTGGGCGCCATCTTGTTCTGCGACCACCCTGCCCTCTGTAACGCTCTCTGTCTGAGATATCACTCATCATTTTAGATTAGAAAAGGTGTGAACAACCACTTTTTTTTTTTTTACGTTATTTGTAACGTTTGTAATATACGGTTGATGTGTTATAAAGAGGACAGATACTTTTTAGGTATTTTATCCACAAATATCACAAACTAGAATCGTGTTGTTCTGTATAAATACTAATTTTTAACAAGCAGATGTATAAATAGAGTAGTATGTTTCGAGATAATTTTGATCCATAGATTTCTGATTAAGTTCGTATCATCCATTGAGGCTGTTTTCAAACTCTTTTATTTGTTACACGCGTTGGTGTCTCGAACTGTCAGAAGTTATTGTAAATATATTATTCTGATGTTATTGACGAAGACAGCTTAAATTTTTGGTCTGAAGAGTTATTAATTTAAGTTTTGAAGTATATGCCTAAGAGACAAATAGATCAACAGTAAGTTTCAAAAAATTATAGGAAGATTTTTCAGGACACGTTAACATTCTCATTTAATAATACTTTACAAAACTAAAGATAATTAAAAACAGAATTTTCTCAGATTTTAAAGCAATGTTTCAGTTTATAATTATTCGTTTCATAACTCTGCTCCTTATGTTAAGAATCTCTTTACCATACCTGTATATGTAAAATATTTGTTGCAGCTATAACTTTCTCATCGCGTTTACAAGTTAAATGTTCAATTTACATTTAAATCACGTACGGTTACCATTTTTAAATAATTCTTTCTTATTAGTCTTTTGCCAGCCGAGGAAGAGAATTAATTCATCCCATAATACTGGAAAAGCCGTATGTTGTTAAGATATTGATTATTTGTTTACGACGGACGATACTTCAGCCGAATATTGATTTTTGGGATCTTGAGTACATAGACCACTATACGATTAAATAAATGGTTGACATCTTCCTTCATTATGATTGTATTTAAACTACAAACAGACAATAAGGTTGTACAATACAAAAAACAGCAAGCTCTCTCCCTTCAATGAAATGTCGATACTCACTTGTTTCTTAACGATATATTAGCCATGGTGGTACGAGAGTAGTTACTTTTATTTAAGACATTTGCGCTTTATTGTTGTGTGCCTACTGTATGCCGTTAAGTGACCAAATTGCTTTAGACAAACGGCACACTTTGATACCGGTTGCACTAGAAAATCAAACGCATAATGAATGTTTTAGGTATTTTTACACCAATTGATACACAACATTGCACAATTCCGGAACGCTTTGAATACTTTTTGTTGGAATTTTTACGTGACGATGCAACTGTATGTTGCCTTTTTCACATAAATGAATCTATTTAAGCAGTATTTACTTTTAATTTGCAAGTAATTTTCATTTTTCAAAACTTTTTATCGGTGTGCAAGTAACGTCCAGTTTCAGTTTTGAAGTCTTTTTTGGTTTGTCTCACATGTTTATAATACTCTTGCTAAAAAAAATTGTGATACATTAGGGGAAAAAATAATGTTTTTGTAGATTTTAGAAAAAGAATATGCGGCGCTACCAACAGCATCTAGTATCTAAAGAAAACGCTCACAAATAACAAAACATATTCCAAAGCGAGGATTGAACCTAAGAACCCTAACTTTACTGAAACTCGCCTTAAACAGCGTACTACATAATCTCAAAGAAATTATGGTGCAAATTACTTTTACAGTAAATGATATGCGACATAGTCCCAATGTCGGCTGGGTTTGTAGGAACAAGTTGTAGTGACTTTTATTTCTATTTCAGCTATTTGCGAGAACACTTATGTTTATTTGGAGAGTTTATCTTGTTGTGGTTGTAGACTGATGTACTACACACTATTTATAAACCATTTTTGCAACAATTCAAACACAAATTCAGAGAAACAAACCAAACGTTACTTACGTAGAGTGAGCGCCTGCTGGCGTGTGACGTCACGAGTGTCGTGTGTCCGCGCCATGCAGCAAAAGAGCGTTTTGGCGGGCTTTCAAATCCTCTAAATTTTAACGTTGAATTTTATGTAAAATAAGCACTTTTGTAAAAAAATAAATAATACCCTGTAAATAACGTTTATCAATAAACTATTCAAAACCATTTTCAAAAAATAGTCAAATAGCCAATTCAAATTAATTATTGTTTCGTTTAATAAACATAAGAAATAAATGGATATTCTTTTCGAGCTGGAGACAGAAATCCGCGTCTAGCTAAGAGTTGTGTTAGCGTAAGCAACAATCTAACTTAAGCCGGAAGTGTCCGGTAGGTCGAGACAATGAGGGGATTATCTCTGACAAGTTGACGCTGATACCGGTGACAAAGAGTAGCCACGGGGAATTTTGCGGATGGAATCCTTGAATGGGCGTTTGCTCGGTGTCGTGAGAAAATTATTCCTACATATGCTCCCGAACAATCCTGACAAAACCCGAAGACTCTTATTGACTGAGAGGCAATGTATTAGCCGGCAAGAGGGGATATTTTTTCGAAGCCAATCAGATGTGTTTATATCGTCACGTGATTGGAAATTTCCAAATTTTGTGTTTCCATGATACTCGCTGAGGAGGAGGGGAGAGTCGAGCTCTGAGAGGTGAGAAGAGGTGACATCGTCCAGAACGATCGCCCTGGCTACTGCTTGCCAGAGGAGTGCGCATGATTTCATTCTGGAGGCTTAGTCGATTGAGCGCCAAGTCCGATCGATGTTGTCACTTGTGGTGGTTGACGTGACAAGTGCCTCGCAGAACCTGGACAGGTCGCTATTTGAGTGACGATAGCGCTCTTGTTGTGACGCTTCGTGCAGCCAGACAGACACGGTAATTATACCTCCAGAAACAGTGTGTATTCAGACGAATCATTGAGACAGCCTTTTAACGGTCTAATGAGTAAGAGTTCTTATACCACCGGACATAAAATTTCTGAGCTAGTTGTGTCTAAAAACCGAGTGCTTTTTGTTTTCCTTTTCCAGTTTGAATTGAAAGACTGACTTCCATGTTTGGAAACTTTCAATAACTATTATTTGTGGGAACAAATCAATTCCCTGGCGCCCTGTACAACCCAGTAAAATCTGATGTTAACTTGTTTTCATTGTAATACAAGAATCGCTCTCAGTGTGCATAAGAGAGTTTTTTGCTTCAGTTGCATCTGAAATTTGTAAATCTTTGTAAAGTTCATGTATATGTATTACAATTTCTTAGCTTCAATTAACGATAATTGTTTGTTTGCTATTTTGCATTTGCAAGACGAGGTATTGCATTGAACTTTATTTTGCACAGACAGATGTTTTAGAGTAACGGTAAATATACCTCTGTATGTAAGCATTCATGAGTACCAAATAAACCATAATTTTAGGATATTTTCAAATACTAATAACCGAAGTAATGGTTTCACCTCTGTTTCCTGAAATTAATATATGTGCTTTGCATAAGTTAGTGGAAGGTGGTGATTTAAAGTATGCAAGGTAAACAATTAATCTGCCCAACCGACCAATCCGCTACAACCTTTTACCCATTCGTTGAAAGACGTGGAAGAGGCGATAAACCTGAAATCCGTGTATGGCACTGGGAAATTCCTTGATATTAAGGACACGAAGCTGCCGTTGAGCAGTTCTGTTCGCCAACTCATTCCCTGTCACTCCCGCGTGACCTGCAGGTTCACTTCAATTCCTGTGTCTATGGTCTTCCGTAATTACTACCTACTTCATATAGTAAGTGTGCCTTTGGGTACACTTGTTGTAGCCTGCAAGGCACTTTTAGAATATTAACATATAACTGAGCTGGTCTGCATTGTCCCTTGTATGTACAGGCTCTCAGAATTGCATACAAACTCTGCAGAGGAGATCGAAAATTCTATAGGAAATCTAAGATCTTCATAGAAGCCACAATCCGAGCCAACTAACGCAGCTGCACTTGCCAACCGATTCACCCTTGAGTCATCAGTAAATAATTTGCGCCATCCCTTCCATCGCACATTCAAAGTTTCTACTGTCATTAGCTTCAGTTCTTCCTGTGAATTATTTTTTTCTATTGGACCATGAGTCAAGGATAACTAAATATGTGACGAGAAATCCAACCTCTGCCATATATCCCCTTCACAGAACAAATCATTTTTTAGATTTTCCATTGGACGGGAGTTAGTACGTACTGTACTAGGCTAGGCAATTTCAGTTGTTGAAGAGATTTCGCATTCATCTCATGAGCAAGAAGTTGGACTTTCCTCCGGAGAAGATGAAAATTCACTGAACATACATTTTATCAAAAGTTTATCCCTAATTTTTTTTCTTATGTTCAAGGAGGAAATCGCTGATCGTACGAAACACAAGTTACACGGTTTTCAGAGAGATGAAAGCACATCCGCTCCATCATCTGAATAAGTTCGCCCGAAGGCATTAGACTCGGGGATAAAAACTTAGTCAAGCAGATTCAATCTACCCATGTGGGTTTCTTGGCAATAAACACATACGACTTTGAAAAAGATACAAAGGAAAAATGGAGACGTAATTAAAATGTAGTGTGGAAGAGGTAAAATGAATGAAAAATTAATCTTGTGGCTCTTGCACTTTTCAACTCAAGCCACAGTATTAACAGTTTGCAAACTGTATTATACCGATCTCAAGGAAAATCTCAGCTTAGAATGCTTGTTATTAAAGCTCTACATCGAGAATGTATGTCGAAAGATTTCTTCCACTTCTTCTGTACGGAATAAAATAAGGCTTTTACTGTAAATCTCAGACTAGGAAAATTGGAATCTGATTTTTTGATACAGAAAAAGAAATTTCTATTAAATAGTTCGATAAATTACAATTTTACTTGTTGTAATAATATCTTCAAGTCACATACAAAGCTAATTCATATTAGTAGGAAACGTCAAAATAACTTGAAAAACGTGAGATGTACCATTCTGCAGATCTCATTGTTTATCAATAACAAGAAATGTTGTTAGATTCAGTCGTTTTATTGCCACACCATATTTAATTTCCATAAGTTCATTTGATTTGATTTGAATGCGGTTCTCGATCGACAAGGTTATCGCAAGGAATATTTAATGTGAACAAGGATAATGGTTGTAATCTAGTGGACAGGCTAGTGAGTAATAAAGGATGTACTTTATTGAGGTCTGGTTGACGTTCAAAAGAACAGACTTCCCTTGTGTTACCGAATGTTTTGGGTCATTAATTTACTGAAGTGATGGAGAGCTTCCCAGATATAGTGCGGGTTTGTCTGAAACAATGGACACAGTGTGACATTGTGAGCTCGCCTGTTTGGATGTTCGACGAATGAAAGACTTCTTTTGAAAACCCCAATAATAAAGTGTTCCAGCGCTGAGCTGTCTGTTTGCAGACGTCGCTGGCAAAGAAACATTCATTAACAATAAACTGTTTGTACGTAGGAAGTGCAGCCCAGTCAGGAGACAGATACTATGGCTATATGGAGGGGGATGACCTACAAAGAAAATGACGCTGGTGGTGTGGTTATCCCAGCCAATGGAATTCATTCCCGCTGGTTGCTGATAAATTGTTTATGTTTGTTATATGTTCGGTCAATCGGGAAAGAGAAGGGGAACGAGCTCCGCCCAAGGTGAGTCAACGAGGTAGGTACAATGGACGGAGACGGACACTCGATGTAAGACCGGCGGACGGACACTTGGTTTTCGGTGCCGCAAGACTGAGTGAGCCACCATCGCTCGCGCAGTGCTGAGGGCCTCCTGGGACACCGACAACGGGGCTGTTTGACATGAGAGACACCAGAAGCTTGGCCCACCCTCGGCTCAGTTGACGAGACTACCTGGGGCCTGTCGAAAACAAGCCCGATCGGCTCGACACAGCTATCCTCGCGGGTCACCGACACGACTCTTCGCATGGCCTGCGCTGCTCAACATTACGGTAACGCAATCGTCTGCAGGGACCGCAACGAGCTCCAAAAATAAAAGAACTTATGAATTGTAAATTCCACTACCTGTGAGGGAACAATCATTTACCAATTCCAGTAATTGTTTCACTGAATAAAATTTACTTTCTATGTATAAAATCAATAGAATCACTATTTTTCTTTTTTAATATATTATGTTTCACTTGTATTAATGTGAAGGACCATTTCGAAAGAGAACCTCACCCACAATCATTTATCTAATTATTAGTTAGTAAAACTGTTTATATAGCAATAAATCCCGAGGCGTACAGACGGGGACACTACAAACGATATATCAAGAAGCTTTCCATGCTTGTCACTATAATCCTGATGCATTTGCCACGATATCCCTATCTATTTATTGACGCTGTCAATAATTTTTTCCGAAGTAAGTACGGTGCTTAAAAAAATATGAAAGCATTAACGGATACTCCAAGGTATCTATGAATAATTTTCAGATAACAAATTTTAAATATTACATTGCCAAAGTCTCTTATCCTACCAAACAGCTTTATGAATAATAGTCTAATAATTTTATTTGCACCATCTATTAATAGTGAGATAGCATGCACATAGAAAATATAGATGTATCTGTATATTTATTATATTTATAGCATGTAAAATACCAACATTTAAACACTAGAACGCACAGAATATATAATATATCTAAACTCAATCAAAACATAGGAATCTAAGAAGGCATGAAGAGTAAGTATCGTAGCGTACCTTTTAGTGACAAACTTATTTCGGCAGGACACAGTGGAGAGGGTGAGGAGGGGATGGATCAGAGAAGTGAGGAAACAAGGACAGAAAAGTTTGGTAAGACCATTGATTAAATTTACAGCGTTATTGTATGCGATAATTACCGTGTATTACAATTAATAACCACTATATCATTATTGATGGTCTTATCCTAGTGTTTGTCTATGTATTTTATTAGAATGTATCAAAATTGATCAACTGTAAGATGTGTTTACAAATATTTCTGATAACTGTTTGGTAACGGTTGATATGAAATTACGATTTGGTGCACTAAATGATGTACTATGGTCAAGATTATATTTATTATAGAGACTAACTCTTCATGTTCCAGCTCTCGTTAAAATTTATGAAATTTGGGACATCGGTCGGGAAAAATGTTTTATACCCAATGAAAATTAAATGATACATACATTGAATTTATTATACAGAAAGCAATCAAACAAATCAATGAATATTATATATGTGGGTGCCATAACAAGAATCTTTAATAAATATCCTATATACAACGGTATCAAACGTAAATTGATAATGAGAAGGAAATCTCTGATCTGAAGGCATGAAATCATTGCCTTCAAAGGTTTTGAATTACCGGTCTGAAGAGACATATTGTGAAACGTGATAAGCATGAGGTTCACACTAGACATTACACTGTTTGATTGTTTTCAGCAACTGAGTATGTCAACACGATAGTTCGTTCTATTCAGAGTCGATTTACTCGGTGAGGCTCGTTGCAGGACGTTGTGGGCGAATGTCACATTACCGTCATGAAGAGACCTGAAGTGGCGTCGTGTTCTGAAGTCGGCGTGCGTATGAAGCGGCGTCGG
Source organism: Vandiemenella viatica (assembly GCA_031002005.1). Lineage (NCBI taxonomy): Eukaryota > Metazoa > Arthropoda > Insecta > Orthoptera > Morabidae > Vandiemenella > Vandiemenella viatica. The sequence goes on along the minus strand of CM061920.1, from coordinate 61,327,721 downwards.
TCGTCGAGGCTACAGCATCTCGCGGACCCATGTTGATCCGTGGATTCACACTATGTAATGATCAGCACATGGCAAACGGATTCTCCCGTTGATCCCGGACACAGTGTAAGGCTCAACAAGACCGTACAGTAGTTTTTCAAGAAAACCATAATCATCTCGGCGAGACTTTCGCGTCGTCAGGCCCTCTCACCCCTTTCCACTGCCTCAGATTGCACATGAGGAGCAATAAATAAAGTGTTAGTAGTTTCAACAATTTTCCTAGCCTTTCATAGGCCGTTCCTGACATACAACGCCATGCATTCAGTAGTTCCTTTGCCTATTGGCGAGTGTTCACGCGTGACGTCAGAGTTTTGCCATTTCGCCCATACAGCGATTTTTGTTTCTAGAATTGATCCTTAAGTTCACGTGACCGATTTCTGCGGGTCAGTGAATCTGAGTTCATCTGGAACACGAACACCAGGGGAATGTGCAAAGCAAATTAGCGAGCATAACAGCCTCTTAGCCGGCGCTTCTACAAGCCTGATGAAGTGATATGTGAAACTGGAAGTCATGTTGAGAAATCAGATGACATTTTCCGCGGCCCCACACTTTTGACATGTTTGTGGTTGCTTCACGAGTTATCGCAGAATCGAATCGTAAGGGCAGAACCAAGTTTTGCTCTAGCGAATGAACTGTATCGGACATACAATGCCTGACAGAAAAGAAGGGGAGAGGAGCAAACGAAATAAAAGTTCAGTGGTTGAGAAGATATGTAACGTTTTTCAGAGATTACAAAATAGATTCATATTTACAAAGAACTTGCCAATATGAGCCCACTTATTAGTATGATGTTGCACCCCATCTGGCTTCTCTGGATGCACTGATTCGGTTGGGAAGGATATTATGCAGCCGTTGTATCCTCTGCACTAATTATGGTCAGGCTGCTGATACTAAAATAAGATTACGACAGATTACGTGAAGTTAAGGTTGACATCAGCTTACAATTCCTGGTTGTTCATACTGTGGCTTGTTCAGTGTTTCGTCACGCATATGTAGCATACAGTATATTAACACATGTCGCAAGCTGGTGTAAATGCTACGGAGTTGACAGGAGCCTGATACTCTGCAACTGAGAAACATTGTCTGCTGACACACACTTCACCTCTTCGTCAGCCTCGTGTAGTAAACCACCTCCCACCATGGAAATCAAAGGAAGAATAATGTGCCAGTAAAGAAATGTAAATTATGATATAAAATTTATATTTAGGAGAGGAAATTCTGCAAGGGTTACTACTAGCTCCGTAATAATCCGCATGGGACCCTAAAATTAGTTACTTCGGGAAAAACGTTTTGACTCCACCCGTATGTCCACCCCAGCACACCAGTGTACAAGACATATTTTGGTGATGAGGCATGGAAAGATATTGGTGTAAGAATTGAAAGTAATGCATGGAAGGGAAAAGATGACCATAACCATAAACTGGCACTCGATTTCATGCACAAGGGTGTAGGAAGATTCTCTTTTTTAGGTAAGGGTGTCAGGGATTGAAATAAGTTACCAAGAGAAATGATGAATAATTTGCCAAAAGCATTTGAACAATTTAAAGTTAAAATTTGTAAAGGGTAAACGTAGGTGGATGCAGAAAAGGGGGAAGATGGATGTTTAGGGCAATTGCCACCGGAGCATGCGCTACATTGCAATTTAATTTGATTTGATTTTGATCTATCTGTACATTACATATCCATCGTATGTGGTGCGGAAGGCAGATCTTCAGCCGATATACTTATAAAGCGAGAAAATTACTACCACCGTTCATATTTACCCTATACGAGATTGTGACTTGTAGATCCAGCATTTGCAAATCTGAAATGTAATATTCACTGGTTCTCTACCTGATGTTGTTATGGAAAGACGAGATTAGACAGCATGCTCTGTCGTCAACCTAGAGTCCTGTATAATTTAGGTCACACACTGCCCCGCCGTACTGATGTAATGGTCTGGCCAAGCTTCGGTATCCAACTTTTTTCTCTTCCCTGGTATATACACTCATCACTCTCTCCCGTAAACGAAGAACTTAGAAACAACTTTCTATCACGTGCCCGATGTATTCTGCCAAATTGAGTGTAATATCTAAGGCTACGCCAAGATAGTTACATCTTACCTCTTCAACGAGCAATTCCTCCTACTCTTTTTATTAATAGGAAACCTTTATTTTTTCCTGCTGATTAACTAACAATCAACCTCGCCGTATTCGAGATGCTCGTTCCCTGGAGCCGAGTCCACAAAACACCGACCCGTAATTTAAGGGAATTGCGTGACCTGTTCGTTGCCAAATACCTCCGGAAAACCACCTAGGAATTACTGAATCCATGCAACGCCAAATCGCTGCTGTATTGAGTTCCAAATGAAGACCAACACGCTGGTAAGCAAATGTTCACAATGTTTTGGCTCGCCATTGTATATGGGTATCAGCTTTTGTCAAATGCGTTACAGGATTAAATACAACTAGTGGAACACTCACTAGTCTTTACGATACCGTGACATAAGGTATTGGGATTCAGGCAGTATTAGGAGTATTAGGCAGTAGCTGGAAATATCCTTGCCTGTCCACATTATCCCGCAACGAGTGTCTGTGGTTCATCGTACCAGACACTGAGCAACTCAAACCACTTTTCAGACAGGATCACATTCTACAGATGTGAAGCGATCTTTAGCGTTCCAGACGTTGGATTACAGTGCCTTCCTTACAACAACACTTCAGAGTGCAAGACCCTGTACCAGGGGTGGGCGACCCAAATGATCTTGAGGGCCACTTTGGAAATGCTTCATAACTCCGCGGGCCGCATAAATTATATATTGTATATTAGATGTTCCAAGATGCGCGCGTATTATGAGTACGCAGAATATAACATAATTATTCCGCGAACTGATAACTGTAAACTCATAAATAAAACGCAATATCTGTCATATATTCGCAAAAACATTATTTTAAAATGAAAGAAATTTTTTTCTCATAATTTCGTCATTTAATTTTGAAATATATGAATGCACAAATAATGTATTTTAAAAAAAAAATACATTGGTTTTCACTACATTGGCAATTATAAACTATAATTTGTAAAAGTGAGATGAATCACGCGGGGCGAAAAATCTTCAGGCGGCCGCGGGTTGGCCAACCATGCTATAAACCGAGTACGATGCTTATTTTTATTAATTTTCATGATTGAAAAAATCTGCTCACATTTATACGTGCTTCCGAATGTGCATATTATTTTTCGTGCTAAAACTCTCAGCTTTGGATATTTTTCTTCGGAAAGATATGTTCTGTATCCGAAATTTCTGAACCTCTCGCGGGCCGGATTGAAGTTGGTATGACTACATACCAAAATTCAGGAACGCGGTGGTGCCTCCCGCAACCCTGCCAACAGTTAGCCGTCTAAGTAAGGCTCCTTTACCTGAAAGCTGAGGGTGGAAACCTACGTAGACATGCATCACGACCTTCCGTAGTCACCTCTGAGTTTTCCAGAGGAATCTCACTTCTCAGTGACTGCTGGAACATTTCATGTATTCCAGGAGGGCAGCTTCCTGAAGATCTGGGGTCTCCGCCGCAGTCGATACCAGGAGTGAGAGCTATGGTCTCACGTCACACACTCACCCTTCGACCAGCTACCTGGATGTGAGGACAATAATGAGATTTCATTCACAAGTTGGACAGTCAAAGAACTGTTAAGAACCTAGTTCAATGAGTAGGATTAGGAGCACATTTTATTTCTCCGTGTTTTTTGTTTTTTTTTTTAGTGTTGTTTTAGTTTGGTTTTGTAGTGCTGATTTATTAGGATTAGATATTCAACTGTAACTTTTTCCTGTTTTAGTTGCTACCGCATTTATGGTATTATTTACATTAATAGTATTATTAACATAATTTGTTTTTTTGAACATGGTCTTAAGGGAAGATTAGCGGCCCAGTTTAGCCTCTAGATGCTGGGTCAAATGTAAATGGAAATAAATAAATTACCTGACATGGTGTGTTAGTTGACACCTGCTCACTTGTCCTTCAACTATTCCCTGGCATCTCAATTACTGATCTTTCATTTACTAATCTTTACAGTACATGGATTACGTAAAAAATCTGAATCCACACAGATGTGGTAGTGTTTTGGGCACTCACTGAAATAGTTTTCCTTTTTATGTTGTACTCAGCAAATAAATAGCAACAAATGATTTGAAGTACTGATGTCTTTCTGGATATTTGTAAAAAAGTTTCTTAAATTCTAAAACATCTCCATCAGGCTTGCTCAGAGCTATAAAGTTTTGATTTTCTTGCATTGCTCATCTATTGCTCTACTCTATCTTTTTGATTAAAATCAGACAATAGTTCACACATATGTCTGCTATTTAAGCATAAAACAAGAATAGAGAAAATTACATTACAGTTGCTTTGACTACATTAGTTTAGAAGCGTAAGAGAACCAGTAGTATTTAAGAAAAAAATTGTAATGTGTAAGAAATTTTTTCTCAGACGAATTTGTTTTGAGAAATTTTACTGATGGATCTTTTGTGAAAATTTAGTTAATTTCATCAACAACCCGGATGCAGTGTCGTTTTTTCATGTATTCTTAAATGTGCAAAATTTTAGGTCGGGTGTAACAATTCAATATATGCCTCTCTACTAACTTCAACAAATTCTTTATTTTTTTCTGGAGAAGTGAATAACAAACTCTTTGATTTGACATTCTACATGCCAATGCTTTTTTGAGATAGCATTTTTTTAGTTTTAATAGACTGAAAATGCAGCCCTTCTTGCAGCAAAAATTTATGTCATTCAAGGGCATTATTTAGTTCCAAGAAGTTCAACTTATTTGCGCAAGAATCTCCGTCGTCAGCTGGTTTATCCATACGGAAACGAATAATTATTGTAATCTATAAGATCATACAGAATTGAGAAGTATTCAGCAATTTCTGTAAATAACATGTCGAATTGTATTTAAGAATAACACGTAACTGTCATCTGTAAACACATTTGCCAAACAGAACACGCAGATCTAATACCTGCAAACGTCTTACAGCAACGACGGATCGTAACAACGAGGATAAAAATGGCGCGTAAGGTTACAATTTGCGCTGACCACGAGCAGGGTTTCAGTGTACAACGTACGTCACGATGCTAATTTGGCTGCGTTTTGTTTATAGTTATTATATGGGCCGTTTAATTTATTCCGTTCTGGAATCTCGGATGCCTGTAGGTGTAATAGCACTGGCCACGAAGCCTAAGTTACGGCGGAGGTTCCAACGCCACGTAGCTGCAGGTATTACTAATAATTTCAATAAAATTGGCCGTAGAAGTGTTAGCAGTTAAATTTATGACATCAGTTGTGCTATACATAACGACGTCGAGCGCTGCTTACACTATACCCGCCTAATTTAGAACAACATAAAATATTACCATTCTCTGAGATAAATTCTTACGAAGCTATAGCATAAAATCTACTTCTGTTTTATGGTCACACTAAATCATCTACATGCTTGTTTTATAACCGTTCATTTACGTTACTTGTTTTAATACGAAAGTAAATCAAGTTTAGCTTGGTAGTTAACGCGGGGACCATAATTGTGGTCAATTACTATAATTTGACGACAGTACAAAACGCCACAGCGTTTTTAATGTTTAATTGCTGCTCTGGAATCACTAATAAAAATAAATTAAGTGAACATAAAGGAACATAAGTGATGAGGCAGTAATAAGTGTAACAGGGCCAACATTTTGGTTAAATCAGGGAATCCTGCAGACGAATAAAGATGTGCCGTTAAGTTAATGCAGTCCAATAACGCTCTTTGTACTGAATTGTAGTCATATGGTTTCAGAACATGATTCTCCGTGACAGAGGGAAAAAAAATTAATTACGTATTGTACGAAGATATTTAGAAGTTAAAAGTCATAAATTTTTTATTGTAGACCAATAGATTGCATTCAAAGAGATTTATGGGAATGATTAAAATTTTGGTTTTCTCTGTTGCGATATAAAGTAGGAGGTGCCAGAATATAGGGACTTCAAAGGGAAATGCGGACAACGAAATTACTGGGAATTTCTGTCCACTAAAATGTGTGAGGTAATTTATTAACAATGAATTAAAACACAACTGGACACAATACTTTTAAACGCATTAAAACTTCCTGGCAGTTTTTAAAACTTTAGAATTTTCATCCAACAAATATAGTCGTGCTAACGAAATAGTAATGAATCTCTCAAGTTCCTCTCTTATTACTGTGACAGTCAGTGTTATTTTCGTTGCAGACATATTATTGTAGCAAAATTGATGTAAAAGGGATATGAGCTGATAGCTTAATTGATGAATGGTCATTTCAATTTTTCTTCGAAAGGACGCTGGTTCGAATCCCCTTCTGGCCATCCCGTTTTCGATTTTCATGTTTTCTAGAAATTACTCCAGGTGAATGCCGGACCGGTTAATTCAAAAAGGAATGGCTGAATTCCTTCCCATTCCTTGCCTCCAGTTCTCTCAGACCTCTAAAGACCTCCACGTTGATGAGGCTAAAGCCATAAGCAAATTAACAGAGAAATATTCTTATGGACTCTTTGTGAAACTTGACACTGTGCAATAATGTCATATCAAACGTCCATTACTTTTTTGTATTTACTGTTTGTGTACCCTTTTTTCATATTACCACTAAATTATAAGTGTTATGTATTCTCATTACAATTAGATGATTACAACTTCGGGTTCATTGTTTAGTTGAAGGTCGGATTACTAAATATGAAAATCCTACCAATTGACTAAATGCCATTACATGTGGGCAAGGAAAAAACTAATACAAATTTCATGAAAAGTAAGTCTATAATACGCCAGCTGTTGTGTTTAAAAAGAATTTTTGATTTTACACCAATTGTCAAGTGAACCAAATTCAAGAATATCTTTACGATTGCTTTAGGTAGTTAAAATACAAGACTTACTTTAAACGGATTTTACATCGAAGATAACCTTTACTATTGATCAAAGTGTTACTTTGAGAGGCACAGTGGTACATTTCTGCCCTTCTTCATCACCTCATTATTCCGCCAGCGTGAAGGCTGTGCAGACAAAGGCAAGTCCTGCACACGCCCAGGAATGAAGAAAGGAACGCTTACCAAGAAAATAAAATGACGAGCCGGTAAGAGCGACAAAACACAGCCCACGTCAGGTATTTATTAGTCACATACAATTTTATGTAACGATTAGTTGTATTCATGAAAGACACCTTTAGTTCCTTTTGTCCCGTAACAACAAAGTCCACGTGGACAAAAGGGGGAGGAGAGAGAGCCGGCGCGTTATTTATTTATTGTAATCATTATCGGGAAGGCTATGTAAATACGACCTGTCGGGGGCGCGGAGGCGAGTGTGATAATGGCTGCGCGCGCTGATCGGCTCACCGATACTTTGCCTAATTTATCATTTCCGGCCAGCCGTAAATCCAGCGCCGTGCATGTGTGCGAGCCGAGAAAACAACTTATCTCCTTGTTGAATACATAATAAGCGGGCCCGCGCCGCCATAAACATCTACATTGGGGCCCTGATTGAACAAATGAGCGTCGTGGGGCGCCTCGCGTAAAGTGTCCGACAGGGCATTACCCCTGACGCAAAGTGTTTCCTGAACCGCGACTCACGGTGCCCATTTACCTTACTTAATTTCCTGCACCACTGGAAACCCTGTCCAAGTCAAATGCCTCCCCTAATTCTTTTTATTGATACACAGTTTTTTTTTTAGCTCTTATTAAACACATTTTGTGGAGGAAATGAACTGAACATGTTTATCTGTCATGAATTAACACCTGCTTTGCAGCAGTAATGGAACGGGGAAAAATTGATGTACTTATGTATCAGTATTTCGTTCATGAATGATATGAAGAAAATACTAAAGGTGAAGTCGGACTAAATATAAATCAGAGCGACATGAAAGTGATGAAATGTAGCAGAAATGATACCAAAATATAGTAAATTAAATATAAAAATAGTATCAGATGCGATAGGAGAAGTTAGTGGATCCTGCTATTTGGGAAATAAAATTACAATCAATGGCCGAAGCAGGAATGATGTTAAAAGCAGAATAGAAAAAGCAAAAAAGTCTTCATGAAAATGAGGAATCTTTTAGTTTCAAATATTGATCCAGGACTTCAAAAGAACTTCTTAAAACGATATGTGCGTAGAATAGCACTTTATGGAAGTGAAGCATGGACCTTAGGAATACCAGAAAAAAAAATTAATCATTTCAAATGTGGTGCTATAGAGAATGCTGAAAATAACGTGGAAAGATAAAGTACGAAATGATCCAATTTTGGATATGGTGGGGTGAAAAAAGATGTTTGTGGAAGAGATTTACAGAAAGAAGAGACAGGATTGTAGGTCATATTTTGAGATTAGTTAATTTGTTAGTGGAGGAAACGATGGAAGGTAAGAATTTTAGAGTAAGACAGAGATTAGACTATATAACGCAACTAATTGAAGCTATATGATTTTTTTTTACTTATGGCTTTACTTCTCTTCGACGTCGAGGTCATTAGAGGTGGAATGAGACTGGGGACAAAGAACGGTAAGGAATTCGGCCATGGACTTTTGAAGGAAGCATCCCGGTATTCGTCTGGAGTGATTTGGGGAAACCATGGAAAACCCTAATCTGGATGCCCGGACGGGGATTACAACAGGTGTTCTCCAGAAATGTAGGATGTAAGGGATATGTTGAGATGAAGAGGTTAGCGAAACATAGGAAAATATGGAGGATTCCATCATATAAAGGATGATGACAGAAAAAAAGGTATCTGCGTGTTATAATTGGGAATCTTTTTCACCGAATCTGAGTCACAGCCGAAGGCGAAAACGTTTTCCATATTCTTTTAAGTTCTTTAAAGGAAGCAGTGGAAGTGGCGACCAACAAAGTTTTATATACTCTACATACCTTCTTCGCAAACTTTTCCTAACATTTTGAGGTGGCTGCCTTTGATGGGTTTAACTCACCGTTGGAACAGTCAAATTTGGAGCTTTGGCCGCATGTTCTCATTTTATACATACTGCCAGGTCGAGCTATGTGCGAATGGGAGAAGTGAAGTGTTGCAACCTATCTGTGAAATGTGTATGTTCTGTATGTGATAAGTGTATGTTTAGTTGTTTGTGAAGTGTGTAGTGTATGTGGCAGTCGCCTTGGCGGGTGCTGGAAACCTCCTGAATACCTCACGCAGTCAGGACATCCGGTACGCGGGTGCCTGTGCTCGTGCTCTGTCCCGCTGCCACAGTGTGCGGCACCTCAGCGCACAGAGTGGCTCGCCAACAGAGAGATATTTTCACTCACAGTAAAATTATTCTGAGTTACGATGGTATTGTAGCAATCAAGCTGTATATCTCACACGTAGAATACCCACAATGTTTCATTTACCTCCTCAAAGACACGGTCATTAAAGGAGGACGAGGTTTGGGGATAAGGAACGGAAAGGCATTCGCTCGCTAATGTTTTGAATGAACTATCGCGACATTCTCCTAGAGTGATTATGAGACTAATAGTAATCGGTTGCAAACATAATAACGTTGCCAGTAATATTCCGACATGTTACATAAGATATATAACATAATTATAAATTTTTTTAGGTTTAAAAATTCGTGCTGCAGTAGTAGGCAATGTTATAAATATCATCATGCCATGTTTCTGCCCTTACTGTTGTAATGTGATAGTAGTATTACTACTAAGGATTATGTGGAGGTATTTTTAAGTTTAAATACATTGTGTCTAAGCCATGAGTCATGGTAATACGTAATTAAAAAGTTTCGTAGCAATGAGACACTGTCGTAAAAATTAGTCCAATTATTGTTGAGTATCTACGAATCTCCAGAAGGGTCCATTAAAAGAGTATTATCACTTTTCAGTTATATTCTCGGATGCCTTCTGTTTTTCTCCCCAGTTTCGTACTCGTTCTGTACTGCATTATCCTATCGGGCAGCACAAACGAGATTGGGTTTTACATGGTCGTAATACTCTATACCTGTATTCCAACTTCAGTTTGACAAATTCTTAATTAGATATTTTCCTGTTCTTTCAGTACCGGTACTTGAAAACTTTGGGTGTAATCATTTTCAGGTTACATCTGCTGACTGGCGTATTAGGATCGCAGTCCGGGAGATCTTCAAGCAGCATTAAAGAAGTTTAAAATGAATTTTTGGCGTGTATCTACAAAAATTAATTAAATAATATTAATTATTTCACTGCTTGGCAATCGTTTCAGCACTGAAAGCAATTGGTTGTCAATCAGTTCCTCATGACTTCAGTGACACAAGAGCTGTCATGTTAGGAACAAACGAAAGTGATGAAATTGAGCTCTTACTGAATCCACTGTTATGCTGAGATACAAGATGAAGCAGTTTCAACTTACTGTTTGGAAAACTTAGGGCGACTGAGCCACCGCTTGTAATGAGGAAGAATGATGCCTTCTAAAAGCCTTCAACGAAACTCGCGATTTTAAAAATTATTCAGGATATGCTCCTATTAACCGTAGGTTCCCATTCCCCCTTTTTCCGCTATATGAAATGGTTGTAAAGGTGTTTGTTATTTTAAAAGACCTACCGGTATTTTTATTTGTTTAAAAATGTATTCGATTGAGTATGTCAGAATTCTGTTCTGCCAGCCTCGGTAGAACTTGATGTGGACATAATACATATCAGAGTTATCCTTAACCTCAACGTCAGCTTTTCTGCCTTCGTCAGCTCCAGTGAACCAATTAGGAATTTCCACATTTATACAGGTGCTAATCAATGTAATCCAATTGCTCTGATTTTATTTTCCGCTGTCTTGGAGATAGAAAATTTTTAATTTTAACGTTGGGAAGAAAAGACAATTATAAACAATGGTAGAAGACTTAATAATTCGCAGATGTCATTGCACTTTTGGCAAATAACATTGAATAACTGCTAGCCTTTGTTTCCAATGTTTTTTCTTAGTATGGATCAGCAGGCTTGAGCATGAATCCTCTAAAATGAAAAGTTATGTGTAAAAAAATGGATCACTGTGACAATGTGAAATAAAAACTATATAAAAATTTATCTGCGTCTATCTTGGCCAAGTAGTAGATATGAGGAAAGATGTATGATCAAACACAGTTGACCAGCTTTCTATTTGTCTTCAAATCAAATACACCCACAAATCTGAAGAAAATAGCTTTCGACCAATGCATTCTTCCTGTGTTATCGTACGGCTGTGAGTTCTTGGCCCACATGTAATTTAGAAAACGGAAACTTGGAACAGCTAAAAGTGCTATGGAAGAGTCAAAGCTGCGTTTTACTAGGAAAGTCAGATCAAAGTTCAAAGAGATTTTAGAGGAAACAGCCTCCAGGAAGTGGCAGGTGAGCCGTGCTGCTCGGACAAAAGATGTAAGATTGACGAAAACGGTGTTGAAACGCAGTCCAAGAGATCATCGAATACCAGAAGAAGGAAGGTCACAATGGGACAAAGACATACGCAAGATCACAAAAGTTATCTGGCATAGATTCGCTTAAGACTGTTCTATCTGGAGAAGGAAGTTGTAGTCCCTAGTGGACAAATGACTTAATGAAGCCAAATATCTCACATGGCTTTCAAAACTTCATGTGTCCTGCAGCGCATTACCTAAATGTAGAAATTGGATTGTTTGAGGCTACGTCAGAACTGCGTCTTTAGCGAGCTGGTATTAAGTTGGAGCTGGTGGAAAAAGTGAGGAAAACTCAATACGCACTTTCGCCAGGAAAGTATTTGCTTATTATATGCGAGCGTAAACCAATCAATCGTTGCCTAAAACACCAGGGAGCCGTAGTTTCTGATAAGCTGATTGATCGTCTTTTGTTATAGCTAACCCTTCACGTTTCAGTCTGTGATGTTACAATAATTGTGTGAGACTTTCTTAGAACGTTACGGCACTTTGATCCAAAAAGTTTTGAATAATGCAGGCTTTATAACAGAAACCTGAGGGGTAAGATTGGTGCGGATTTCCAGTAGGTGTATTCCATCTTTCTGTCTGGATTACAATAGAAGTATTAGACATATTAGCAACTTGGAACGGTGCTTTCATTTTCAGCTTTATAGACATGCAGCAAACTCACAATGACTACAGATCAGATTGTGAGCTGCCTTTTCACATTTGCAGAAACTTGTGGCCAGGTAAATTCTTAAACAACCTATGACTGCAGCCAATAAGGATAATTGTTCTATCCTTCTCTAACTTCTGTAAACAGCGCAGAAAGGTGTAAAAAAGGCGTAAGGAGGAGAGTAATTCTTTCGATACCAAAATTATTTATATGCGATCGACAGACACGGCAAGTACTCCCCTACTCGGCAACTACCTGCTTTTTCAAGGAGGCAGGGAACATTTCTCCTGCCAACTATACCAGGGGAGAAATTTGTGGACAACAAACAAGGATCTGCAATAACTGAAGAAGCAAAGGCACAGAAGAGCCGACAGCCACTGCAAAGTGTTATGTTTTTGGTAATTTTCAATTCTTCCTGTTCTTTTTTTTTAATTTAATTTAATTTCAATGGAGCACAGGCTCCGGTGGCAATTTCCCTACATACCCAACTTCCTCCCATCCTGCACCCACCTACATTTGCCCTCTACAAATTTTTTCTTTAAATTATTTCAAAGTTTTCGGTAAATATTCATCATTTCTCTTGGTAACTCATTCCAATCCCTGACACCCTTACCTAAAAAAGAGAATCTTCCCACACCCTTGTGCCTGAAATCGAGTGCCAGCTTGTGGTCATGGTCATCTTTTCCCTTCCATGCACTACTTTTCGTACCTATTGCAATATCTTTCCATGCCTCATCGCCAGTATATGCCCTGTACACTCCAATTACCCTCCTCATCCTCCTCCTGTCTTGCTATGAATCCCATTCCAGCTCCTTTATCATATCCGTCACTGATTGCATTCTGCGATAATTTCCAGAAACAAATCTAGCAGCCCTTTTTTGCACCCTCTCCAACTCCTGTATTTGATACGTAAAATGAGGGTCCCATACTACACTACCATATTCGAGCAATGGTCTCCCCAAAGTTTTGTAACCCAGTTCCTTTACTTCCCTCGTACATTCCCTCATCACTCTCTCCAACAAGTGCAGAACTTTGAAACCATTTCCTACCACCTGTCCAATGTGTCCTGCCCAGTTAAGCTTGTTATCAAAAGTAATGCCAAGATATTTACATTTCAAGCAATTCTTTCCCCACCTTATATTCATAATTAACCTTTTGTATTTTATTTGTGTATCTAATAAGTTGACTCTTCTTTGCATTTATTTTCATTCCATGTTTAACAACTCAACTAGATATCCTGTCCAGATCACCCTGCAACTGTTTACAATCCTCTATTGTACAGCATTATGTCATCTGCAAACAATCTAATTTCAATTGTAAACAATCAACACAATTATTCATGAGAATAATGAATAGTAATGGTCCCAATACGCTACCCTGTGGCACACCCATTTTTACTTCCACTTCTTTTGATACTACATTTCCTACCCTAACTTTCTGTTTTCTACCTTTTAAAAATTCTTCTACCCAGAAAATCACTTTCTCATCCACTCCAATGGTTTTTACCTTATTTACTACCGTTTTATGGCTTACTCTGTCAAACGCGTTTGACAAATCTAGTGCTACACTATCAATTTGGCCTCTCTTGTCCATTTCATCTGAAATATCTTGCATATATCCCACCAACTGAGATTGGCATGAATATCCTTGCCTGAACCCATGTTGCCTGCTTGAAAACCACTTACGTTCCTCACATATATTTCTGGTGTGGTTGCATATCAATCTTTCCATTCTTTACAGAGGATATGCGTCCATTGAACCAGGACTGACGATAGTGTTAGGACTGAGGACGGCATAGTGTCTCTTACATTCAGTCAAGCAGCATAAAGTAGTGCTTGATGAATGGGCTTCACAGTAACAGGTGAACAGTTTTACACAATGCACTTCCTTCGGACAGTCTTACGTCCCCATCCGAATCACGAATCACTATCAGTGTCGTGCGGCCTCACTCGTTTGGGATTCAACACAGGACTTTGGTGCACAATCTGGTTATCTTCTACCCCGCCGGCCAGTTGATGAAAGATTCTTCCACCACCAGGACTGAAACCAGCTAAACCCGTGTCAGCGCCGGACACCACCACAGAGCTGCATGCGAGCCAACGGGACAGGCTTTATTTAATGAATTTCGGACCGTATTTAATGAATAGCCTTCTTCCAAGAGTTCCCTCTGTCCTTTCCTCAACTGGAATGTCTGCCATTCTGAGGACTTTCTTGACTGAATCGTTGCTCTTGCACAGTCACCATTAAACCAGAGAAACACTGAAAACTAGAAACAAAATGTCATTCTATCGTATGTGAAAGTTAATATTCTACACATATTTAAAAGTGGAAACATAAAAGAAAATTGAGGACAGCCAGACCGAAGATTTCCGTTTTGAAGCAGTGGAGGTTATAGACTGCGATGTAATAGCGGCTAGGTTTACGTAGGCGCAACTCAATGTGTCATAGCGTGAGGATGAGTGAACTTGTTAATCACACCCGCGTCAGACAACTATTGCCGAACACATGTTTCGAGGATGACAATAAAAATACTATGGGAAAATACAAAAGTTATTGCCGGATCCAAAGGTTACACTTCAAGATAAATAAGAGGGGCTATCGAAACAATCAAGAAATCAAATAATCTTAATGAAGATGGTGGCTATGGTCTAAGACAAACGTGGAACTGATTGCTAGTTAAATAAATCACACTGGAATCACAGGCATTAGACTGCAAGCATTACATCTCTAGGTATTCGATAGTTGGACGGTAGTCTGTAGTCGCTTTACTACGAAGATGGGAACAACCTGAGAAAACATGTTTTTAGTAGACTCAGCATGTGGCTTTACTCCTGAGAAAAACCGTAAGCCTCAATCGAAACGTCGAGAGAAAAGAAGTATAGATCGGACGCAGCGTAAATCTCTTCAAAGTAAGTGATAACATTATGACCGTTGCGAAAACAGCTGAAACTTTTGTAAGCATTCTTTTTGTTTGACGCCTGTATTTACCTGAAGATGCGGTGTAATTTTTTCCCTTTTAACCTTACTCTGGATTTAGAGTCTATTACACATATCCTGATAGGCGGGATTAACTTTTATGGGTTCCTTGACATTTCCATTTTAATTCGTAAGGACCTTCTTTGAATACTGTCATACGCCTCTTTAAACCCAGTAAAAGCAGCGTACTTCCTCATTAAATACCCAGCAGTTCTTAGTTATTATGCGTAGAACATGCAATTAATAGTAAATTTCTTCATCCTGACTGTTGGTACCCCAAAGTCTCCTTCATGTATGAGTTTAATATTCTAACAAACATCAGACGCAAAGCTTCGCATCCAACACTTAATGGTGAGATACATCTATAATTTGTACTCATACTGGGATCACCTTTCTTAAAACTGCCTTTCTCCATTCTCCATGTATTGTTTCCTTTTCCTAAGTTAGCTTGATAAGCTGATGTATTTTCCAAGGAACTACTTCTTTTCCATATTCAAAATCTCAACATTTATACCAGCCATTCCCTGGGTCTTTGATCTCATCATTGACCTAACTGACTTATTCACCTCTTTCTCCGTCGGCTCTTCCTCCCATGACTGCACGTTTTGAGAATTCGTTACATTCATCGGACGTTATTGCCACTGAGTGTTAACAACACCTAAAATTCATAGTTTGTCCTCATACTGCTAAGTGAGAAATCTAATAAAAAACAAACTTTATCCCTTCTTGATGCAGAAGTGAATTCATCAAGATAATATACTACAGAAAACGAGATTAGCGTGCAAAACATTTGCCTAATACTTGTTTACTGTTGTTGGCAATTTTTGCTGTTTCTTGCTTTTTATCTAACAACACCCACCTCATAAGGGAGATGCAGCGGGATTGTTGGATTCACCGCGCAATGCGACTCTAGCCGTGTCTAGTTAACCTGACCAGGATATCCTACCGGTTATAGGGCATCTTCAGCTTAACATTTTTCCTTATTGCTTTACGCCTCGTCGACGGCTATGGTCTACATACTCAACACTTGTTTTGTTGAATTAATGCCTCTCTGTTCGTGTAACTGGATGCAGGCTATGTGTCGTCTGATTTTCTGGACAATTCTTGCTTATGAGCTTATTTAAAAGGATACAAATCGATAAGAATTCAATAAATATTTCCACATTTGTTTTCTTCAAATGATGAATGTGTTACAAATTTTTTATTAACATAACTTTTCAAGGTAATTGTTTTTGAGAGCAATGGGCAAATATTTTACACCAAATTATCTATTAATGGCGCAAGTATTATATTAGTTTCGCCTTTAAACTGGGTACATGATAATCTCCCACACTTCGCAGAATTGTATTTGCATTAACTTCTCTTAATTTATGGTTTCTATCGCCTTCTGAAAAGGCGTTGAGCGTAAATGAATCAAAAAATTTCGTTCGCAACGAATTTATACACTTTTTATATTTTATCTTCATCTAAAAGCGATATAGTACGCTTCAAGATGACTCAACGTTGTGCTTGGGCTTCAGGGATTGTCGCTCTGTATATTGTCATGTGCCACCGTGGTACGACACCTGTTATTACTGTCCAATATCCTCTAACTAATATCAGTTTTAGGATCTTAATACCAGTAAAGCCTCGATCTATTGTTCTTAATTAGAGAACATCCAGATGCATTTATAGCGATTTTTCGTTTCCCCTTAATCGACATTTTTTTGTACAATTTGATTATTATTCGTAACAATTCACTAAACTTCCACTGCTAGATTGTATTATTTAAACCTACAAGCAATACATACATGCTACACAGTTTTTTCTCTCTCTTTTTAGGTATAGACAATTTTCAACACTCGATATGTGAACAATCCAGTTGGAGTCCTCTGTATTTTAGACACTGTAGTCCTCTTCATCGATGGCGCCCAAGCCTTCGACAGAATTTTCCATCTTGGCATTCAAACTAATGCTGCTTGATACTCCTATTTACAAAAATGAATCAGAAAGTATTTGCCCTATTTTTTTTTTTTTTTAATGGCTGCAGTTGTGAATTCAATATATCCATTCCCAAGGGTGGACCTTTCTTGAGACGGCCCGGCCTTATCTGCCGGTAACTCCGCTGCAGGGGACTGCTGTCAGTTGTTAAATATGGTGGTTGTGTTCCACGCGTCCACGGGGTAAGAGCAACGAAGTGGGATTATTTTTCTATGGATCAAGGGACGAACGCAAATGGAAATCCAAGGGGAAATGCAGCCCACGTATGGGGAAAAGTGTCTCGCTTTGAGAAGTGTAAGACCGTGAAGACTTACATGACAATGAGCGTTTGGGAAGGCCGCGTTCGTCGCTGACTGACGAGAACACTTACCACCTGGATCCATTGGTGCAAGCGGATCGACGTGTTCTCCTCAAGGACATTTCCCGGGAGCTTGGAATTTTATATGTAGTTTTTACGACACCATTCCCAGCTCCTTATGGTACCGAAATGTTTCGTGGCGGTGGATGACTAAACAGTTGGACGGCATGATGAAAAGCAAGCGAACGATTGCCTCACTGAATCATATGCAGCGGTAGGCAGAGTAGGTTGACAGTTTCCAGGACCGCATTGTTACTGCGTTTCAAGCCGAAATCGAAGTAGAAGTGCATCCGGGTTAACCTGCGACAAAAGTAAATTCAATTCAGTGCCATCTACTGGGAAATTGATGTTAATGGTCCTCTAAGATCGCCGTGGGCTCTCCTGCTGGATATCATGCCACTAGGAGTAAACATCAATGCCGACATTTATAGATCCACACAGTCACGTCTGCGGGCTGCCATCGAGAAGAAGCGCCAAGGAATAACACGGTTATTCTACACGACAATCGAGGCCACATATGGCAATGAGAACCACCGACAAGCTCCGGTCATTTCCCTGGGAAAGTCTGGGCCACCCACCATACAGACCGGATGAAGCCCCTAGTGATTTTCACCTTTTTGATCCGCTGAGGAAGTTCCTGGCAAGACAGAGATTCACATTGAACGATGAAGCCAAGTCATCAGTTCGGCGAAATCTACCACAGGGTCATCTCAGATATATTTCTGCGATGGGACAAATATTGGTAATTACCTATATGTACCTTATTTCTGCTACTAAGAAATAGTAGCAAATACTTTCTGATTCGCCCTCGTATCTACAAACAGTAATCAATAGTTTCCTCATTAACTAATTCTCGCCGATACGTTTTGGAAATGTAAGGTAAGCCGGAAGAAAAAAAACTATAGGGCTAGGTGTTCTCAAAAGATCCATCTTAGAGCCTCTTTTGTTCACTATATATATGGCGAAGTGAAGAAATGTAGCAGAAATTATACCACTAATAGTAGATTAAATATAAAAATAGGGTCGGATGCAATAAAATAAGTTGTGAATTTTGCTACTTAGGAAGTAAATTTACAACCGATGGCCCTAGCAGGAATGATGTTAAAAGAAGAATAGTACTAGAAAAACGAGCCTTCATGAAAAAGAGAAATCATTTAGTTTCAAATATTGATCTAGGACTCAGAAAGAAGTTTTTTAAAATTATGTGTGGAGCACAGCACCTTATGGCAGCACTGTTGGACTTTAGAAATACCAAAAACAAAGAAAAATGAAGCATTTGAAATGTAGTATTATAGAAGGATGCTGAGAATTAAATGGAAGCATAAAGTACTAAACGTTTTGGAAATGATTGATTGGGATAAAAGTTTATGGAAGAGTTTCACAGAAAGAAGAGACAGGATGGTAGGTCATACTTTGAGACATGCAGGATTGGTTAACTTGTTAGTGGCAACAGTAGAAGGTAAGAACTGTAGGGGAAGGTACGCATTAGCATATATGAAGCAATTTATTGAGGACGCGGTTTCTTATGGGTAAATTAAGATGAAAGGTTATCGTAAGAAGGAAGGGATGGAGGACTGTATCGAACCAGTCGAGAGACTGATGACAAATATATATATATATATATATATATATATATATATATATATATATATGTATATATATAACGGATATTCCTACGTTCCTTACAGTTAGTACCACTATGTAAGCTGATAATAATGTGGTTTTGACCACACATTCTTTCACATTGACGTTACAGGAATTAAAATTCAGCTATCAATCAACTTTCTGAAGTCAATAGAAGTGAGTACCGCCAACCAGGGTTGCGGCTTGGTAACATTACCCCAGAGCAGAGAGTGAGAGGGGCCCCCAGATCCAGTTGCCGCCCCCACTGCGCCGGATATAGATTTTTCCGGGGGCTGCCGTCGGAGGGGGAGGCGGCCGGAACAGCGGCCAATAAATCGGGCGCCGCGCGCTCCGGGCAATTACCAGGCTCGGCGGTAATTGGAGGAGGCCACACCAAGCTTATCGCAGTCCGCATTACCGCACTAGTGTCCTCATTAAATATGTTGCTTATTCACGCGAGCAGCTATTCCTATTGTACCAGTATCCCTCCAGATGTTATCCACCAACTGCCTCGGCACACCTCCAGTACAATGTTCCGTTTGTTTCCTGGGCTCTTGTCGCGGAATAAAATGAATTGGTACCAGTATGTAAATTTACTAACGCAAAAGATAAACTTCGGATAACCTTTCGAAGGAGGATAACAGCAACGTAGAGTTCAGGGCAGTATTTCAGTACTGATGAAAGAGATCCGACTAGAGAGATGCTGGAGTTTCCCATGTCATTCTTCAAGTCTTCATCTCCGCCAAGACTCTTGTTATAGAAAGTGTATTAAGAACATAGTTGGTATGAATTCAACATGAATTTTTATTTCCCCCTATTACCGGTTTGAAACTCTTTGAGATGGAGTATTATGGAAATAAAAGAGGGAATTTTCTTCGTGGGACTATAGGAAGATTTGAATGGCTGAAATATTTTACAAATTTGACAAAGAATGATAAAAATGAAGTTAAATTTTTACTGCATTTAGATGTCTGTTCAGGCATATGGTTGCGTTGAGAGATCATTGTATTGGGTCAGTAATTTCTGAAAAAAGAACATCGTTTGTATACAGCGTATCAGCTCGACCACATAGCGTCTCATTCATTAAGTGCCTAGTATACAAAAAATTACTGTTTTCTACAATCTATTCTCTCGACTATTCATCATTAAAACCTGTTACTAACTTCGTGTAACTGCAGGGAAGCGTCATGTCCACAGATAATTAATGACGGGTGGATACAGACTTCCGCCTTGTAATACTAAACTGAATCCTTCTGTATTATGTTAAGAAGCTAAACTTGGTATTCAACACGAAAGTTGGCTGCACTCTCCCGAAGGAGATATAATTAGACTGGTACTGGAGGTAGGGTTTCCGGTTCCTTTCCTCCTTACCTAACCTAACTAGTAATCACACCTGGTAAAGGAGACCTACAGTTCAACGTGAATTCCTAACCACGCAAGGTTTCTGGCGTACTTTGCATTACGCAGGAAGCTGTGCTAGAAGTGGAGGTCGGACTAGGAACCTATGAAAATCTACGCCGAGACAGAGGTCTGAACCGGGGACCTTTCGATATCCAGTCAGACTCCTTAGCTACCGAACCACCAGTCAGATTAAATTATGTATTTAAGCCAACAAATCTCGTAATCCCCCCCCCCCCCCCAAAATCAGAATTCACTCTATCTACGTTCACTAATCTCTTGCGGCTGGAACAGGTGTCATATTACCTTGTTCCTTTTTTCTGCTGAACTGAATGTGCGATCTGTGAGAATCTGCAATCTGCATTGTTATTCGTTTTGTCTTCACTAAGAATTTAAACTTGAGCTCAACTTATACGTTGTTTTTTCTCACAGATTGTAAAATTGAAACCTTTTGTTCATAATTATAACTGGCATTTAACATTACAGTAGAGAGCATGAGTAGATTTTTTTAAAAATAATTTAAATTCTTATCGTGTATACCACGTTACTGAAAACATTACTTCATGCCGATGAAAGAAAGTGCTACATTTAACACGCTCTATGCGGCTTGAAACTACTGTTACACGGCCTAACGTAAGTTGTTAACATTTATTTTGCTTTGCTTTCAATTATATTATTTCAGACACATTATAAAACTACAAATATAGTCAAAACTCAGTATCGTAAGGTAGGTATTAATGTGAAACTACCATACAGTTGCCCATCAAACATCAACTCTTCTTGAAGTTGCTTTACCTGGGCAACGTAGTGAAAATCACATACGTGTAATTTCCGTTCAATCAATGGCCTCTTTCGACTTCCCTCTGAAACTTGCAAAAGATATAAGGATCTCAAAACTAATAAATAATAAGAATCAGACAGAAATAAACTTTCACCACTTTACTTTTTAATGCACCGTTTCTTTTTATGTACGAATAGCCTTAACGACCGGTAGTATGACATATTTCTCTCTAAAGATTCCGCCACAACAGAATTTTACCATAAATCATTTCTTCTAAACATTGCAGATCTGTTACGTTTACAATATTCCCTAATGGGCGCTAATATTCTTTCATTTATATGTACCTTGCACAATGATGATAATCATGCGCAATACTGGCTGTCATGCGTCTTTCATTATTAAAAATCTCTGACAGTTCCTAACATTTGCGCCATACGTTGCACAGTAGCGAAACATGTATCAACCTAAAATAAGCTTTTAAACTGATCAAATTCAACGAGGAATTACTCTAAACAGCATAATGTCAATACGATTTACGGCTTCGCTGAATCTGAGTTATATCAACTAAAATCTAACTAACTAGAGACCTTTGTCGATCTCAGTTAAAAACATGTCTTTTTTATGCTTCAACCTAAATTGGAGCGACCATAGGATAATCCTCACTTACGAAAACTAAACAAATGACCAGACCTTGCTCCTCATTAATTTTTCAAAATGCGAACTCAGATAAACTCAGCCTGCAGCTAACCCACACATACACTTGTCTACGTTGACAATTAATGAAAATGCTTTCCCACACATGTTCACTTCTGCGCTGGTAATTCGCAGTACTGTTTATTCCTTCTCTCTACGTGTCTCATTCCGATACAATTTATCGACGCGTCTACATGGTGCGTTTTGTTTCACGAAAAGCCTCTGGTGCAATAATTTCCCCTAACTGTGGATCTGACATTGCGGTATCCACACAAACCACTAATCTTAATGTAAAAAAAAGCTGAATAATCTCCTTTTTTGACTTACTAGAAACCTATAATCATCCCAACATGCAAGTAGTTCCAACTGAATAGTAATGTAAAATGCTTTAGAAATAGGTATGAAATTACAAAATTAGGGTCACGAATGTTATTTCATAACAGTTTTGTTCAGTTTAACAAATGGGAAGAACTGATTTGTGAGGACACTCCGTCCAACCCGTAATGTTTGGCGGGCTTATAAGGTAGTGAATATATCATAAGTTAGTTGTGTGTCCAATAGTAATGTAATCTGAATCTGCAGCGCATTCAATGATCAAATCCAAACACTGTTATTCTTCTTTTGCTTATTTCTACAGGAGGATTAAGTCTAATGATCTGTAACTGTTTCAGGCACTATTCCCATATCTCTTTTGGTGTACTTATACTTTTACTAAATTTCGATCTATATTGGGTTGCTGCTTTTGGTACTTATGCATTACCCACTCTGTATATTCTGTTTTGTTATTTGTACTATATATTTTCATCTCTTATCTTATTGTGTCGTTTCTTATTAGTTCTAGTCTTATGCATCCGTTTACTAATCTGAGGACCTTTATCTCCAGTGCATGTATGCGCCTTTTTATGTTTTGTTTTCAATGATTCACTTCCAGAGAGAAGTATAGGAACTGCCATCACTTTATAAAATTTAACCTTTGTATTTCCACAGGTCCAGTTTCATAAACTTTTAGTTTTTTTGCACACTCGTCTGTTATTTGTTTACTTTATTATCAATGTCTCTGTATATTCCGAATGTGACGTCACAGTCAAGGTAGTTATAGTGAGAAATTTGTTCAACCAGTTGACCATTTACACCAATTTTTGCTCTAACAGGGCCTCGTCCATAAATTATATTTATGTTCGTGGGTAAGTACATTAAGTGATATACCTTGTCTTAAGTCTACACTCTACACAGTTCGTTGGAT
This sequence comes from Vandiemenella viatica, assembly GCA_031002005.1. Lineage (NCBI taxonomy): Eukaryota > Metazoa > Arthropoda > Insecta > Orthoptera > Morabidae > Vandiemenella > Vandiemenella viatica. Next base: position 61,304,599 of record CM061920.1, on the reverse strand, counting down.
ATTCATTCATTTTGATGGCATCGTCCAAATATATTTTAAAAAGAACCAGGCAAAGACCACCCCCGTCTCAGCCTTTGTTAATTGTTTATATCTGGCGTCCATTTCTTTTCTTGACCAGTATCTTTGTATTAAAATCTATACTCTTCACTGATTTTAAATTATGACACGGATATCAATTTCTTTAAAAAATTTCCCACTAAATTTTCTATTTACTTTTTAAAATGGCACAAATTTAATGTATTAGTTAGGGTATGTTCCTTTCTCTTATCAATAACTGCGTTGGTCGTATATTATCAGTGCAAGAACGAGCTTTCTTAAACGCACTATGAAATTATGGTAGATTGACTTCAGCTGTTGGTAGTCTAACATCGGTTATTCTGGCACTGATTTTCTATCCCGCGTTTAAGATACTTATTCCTCTGTAACTGTTTGTCTTAGTTCTCTCTCCATTCTTGGAACTATATATTACAGTTGCTATTCACCACTGTTCAAGTAGTTTACCCCTGAGGTAACAAATGTTTATTAGATGTAAAAACCAATACTTTAGTAGCGTTCTCCCGTATTTATATAATTCCTTCAAACCTAACAGCTTTTCTGTTTTTATTTTGAATAGCGCTTCATTTAACTTCTTTCATTTCTTCTTTCCCTATCTTAAGATCTAGCCAGTTTCTGCTCACTCTTGTTTTACCTAATATTTCTGCTGCTATTCTGGTGATATTCTTTCATGTTATGCGATTCTGCATCTAAAATTTCTTCTGTTGTTGTTTTGAATATGATTTAAGAATGCTTATTAAGAATGCAAAATGTATTTAGAACCTTATTCGAAATTATGGTGAATACACAATTATTTTCTTTCAATAAAATAGTTGTTTTTCCTCTCTGAAATGATAAAACCGAACTTAGCAAGCTTAGATCAAAGATAGTAACTAAACATACAAAAGGAAAGCAATTCTAAATGCTTAACAGTGGTGTCCTTATTTTCTCTAATCTTTTTGCATTTAGAAAACTGAAGGAAAGTATGGAAGTATCTAGCAATTATATGACAATTTTCTTGTGGAAGTTTCCACTATACTCTTTTCATTTAGACAACGCTTGTCAATTACTCCGTTAGCAAAGAACTTACAGTATATCTTGAATACATGTCGATTTAACACTGAAAGTATTATCACTAAAAGTAAATCAATAGAATTGTACAAGAGAAACCAGTTCTTTAAAAATACCTCCACAATGCGAAAACCAATTTGCTTGAAGTATGAATGAAATAACACTAAATAAGATATAATGTAGCGAAAATTTTATTTCCAATTCACATTAAATTGTTTGGATAAAGTGGATACTCTTCATCAAAAACAGTTTCATAGTAACTTATATTTAAATAAAGCAATTTCATTTTCATAAAACATGTCTCTTATGTCATAGAGACAATATAATAAAACTGTGTAAAAACAATCGAAACAATCCAGCTGTATGTAACATTCTAGTGAAGAGCAAGACCGGAAAAATGAAGTTAGGCGTGAAATTCGGGATAGAAATAATAATTATTGCCTGAAATTTAGCATTATAAAACCAGCATATCTTTATATATAAAATAATAGGCGTGGGTTAACGCACAAACTACTGAACCAATTCATGACATATTCATACGAAATGTTATTGAAGCGGCGCCAAAGATTTTTGCATATAATTCATTCCGATAGGTAGCACTGGAATATAATTCCTCTATTTACAATTAGGATATGCTTGCTGCAATTCCAGAGATAACGCTCTTTGAGAAGCATTGCTTACAAAACATTACATAACTACATTTTTTTACTAAGGGGGCTTATTTCATACGTTTTGCTAAATGTGATAAGTGCTTATAAAAAACGGAATGTAAGTAATATTTAACTTACCTAAATATAACAGTAGCATTCATGTTTTCGATAATTTTTGCGTTGCAACGAAATTTTTATCTTGCTATGAAGTGTAAAGCTTAGATATTATTTTGCTTTGGTTGGAATTTGACGTGAGAAAGTCAGTTTATGGTAAGCGGATCGCTACAGTTACACTTTAAGTAAATCGTGTTGTGTTATAACACGCAGTTCTCGAAAAGAGTATTTTTGTTTTTCAGCAGAATTCATATTATAAACATCAATAAATTTTACAGTTAGTTAAATTCGTTACATTTATTAAATATTTGTAATTTAAATTCAATGTAAGATTTTTTTACATGCAAAATAGAAAAAAGCCAGCGATCTGAGGGCCAAATATATATTTGTTTCAACATATTTATTTATTACTAGTGTAAGCCCGTGACCGTTTTATGCGTATCATCACGGATCTAGAATAGTTCCAGTTTATAGGATGAAAGATTATGACAGGTTGACCCGATTTGACCAAATATAAATTTGACCTGTGTTTCAGGGTTAATAAAATCTCTGAGTTTGAAGAACTCTGAAGCATAGAGGTAGTACTAAACACGAACAGAAACTTTAGCGTAATCGTATAATTGCTTAAATACAAACTTGACTTTTATTTGAACTTTAAAAACTCCTGTTTGCTTCGAAAGCATCACGTTGTTTTTTATTGAGACTGGGCAAACACTCATAAGGTAATCATTGTTCATAGTATCTGTAACAGCCAGAGAACTTAATATACATTCCATATTATTAAACAATTGAGCAACTCCAAAGAAATGAATTGCCAGAATAGTTGATTCGGTAACGTATAACAATTAATATATTCCAAAACGCACGTACAGAAAAAATGAAGAACGATCACTAACGAAAGTTACCAGTAAAATACCTAAAAAGCAAATAAACCGTAATGCATAAACTTTGGTCAAGCAACAACATTAGTGAAAGTTTTAATTAAATTGAAATTTAATCCTAAGCCGGAATGATAATTATTATTCGTGGTTACAGCAGAGAATTTGGGTAATTCATTTTTTTTTTTGTTTTTTTTGTTTTTTAAGTTGCTTTCATTAGCAACATGTTACCGAGAAGCAGATACACGTTTTTTCAGATGTAAAGTTTATCGATATTTATTTAACTATGAAACACTACGAAAACTTAATGAATGTATTATGGCAATTAATTTGGTAGAAGTTGATTAGCTATTAAATTGTGGACATAACCATGAATTTGTTCTAATGGTATCACTGGTCACTGTTTTCCGAGCGAAAGCTGACATGTGACACCATTTTCCAGCCAATAGCTATCGAGGTGAGTGAATGAATGAGCTTACGAAATTATATAGTAGATATTTACTTACAATTCGCATTAGTAAACTTTTGTTGAATGCTCAAGACTCAAGTGATCGACATGAAATCACTGCACGTGTTAACCAAAATAAAATCTCTCATTGATTTCATTGTTAAACATTTTTGAAACATGCTGTTATTCAGATACCTGGTGCTATAGCCCAACTTCCATATTCCACTGCGAGATGCATTTATGTTTGTTGGCTGCGATTCTATCTGGCCGATTTTGCTCACACTTGCAGTGAATGTTTTTTTCTCGATAAAAAAAAAAATTGTTTTAGTGTCCTACGAATTCGATAGGTAAAATGAGGTATGTTCCACTTTGATGAGAAGTTGGAAAGCTGAGAAATTAAAGATAAAAGTTTCCACAAATTAGTAAGCATTATTTTTTGAACGCGATAGTTTCTTTACCCCAATACCCAACAATTCAGTTACGGGCAACCCAATCCGATGCAACACCGGAATGTAGGAGCAACGTAAAAGAATCTCGTCAGTTAAAAGTTCTCGTAATTAACTGTAGAAGCGTTTGTAACAAACAACCGGAACTTGAAAGCGTTATTTGTAGTACAGAAGCGGATATCGTTATCGGTACAGAAAGTTGGTTTAAACCGGAAATAAGTTCCGCCGAAACTTTTAAAGATAGCATGAACGTTTTTCGTAAAGACAGTTTAAATTCTCATGGAGGTGTGGTATTTATAGCTGTGAGTAAATTTCTCCCATGTAATGAAATAGACGTCGATACGATCTGTGAAATCATATGGATTAAACTCAACGTTGCTGGATCAAAACTCATCATAGGCGCCTTCTACCGTCCACCCGATTCCGCCATAGCTATCGTCGAGGAGTTAAGAAATAATGTAAATAGTATAGCTAGCCGTTTTAAGGATCATCCTATGATTCTAGGAGGCGACTTCAATCTGCCTTATATTGACTGGCGTAATTACGTTCACATCACAGGTAACAGGGATAAGGTAGCTTTTGAAGTAATTCTCGAGTTGTTGTCAGATAATCATCTCGAGCTGCTAGTTAATGAACCTACGCGGTGTCATAACGGTAGTGAAAACATTTTAGACTTGCTGGTTGCCAACAGGCCAGAATTATTCACCGACATTTCAACGACCACAGGAATAAGCGATCACAAAGCGGTAATTGCGACTGTCAAATTAATGACCAAGCGAAAAAGGAAAAAAGGGCGGATTGTATACAGATTCAGTAAGGCCTCAAAGGAGTGTTTTAGTACCTACCTGAGGAATAATTAGCATAACTTCAAGTCAACAAAGGACACCGTTGAAGAGATGTGGCATCGTTTTATACATATAGTCAGGGAAGGCATGGCAATACAATACCAAAGCGGACAATAAAGGGGGAGAATGATCCACCGTGGTACACATGCGAAGTCAAAAGATTATTCAAAAAACAAAGGAAAATACACGCACGCTCAAGAAGGAAGGGGTGTCGCAGTGATTTAGAAACCTTAGCTGATTTAAGAGTATGTATTAAGAATGTAATGCGCGAGGCCTTTAACGATTTTCACTCTAACTCTCTCTCTAAGAGTCTCACAGAAAACCCAAAGAAATTTTGGTCGTATGTACGAAAAGTTGATTGTACCAACAGCAATATTCCAGCACTAATTCGTGAAGGTTCCGAGGTTAATGAAAGCCGCGATAAAGCTAACGTACTAAGTACTGTATTCAAAAATTCATTTACAAATGAACATAAGGATAGTATTCCCGTTTTTCCCACGCCGTGGCGAGTCGGTGATGGAATCATTACGAATAGATATTGCAGGTATCGTTAAGCAATTAGAGCTCCTGTAGTGGGGGAAAGCACCGGGCCCGGATGGAATTCCAGTAAGAGTATTTTCAGAGTATGCGGCGGAAATCGGGCCATTTCTGTCTGATATATTCAGTCAATCATTAGAAGAGCGAAAAGTACCTTCAGACTGGAAAATCGCTCAAGTAACTCCGATTTTCAAAAAAGGTGATCGAAGTGATCCTGGAAACTATCGTCCCATATCTATAACATCTGTTTGTAGTAGAGTTGTGGAGCATATTATATGCTCGAACATTACGAATTTTCTAGATGATAATAATTTGCTTACAACAAATCATCACGGATTTCGGAAGAAAAGATCATGTGAAACACAGCTGGCCCTATTTACACAGGACGTAATGAAAGTTATCGATGCAGGTTCACAAGTAGATGCAATTTTTTTAGATTTCCAGAAAACCTTTGACTCTGTGCCACACAACCGCCTTTTAGCGAAGCTTCGAGCGTACGGTATATCGGATCAGCTTTCTGAATGGATAAAGGATTTTCTAACTGATCGGTCACAGTATGTTGTCGTTGAAGGAGAAAGTTCTTCTAATCTAGATGTTACATCGGATGTACCTCAAGGAAGTGTAATCGGACTTCTTTTCTTAATTTTTATAAACGATCTCGGAGACAAATTGAAAAGCCTTTTTAGATTGTTTGCTGATGATGCGGTTATTTATAGGGACGTAAGAAATTTGGCCGATTGCTTATAAATTCAGCGCGATCTGGATGTTATTTTGGCTTGGTGCGCTGAGTGGCAACTTACTGTAAATTGTAAAAAGTGCTAGACAATGAGCATAACTAACAAAAAGAATCCAATTGTTCAGAAATACGAGTTAAACAATACAGTTATTGATATAGTCGATTCTATGAAATATTTGGGAGTAACAGTACAAAGGAACATGAAATGGGACATACACATTAATTCGTTAGTAGGTAGAGCAAATTCTAGGCTGCGATTCATAGGTCGAATCTTGAAAAATTGTAATGAACAAGCAAAGGAGATATCGTACAAATCTCTTGTGCGTCCACATTCGGATTATTGTTGTGCCATTTGGGACCCGTTTCGTAAGGGATTGATCGAAAGTATAGAGAAAGTACAGAGAAGAACCGCTCGATTCGTGACCGCTTGCTACAGTCCTTATGAAAGCGTCACAGAACTGATGAGTAGATTAGGTTGGGAGTCTCTGGTAGATAGACGGCACACGTTTCGTTTAAACTTATTGGAAAACATGCGTACTCCCACTTTCACTTTGAGTGTACTGAAATACTTCTTCCACCAACCTATTTGAGTCGGAAGGACGGGAAAGATAAAATTAGAGAAATAAGGTGCCGCAATGATTCTTATATGAATTCTTTCTTCTCTCGTACTCTTAGGGATTGGAATGCACAGCAAAGAGATTAGCTTTGGTGCTGAGCACCCTCTGCCACCCACAATTTTGTGAATTGCAGAGTATATATGTAGATGTAGATTATACTGTATATTAACGTTTATATGTACAGTTTTTTGATATTTTTTTTTATTATTTTTTTTTTAAAAAACCTAAATGGGGCAAAACCCAAAGTAGGTTGTAAAAAAATTCTTTTATTTTGAACTGGAAAATTGGTCACTCAAATGCAAAAGAATTAATAGTAAGAAGAACATGACATTGTGGACACATTTTGTCGCCGATGTTAAGAAAACATACAGTAGAAGCTAGATTACACAATACCACTGGGAATACAAAATTAATCTTAAAAGTGTAAGTGCTGAACTGAATTGGTTATTTTGTCATACACTGATAGTAAATATTATAACTCGTCAATATAAACTACCTCGAAAAAAATTATTGTTGAATTGAGATATACAGTCATTTATATTGAAATGATAAGAATTGGAATATCTTCTCTGAAACATATAATGTGTGCTTTAAAGATATTACCGTTCGACATACATAGAGCTATCGTTTTTGTGAGTTTCTGCATCATTGTTATGTTGAGTAAATACTACTGACACCTGAAATGCAATCGATATTTCATTGAATTGTATGCACATTCTTTCTTGATACTCACTGTATTTTCAGGAAACCAGTAATGAATAATTGAGCCAGTATCTCAGGGTGGAATGAATTTTTTTGACACTTTGTATTTTGCTGCTGTGTTATTGTATTTGATACCTGACACCATTAGCATTGTTAACAGCGTCAGCACAATTCTGTACCAAACGGAGTTACCTGTAGCTCATCCATATAATAACCGGTAAATTTAGTTATGGCTTCAAACCCCGTATACTCCAGATTTCGGAAAATCATGGAAAACTCAAATCTGGATGGCCGGGTGGTAATTCAAACGCATTTCATCCTGAATGTAAGGAAAGAGTGTTACCACTACCCGCCATGCTCGATGAAAAAGGTTTAAATTTTTCTGTAATTAGGGAGTATTATCGTTCTTGTCATTTATTTTCAGATCCCAGAAAACTGCAGTACATATGAAAATTGACTGCTGTAATAATTTTAAAAAAAATCAGAGAAATTACAAAAAATTCTAAAATTACAACTTGTTTGCTTTTAGAAGCTGGATTTTTCACCTAATACGGTCAGACATCTCTCATATCACGCAACGAGCACGCGGGAAGCATCCATTATTCAACTTCTCGCAGTATGGCCAACGTTCCGCAGCTGAAAGTAATGAGGCCGTAAACTCGAGGGGCAGCCCAGATGGAAAACTTCTTTCTCTCTTTTTCTTGCGTCAAGTTTCCCTTTTACATAACGAAATGATTTAAGCTCGTGAACTAATAAAGAGCTCAGAAAGGACAAATTCCATTTGCATATGGAATAAGGAACGCTCAACCCAGCACACGCAAAAAAAAGTCTGGAGCAAAGATTTTCATTATTAATTTTTTTCTCCCTTGGACTAAACCGAAGTCACTTTTTATTCCTCCTTCCAGTCGGTCGCAGAGGGGCGGCTGCTGTGGTGGCATTAAATACTATTTAATTCAGTTATTGGGGCCAGTTGGGAGGAAAATTTTTGGGAGCAGAGCATTCAACCACAGCTGTGATCATCCCTTTCCTTGTGCCTAAAAGAGGCATTTTGAGTTAGGGGTAGACGGGTGGTGGGGTTGGTCAACGGGGGTGACTTCACGCAGGCCAAACTTGGACCAACTCTTCGTCTCCAGCCCATTAGTTAACCCGATAATTAAGTTTTGATAATCACTTGCGGGTTCATTAGACGAGGCTGGAGCCGGCACGTTTAAGGAATGGCAGGTTAGGGAACATCGCTTTTGTCTGTCAGCAAGAGAGCTGCATCCAGGGAAAAATTAGTCACTTAATAAAGCCCTATGAAATACTTGGAATGAGTAAGCCATTATATAGCAAATTTCTTGATGTTATACTGTTTGAAACCAAAAATTAAAAATCAGTTTTCTTTCTTCATTATTTATTTGTGTTGAGAAGATACACTAAACCTTAAAGCACTATGTCAGTCAACAGTTTGTGGAATTTCAAGAAAAAAATTTTTTTTCGTATCTATGTTTTATTAATGTGTTGGTTTAGCTCTTATTTTACTTACATGTGGTAAATAACATGGAACTCATCTTTGTGGCCAAGCAATTGAATGAAGTAAACAAATTTGCAGAAAATCAATACTGTTTAATATTAGTTATTTAACAGAACCTTATTATTACAGCAGTTATTAAAATAAAACTAAGATGAAGTTATAAAGTAATTCCGTTATAATTTTAGACGTTCTGTGACGAGGTTACACTTCGTCATAAGGAAATTACGGTTAAAAAAGCTTACAGGATAAATTAGGTATACTAAGTTGTTTTATAGTCTGAGGAACTTATTTCGCTTCATTCGTTTTATGTTAATCACTTATTTTTCCATTTAAATATCTTAATGGTTTTTTGGTGATCTCATATGCTAACTGATACCACACTTGCAACAGCACGTAGATTTACCTTTTAACCGTTTCTATCAGGCGTTCTTTCTCTCGTTGTCCGCTCTTAATCAACGAAATATTACTGTTTTCCTTCTATTTAGGGCATATTTCTCCTCGGCGTGTCTGTAGAGCATCATTGATAGCGAACCATGGCTTAGTTGAAGTTACCATCCCAGTATTCTTTTGTCGTGATTTAGAAAAACTCGAAATATGGATGGGTGCCTAATGAATCACTCATGGTCCCTCAAAAATCCATATTCCGAAGAATATCACTCATCCACCAGGCTCTGTACGAATTTATAGGTATGATTTCACGACGCATAACGATTTATGAGAACTACACTGTAGGAATTTGAAAGGCTTTTAATGAACGAGAAGGCATCATATTTACGATAAGCCTACAAACTTCGTTAAATGAAATTTTATCAAGAATTCTAGTGAAACTTGAATTATGAGCTTCCCCCATTTGTTAAAGCAGATATGATGACGGAATCTGATGAATGGATGGTTAACATCCTGGCCTGGCACTCCGAAGAAGTAGGACTTTTTTTATTACCCCTCATTTACACAGCACAATATCTAGTGACTAAATTAGGCCCTACATATTAATTTTTATATAGTTGTCTAGATAGTTTTAAAAAATTTCCAAGAAACATTTTCATGCCAGGAATTTGGCATGTAATTCCATTAAACTTTAACTTTTATTCCTAATTAATTCTAAGAAATTCCAATGAGACTTGCTTACAATTATAACAGTAACAGTTGGTATTGCAAACTTTTTAATGTATGTGTATTTATATAATAACAAATGTCACTCATTATTGTTTAGTCGTTATTCTCAGTACCTCATACTTACAATTTAATGTTAGAATTGAATTTCCAGGACCTGAGCTTGACCCCTCTCTTGCTACTACTTAGAATTGTGTTGTTCCATTGTTTTACCGCTTAAATGTTTCAGTTTGTTTTTCTAATATTTCTGTTACCGGTACCCATTAGAGTTTATACGCATAATTCCGCTGTAGTAGTATGAGGGGTATGCGAGAATGTAGCATAGTAATAGTGTTTTACAGTTTAGTAAAGTAGAGCGTCGATGATCCGAACGTCAATTAACCGAAACGTCAATTATCAGAACAACTCTTTAAATATAAGACTGGATGCTTTCTGGGCGCTGAAAATGAATAGAATTTTCTAGGGTAACTAGCCGAGATAGTCCATCCATTAAACACGACATTTCAGTGGTCACAACTCTGCCGCCATTCTCAAGTGACTCACTGACTTGACTCAGTAAGTTGATAATGGCGGCAGGGTTGAGACGACCGGAAAGTCGAGGGACTAGTTACCCGAGAAAATTTTATTCAACTCTTTAAATATTTTTAACGAATTGTGCACTATTTTACGGAAGCTTCAATTTTGTTTCTATTTACAGATTTACAGTACTGTACAGAACACCTTTGCGCTTGTTTGGTTGGGAGTTTCCACTAACAAAGAACTAAGTAAAATGAGTTTTACACCTTGCTATTCTTGTTGTATTATCGCAACAATATCCTCGTGACCAACCGCACTCTGGCTTTAAGGCTGAATGTTTGTTGTAACCATGACGCGACAACAATTCTTTCAGGGTGACGGCAGTTTTGACTTTCTTTTAGAAACCTGAAACCTGCCGCGTTCGTCCTGAGCCTTTGCTATGTTGGTGAGTTCTGTTGGCTTTAGTATCTTGAACCAACATTATAGGCATATAATGACATGTTTATCTTCTAAAAGGAAGGATAAGTGCCTTCAAAATGAAGCCGATGAAAATAAGAGATTTCTTTGCTTGGGGTATGTAAAATTATGAAATAGTTAATGTCATTATAAAGGAAAAATAAAAACTATACAGACCGTAACTATACAAATCGATAATCTGAATAAATCGATAGTCTGAACAAATCGATAATCTGAACCACCCTCGATCCCAATTAGTTCGGATTATCGACTCTCTCCTGTAATTATATTTTACTGCAGTATTTCAGTTTTCACTGAAGTAGCGCAGCATTAAAATGGCATTTTACTACAATATGCAAGTTATTTTTAAACTGCTCATTGTTCCATTGGTTACAGCTAATGCGCATATTTGAGTACTCACTGAGATCACTCCTTTATTTAATTTTCCATTTTTGTGTGACATCTTTCGTTTTTGAAATAGTAGTAATATACAGAATTATTAGAGAACATTTTTATGGACTTAAATTCTTGGACTGGATACTGGTTCCGCCGTCCAGAGTTTTCTTTTACATTTACTCCGAAATCAATCCAGGAGAATGCCAGATTGGTTCCTTAAAAAAGCCGCCAGTTTCTTGTCCTAGATGTTTCAGATGTCATGAATGTCGACTACATATAAAACCCTAGTAAAAATTTCCCCTGGGAAATGTGATTTGTTTTAATTTTCATTGTGTTTTAGTCTACTTCCTGAGTGTTTAGAGAATCTAAGGCACTGACTACATATCGAAAAACAGTGAAGGAAAGAAGGTTGGTATTGTGTGCTAGAATTATGGGAGTCGTCGTATGTTAACTCATTAAAGTCCGCGTGAGTACTTTTGAGAAATAATGGGTATTTAATTAAACAAACTAATCTGCTTGCTTAGATGTTACTTGATTTCCAAATAGAACACTGATGTTAACGCAACACCTGTTCACAAATTTGTCCTCTCGTTATTCCCTGGATATTCCGTTCAAGTTTAAAGGATAACCCTAAACGTTTCTTTACATATTTTTTTATTTATCATTTTGATTTTCATCGTCGCAAAGTATTTTCTCGTTTCGACAAAAAAAAGAATAAAATTTGTAAAAAATTTCGCTCGAGTTCATTTACCTTTCTTTCTATAAACCCGTGCTACCACTTATATTTAATACTTCTGTCGCAGAAAACTAATTTCTTCTAGTAGCGGATCATTTAGCATTAACGTTCTATTGTTTCAATACAATGACAACTCTAATTCAGAATCTACACTGCAATCGTAAGAGCTAACTGCATGTATCTGCATTGTTATCATTAATCTTTAATGGCGCTATGAATATTAACTAAAGAAATTTAAATAATAGTAATTGAGTATTTGGATAACCTTAGAAGTAAAACAATTGTTTTTACAGTATTTGTTACGGCATTGCGAAAAAAAACCACTGAAGAGATTTTGATAGCGCTTTTCATAGTCTCAAACCAGAGGGTATGATTTAAAATCTGAGATATGTCCTATCATGTTACGATAATTCACACCACAGCTGCGAACCAATTTTAATTTTTATCAAATATTAATTATTTATTTATCGTTTTAAAAGCATGATCTGGTAAGTGATGAAATTTTCTGATATTGTGTATTTAATTGACGTCATACAAAGGAGTAGTAACTGATAATGTAACGAAGAAATAAACGAATTCTTCTCTGGCACAGGTTCTACTTCTAAAGAAATTATAGAAATGTCTACAGAAACATTTGCTTTAGTTGAAACCAAATAATCATAGTATCTAAACTGAAAATTAATGCGGTGTTATTGTATGAATTACCTTCTGCATTAAAAAATTATCGATTGAATTTTGTGAAGTGAAAAACTTCTCACATGTCTTTTTACAGTCCAGAACGTACCAGAACATTATTTCTGAGATAACTGTGCGCCATTGCAAAATGAAATGTAAAGCTCATTTTTTATACTCAGGTCTGCACCGTATGTAATCCTTTAAATCAATCATCCCTTCAGTAATCTGATGTGACGTGGTGATTAATAACCTTTTTGCCTTTTTACACGTATCTGCGGTTTTAACTCTCTACCCATTATCGGCATGTTTCACAACGTATCGCATTAATTTACTTTTAATTATCCAATGCATTTGTTTGTTTCGGTCACTAATTAAACGTGCATTTTTAAAAGCCCCTTCAAACACCAAATGGACTGTTTTGTAATGAAGAGTTAATCCATTTGTAAAATTAATATTTTGGCATTTTCAGCGGACTGTTTTAGGATACTGTATTTATGGATACAATTGTATTACTGTATTCTTCAAAATCACCTAACTTTAAGTACAGTTGATTGATGTAAGCCACTTTAAATATATATGCCTTTCAGTTGGACTTATTGGAATGAAATCTGAATACGTAAACTCTAGAAATGAATATAATTTCCGTAATCAACGGTAACTGTAGCGATAGAGATTAAATTCTCTATAGCTTTCTATTATAACGTTATACCTGTAGAAATAATGACGAGCGGGTAAGTAGTAAGGCATTGGCCTCGCATTTTGAAGGACGCGGGTTCGAATCCCCGTCCGGCATTCCACATTTGGATTTTCTATGTTTAATCCAAATCAGTCTAGGCGAATGCCGGGAGAGATCCTTTAAATGGTAATGGCCGAATTCCTTCCCGTTCCTTAACTTCATAATTCCCTTAATCTCCTCGAAATCGACGAGGAGTAAGTTCAAAAGAAATTTTTTTTATTGATTTAACTCCAGACAAGGATTTATAATTCAGAAGACATTTTACTTTCTCAAATACTCTTAATTTTAATGGTAAATATGGTAAAGAGAGTAACATATATTTCAAGGATAATTAACGGAAACAAAGTTATATATACCAGTGGTGTGTATTTGTTCTATTTTTCTTTTTTTATTTAAAAAAGTTATGTAGAATTGTAGTTATCAAACAGAGTTTTTTTAAAAAATTCACGAACATCAATTATTGTAGTAAACAATTGCTTTTGGAATGTTTATTAAGTATGTAAGTAAGTGACACACAGATTTATTTGGTTATATTATCGACTTTAATAACTGCGTCAGGAACTTTTTCACATAATCGAAACTGCTCTCACATTTTAGCAAATCAAACAAATCTAATCTAATCAAAAATCTGATGAAGTGGCAGTATTTACAGGAAGATGATATAAAATTCTTACTACCTTCAAATAAAACTCGATAGCGAAAATATTGGAAAAAATTATCAGTTATTCCTGATCCTAAATTTAATATAACTGACGGCAGTTTTTTCACTTCGGATATAGGTGCTGTTATGGCAAATTTTTTGAGTGAAAAATAATAACAATGCATTTATTTAGGTTACATAACATAAAAAAATTACGTCTTTGAACCAACAAGATTTGTCGCATTACTTTGTTACATCATCAATTTCAACGCGTATTTATGACCCTCCATACATTACAGACACCTTGATCCAAGATGGCAAATCACGAACTGAATTCACTCTCTATTTGAATACCTCACATCCTCTAATCTAATTAAGATTTAGAATCAGTATTAATTCGTAGTTCATACGCCACTTTAATTAAAAAACCGTATTAAAAGTAAAACAAATATATTCTGCGAAATGAGAAAATTTCAACTGTTGTTTCAACTTACCCAGCTGCCTCTTAGACCTACCAATAAAATCGTCTCTCTAAACTGAAGTTCTAAAAATTTAATAACTGTTTAGTGTTAATATATTCACGTATTTAAACAATTCTGAAACTCGTTAATTATTTCTTTGTTGATCTTGCGGCATGTTGCGGTACTTGCAGCACGGTATTATGTGTTGCATCTGAAATCAAGACTGGGGACAGCCAGAACCGACATTATTGGTGCTCACGTAAGCCATTTGAGACCATCTCTCAGTTAAAGTACACTTGGTGCATGAGTTGGTAATGATAGATAGAAGTTTAAAAGTTCAGCGAGCTAATTAACAAGAAAAACAATAGAAAATATTGTCAAAAAAAAATTCTGACATAGGAAATTTATGCGTCTATGCATGCCAAAATTTTTGAAGCCTATCAAGAGTTAGATGGTTTGTGTATGAGGAATTCTCTTTTTAAAGTTTATTGAGTAGATTTTGTTCAATGATTTGTGACTGTTAATGCGATCTGTTTCCATCACTCTACACCGTATATGAGCAACCCCCGGCCCGCGGGCCGGATCCGGCCCTCCAACCAGCTTCAATCCGGCCCGCGAGAGATTCAGAAATTTCAGATACAGAAGAAAAATATCCATAGCTGAGAGTTTTCTCCACGAAAAATAATTTGCACATTCGGAAGCACGTATAAAAGTGAGCAGCTTTTTTGAATCATTAAAATTAATAAAAAATAAGAATCTTACTTGATTTAGAGCATGGTTGGCCAACCCGCGGCCGCATTGGAAGATTTTTTCGCCCCGCGTGATTCATCACCTTTTTCAATTGTACTTAGTTTATAATTGCAAAGTAGTGAAAACCAATGTATTTAAAAATACATTATTTGTGCATCCATATATTTCAAAATTAACTGTCAAAATTATAATAAAAAAATTACTTTGATTTTAAAATAATACTTTTGCGAATATTTGACAGATATTGCATGTTTTATTTATAAGTTTACAGTGATCAGTTCGCGAATAATTATGTTATATTATGCGAACTCTAATGCGTGGGCATCTCGGAACATTTAATATAATACATAATTTTATATGCCGCCCGCGGAGTTTATGACGCATTTTCAAAGTGGCCCGCATGATCATTTGGGTTGCCCACCCCTGCTCTACACGAAGATTGCACGTACTTCCTTAACAAGCTAGGATAACACGCAACAGCTATAATCCTTTGTTAGGGTTTCCGGAAGCAGTACCCTCAGACACTACAAAGAGCACTCTTTCTCTGCGCCAAAGAACTGCCCTTTTGTTCGACAAAATATATTGGATTGGCTGCAAAGGGAGTTAGATACTTGCTTTGTCGCTGCTCTCTGATATATGGTCAAACATTCGGGACCCTAACGTGTGGAAACGTTCTCATATTCAAGTATGGTGTCATATTGCGATATGCTGTGTTATTGGAATTCCTTATATATCGCCGTTATACTTGGATCAATACCTCCTGTTTTTCATCAGCAAATCTTGTACCTTCTCCATGTTACCCTGAGTGATTTTCTCTAGCCTTAATGGTCAGGGGTCATTTTCACTAATGGTTGAACCCCATTAAATTCAGATGCATACTTATCACTGTGCTGTTTGCAGGATAATTTTTTTTTATTTACTGTTATAGCCATATTTTCACCATATCCTCAAAGCTGTCCTTTTGTGACATCTGTATTTTAAGTTATTTATTCGCTGCGCGAATTTCTCTTAATCAATTTCAAATTAAACGTTACTCCTTCTTGCAGTACCTGTAACTAAATAGAAGATTGATTCAGGATGTTCTAATTTTGGATACTACGGACGACTGTGTGCTCAGTTAATTTTTATTTGTTCGGATTTAAAATTCCGTCTTTTTTTAAATATGATTTTATAGTGAATATTTTGTCTTCCATTAGAGTGTATCTTAGATCGTAACATACTGAAAGCAGAGGAAGTGTCTCGAAATACGACGTCATTCATAGGTCGTCGTCTATGGCACTTTTAATTCAGGCAACGCAGCAAAGAGCAGTTCCCAAGAATATATCAGACGAGATGGCCCAAATCTCGTACTTCATTATCCATATACAGGTGTTATGAGCAACTTCCCTTCGTAGGGGGTCAAAGTAATAAAAACGGGGAGTTATACTTCTCATGAGAACAACCTAACAACCGCTTGCAATACGCAGCTAGGAACTCGTGGCATCTCTTCATGCTAGCAGAAGCGTGTTTCAATGTTAAAAGTCTGCTATAAAACCACTGTGCAGAGGGCGAATACTTCTGCAGTAACATTTTTTTCCAGATTCTGGCACGCAAGAGATATAATCAAAAATTTCTTTTTAATGACTCACATTAGGTTTTATTGCACTCTCAGTACGATGTCATTTATGAAACTTGTAAATCACGCCTTTCTCCTGGAGCCCTGTGCACAATATAATTGTGTTATATATAACGTTGTCTGGATAAAAAAAAATCCTTAATGTCATCTCAGTAGAATAACCTTCTTGATATAAATCCTTACCTTCATACTCTCCTTCCATACATGATAACAAAATGAAGGTTATGGCACGTGAAATTTTCGAATATTTTTTACCGTGGAAAAAATGACCTCCAGTAAAGGAAAACAATAAAACAGAAAATCAGTTTTCCTTTGTGGCTGCGACAGATAATCAGTGGTTGGCAGGATTATGGGAATGAAAGAAAATTTTATGGACGTAAATTATTGACTAAAGTAATTTCTCTTTTCAGTAGTTCCCCAAAACCTGACGTAATATACCTTTACATTAGGTATAAAAAGTTTGCAAAAGGATTAAAAAGATTACTCTATAACTGAGAAATGACCAAATAACAAGTTTTGTTTTTGTAATTCTTCAGAACTGAAATGAATTATTACGAGAAAACTTTATCAGCTTGTAGGAATAAATAATTACAAGGTGTCAGTGTTATTGGCCACCGAGTGTTCGTATAGTACCTGATAGATTTTGGCGGTGTGGCACGGGTCAAACAAACAGTGGTACGTGTCGCAACAAAGTGTCCAGATTTAGACGTTCGGTTGATGACTAACTACTATCTGGCTTGGGCATGGACTTATTGTCCAGCATAGCTTTTCGTTTTCCATTTGGGCCCGTTTCGGAAAAGATCGGCTAAACGCCGTTAGCTGGTGGCGGCGAACGAAACAGTCCTTCACTCCGTTTTCTGGTAAGGTGCGTCCTCGAAAAAAGGGGGGGGGGTTGATTCCAGTCACTAAAGGAACTCGCCAGGATTATTATTAACTTTTGGTGTTTTGTTTATCTGTTGAGCCTACCAGTATAAATATTTTCCTGGGCAGTGCACTGATACACAAGTGACACACGCCACACCGTAGTGCGAGCGGTACAGAGTTTTCTTCGGAGGGAAAAGAACGAAAGAAATGGGATTCTCATCTCGGGCAGCAGCAAGTAACCATCACCGAGCCCCGACCGAACCGCCGGGTGCAGACAACAGAGACCACTGCCGGAACATTCTGGTGTCTGACTCGCTAACGGCTGCCAACGGTAAAGCTTCCTTGATGCTGAAAAATTTAAGCAATAAATTCTACCTAGTAAACGAACCCATAGAAACCTCAAATTTTTCTAACTGTTTAAAAATCGAAGAAATTGGACAAGATATACTGATTCTAATGTTAATAAAATACATTTATCATTTCATAAATTTCACTACGCTCAAGTTTTTATAAATTCAAACAAATGTAAACCCATTTTCTGTTGATCCTATTAAGTACTTAATATTGTAACGAACGCGTCTTGGTGACCGCTAGTTACATTAATAAACTATATGTTTATTATTTAAAATGTGGAAATATTTTAGTGGGCGTTTGGGCGCAGTGTACATTGTACAAGTGTGGAGCGCAGCAGATCTGAGGAATGCCAGCAGGCCGGTTCCTAGAATTAGCGAGGGGAGAATAGTGAGTGCCTAATGGAGGGGAGATTTGTGCTTGCCAGGTAGACAAACAGGGTGATCGGCGAGAGTTTTTTTGTTTTGCATGTGGCACGACGAACGAGGAAGGAGATTCGATGCCGGCCGCCAGCACGTTCGGACGATGTGATTTCTGGACTGTCTATTCGTGAGTGGGACTGTTGCTGCTGCCTGGATCCGGACACCCGCTATTTTGTTTGAGCATATGAGCTCAGGCAAAGGACGACATCTGAGGAACTGTGCTACACTGGTCCATAGCAGAGAAGACCGTCATCCAAGTGTGGCGGCAGACATTTACATTCGGTAATTATACATCGCCAATGAAGGACACTGTGCTAGCTAGACTTCCAAGTTCATAGCATTGCCCACTACGACCCTGCAGTAGAACTCTCATAGCCCGGAGCAAACATCTCTTTCAGAAGTGAATAGTCAAAATATTGAATTTGTTTACTGTTTCATTTTGTGTATTTTATATATAAAATACCCTGGCGCCACAAAAGGACAATTGATTAATTTTAAACTAATTTTGTTATATATGTCATGTGATTAATTGAAATAAAACCATTTGTGATTTCTCGTATAAAGTATTCACGCAAGTTCTACCTTTCATGATAATAAAATAAAATAATAAAATTTAATTATAATTTTTAATCAGGTAATGAGGTCAGAACGTTACAATATGTTATGTGACTAACTTATAACTCATTATAACTTATAATATTCAACCTTGATATTTTTTATGATCGCGATAGTATGCTCAAGAAGTCGCTTTCCAATAGGGAACACTTCACGCTTAATACGCTAACGTCAGTCGAAGATTTGAAAGCTTGGTAAACTCTGGATGCGCGGTCTGGTAGCTCACTGGTTAAAGCGTTGCTTTTGAGAGTTTCGGGGTCGGAATTCAAATCGCGGTTGTGCCCAGGAATTTTTTAAGAGTTGTGCCAGGACTTTCCGTAATTCGCTAATCTGTAGGTCCCAGACGAAAGAACTGGCCTTCCTATTTGTGATAGTGTGGCTAAGTATGCCTCCTTCGGGAGGATCCTACCAATCATTAGATACTGAACTAACCTCGTATCTAAACACCCGTTAAAATTCTCGTGCCGATGCACTTGGAAACATTCCAGACAGTCCTTATGGTGATCGCATCCCACGTGTTGTTTCATCACTTCTTTCTTGATTTGGGAAAAAAACAAACCACAAAACCCAAAAGTGAAGATCTGTTACCTATCGTTAATTTGTCACTAAAGTAACAAAAAACTTATAGGGTATAACGAAACTTCTTAGTTGCAATAATAAACAAGAAAACAAAAGAATGGGAAACTTTAATAAACAGACAATGCTAATGCAGACGATGGTAAATACACGATATTATTATAAGAAGATAGACTTAACTTTCTACTGATCAAATTTGTGCAGATCTTATCATTAATTAGTTGCCAATGCGATTCATACATTTTTCTCGGAATGGATCTGTGGAACTGTATTTTTGTTTATTGTTATGTTCCGCAACATAAAACGTAGGTACTTTAACCGCATAAGGGGACATGTAGCTATTCAGGGTAAAAAGAAAGAACATCCAAGTGCTAATCATATTACCAAATATTTTACTTCTATACATAGATAATAAACTTATATAAACAAAAGTTAAGAATGTTTAGTTATACTTCAGTTCATCAAATCAGTTAATCTGTCGGATTATAGATATCTAAAGGTCTATTTAAATGGTATTTGTAACTAGGGACAGTTTTAGGTTTGGTTGATAGAATTGCTTTTAATTTTTCCTTAATACCATCACAAATAATAGTTCCAGTTTAATCTAGAAATTTTAAGATTTGCGTACCACATACTCAATTCAGATACAATTGTTTTACTTCACAGATATAATACGAATCTAATTCGTTCAGTGATGAAGTTTTCCCCGAATGTTACAGGAATTTCGTTCTTCGAAAATAAGCCTTAGACGGTAGAATGTCAACCTTACTGTGACCCTAGTGCAGGAAGCCTTCTCATGAAATGAAGACCTTGAAATCGGATGAACAATGAGCGCACTTCATCTCCAGGACTAACCAGTAACAGAATTCAGTCTGCGAGAAACTTACAACCTAAACCATCTTGGAATTACCAACATGACAATGACCAGGCTAATATATTCATCAACATTTAAAATTGTATTTACATACCAAAAATCTAAAAATTATGCTGAAATAAGAACTTAAAATGTAAAACGAAGTAGTATATTTCTAATTAGTCAGCCTTTCTAATTTTCTTCATATCTCTAACGTGACCTTTGTTAAATTGTATCATTAAGATTGTTTCACTCAAATTTTAATGCTACGTACGATTCATGATCCCTCTGAAATCAGACGCGGGATTTTATCATGTGACGAAAGTGATCCAGAGAAGTCTAACTCATTTAATTAATTCCATTCCGTATTAAATTAGCTTTTTTCTCAAGTTGCCTTCATTTTCTCGTTGTGCTTTTTATTACAAGATATTGTTATTATATTTTAGTCTTCAGTTTGTGTTAAATAAGTTCATTATACAGATTTTTAGTGCTAAATATTGGGTTGCTGTTGATATTAATTGGTGTCACTGTTTATTTCTGTTTCATCACCATCTCTGTGCTTAATCTCAATGATATTTGTAGAGCAACGTCAAGCACAGCAAATTTTTACCCGTTGTGCTGATCCTTCGTAAATCGCAAAGAAGTCCGTAGTCAATAGAAAACTCTCTAATCCCAATTTACTTAAATATATATCCTTCAGGCGATATACCGTTATTGTCTATTAACAAAAGTTTTATAATTAAGAAAATTGTTTCCCCTGTGTCATGTCGCAACATATCCTTCAAATGAGACCTATCAGGTACGCCAAAGCACTAATTACTTCAAACGTTCGCTATGTGTGACTTATCTATGAAGAAGATACAGCAAACGCAATGGTTTCTCTTTGTAATTATTAGCCTTAACAATAAAAGTTGAAAGTTTTAACTGTGTTTGGTCCTTTTTATCTAACTTCTGTCATAAATCCAAAACATGCTTTACTGCGCGACAATATATTTCTCATGTCGGCGTCATTAAATTCTTGGCTTTGAAGTTCTTCCACTTCTTTTATTGCCATTTACATCCAATATCTGCCTTTCAACACAGACTGGCTCTGGCATCATCGTGTCAAACCAAGTTTTTATGCCACTGCCTCACTGTTTTGAGTGATTGAATACGCACACTTAAATCGGATACGTTAAAAGCAAATTGCCAAATAACATAAATTTTTGTACATAAATTTTTTCTCCTCTCTAAGAGTATGAAAAATTGGTTAGTCTGAGAATATCACAATGTCAGGTAGGGTTTTACGTCTAATCTGGATGTGTACAAACGATGTGTTAGTGCGAAGAAGTTTATTAGTAATTAACAGTGGTTAAGCAATGTGTAATCAATAAACCAATAGCACGCCACAAAGTAATAGCAGAAGTTTGGAGCTTAAAGTCATATGAAGATCCCGGCGTATGATCGGCAACGCATCCGGAAGAAGCGGCTGCTAACTCAGATTTCGGTTTTCGATACATCCTTAAAAAAGTTAGGACCGCATTGTGTTTTGTTCCTTGCTGAACTCTAATGATCTACTCGTTGATGAATCGTAAAATCGGAAGCAAAAAAAGTAAATATTTCATATGACCACAGATTGTGGCCAATGCCAGGGCAGAAATTATTTTATTACTTCGTTTTTTAATACTGTGAATACTACCTTTTTCTTATTTTCAGCCACTGAAATAGACAGTAAATTGTGGAGGATTACCCGTAGTTTACTGATCTGGTGTTAATACTTCTGTGACGTAATAAATAGAAAAGTTAAAGATATAATGTGAAGGATCTGTAGATATTTACCATGTCTGTTATTGTTAACGAAATTTATATAAGGTTCTTAATATTAGAGACATGTTCATAAAAATGTTAGACATCTACTTTAAAAGACGGTTCTGTGGTATTGTTTAATGAATTTCTCTATTGAAATCCAGGGCATTTGCGGTTTGTATTCTATCTGTCTTACTAATTTTTTTGCATCCTCCCATAGCTCATATTTCTAATACCTTAATGTCCCATCTTTCTGGTGCTCTATACATTCAAATTTTGCTCCCATTAATTTTTGCGCTTTCATATACGAAGTTTACCAAATATGACTAATGTTAGGCATACATGATTATCTGTGAGATCACTGTATAGTCTGTGGGCTGACGGCATTTCTGGTGTCTGTTCACAACCATCGGTGGTGAGTCTATGCTGCTGATGTCACCCCCTCTTCCCGGTTGTCCGGGTCGGGTCTAGCAAGTCCGTTCGACCGCTAACGCGCCTGTTCTGACCTGCTACCCCCGTAATGCCACATCGATTGTCCTCCATCTCGCCCGGTTAGAGGGTGGCGCGCGGCTGCCTATCTGCCAGGCGGAGCTGCGATAAAGCAGGCGAACTCCTTGATCCACATAACCCAGTTAAGCTTCCTCTCGGTTCTCCATTTCTCTCCCGTTTTATGCCGTAGTTACAAATACCGCATCTTGCGAATAATGTTCTAAGAAGAACGAATTTTATCATTTTCTTTGGGGGAAAAAAACAATCAATGATCATCCTAAGGATTTCTCTTAACATGCCTGATGATGAAACATATAAAAGTACTTCCTTTTCTCTTTATAGACACCAAGCCTAAATGAAGTTTGTATTATCAATTTTATCCCTATAATGTCTTCAATAATTTTTTTAATAAATTGGTAGCTTACCTTGTGCCTTTGAAAAGTTAGGCCATTTGTCCCAGAAGTGGATTTTTAATTTACTTTCTGTTATACTCAAATGCGAAATCTACCACTATTACCTGTATTATGAATATATCTTTCCAGATTATGATCCTATAACAAGTTAGTGTCATTAATG